>OY754309.1:81746746-82376746 GCA_963573325.1 Astragalus glycyphyllos | reverse complement strand
ATTGAATTTTGAAAGGCACTTGGATTTTGAGATAGTTGATTTTCAGGTACTTTCTGAGATAGTTACTTTCTTCTATGTTTTTTTTTTTGTAGTTGGTGCAGTTGTTTTTTTTTAAGCTTCTTAGTTTGATGGATGTAATCTGAACTTTTAGCAAATTAAGCCTTCCAATGGTTTCTGAACTTTTGTACTCATTTTTAAAGAACTATCCTACAACTCTTTCTATATCCAAATTAAGCCTTCCATAAAATTCAATGGTTTCTGAAGTTGCATGCATATTCAATGGTTTTGTTGTGTTCTGTTATGCTGACAAATAGAGTTTCAATCAAAATGATTGAAACTCATTAGCTTTAGGAACAATCCCAGTTTCATAATTAATGACTTAATCTCATATTATGTAGTTGTTTTGAATGTCACTGTTATCATATTTTTCAGAATAAATTTGAACAAAAAAAGCAAGAGTTAGCTTCTCAAATTCCAGCATGTTCTTTGGGTGAGAATGAGGCCGACAGTCAACCCCAGGTTCATATGAAATCTGATTTAGAATTATGGATAGAAACAGTGGGAGTGAAGAAGGACCACAAGATTTCTGCCCTTGGATCGGTTAGTGGAATCATGCCGCCCACTTCACACAATTTAGCAGATAATTCAGAAGAAATCGCCTCTTTGAGGAGTATGGTTCAGCAGTTAAACGAATCCCTACAGAGACGAGAAGAAGAGAAATTAAAAATGAAAGAAGACATTAAATCAGAAATGAGAACAGAGTTTACAGCATTAATGCAGGATCTTGGGTTTGCCGCATCGTCTTCTCGTCCACTTTCATCGCCGCCATATGAAGATAGTGATGAATATGTTGAAGATAGTGATGAAGCAGTTGAAGACAGTGATCAAGTTAGTGACCAGATATAGTATGATTTGTAGAGGGAAGGAGAGAGACTTCTAGCACTCAAGACAGTTTTCTAGTTTTGAACTCGTTATACTTCTAGCATCTTGTTGATTTGTAGAGCTAACTTGTTATTTTGAACTTGTTGGTGATTTTAAGTTTTGTACAAAACTATAATCTTGCATCAGACAGTTTCATTTTGAGAGTATATATATATATATATATATATATATATATATATATATATATATATATATATATATATATAGTTGGTGTTCATCTAATCGAACTTGTTATTTTGTTAGTTTGCTGTTTATTTATAGTAGCTTGTGAAGGTTCTGTTTATATTACATTGATATTGGAAAAATAACCAGGTTGTTCTATTATTTTATTATCAGATGCTTGAGCAAGGCTGTGCTCATGCCACTTACCTCAGATTTAGCCTTTCCTGCGGAATTTCCTGTGAAATTCTTGTGGAACTTCATTTCCTGCGGAAAGTATGAATTTCCTGCGGAATTTCTTGCGGAACTTCCTGCGGATATTTCCTGTGGAATTTTCTGCAGACTTCCTGCGGATTTTCCTTAGGAATTTCCCGCGGAAATTTCCTGCCAATTCCTAAATCCGCAGTAAACAATTATCCACGAACAAAATAACTGGGAACCATAATCCGCTGAAAATTCCGCAGGAAACCCGTTTCCTGCCAATTTTTAGTCAATTTCCGCAGGAAATTCAGCAGGAAATGACGAAAATTCTAGTAGTGAAAATTCCTACGTGTTCGTCATCGACATGCCAGGTTTGAAATCTGGCGACATAAAGGTATAGGTAGAAGATGATAACGTGCTTGTGATTAGTGGAGAGAGAAAGAGGGAGGAAGAGAAAGAAGGTGCTAAGCATTTGAGAATGGAGACAAGGGTTGGAAAGTTCATGCGCAAGTTTGTGCTTCCTGACAATGATAACACTGATGTTAATTGTTTCAGCTGTGTGTCAAGATGGTGTGCTGAGTGTTACTGTGCAAAAATTGCCTCCTCCTGAACCGAAAAAACCAAAGACTATTGAGGTTAAGGTTGCTAAGAGATGGAAAATATATATGGTATGTGAACTTTGAATTACAAATGCCTCTGTTTTGGAGGTAAATTAAAATAAAAGAGATGGTAGAAGTTGTATGAGGTTTAATAGTTTACTTGTTTGTTCTTAATGATTATATAATGTGATGCGTTGTATTTTGCAGTCAAGTTTCAATTATTCTAGTTTGCTCTAATTTCTGTATCGCTTAATTCGTTGACAATGTCACTCTCTCGTCAAATTACACAAATCTCTTGAAAATTGAAATGGATAAGTTCATCTGAATTCACATCAGGCACCTCATCTGAAATGGATAAGTTCATTTGAAAATTATTATAGTGCCAAAAAGGTCAATAATTAGGGATGAAGGGAGTATTTGTTAAGAAAATTAGTATCCCCCCATTAACGTTCTCAAGCTCATCAAAAATTAATTTTATGTTTCTAAAATTATCTTTATTTTTGGCCAACTTAAATGAAATGATAAATAAATATATATATATATTACCACTACTCAACTCAGGTTCAAATTTTGGAGCCAATATCATCATGTTGTTGAAATTGTGAGTACAACTGATAGTGAGTGACAAATTTTGAAAAAGACAAATTCAATAAATACTATAACTTCGTTTTTTGGAAAAATATAATTAAATAAGATAAAAATAGTTAACTTTTACTTAGGATTTGAGAAAAAAAAAAGTAAATTAATAGTTAACTTTTGCTTTCGATTTGAGGGAAAAAAAAGTAAATTTTTCGTGTTTATAATTTAGAATAAAGAGAGTATATATGTTTGTGAAAATTGTCCAAAAGAACAACATTTGATTTTATATCTATAAAAAATTGACTTTCATCTGCCTTAAATATGTTTGTTATAAGTTCTCTATAATTTTAATTACTTTTTGGTTACTACCATCCCTTAAATTAAATGCCACTCACTTTACATCCTATAAGGGTACGAGGCTAATATAATGTGAGGTGAGGTTATTTGGGAAGTCACAACTAGAATTTTCGTCATTTCCTACAGAATTTCCTGCGGAATTTCACTAAAAATTCGCAGGAAACTGGTTTCCTGCGGAATTTTCAGCGGATTATGGTTCCCAGTTATTTCGTTCGTGGATAATTGTTTCCTGCGGATTTTCATTTCAGCAGGAAATTTCCGCAGGAAATTCCTCAGGAAATTCCGCAGGAGGTCCGCAGAAAATTCCGCAGGAAAATCCGCAGGAAATTCAAACTTTCCGCACGAAATTCCGCAGGAAATCTCAGATTTTATTTTTACGAATATATATATAGCTAGGTATTATCCTCTGTTTTCAAGACTAACAATACTGTAAAGGAAAAATAATTATTCATATAAGGAGTACAAATTGCAGCAAAACTTAATCTATGAAGTCACATTAAACTGTTCCACCAAAAAAAAATTCACATTAAACTGTCACGAAGGAAGTCATCATCAAATTGCTACAATAACTTATTACCTATCAGAGTGAAATATTACTCCAATTAGTTAGAAAAAATCACTTCAATTACAATGATCCTATATTCCCAAGTAGAAAGAATAAAATACAAACAAATAGTCTTCAATCATCCAGATGAATGGTGCTTGAAGATGCTCCTTCTGTTGAAAAAATTATCTGCACAAAGAAAACCATTTCATTATTCTCCACCTACATCAAATAAGAACCATAACATATAGAAACTGCATGTATCATTATAAATTTACCTTGCTCAAAATTTTCAACCTCTTCATTCCTAAAGGTCTTCATCAGAAACATGTATGACTTCACCAGCTTCCAGAACATCCATTACTATATCTAAAGAAGTGTATGACTTCAGGAGAACATCCAATACTATATCTTTGAAAATGTTAGCCCCGATATCTTGGTCCGACACTTCTATAACTGGAGGAGAAGATAAAGAGATATTAAGATTCATGTCATCATTTGGATATTGCTTGTATAATTGAGAAATGAGGACTTTCCATTCAGCAGTATTCAAAGCAAATGATAATCCTTTTATTCCATATTTAGTGTTTCATAAAAAAGACAACGTATATACATGCAAGAAGTAATAAGAAGCTATTTTACATAACCAATAGAGCTTTAAATGAGGGAGAGGGGGTGGAAACATATCAAACACAACTGAGAGAGTGATTTTATAGGCTCAACAGTGGGGAAGGGGTGGAAAAACTATCTGCATTAGAAGTATATTCTTCTCAACAAAAGTACATCAACAGACCAATCTTGCTCCATAGATCAATTCAAAAAATACATCACCCAAACTTCAATCAAATAAGAGAATGAAAAATATATATATTTGTCTATTATAGATGAAAAAAGTCACCATATGAAATATTACCAAATTATAAACACAAATTTACACATTCTTATGCTTAAAGAAATGATAGATGCATAGATGAAGCAACCTTTTTCTTTGACAAAACAGATGAAGCAACCTGCAAATCATAGATGAAGAAAAGTAACATATAAAGTAGGCAGACTCATAAGAATAGTGTTTTTGATATTTATCATGAACTTAATCATATAGGATCAAAGAGATGGGTGTTTAGGTTACTCTCAATGTTACTGGTTTCACCTTTTTATTGAGCAACTAAATACACTAATCCAAGGACCAAACTTTTTATTCACAAACAAGTAAGCATGCAAACATTGTGATAAGCATCTCAGAACTTGGGGAACCCTCTGATAACTCTATTTTATATAGAGTTATATACGCATCTAAACCTAAATAATTGTTTAGAATCAAGTACAATATGTGTTAAATATAGTAGTATGAATAAAATAAAACAACATTCAAGGTTTATACTCATGACCTAGCATTTTGTATATATATTGGTATGTTTGATGTGTTTGTTCAGTGCACCTGCAGTTGATGCATCTGCACCGGAAAACAGGCAGTGCATCTGCACTAGATGCAGCTGCACCAGATTACCACAGTGCAACCAAATTTAGTGCATCTGCACCATCCTACACCAAAGACAGAATTACTCCACAATGGAAGCACCTCAATTCATACCATGGCATAAATATCTCTATGACATCATGCTTAGTCACAAGTCACATGGAGGCACCATGGCAACTTGCAAAAGGATGCACCTGCATCGCATGCAGCTGCACCATCCTGAAAGGGAGGAAAAATGCCAACACCGGAAGCACCTCAAACTCAAAGAAGATAAAGACACCACAAGATGACATCATAATTGGTCACAAATCACATGGGTCACACGGGAACCTTTCAAAGGAGGTGCCTACAATATATGACCATTTGAAGAGTCATCTTATAAAGGACACATGGCTACACCTAATTGGACCATTCTTTGCACTTGAGTGAAAAACTCAAATGGCATCATCAACTTCTGAAAAGTAACCATGGTTAAGTTAACTTTGTCTCCAAGCAAACCCTCACTTGAAGGAAATCTCAAGGCCTATATAAAGGACTCAACTCTTCACTTGAAAGATATATAGATTTTTACATACTTACTTCTTGTTCTTTCTATTTTAGTTTTTTATAGTTTTCAAAGTTTAATTTTCTTATAGTTTAAATTAGTTGTTAGTTTGTAAGAAGGTGAGGAAGGAATTGACGACTTCTCCCTTCTCTTCTTCATAGATATAGGAAGGAGATCAGTGCACCTGCATTGCTTGATGCAAGAAAGCTTCAATATTGTAAACTTTACTTTGTTGTTCTTTCTTGATAATTTCCATCACCTCAATATGTTTTATTCAATCTCTTTTCATCTTGCAATGTCTATCATGAGCTAAATTCCTTTAGTTGAGATGTGCTAGTCTTATAATGATCTTTTGAGAAAGTTTAAGTGTCATTTGTGTGTTGCATGTACTTTGATTCTTGTGTTATACTACATCCATCTTATTTTAAGGTTGATCGCTTAAAATGAGTAGAGTTATATTCACAGACATGGTTTATAACTAGAAATCAAGAATCAATAGGGGTAAGTGTTTAATAAAGCCTTTATTAACTTGTTTTAATAAAAGAAGCTTGTTAATTCCATGTTAAGTCCTAGACATAGGATAACATAGCCCTTAGGATAATCAGCAGGTACTTCAAAGGCAGGAGTGAACTTATTTAGCATGCCTAGACATAGGAAGCTTGTAATGCAACTCTGAAGAAAGTAGCTGAAAGGCACACACTGATGCAGCTGCATCCAGTGCACCTGCACTGCACAATTACACTTAACTCTTAAAAAGAAAGTTATTTGATAAAAGCATCTCAACTATTATTCTTAACTGTTTTCCTCTCTATTGTATTGCTTATTTTCATTTTGTTTTCATTTCAAACTCCACCCAAAATTGTGAGTAGTGTAGCTTCACTAATTTATATCTTCTTAAGCATACAAGAGTTAATCCAATCCTTGTGGGTTCGATCTTATTATACTACTTGTTTGTGACTGTGTATACTTGCACACGTATTTTTCACACACCACCCTCCCATAAAGTTAGTTATCAAGGGTGAAGAACCATTTGAAACTGACAGAATGCAATTACACAAAATTTCATCTCAAAGGAGCAAATGTCTATATAAAAAGAAAACTAGCTGTCATAAAATTCTTATGGACCAAGGAGGAAGTCATAGTTCCTATTATTGAATAAAACCGTAGAAGCGGACTGTGCATCATAGTTTGCTAGAAAAGCTGCACACCTCCAGTCCCTGAAGAGAATACATGACCTTGGAAAGTAAGCACGTAACAAAATGACCAGGGAAGCACAAATAAACAAGCACATAACTAGAAAGTGAATTCATTGCTATAAAAGTAATTTAACAAACATTGATTGAAATAACAAAATGTCTTCCTGTATTGAGATTATATGAAGCATTCAGCCCCATGAACATTTAAAACAGTTTCTAGAAGTATGTACTAACTTTATCATTCCTGGTGTTAGTGAAGATGCATTTAGACTTAAGCTATTTCCATACTCATTGAAAGATAAGGCTAAATCATGGTTGAATTCATTGGAGCCTAATTCTATTCATACATGGAATGAAATGGCTGAAAAGTTTTTAGCAAAATATTTCCCACCCATTAAAAATGCCAGAATGAGAAATGATATTACATCTTTTAGACAAAAAGAACAAGAATCATTGTTTGAAGCATGGGAAAGATGGAAAGAACTTTTGAGAAAATGTCCACACCATGGTCTTCCAGTCATTATTCAAATGGAAACTTTTTATAATGGTTTGGAACCACAAACTAGAGTAATGCTTGATGCATCATCCGGTGGTGTTTTGTTAAATCTTTCCTATAATGAAGCATGTGAACTAATTGATAGGATTGCTACCAATAGTTCTAGTTGGCCTACTGAGAGGGTGAGTGCCCAAAAGAAACCATCAGGGGTACATGAAATCAGTGAAATATCTGCCCTATCTGCTCAAGTAGCCTCACTAGCAATTCTGGTTAAAAACCTCAATAGTAACAGTGCACCTGCATCTAGTGCAGCTGCACCAGCTGAGAACACTGCAGCAGCCATAGAACAAGCCCCTCCAGGAACAGTAAGTTGTGTCTATTGTGGAAGAGGTCACCTTTATGAGGAAAGTCCTAGCAACCCTGTCTCTGTAAATTATGTAAGTTATAATAGGAATAACAACCCTTACCCAAACACCTACAATCCAGATTGGAACAATCACTCAGATTTCTGGTGGGGGAACAATACTAGTGCACCTGCACCAAGTGCATCTGCACCAGTCACACCACCAGGATTTCAATCTCAGAACTACCAAAGACCACAACAACCTGCTACTGATAACTCCTTAGAAGCCTTGCTTAAATCCTTTATAAGTGAAACTAGAACAGCTAGGCAAGCTCAAGATGCATCTATAAAGAATTTGGAGAATCAAGTGGGTCAATTGGCAACTGCTCTGTATCAAAGACCAACAGGTACACTACCATCAAATACAGAAGCAACTCCATCTCAAAGGCCAGGTAAAGAACAGGTAAAAGCCATCTCTCTCAGAAATGGGAAAGATCTTGCAGAACCTTATGAGAATGAAGGTACAGGTAAGGGAGAAAAAAATAAAAATGAAAAAAGTTCTCAAAATGCAGAAGCACCTGATGCATCTGCATCACATGAAGTTCCAACTCCAAGGTTAGTTCCTGAATATCCTCCTCCTCCTTTTCCTCAAAGATTAAAAAAGGCACATGAGGAGAAGCAATTCAGTAAATTCTTAGATGTTTTTAAACAATTGCATATCAATGTTCCTTTGCTTGAAGCATTACAACAAATGCCTAATTATGCTAAGTTCATGAAAGATGTCCTTTCAAAGAGGAAAAGATTAGGTGATTTTGAAACTGTTGTCATGTCTAAGGAATGCAGTTTAATATTACAAAATAAACTTCCAAAAAAATTGAAAGATCCTGGTAGCTTTACCATTCCATTTTCAATAGGCAAGCTCTATACAGGTAGTGCATTGTGTGATCTAGGTGCAAGCATCAACTTGATGCCTAAATCAATCTTTACACAACTAGGAATTGGTGATGCTAAACCTACATCTTTAACATTGTCACTTGCAGACAGGTCAATAGCTTACCCAGAAGGAATCATAGAAGATATATTGGTAAAGGTTGACAAATTTATATTTCCTGCAGATTTTGTTATCCTTGACTTTGTTGCAGATGAAGATGTACCAGTGATTCTTGGAAGACCATTCTTAGCAACTGGGAAAACATTGATTGATGTGCAAAAAGGAGAACTAACCATGAAAGTAAGTGATCAAGAGGTGAAATTCAATGTAATGAATGCTCTGAAATATCCTGCAGAGGAGAGTGAAGAATGTTCAACAATCATCTCTCTTGATCAACTGATGCAGAAGCAATTCCACAAACAACATGATCATCTGATGAATGCTCTAGCATCCAGTGCTCCTGCCCAGATAGATGAAGAAATTGAAGAAAAACATCCTCCACAAAATGAGCTAAAATTTTTTCAAGAAAATGAGAATTGTTATCCCAAATGCTTATTGGTTGGGGCATGGGATCACTTGCTTCCCTATGCCAAATACATGGGATTTCTAACAAAAAGAAGAAAGAGGAAGGATGATATTTTCTTCTTGTCCTATTATCCACCTTAACTTTGGTTTTGAATGACAAGTCTAGCTAAAGACTATAAAATAAGCGCTACTGGGAGGCAACCCAGATTTTTAGGACTAGTTGTGTTTTGTGTGTTTTTGTTTTTACTTTTGCAGGTATGAATGAATGGTCTTGTGCAGATGCTGTCAATTATGCAGAATTCTGATGCAGTAGCACTGTGTGCAGATGCATTAGTGGCTGAAGATATCTGCCACAAGACTTAGTCAGGCTGAAGACTCTTAAATCAAGCGCTTATGGGAGGCAACCCATGATTTTGAAGTATTAATTATGTTAGTTTTAATTTATGTTTTGAAGTGTTTTGTATGAAAACAGGTTAAGAGAATTCCCAGTGCAGCTGCACTGCAGGCACCAGCACTATCAAAATTTCAATGCTCCCGCATCAAACTCCACAACACACTGGGGTGAAAATTTAAATGCTGAGAAGAATGTTGCAGAGCAACCTGATGCGGGTGCACCTAATGCAACTGCATCCACCACTGATGTACCTGATGCAAGTGCAACTGGTGCAGGTGCATCCAAACCTGAGGAGCCCAAAAAGAAGAGACAGAAGGTGAAGCATTCTACAGTGAGGTCTAGCTTAAAGCTAAGGAGTGTGGCATCAAAACAGTAACTATATTTGAATGTTGTTAACTATTTTGTTTAATTATGCTTTTATATTTTGCATTATGATATTTTGTGAACTAATCCTCCTCCCATGGTTTTTATTTTTAAAGAGCAGTGAGGACACTGCTCAACTTTAAGTTGGGGGGAGAAGTTAACTTATCATATTATGCATATGTGTTTAACTATAGTATGTGTGTCTGCTTTGATATATGTTTGTTCTTATATATGTTTGATATATGTTGTTCTTATATATGTTTGATATATGTTGTTCTTATATATGTTTGTTTTTATGAGTGTCTACAGGTTTAAATGTGTGTTAGGATTTGATAGATTTGAAGCATGATCAGCTTAGAAATCTTTTTCACAATGCATCTCTTTGAACTGATTTTTAATGATGAAAGGAAGAAAAAGAAAAGAAGCCTTGTTTTTTCTCAAATGACCAAATTTATTATTACTTTAACACATCAAAGCTGAGTTTTGAAAATAACCTTGCTATTTAAAGAGCTATCTGATGCAAGAGGAATTTTTAGAAAGCTAAGGTCAAGACTAAATTTTTACTAAAAATATAGAAGAGCATAAAGAATTAAGTTTGGGGGAGTTTCCATGAATACTAAGGCAAAGTATGAGGAACTTAAAGTAGTAAATGCCATAGGTTATCAAAAGCTACTACAAAAAGTGTCAAATTGTTGTAAATAGCTATACTTACCTGAGTCATTAAACTGAACCTGTTCCAATAGTGCATTTGGTTTGTAAAAAAAAAAAAATACAAAAGAAAGAAAAAGAAGAAACGAAAAGCAAACCAAAGAAAAAAGTATGCATAAGGAGGTCAGTGAGGAGGGCAGTATATGCTATAAGTCTGGAAATGTAGTATCAAGTGCACCTGCACTCAAGTGCATCTGCACCGTTGCAAAAAGTTCAGTGCATCTGCAACTTGGTGCATCTGCACCAAAAGGAAATAACCACAAAAAAAAGAGTAGTGCATTGACTCAATAGTTTTGAAATACTCAAGTCAAAGCCCTTTGTTGTGCTTAGAGCCCCCCAATGCTTGAGGAAGTTGTTAGTCTAGTCTATATTTTGAAACATCTTTGTTTTGACCGAACGTAATCTAAATTTTTCAAAGGCTAGGAGAAACTCGTTACTTAGTTTTGGAACTGATTGAATCTCAGTGGGGCACACACTCACACAAATGAGTTTTAATAGCTTTGGATGTTTTGGAATTCAAAGGCACAAAGACAAAAGTTTCTGAAAAATGAAGTTCATGAGTTGCATTTATTGAAAATCATTCTGTGAAAGAGATATGAGCTAATCTGTTCTTCTTAATTCTAGAAATCTTATTTATGTTTTCTTTTTGTCATTGCTTGAGGACAAGCAACGATTTAAGTTTGGGGGTGTGATAACTCTATTTTATATAGAGTTATATACGCATCTAAACCTAAATAATTGTTTAGAATCAAGTACAATATGTGTTAAATATAGTAGTATGAATAAAATAAAACAACATTCAAGGTTTATACTCATGACCTAGCATTTTGTATATATATTGGTATGTTTGATGTGTTTGTTCAGTGCACCTGCAGTTGATGCATCTGCACCGGAAAACAGGCAGTGCATCTGCACTAGATGCAGCTGCACCAGATTACCACAGTGCAACCAAATTTAGTGCATCTGCACCATCCTACACCAAAGACAGAATTACTCCACAATGGAAGCACCTCAATTCATACCATGGCATAAATATCTCTATGACATCATGCTTAGTCACAAGTCACATGGAGGCACCATGGCAACTTGCAAAAGGATGCACCTGCATCGCATGCAGCTGCACCATCCTGAAAGGGAGGAAAAATGCCAACACCGGAAGCACCTCAAACTCAAAGAAGATAAAGACACCACAAGATGACATCATAATTGGTCACAAATCACATGGGTCACACGGGAACCTTTCAAAGGAGGTGCCTACAATATATGACCATTTGAAGAGTCATCTTATAAAGGACACATGGCTACACCTAATTGGACCATTCTTTGCACTTGAGTGAAAAACTCAAATGGCATCATCAACTTCTGAAAAGTAACCATGGTTAAGTTAACTTTGTCTCCAAGCAAACCCTCACTTGAAGGAAATCTCAAGGCCTATATAAAGGACTCAACTCTTCACTTGAAAGATATATAGATTTTTACATACTTACTTCTTGTTCTTTCTATTTTAGTTTTTTATAGTTTTCAAAGTTTAATTTTCTTATAGTTTAAATTAGTTGTTAGTTTGTAAGAAGGTGAGGAAGGAATTGACGACTTCTCCCTTCTCTTCTTCATAGATATAGGAAGGAGATCAGTGCACCTGCATTGCTTGATGCAAGAAAGCTTCAATATTGTAAACTTTACTTTGTTGTTCTTTCTTGATAATTTCCATCACCTCAATATGTTTTATTCAATCTCTTTTCATCTTGCAATGTCTATCATGAGCTAAATTCCTTTAGTTGAGATGTGCTAGTCTTATAATGATCTTTTGAGAAAGTTTAAGTGTCATTTGTGTGTTGCATGTACTTTGATTCTTGTGTTATACTACATCCATCTTATTTTAAGGTTGATCGCTTAAAATGAGTAGAGTTATATTCACAGACATGGTTTATAACTAGAAATCAAGAATCAATAGGGGTAAGTGTTTAATAAAGCCTTTATTAACTTGTTTTAATAAAAGAAGCTTGTTAATTCCATGTTAAGTCCTAGACATAGGATAACATAGCCCTTAGGATAATCAGCAGGTACTTCAAAGGCAGGAGTGAACTTATTTAGCATGCCTAGACATAGGAAGCTTGTAATGCAACTCTGAAGAAAGTAGCTGAAAGGCACACACTGATGCAGCTGCATCCAGTGCACCTGCACTGCACAATTACACTTAACTCTTAAAAAGAAAGTTATTTGATAAAAGCATCTCAACTATTATTCTTAACTGTTTTCCTCTCTATTGTATTGCTTATTTTCATTTTGTTTTCATTTCAAACTCCACCCAAAATTGTGAGTAGTGTAGCTTCACTAATTTATATCTTCTTAAGCATACAAGAGTTAATCCAATCCTTGTGGGTTCGATCTTATTATACTACTTGTTTGTGACTGTGTATACTTGCACACGTATTTTTCACACACCACCCTCCCATAAAGTTAGTTATCAAGGGTGAAGAACCATTTGAAACTGACAGAATGCAATTACACAAAATTTCATCTCAAAGGAGCAAATGTCTATATAAAAAGAAAACTAGCTGTCATAAAATTCTTATGGACCAAGGAGGAAGTCATAGTTCCTATTATTGAATAAAACCGTAGAAGCGGACTGTGCATCATAGTTTGCTAGAAAAGCTGCACACCTCCAGTCCCTGAAGAGAATACATGACCTTGGAAAGTAAGCACGTAACAAAATGACCAGGGAAGCACAAATAAACAAGCACATAACTAGAAAGTGAATTCATTGCTATAAAAGTAATTTAACAAACATTGATTGAAATAACAAAATGTCTTCCTGTATTGAGATTATATGAAGCATTCAGCCCCAAAATTCTAGCCTGCAAACCAAAACTGATCCTTAGAGATGAAGCTACAACAGGCTGCTAAATGACCAGGGAACTCATTATGGCACAAATAAATAAGAGAACACAAATATTCTTAGATTAGCTAATGACATGTATGTGGCCATATTCTTATTCACAAAAATGAGCATAAAAAATAAGTCAAACTAAACCTCTGCAGAATGTATCCACTCACGTGACAAAATTGCTTTTCAATGAAAATTGAATAATATAGTATTATTACTTGTTACTTAGTATATAGTATTATTTCAGAACAATTTGTCCTAAGAAAGGTAGAATCAACATATTATTAAACAGGTGGTGTGCATTTTAGGTTGAGGCTTACCGAGTAGGAGGAGCATCGATGCAACAAATAGCACACTAAGAACGCAATCCTGATGCAAAAACCAAATCGAAGACATCAGAAATGAAATGAAAGGAATAATATACTGTTATTCCTGAACTTTTTGACTCATCTTTTATGCCTATCATACAATTCCAAAATAAAAAAACCAATCTGATGTATCAGATCCACCACACCCCTATTCATCTTGTAAACATATTGCCCATGCCATTACACGTGACTAGAACTATGCTTCAGATTCAGTTTAAACACAATCCACGAATCAATTAGGGATCAACGATAAGATTGTCAATCATGTAAATAACACACATTCAATGAGGAAACAGCTAGAGAAATTGTCAATCATGTAAATAACATCATGTACAAGATGAGCTTGAATTAGAATATCACAACTAGAGAAATTGTAAACTAAGCCCTAAAATTTCAAAATTGAAGCCATAAATCATATAATGAATCTGAGGAAACAACTATGAAGCAGCACAAAATGTTTCAATATAAAGCATAGAAAACAAAACCAAATCAATTGTTTCAAATGGTTATAGGTAGACGAAAAAGGAACTTACGGAGAACGAAGAAGCGGAGAAACAATTGATCAACGAAGCGGTGGCGGTGAACTCGGTAGACGACCACGAACCAGAGAAGACGACCACGAACCAGGACGAAGACGAGGCGTTATTCGTTTCTTGTTGATTTCGAAGCAGGACGAAGACGAAGCTTCACATGGTTGATTTTGTTGTTTGAAACTTCAATTTCTGGATCTGTTGAAGTAGACGAAGCTTCACCTAAGTTGATTTCGTTGTTCAATTTCTGAATCAATGGTGATGGAAGCTTCAATTTCTGGATCTGTTGAAGGAGACGAAGGTTCACCTAAGCTTCAATTTCTGATTTCGTGAGAATAGTGAGAGTGATTAGCGAATGTTAGGGTTATTGGAAGCTAAGGTTGGGGAGCTACTCTTCGCGATGGTTGGGAACCCTGAACGCACCAAACATTATATTCTGATTTTGTTGTGTTGAAGAAGACGAAGGTTAGGGACGATGAGTGAGAGTAAAGAAGACTGACTGAGAGATGGTGGAAGGTTAGGATTGTAACATTGTTTTCGTAAAAAAAAAGATTTGAAAAAAATAATAATAATTTTTTTCAGTTTTTTTAATATTTTCAAATTGTTGCACCACTAAATTTCAGTAAAGAAGCGCTGGTTCAGTGGTAAAGAGCATTGTTACAATTCGGCTTGATTAAAGAGTTCGACTCCCATCAAGCGCCTTTATTTTGTATTTAAAAAAATAAATTTCCTGCGAACTTTAGCTCTTAGGAAATTCCGCAGGAAAATCAAAAATTACCTACGAACTTACCTGCCAATTACATTCCGCAGCAAACATTCTGGATATTTAGAAAATCGGGAGGAAAGTTCTCAGATATTTCCTGCGGAAATTTTCCGCAGGAAATACCGAGATTTCTAGTAGTGAGTACTCCCTCTTGCGGTGATCAAAAAGCTTGGGTGGGCTGCTCATGGAAGAGACAGGAAAACTCAAACACTTGAGCAGATATGTAGAAATGTAAATACAATAAAAATAGATAAATATAAATGGCTAAAAATGTAATTTTGATTTCACACCGAGACTCAATTGAAGTTGTTTGCGAAAAGATAATTTTAAATTTATTTGATTCTTATTTTAAAATGCTGAAGATATTTTTTTGAAAATTATTAACCATCTATTCTTAACTTCTAATTCTAATATAAGATATGTGATAATATTGAACATATGAATAAAATTTATACTCCAAAAAATATAAATATTAATGGATAAAAGTTAAAAAAACGTATTTTGCTTGTATATAATATATAATAAATTTGTAAACTTTGAATCAATATCAACCTTGGGCTTGTGGTTGAGTATTTTCTTGGTCTGGATTCGATTCCTTTATATACGTTTTTGCAAGAATAATAAATAAGTGCAGCGTGGTTTTAACTTAAGAATACAAAACAGGAAGAAAAAAAATTAATAAAGGAGTCTAACAAGAATTGAACATGTTAACAAATGGTCGCGGGCGAGAGTTGTGACCCCTACTGCACTACTAGGGGTGGGAATAGGCCGGGCCGACCGACAGGGGCCTACGGCCCAGCCTACGCCAGGCGAGGCGAGGCTTTTTATTTAAACAGATAAAGCTTAGGCTTTTTTAAAAGTCTATTTAGCTAAAAAGGCTAGGCCACAGGCCATTGAAAAAGCCTTTTAGGCCTATCTGGCAGGCCTATTTAAATAAAAATAAAAAATATTATTATTATTGTATTAAATTTTGTATTTCATTTAAGTCATAAATTTGCTAATATTTCATGTTAATTTAAACTATTACATCCATTTTTGACAAATTTAAAGTTATTATTATAAAATAGAATTTAAATAGGATGTCATATAAAATAGAACAAAATTTTATTAATCTATTAGCTTTTTTGTTATTTACAAAAAACATACATCACTTAAAGATTATAGGTTTTTGTAAAAAAAATTGTAAAATAGGCTTCTAAACAGGCTATCAAGCCTTGTCAGGCTTTCACAAAGGCCAGGCCAGGCCTAAAAATTGGGCCTATGATAGGCCACAGGCCAGGCTCAGGCCTAACGCTTTCAACGCAGGCCAGGCCCAGGCCAAGCAAAGTCTAGCTCGGCCCAGCCTATTCCCACCCCTATGCACTACACTATCACATTTGTTTTAGCTTTGCAACCTTGGTATATATATTTAGTATCTGATTTTTAAAAACATGGGTATTTGAGTAATTTGACATAATCTTTTGAGGCGGACCATAGCCCTTCCGAGCTCTAACTAAGATCCACCCCTTCCCTCTTGTTTCTGAAAAAGAAAAATAATTTTTTACGAGTGATTAAGGAAATTAGTTAAGTATAGTTAATTGTGTAGTTTTTATATAAAAATTTAGTTAAATTTACAAAATTAATATTTTTTTGTATTTAATGAAAGTAAATTCAAAAACATCCAACATAAATGAGTTTTGTGCAATTATTCAGTTTTTTTTAGTTTGTTTGCAAGTTTTATTTGGATTCATTTAGATGTGAACATCTTTTGATGAAAATCTACCAAAAAAGTTGTTTAAGAGTAAAAACGTGGTTTGTTTAAACTGAACTCCCCTTTCAAATATTCATTAAATATATATTAAAAAATAAAAAGGAAAATGACAAATTACTTCGTAGGTCCTTCAGCTTAATTTAATAATTTGTAAAAATTAGCCCTTAATCTTTTATTAATTTCAAGTTGATTCTTTAAATTTTAAAATGCCAAACGTGGACATTTTTTAGTTGATTAATTAATAAATTCCCTGTTTGTCTAATAAAAAATCAGCAATTAACATACCTCAAAATTACAATTTTCTTCCTAATTATGATACAAAAATACGGGTACTTCTAGGGAGTAAATCAAATCTCTCATCGGTGAACCACTAAAATTGACCGTAAAATATTATGTAAAATGCTATGAGTGGTTAAGATTGAATCAACTAGTATTAAATCTCAACTGCTGATGAATTTTTATACTCTCTCCGATCCACAATATAAGAGAAAAAACCAAACATCTCACATACCAAGGAATAACATTGAAACCTGTTATTTTCAATTAATAAACTTGAAATCTAATTTTCTTTCCAAATCTACCCTTTTTATAAAATTTAAATCTATTCTCCTAAAAATAATGTTTATGTCTTATATTGTAGACCACAAAACACATATTTTTCTCTTATATTATGGATCGGAGAGAGTACTACATCTTACAGTCATATTCAATAGATCACCAATGAGGGATTTTTTTTATCAAATGGAAAGCAACAAAAAACAAAAAACAAAACTAAAGCCTAACATGCTCGATCCCTATAGCATCCGCGATAAGGAGATGTGAGACAACAGCAGGACAAAGAGACCACACATGCTCTCCATAACTCATATTAGTTCCAAACTTTGCAAATCAATCAGCACACGAGTTGTCCTCACGAAGCGTGTGAACATAGTTCAGATCCCAAACCTTGAGAGAAAGGAATTTAATTAGCTTTCTCACCCTAGAATCACCCACAAATACTTCAAAAATATTCTTATAATAAAAATCAAAGTTAGCACTTAACATTCTGATAAACATATTTTCGAAGTACCATTCCCTAATATTGTTGAACCCGTGACCCCCTTGTTGAAGAAACAACCAAATACCACTACGCTACATCACCATCCGTGACACGTGGCAATTATTTTTATTTTAATATTTTTTTTGTAGAAAACTGACTGACGGGCCTAACCGTAAACAATTTATATTTTGCAGGGGCTATTTAAAGTTTTTTTTTACAGGGGCCTGTTTAGATTGTGCGTGTATTTGCAGGGGCCAAATGCATATTTAAACATTTTTTTTTATGGAAAACTGACCGAGGGGCCTAACCGTAAACAATTTATATTTTGCAGAAACTATTTTAAAGTTTTTTTTTACAGGGGCCTGTTTGGATTGTACGTGTATTTGCAAGGGCCAAACGTATATTTAAACCAAAAATTAACCACTAGGTTCCCGAAGTTTCTAGAACTCTAGAAGGAATGTGAAGAGATAAACGAAGAAAAGTCCAAGTCAAAAAGCCACGTGTTCTCCTACAGTCATTGTAATTGGGATCGCTAGATTTGTAACGGAAACTACTAGAACTAGAAGTTCCAACGAAAGCTCTGTTTAATTTTTCAGAACCATCTACTCATCTAGACTCTTCACCCCAATCTCGTGTTTATAAACTGGGAAGCACGGACACGGCCGCAAGCCGCCGTGTCGCTGCTTTCGGACGTGGATTGGACACTGACTCTCGTACGACTCTGTACGATGCGCGTCGGAGTCATTTTTCGGTGTTCGCGAAAAAAAAATTCATGACAGCTTGGACTCGGGTTGGACACCGGTTTCTTGGACACGGCCCATCTCAAATTAAAAAAATTTAAAAAAAAAAGAAACAAAAATAGGTTAATATTATACAACTTAAACAAGTTGAATTGAAATAGAAGTCTTTTGGTTTAATTTCTTCTTCAACGTGAGTCACTTTCGCTGCCATCGTCTTCTTCATCTCCATTCTCGCAGGTCTGTGATTTTGTGTGTTGCTGTTATTCTCTTCTTTTATAGCAGGTCATGCTTATTTAATCTTTATAGTTGTTTTATTCTGCTGTTGTTGTTATTTTATTATATTTTATCCTTTCCTTTCTTTAATAGATATTATTATATGCGGTGGATTTTGTTTTTTCTGCTTCCTTCTTGTCAAGTTGGTCAAGCACTCAAGCAATTGTTTATTACTTATTACTTTCTCAACATGTGCTTCTTATAGTTATTTTATTATGCTGTTGCTGTTGTTCTTTTATTATTTAATTCAACTTTGGCTAATACTTTTTGTATCGAAAGTACTCAATTTTGCTTGTTATTTTAGACTCTATACATTTTGCTCATAATTTATTTTTTTATATTAAATATAAATATATATTGCGGTGTCTCCGTGTCCTATGTTTTAGGTAATAGTCGTGTCGACGTGTTCGTGTCGTGTCCGGTATCCGTGTCCGAGTCAGTGCTTCATAGTTTATAAATCCTCTTATTCACCCCGTTTTTTCTCCACACAAGGATTAAACACAACAAAACAGCAAAAAAACATTCGATTTTTTAACTTGTTCAGAAGAAAATCAGAGGTGGTGTGATGGATTTCAGAGTAATGGGAATGGATACTCCATTGATGCACGCTCTACACCATATGATGGACATGTCTGATGACAATTTGGAGAAAACACACAATGCTCCGACAAGGTCCTAAGTTCGAGACGCGAAGGCAATGGCTGCTACTCCGGCGGATGTGAAGGAACATCCTAATTCCTGCGTGTTCGTGATTGATATGCCGGGATTGAAATTCGGTGACATAAAAGTTCAGGTGGAAGATGACAATGTGCTTGTGATAAATGGAGAGAGGAAAAGGGAAGAAGAGAAAGAAGGTGCTAAGTATTTGAGAATGGAAAGAAGGGTTGGAAAGTTCATGCGTAAGTTTGTGCTTCCTGATAATGCTAATACTGATGCTGTTTCTGCTTTGTGTCAAGATGGAGTTCTGAGTGTTACTGTGGAGAAATTGCCTCCTCCTCAACCTAAGAAACCTAGGACTATTCAGGTTCAGATTGCTTGAATTTTGAATGAAAATGTAGTGTGAAACATTGGGAAGGGTATCTGTTGTTTTGAAGCAAATTAGTACAAGGTTGTTTTTTAAGGTTGTTCTTTTTAATGCACCATGAGGAGGGTTTGGTTGTTGAGTGGAATTAGTAACTACTATATGATTTTGTAATTGGTTCTGATTCTTTTGGTTAATTAACTTATGCCTCCTTGTTTAATTAACTGGTTTGTTATTATATTGGTCTTCAGTTTGAATTTTCATTTGCTCTACCTCTAATGTTTTTTTGGTGAAGGCCGTTTCTCTCATGCTCTTGATAATAATAGAAAGGGAAAAAAAACCAGAAGTGTGGTCAAATGTTAATAATAAATCCTCTCCATTTCTTTTCTTTTCTTTTAAACCTCTTAATATATTAATGGATTGCAGAAACATCACAGCTGTATTATAATTCAAGTGCTTAATGAGAAAAATGAAAGCAATGCCTGCTGAATAGTGCAACTGGATTTCCTGAATCGAAATATATTAAAAAGGTAAAATATCATCCGGGGTCCCTTAACTTATTTCCTATTTTCGTTTAGGTCATTTAACTTTTCGAGGTAACAATTAGGTCCCTTAACTTTGATAAACGTTGCACCGTTTTCCCAGTTAACATTTTAACGCTAACACTGTTAAACATTCTATTGTTTGACTATTTAACCACTGAGTTGGCATGCCAACTAGGATAATTTCACTAATTATATAATTTTTTAATAAATTATCATTAAAACACCATTGAATCATCTTCGTCTATAATGGAACAATCTTCTTCAACAAATCTTCATCATGGTTTTTCTACATTTTCGTTTCTGGATTTTAATTTTTTAGTTTCCATATTTTCGTTTGTCCAGATTTTCCTTTTTTGATCTTCGTTTTATCATTTCTGAATCTACGTTTTGTTTCTGGATCTTCGTTATTTCATTTCCAGGTTTTCGTTTTTCCAAATTTTTGTTTTTGGATCTACATTTCGTTTCAAGATCTACATTTCGTTTTTTCATTTTTTGTTTCTGCATCTGAGTTTCATTTTTGGATCTCCGTTTTTTCATTTTTGGATCTTCATCAATGTTGCCGGGAAGTTTCAGTCTCAAAATCGATTTGAAACTTAATTCCTATCGATAATCATTTCCAGATCTTCGTTTCCATATCATTTTTTCGTTTTTGGATCTTCATCAATGTTGTTGAACAGGATTTAATCGATTTAGGATGATGAACATGCTTTAATCGTTATTCCAAATATTCATTCCCAAAAAATGTTTTCCAGATCTGCGAAGAGAGGAGAGAGAGAGAGAGTGACAGTGACGAACTGAGAGAGAGAGAGAGAGAGAGAATGAACCAGATTTTTTTTAAGAAGATGAACTGGTTTCATTAATTTTTGAAGAAGATGAACCAGATTTTTTTAAATTTTTTAATTAAAATTAATAAAAGATAATGACTCAACAAACGTGGCATGCCAAATCACTGTAACAGACACATAAGACATTGGTTAACGGCGTTAGTATTAAAACGTTAAATGGGAAAACGGTGCAACATTTTTAAAAGTTGAGGGACCTATTCGTTATCTCGAAAACTTAAGGGACCTAAACGAAAACAGAAAATAAGTTAAGTGACCCCAGATGGTAGTTTTTAATGAACTCCATGAACTCAACTCAAAACAGATTTTCAAAACGTGTAGAACTAGAGACCTTTGAAGCACGGACACTTCTTCCAAATGTTGTGTCCGTGTCTCTTTAATTACTTGGATTTTTCAAAAAGATTAAAGATAATACCGGTGTCTGTGTCCGTATCCGTGTCTGTGTTGGTGCTTCATAACTAGAGACTAAAGCATCGATTATTCAAATAACAAACAATGTTTTCTTGAAGTGCACTTAATTTCATGTTAATGAAATATCTTGTTTTGATGATTCTTGAGGATCTGTACTTGCATTTGTTCTTTTTTTCTGCGAGCATTCGCAATTTACTCGTGTATGATTGCTATCTAAAGGTTCCGATTGATTATTTGGGTTTGGGTCCATGGAAGGACCAAATTTGTGCTTGAAATGTGTTTGTGAACTGTGCAGAGCATCACTTATGCAGCTAATTTGCTTAGCAAATATCTTGGGCTCAGCACATTTCACTTTTGCTAGCACATTACTAAGCAATTTTTTTAGCATGGGACCGTTTAGAAGCCACTTCATGATGTACATTCATAGATCGAAGCATAAAGAATTCTAAGAGTTTGTTTGGATGAGGCAATTTTTTAGGGTAATGTAATTTAATATGGTAATTCAAATGCTTCAAACCAAATTAACTTTTGAATGGAAACTTTCAAAATAAAAGAATTTTATGAGGTAGTTTAGTAAGACTAAATTTAGAGAATTTGAAATACCAACTAGAAATGAAGAATTTGAAATTCATTTCTTGCTAATATTTCTTGTTTTTTTGAACAATTATTTTGTTCAAAGAAAATAATTTTTCAAAAATTTCAAATTGCTCTCTCTCTCTCTCTCTCTCTCTCTCTCTCTCTCTCTCTCTCTCTCTCTCTCTCTCTCTCTCTCTCTCTCTCTCTCTCTCTCTCTCTCTCTCTCTCTCTCTCTCTCTCTCTCTCTTTTTGTCTATCTCATTTGTCGCGAATAACGCTAACTTTCTTCAAGGTGTCATTAGATTGCTTGATTCTCCCAAAATTCTGGTCGTGTATTACAATACAAACATCAAGGAGATGTTACGCATATGAAACACAATCATTGCAAATTAAAGTGATGTGGAAGATATTAAAAAGGTACCCTTACTATACTGCTTGAGCATAAGGTCCTCGAAGCAACTAGAATGTTGTGCGAAAATGAATAATACTAGGCTAATGAAGGTTGACTCAGTTGGTAAGGAGTTGACTTATATCTTGTCCTGCTAACACTCTCCCGACTAATTGGTCGAGTATTCCCTCAGCAGTGATTCGTACTTTATTGGATGCTGGTTATAGCTTATTACCATTTGGGTGATGATCTGGGTGGATTGTTTGTCACTGTGTTCGATCTCATCTTTTTGAGGTTGATGGCTTTCATTGATTTCCTGTGTAATAAGGCTACATTGTCGATCCACTTTATCTTGGTGACCTTCCCTTAGCATGTGGAGATCTGCTGCTCTTCATTTGTGTCAATCTAATTGCGCTTCTGGATGTGGAATGGGGTTCTGAGATTGTATTTTGTTATTTAGGGTTAGGTGGTTGGGATGACTTTTGGAATTAATGTTTTTGTAAGTTGTCGTATCTCCGCGAGTGGGTGTTTGTGGGTCGGGTTATACCATGTTGCAAATTGTTGTATTGCGTGCTGGACTTTAGTCCCTTTATGTTGTACTTAGTATTCCAGATTTGGGCTAGGACCAGTTTTTAATGTTATATACATACCAACTCAATTGATAAAAAAAGATTGCATAAATATATGTTTGACTCCAGCATATATGGTCATAATCTATTTAGGCCCCTGTAAAAAAAAGTTTTAAAATAGTCCTTGCAAATAATAAGTGTTTACAGCTAAACCCTTCCGTTAACTTTCTCTTAAAAAAAGTGATGTGACAAACAGAGAATACTTCAGCAATAACGTCATTGCCATGTGTCAACATCCTATTGGACCTTTGTACCACGTGACACTAGCAAATCACGTCATCACCCCATGTAACCACTGCCACATGGCATTAACATGTGCCACGTCAGCAACCAGTAGCTGATTGCCACGTGGCACTTACATTGCAATGTGGGACACATGGTTACTAAAAAAATCAAACGTTTTGGGAAATATATGTGTTGAAATCGTGACACTCTAGCGATAACCACTTCCTCTTACCACTAAACCACTAGAATATTTGTGTATACTAGCGCCTCTACCCGTGCGCTGCACGGGGTAAAAACTCTAGTTAATATAAAGTTGTTGCAGGGTAAAATTTGTTTCTTAAATTGCAACATGATAAAACATTGTTTAAATTGAAGGTAAGTATGAATTAAAAATAATGTAATAAAAAATTCGATTCCAAACTTAAAACTAAAATAGAGTGTGTACATACTTGTCACGAAATTATTATTTTTCACCATATCGGTTATCGGTTATTGAGGAATAAATTCGGAGTATGTAAACGGTTAAGAACATGTTGTGTAGTATCACACTTTACATATTTTGTCACGAAATTATATATTTTTCACAAAACCGGTTATTTGAGGCACGAATTTTGCATATTTGAATACTGGTTTTTTTTTTTGCGAACACTAAAGCATCAAAAAACACACTATTGCAATCACTAAAGCATCCAAAACACACTTTTGTCATGAAAATTTTCTCTTCAGCAAACAGGTACTAAGGAACAAACTATGCGTATTTGAATAGTTAATTTTTTTTCGACCGCTTAAGTACCCCCAAAACACACTGTTTTGCATTGCACTTTACGTATTTTATTACAAAATTACTATTTTTTTAGCAACAAACCATTTGTTGAGGAACAAACTTTGAGTATATGAACAACTAAATTTTTTCGAGACTCTAAAGTACCTCAAAACACACATGCTAGCATTACACTTTAGATAATTTATCACGGAATTAATTTTCATTTTTCACCAATTCGATTATCGGTGAACAAACTCAAGTATTTATAGATCCATTTTTTTTCCTAAATTTGAATATACTCTTAAATATGAAAATAAAGAAAATGAGGGGAAAGGGGAGGAGGTGGGAGTTTTGAAGGGAAAGGGAAGTTGGAGACTCCCTGATATTTATATTCTTAAGATTAACCCACCTATAGATATATATTACATAATTTATATCGCATAATTGTTTATTTTTTATAAAAAAAAATATATGCAAAGAAGAAGTTCATCTTCATCATAACGCATAAATAGTGGCCACTGAAAAAATCTGGAGATCTTCATCAAAATGAAATCAAACAAATCTTCATCATCAAATGAAATCGAAGCAAATGTTCACTAATTGAAATATATTATATTTTTGAAGAAGGGGTTTCTTAAGTGACTCTTTTTCTCAAAAACAATACGTTGAATATTGAACATCTGAAGTTAGTGGTTCAGTGGTTAAACAGCGAGCCATTTTGTCAGAGTCTTCGGTTCTATTCCAACCCAATCATTTTTGTGTAATACATTTCAATTAGTGACTTGCCACGTGGCAGTCATTAATTGGCTGTCGATGTGGCACACGATGTGGCAATGATGATGTGGGAGGTAAATCCATGTGTGGCATTATGTCATCACTGTTAGCCATGTCATCTTTTTTGGAATAAAAATTAACAAAGGGACCAAATGAAAGTGTTTTTGTTATGGGAGCCTAACTGAATTATGTTCATATTTTCAAGGGTCAAGCATAATTTTTTTTAAAAAAAGAATCCTTGAAAATGTAATCTTATTTTTTTACAAGGAAATTTAATTTGATAGTTATTCAATTTGACGATTTTAGTTTCCTTAATTATCTTTTTGCAATTTTAATCCCTTAACTTTGTCAATTTGACAAATTTTCTGTCTATATATTTAAGTTATACTTTTGATCCGAAAAATTATGGATTATGTACTTCTGATTCTCTACTTTTTCAAAACTAATATTTTTGTGGATTGAAGTGTAAAAACGCCATGATTTTTACCTATAAAAAATGCTATGAAAAACATATTGACCAAAATTGCTAAATAAAGAAAATTGGGACTAAAATTACGAAAAACAAGATAAAAAGACTAAATTAAGAAAATTTAAGATCAAAAGTGCAATTTAAAGAAAATAAACATAAAGTCTGGGAAGCTACTGGAATGTTCAGAGAAAAGGGAATGAAAGTCGCGTGTTCTAATTCGGATGAACCGAACCTACTAGAAGTTTCGAAAGACGGTGGGTTTATTTTTCCAGAACCACCTAGTTGCTTCTTCCCCTGGGTCGCGTCATCGTATAAATATTCAAATTCACAAACCAAGTTGAATGCAACAATACCGACAAATTCAACTTTCCGTGAAAAGCCTCTTCACCAAGAAATATCTAAGCGTAGCGTAATGGATTTCAGAGTAATGGGATTGGATTCTCCATTGGTACAAACTCTGCAGCAGATGATGGACATGTCTGATGACAATGCGTTGGACAACAAGACATACAATGCTCCGACACGGTCCTACGTACGAGACGCTAAGGCAATGGCTGCAACTCCGGCGGATGTGAAGGAATTTCCGATTTCTTACGTTTTCGTGATCGACATGCCAGGTTTGAAATCTGGCGACATAAAGGTTCAGGTTGAAGATGATAACGTGCTTGTGATTAGCGGAGAGAGGAAGAGGGAGGAAGAGAAAGAAGGTGCTAAGTATTTGAGAATGGAGAGAAGGGTTGGAAAGTTCATGCGTAAGTTTGTGCTTCCCGATAATGCTAATACTGATGCTGTTTCTGCTTTGTGTCAAGATGGTGTGCTTAGTGTAACTGTGCAAAAATTGCCTCCTCCTGAACCTAAGAAACCTAGGACTATTGAGGTTAAGGTTGCTTGAATAATGTAACGCGAAAAGTACAAGGTTGTTTTTAAGGTTTTTCTCTTTTTTATAATGTATGACAAGCAGGGGTTGGGATGTGGACCGGAATTATTAGTAACTATGATTTGTAATGGGGTTCTTCTGTTTCTTTGATTCTGATTTTTAATTTTTAATATATGTTTATCGATTGATGCTTTGCACTGCTTAGGCTTGTGGCTTTAGGAGATGACATCAATTTAGTGCTTTCAAGTTTGATTCTTGTAGTGACAAATTCCGTGTTGTTGGTCGGTATGTGATTTGCTTCTAAATACGAACAAATATTTGTATTTTGTTTAAAATATTGAAACATTCCGTAGGTTATATTCATTTTGATTTCATCTACAAGTACTTGTGTTATCACCATCTTAATTAGTTTCATTTAAGAATTTGAATTAATTCTATACAAATGAATATGAGCTGCCATTCGGTTTCTTTTTGTACATTTGATTTAGTCTCAAAACATTACTGGCTCCTTGTCACTACAATGAATTCAAATTCATTTGTATTTTGGCATGTATATCTTCCAATGAATATGTATTCTGTCAAGTTCCAACTCAACAAAATCTGCTATTTTCTGAGAGCCATGTCTGTCCATCTTATACATAGTTCTTCTTCACCTTAGCAATGAGTGAGAATGCTTTAATAGTTGTTGTAGAGGTTGTTGTCCTTGTGCTTTACACAACAGCCCCTTCATTCTTTCAGTCACCTAAGTTTCATTGTCATTATTATTAGATTCTTATCATACCATAAGATGAAAATGCTTATTAAAACAAAGTTAATTGAATGAGAAAATATATTATGCCAATGTGTAAGAACCTTACCTTTCCCAAACTTCCTCTAGCATAAGGGACTGTCCTTTGATATGAAAATGAAGCTGGTGGAGATTTTCTACTAGTCTCTTCTTTGCAACAGGGTGATTTCCCACTTGTTCTGCTCCTTGTCATAATGCTTGAAGAGCCATACCATTTGCTCTTGTCTTGTGATGTGTTTGGTAGACTAGATTCCTAACATTACACATAAACCATAACAAACGTGTGACAATCATTCATTAATTCATCTCAAATCTTTGTTTAAAGGTTAAACATGCATGAATGTTAATTGCATACCAGAAATAACACTGTTGCACAGTGCTTTACCACCTCCAAGTTCATGCGAACATCATCTAGACTCCTGTTCCAAAATAGTCACAAATATTCATATCATTCAAATTTTACAAAGCACATTATTATTAGTTGCGATATTAAGGTTTTTGATGTCTCTGTAACCATACTTAAGACCACCTGCGATTACTCAAAATGTATAATATCACATGGAGACATCGCAGTGAAGCATTTTCTAGCAGATTTAGACTAATGAACGAACTTGATTAATATTTTGTAATTACGTAGATCAATTTAAAATATTGATAATGTAGAGGGTTAAATTGCACGATCCTACAATTTCAGGGACCAAAATGGGAATTTACACTATTGCGACGCTATCACAATCATCACAAGGCCGCCGCGATTTAATATAAGAGCATAAGACTTAGACTAGAAATCAGTACCTGTGCTTTTGTTGTCCTAGACCAAAATAAGAAGCCAGTGTTGCCATCTGCCCATAAATAAATAACATAAGATAAGTGCTTTGTGAGAGATTAAGAATCACTTATTGACAGCACTTCTTCCTTACATACCTTCATATTACCAGCTCTTTTTCCAAACTTCTCACTTAAAACTCCCAAAGAATCAATAATTCCAACAGGTACAGGTGCTGCCCTATTGATATCATCAAAAGCTTCTTTAATACGAACACAATCAAATCTCTGAATATTATGACCAGCCCACACCCTTCCATTCAACATACTAAATATCTTATCAGCAACATCTTCAAAAAATGGTGCACCTTCAACAGCTTTTCGAGTTATTCCATCAATTCTACTAGACTTCAATGATACTACAGATAAATCTTTAGGTCTTATCAAAGTTGAAAAGCTCTCAATCTCATTTAGTTTATGAGCACTAACAACAATTGCACCAAACTCAAGTACCCAAAATCTTTGTCCACTTTTGTTTGGTACGTTAGTTTCTAAATCAAAGAACACAATCTCAGGTGTTTGATTATTGCATGAATGAGGGAATTCCATTATTTTTTTTGAAGTTTCTCTTCTTGACTTCAAACTTTCTTTGATTTATTTACTATTTATAGATGAAGCTTGTAATCGTTTGAAATAGGAAAAGAACATGTGGAAGAAAGAAAGCAATGATTGTTTGTTAAGGTTGATTGTCTCTAAATTGAAGTTACTATGCAAGATTATAGAGGGTTTACATGAAGAGGCTTCTTAGCTTCTTGTGGATGTTAAACTTGTTGAGTTGGTAGATGGGAATATGTAAGATGAAGAATAAAGATTCAGTTTTCTTGTTTGTCATTGGTTGCCTTTTCAACAGGAAAACTTGTAATGAAACCTTAACCTTTGTCTGTTGGAAAACTTGCGTGTTTGTTGGACTTGTCAATATGCCTTCTTTAAATTAAATATTGTTAAAAGTACTAATTTGTTTCTATTATTATTAAATAATAATAATAACGCTCAACTCAATGCCAAGATGCTTCGTAGAAACAAGGGTTGAATAATGGATATATACATTAGTGGAAAGTGGATGTTTTGAATTGACATATGAGTAATAGAGGAAAGATATTTTAAGCTATACTTGATAATTAAATTAAGATTAAAACAAAAAATCAGAACTGAAAATTGAATGTTGCATATCTGAGGTAATAATGAAGATGAGACATGATGTCAACTTTTGCCAGTTAGCTAGCTATACTTATCAATTTGAATATGAGGGAAAACACACCACTGATATCCCCCAAAATGAAAGAGCGCAGGAGATACCTATGAACTTCCTAGCAAGTGCTTTAAGAAATTGGTATCTCCCCTTCTGACTACTACTAATGTGAATCCTATGTCGCATTCATTACTGAAACACCGCACAGACATCAGAGATATATAGATCGTCTCTCTTATATATCATTAATTTAGCTCATTCGTAACTGATGTGAGACTAATCACTCACACTTGAATTCTCAACATGTTATCAATCTGAAGTGTCGGTACTAGATAGGTTTTTATCATTGAAGCTGAATGAGACTTGATGTTTTAAAGTTATAATGTTTTTTTGTTAGTCAGTATTAAATAGAGAAGGTTCAAATAACTTTCACTTTTAGACCGTGTTTGTTTGGGGTGAAAGAGGGAAGAGAGAGTGAAGGAAGAGGGAATAAAGGAAGAAAGAATGATTTTAGTATGTTTGGTTAAGGAGAGAAATAGGAAAGAGAGAGGGAGGAAAGATTAATTTAGTGCTTTTTTATAATCTCTCCACTTGGAGAGAAAGGGGCTCTTTCTCTCTTCCCTCACTCTCTCCTCCCTCACTCTCTCCTCCCTCTTTCTCTCCTAATCCAAGCACACCCTTAGGGTGTGTTTGTTTGAGGTGCAAGAGTGAAGAGAGAGTGAGGGAAGAAAGAGTGATGTTGGCATGTTTGGTTAAGGAGAGAAATAGGAAGGAGAGAGGGAGGAAAGATTAGTTTAGTGCTTTTTACAATCTCTCCACAAGTGGAGAGAAAGTGGAGAGAAATGGGCTCTTAAGTTTGACTTCTACAATTTTGCCCTCAATTAAATAAATAACAATTATTATAATTTATAGGTGGGTTTTTTTTATACCCCCACACATTTTGTTAATCCCAAAAATACTCTTGACATAATTTACCAAATTTTGACTTTTTCAAGATTCTCTCTAGTGGGCCCTACAATATCTAAAATCGGATTTACCAAATGGAAGGTAAATTCGATTAGCATTAAATATGTATTTAATACGCACCAACCGATCAAATCAGATTTAACAAATGGAAAGTTAAATCCGATTTGACCATTTATTACTGTATTAAAAGTGTTTTTCGTCCTAGACGGATGTAGCTACACCCGATGATGTATCGGATTTACTTACCCCTACGTAAATCCGCTTTAGACATTTTCTGAATCGGATTTAACATTGATGGGGTACATCCGATTTGGAAAAAGCAAAAGCGGATTTACTTGGGGGTACGCAAATCCGCTTTGTTATTTTCATTTTATTAATTAATTTATGTCTAACTTTTATTTCTATTTTTGAAACAGATATTGACCCGCCTGCTGCAGAGTCACAGCTGGTTCCTTTCGACGTAGATACTACAGAGCCATTCAGGATGGAGAGGGTATATTTTTCATACTAATTTTTTTAATCAAGTTTGATAGATATTTAATTAATTAAGTACGTAACATTTTTCTATTTTTTAGATATTTTCTACACGCAAGGATGTAGAAGAGTGGGCTATCGCGGTTAGGAGACGTATTAGAGTTGTGGTTATCAAGGTCAGATCTGAGAAACTTGGAGCTAAAAGGGGGAGTAGAGATAAGGTTACTTTTGGTTGCGAGAAGCAAGGGAAGTGGTCTAATGATTCTAGAGTTTTCGGGTCCAAGAGAAGAAGTTGTCTGTTTACATTGAGAGCTACTTATACGATACGTGAAGGGGGTTGACGTGTGAAGGTTATGTGTGGTCGACACACACATCAGTTACTTACTACCCCAGTCGGGACAACAGCTTTTGGTCGTTTAAGTAAGCCGCAGAAGGCTATGGTTAATGAGCACGCTGATCTGGATGTTGCCTCAAAAGATTGTCTTACTGCTTTGAAGAGTCATTATCCGGACAACGTCACTTCTCTTGCTCAAATATATAGGCAGCGTCACAAACATAGGTCTTCTCAGAAGAGTCATTATACTTTGTTGCAACTAAGTATAATGTGGCCCTAGTTCAATTGTCTTTGAATATGAATTTTACTTATTTGCCTTTGAGATGTATGTATTCTTCTTCTAAGTATAAAATCATATCTATTCTGAACTTGCGGGATCAACATTGGATGCATATTTCGATCTCGCGTGCCTGTCTGTTGCCTCCAGTTGCTTTGATGTGGTCTCATAATCGATCAGAGGATTCTACTTCATGGTCTCATAATCGATCAGTGGGCGCCCACCTGCGTAGACTTAGCCTATGATTTCGACGATTTAGACGGCTTAGATTGACACGTGTTTATAGATTTCTTGTACTTATTATTGTACCACTTTTTTGTAATTATTTCAATTATTTATCCATATATATATAAATGATGTAAAAAAATTAAAATGTTTAAAATTAATTTACGAAGTCGGATTTACCCTAGGAAAGGGTAAATCCGCTTTTGAATGTAACAAATCGGATCTAACTGTTATGGGGGTAGATCCGCTTTGTTAAATTCAAAAGCCGATTTACCCTACTAATTTTAAATCTGATGCGCTTTTTTTCATTCAATCGGATTTACCTATAATCATATATTGTGGGGTATAATGGAAGATGATGGGGGTACAAAAAAAAACCTTTATAGGTTGGGACACTTAAGTTAAATGATTAAAATATTATTTAGCTAATTAAAATAAATATTTAGCTATTTTAATTAAACAATTAAATAACTATTAAGTTAATTAAATTAAAAAATTAAATCAAACACATAAGGGTGTTTTTGTCCTTACAAAACCAAGAGAACAACTCTTTCTTCCCTACTTCTCTTCCCCTTAAACCAAACAACCCTCCTAATCTACTTTTTCTCTCTTCCCTCTTTCTCTCCTAATCCAAACATACCCTTACTGTCTATCTCCACTACAGATAGTCTAGAAGCAAGAGAATCCTCCACTTGTGAAAAAATTAATAAAAACTAGATGAAATCTTTTCCGTTAGCTAGCTCAGATATAATTAACAAATGGCTTAAACTTGTGGGTCGTAGAAACTTCCATCAGATCATGGAAAAATTACTAATGGAGTTGACCCTGGATACATACGATTCAGATATATACAAAATTTTACACAAACAAAAAAAAGCACATTTATATAGTTAATTACTGTCTAATGCTAACTAATTCAATCTCTTTTTGCTAGTTACTAAGTCGAAATAGGAAGTATCTGAGGAGTTTTCCATCCATACGAATAAAAAGATATAAATTTGAATAATATTTCTTGTATTTAAATTTGCAACAAGTTTAATACAAATACTTTTCCCATTGAGTGGCACACCTCCATTGTGAATAATATCTCTAACCAAAGAGACTTATACAAACATCAGTTGACTCCTCACAACACACACACACACACACACTTGAAAGTCTTCCCCAAGTCATCTTAGGTATGTCCCACTCTTACTTATTTCTACTTTTTCTCCTTTCAATTTCATTGATGTTATTATTGTTGATACCACAACTCATTATCTTTGAAACTTCCTATTATATAATTCATAGGAAGGTCACCCTGAAGCCTCCTCACTAAAACTCTGGCTGCTGCCAATTCAGTGTTTTAAATATTGTGTGTGTAATGATCTTTTTTTTATCATTCATATCAATATTTGTACTAAAATGACAGAGAGAAATCAAAGAGCTGTAGATTCATCTGACAGTGATTCTACAAACCAGTGGTCTTTTGAAGTCTCTGATCAGTACTTGACATTCGACGACATCCAATGGCTACATGATGATCCTACTGAAGAGGAGTCATTTGCTTCAAACCTGCAGCTTTATCAAACCAACCAAATAGCTGCCACCACCCACTTTGATCACTTTGAGGGCTCTTCTTCAACTTCTACCAGTAAGCAAGCCTACTAGTTCATAAAGTAGCATACAGCGTGTCATGTGAGAACTGTTGTTTATTATGAGAAATGTGATTTTTAATTATAATTCTTATACTAAAATTAACCGTTTAGATTTAGATTACGACATTAATTACAAGGTCATGTGAACTTTAATTAAAAATGAAACAATCATTCAAGATTTTGTGGATCATCAAATTTTAATGTAACAAGACTTTTCATTAGATACACTTCCTATATAAATATATGAATGAGAGGTTATCTTTGTCTTCTATATATGTAATGTATTGTACTCATTGGTATATCTTGTCATCATGTGTTTTAGGAGGTGAGAAGAAGGAAGTTAAGGAGAGATTTGCATTCAAAACAAAATCAGAGGTTGAAATACTAGAGGATGGATACAAATGGAGGAAGTACGGAAAGAAAATGGTCAAGAACAGCCCCAACCCAAGGTATATATACAACCATGATTTTTGAACACCTCAATATTATCTGCACTTATTCAACATGTCATTTTCTCTCTGTCTCAGTCTTCTTATCATATCACTCACCTATCACATGAGATATTATATTTACAACATTGGTGATTGAATTGAGAGTGTATGAATGTATTCTGTGAATGCAGGAATTACTATAGGTGTTCAGTGGAGGGATGTCCAGTGAAAAAGAGAGTTGAGAGAGATAATGATGATTCAAGGTATATAATAACAACCTACGAAGGCATGCACACTCACCCATCTTCATGCTAGATTAATTAGGAGCAGCCACCACTTATGAAACTAATGCTGCAACCTGCATGTGCTCACCTGTTACTAAGCTAGGTTTATCCAACAATGTTTGAGTACCTGTAACTGTTCATGTACAATTACCATATAAATTGTCTACGGGATATATAATATATATATGTATATATATATATATATATATATATATATGCTGTTTCTGGTATCTCATGTTTAACAGACTTTGCACTATGCCAAAAATGTAATACATAGCGTTTTTCAGCGCTATATATAACATCGACTTTCATATTATATATAATATATAGTTTATTTTTATGTGCCATCTAATAATGTAAGCAAGTTTTTTGTATTGTACTTGCACATATTGTCTCAACTAGGTATCTGACATGGTGTAAAGGGTCCACGGTTCTATCCCTAGCCACTCCACTAACCACTAACACTTATCAAAGGTGTTTGGCGAAAAGCTACAAGAATCTTAGAATATTGAGGTTAAAATCAATTTTACTCGAGAACATCCAGAAACATGTCAAGATTACCAGCGTTGTGATTTTCCGTATTATTTCAATTTTCTTCTGCAATGGGAAGATGGGATCACTGATTTAGACAACTACCCAAAAAATTATACGGATATGAATACATGTATCAGTACTACACTAAGCAATCTGAGTTCTTTGAACCACCTGATAATTTATTAATTCTACACCTTAAATTTGAGTATATACATCTCTAAAATCATGAAGGTAATTCAGAGAAGAAAAGGGTGGTTTTCAGAAGGTCAGAAAATTCAATTTATGTAAAAAAAAATTTATGCTAGTTGACTTGTATAACTATCTACATAGAGAAATTTTTGACATGGTTCAATTTGGGAAAATAATATCAGGATTTCTAATGTGTGCATTAGTCTCCATGTTGTTATTAACATAAGAAATGCTCCACATAATATCCTGATTCAACAACTTGTTGGTAAACAGTGGAGTTGATCTAACAATACACTTCGATTTTGAAGATGAATGTTTGCCAGTATTCGCCATGCCACTCGCTAGCAACCAACGCAACCCGGATTGTCGCTGAATTTCAGTACCCCAAAGTTGCATGTTTCCAGCTTTGGTAATAATACCAGCAAGATGAATATCTTTGATTTTGAATCTAAATTCAGAGGCTTCACTTTCACCATCTATATTTGCATTCTCCAGAAAAATGTTGTATTCTTCATCCATCGTGTGTGAGTGAACTCGTTCTACTTGAGTTAAAACCAGCATTGGAACTCCAACTGGTTCATAATTTCTTAGAGGATCTCTATGCTGAATCACAAAAGCAACTGTTATGTGGTTCGCCAAGAGACCGTGCTTTTCGCCATATTCTTTTGTCTTTTCCATGGCATTTTTCAACTCTTCATTATCTAATTCTGTGATTTTAGAATGGTGTGCTTTCAGAATCTTCAAAATTTGTTCCAGATTCTGATCTCCATCAATGTTTCCAGAATCCAGTCTCAACCACTGATCTAATGTTATTGACAGACTCATCAAACCATCATCATCATCATTGTGAGAATGAATGTATGATGGTGCTTTCTCATTTGACATCCCAGACTGTATTTTCAATCCTTCTATTAAAAGGGATTCAATCTTGTTAATAGTCATAGGAGCTATAGCTTCTAGAGTCATGGAGTCCATGCTCTTATATGAAAATTCTTCAAACAAGTCATGCTGCCATGATCCCCATCTGAAACAAAATTCAAGAGGGAAATCAGAAAGGACAAAAAATTTAAAAATCAAATCCCTAGAATCGAGCTAATAGCCTATTTGGTCCCTCAAATTTTATAAAAGTTCAGTTTAGTCCCTGGAATTAATATTACTAATTAATCCCCGACATTTCAAAATGTTAATCAGTTTAGTCCCTCAAATTCTCGATGCCTATTTATTCGCTGACTTTTACAACTTATTATCAATTAGATTCCTAACTTTTCCAAATATTAGGGACTAAACTGATACTAAGTTGTAAAAGTCGGGGATTTAGTTGATATTAAGTTGTAAAAGTTGGGAACCAAATCGACAGAGAATTTGAGGGACTAAACTGAATAACATTTGGAAATGCTAGGAACTAATTAGTAATATTGTTATGTCAGGGACTAAACTGAACTTGTTTTTGAAATTTGAGGGCCCACATTGGCATTTAACTCGCTTAGAATCTAAAAAGAAAAAACAAGACATGATAAGAGTGACAACACAATCTTTCACAAACAATGCCACAAACACAATTGCTATTAGCCTATTACCTTCTGGGATCTCCCTTGTTGGTGATAGCATCCCACAAAACATGCTTAATGGATTTTCCAGTGATATCTTGCAAAGGCATTAGTTTACAAATATGATCACACAACTCTTCAACTCCGGTAGACGCCATCTGCAGCAGTATCTCGAATATATCATTACCGATTTTTGCAGGTAGGACAACTGAATTAGAAGCCTGAATGATGAGATTCCCACAATTCTTAGCATTTTTGAAGAGGGAAGGATGTAATGACCTCAAAAATCCACCATTCATGGTTTGAACAAATGAACCAAGTCCTTCTCCAATTGAAGGTAATATAGACGGTTCTTCTTCAGATAGTTCGATTGGACTTCCAAATCCACCTGACAAAGTTCTTGGAGAATTTTCAAAGTCTCTCTCATTTATGCCCCATTGTTGCATCAATGAATCAGTCTCCAAGTCTTCAAGAATTTTGGCTTTCCTTCTCTGTATTAATGACTGATTTTCCCTTACATATTCCTCTTCAGCAGCTTGAATAATTGAAGTCAAATCAGAATCAACATCATAATCCCCACTACTAAGTCCAAGTGTATCATTCTCGAGCTCCTCCTCATTTGCATCAAAATCAAAAGCGAAGTTACCTGAAGACTCTGTTTCAAACTGTCTTAGGAGCTGCTCTCTAGGAGACTGGGGATCGCCACCACAACTTGAACCAACAGAATCACTCTCCACGGCCAGCATGTTTAAGAAATCACTCGCAACAGAGTCAATTATATCATCAAAGCTACACGCCTTTTTTCCCATTCTATGTTCTTGGCAAAGAAACTCAGATGTCTCAGGAACTGAATCTTCAATCTTCATGCAACATAGATCAACACAAGAACTAGCACAAACAGTATCCGTGGAATAACATTTCGTGTTCTTGTCAACAAACGAGTCATCATCCTTAACAATCTCATCCACATCAATGATTTCAACGATTGGCACGTCATCAACTACTTCAATTCCAGTCTGTTCAAGTTTGAAGGAATCCCCTTCCAATATTTCTACTCCCTGTTCACTGACAGAAAATTCGGTACCACTATCGTCAGAATCGTATAGATTTGATTCTTGAGATGACTCAGAATTCAGAAGAATTCGGGATTTAAGTAGCCTCAAATGCTCCGAGTCTGCCCATGCTGAATTATGAAAGTCTCCCTCATCAAGCTTTTGATACAGGAAAGCAATTGATTTAGAAAAACCTGAGCCAGAATTCGGCAATGCTTCATGGGATACCATCACACCATCAGAATCAGAAGGGAGAATCGATCCATTATCCTGTAGTTCACTTGGTAAGCTCCCAGCCTGCCAAAGCTTTATATCACTATCGCTGGGACTGAAACCCCCAATCGCATCCTTCATTACTTGATAACTGAAACTAACATTTAGGCTAGCTCCTAAAACCTTTCCTGCCAATCTAAAACTCGTGCTTGATTTCCCCGAACTTTTACCACCGGATAACTCTTCTAAATTCATAGGCAAAAGTCTTGTGAGATCAACCTGATGTTTCCCTAAGACATGTTCAGGTTCACCAACAATAGAAGCATAGATCAAGAAATGCTTTGAATCATACTTAACGGAGTGACTAGACCCGACGCGACTACCATAAACTACACATCTATGTGTCAAAGTTTCATCAAATTCAGCAGCACCCTGAAGTACTCTTGAAGGGCATGTCTGCAAAATGCTATTTTTCCTTTTCCAATGCACAGATAATCTATTACCATTGAAACTCAAAGGTAGTCCCTCAATTGAGTGAACATGAAGTTTAAAACAACAAATGAACTTGTGAGCACCTAAATGACTCAAAACTTTCAAGGGCTTCTTCCAATTCCATCCTAAAGAAAATTTCTTATCCCCATGAAACAGATCCTCATTTACAAATCTTGGGGTTAGGTCAACTTGAGAATTTGACAAAAGGGCTTTTCCATCAGATTTGGATCTATTATGAACTGAAGATAAAGTTGAAGGCTTAAAAGGGGTATTGTGCAAGTAAAGAGCTTTACTTATTTCTTCAATATCATTCAGTAATTGCTTACCATTGTTCTTATCATCAGTATCTTGATTTCCAAATTCAAATTTTGGTTTCATCATCATATTGGTTTCATTATCTAACTCCTATAATAATAGATCAAAATATACAACAAGTAAGAATTTTGAGAAAACCCAATTGTTATTTCCTAAATAAAGTTACAAAATTTACATGATGGTGTTAATTTTTCGAAGGAAAAAAACAAAGCAAAGGAAAGTAGTAATAGTAATTGAAAATGAAATTGACTTACCAAAGCAACAGAAGAATTGAAATAACGGATCTTTGTGAATTGATTTGCGAGGTGTGAAGAAATCGAAGAGAAAATGAAGTGAGTGAGTGAAAAAATTGACTTATTATCGTTATTTATGGTTTGCTGCAGCCATTGTTGGTTTCTTTTATACTGCTCCCGCGGTAGAATTGGTTTGGTGTATTCTTAATGCTGTCAAACTTTGTTATTAAAATTTCAGTCAGCCATTTTTTCTTTGTCTTTACTAAAAAAACACAATTTAGTGCCTAACTTAAAGTGGTTTCCAAAATTATATTTTTTGTTAACTCATTTAATAATATTTAAAATTAATTATAGAAGAAATAAATATAATTTTATCGAAAAAAAGAAATAAATATAATAATATACTTCATCCGTTCTTATTTACATGTCGTTTTTTGCCGAGACCAATAAATTTTGTTATTAGTCAATTTTTGGAATCATCAATTTTTATAAACAAAAAATAAACATTATGATCAGTACTAAATTGATATCAGTAAAATTTATTAGTCTTATTCGTTATAAAAAATAAACATTATGATCAATACTAAATAAGTTAATGGACCTATACGTTTCAAATAAATAAGTTAAGGGACTTATGCGTTACAAAAAAAAGTTAAGGGACCTATTCGTTACAAATAAATAAGTTAAGGGACCTGTAGAGATATTTTGCCTTAATTTTTTAGTAAACTTGTGCCCCCACATTACTATGTGAGCGCCACGTGGCAGCCATCTATTGGCTGCTGACATGGCACCTGTCATTGCCACGTGTCCATGATGACATGTGAAGATGACGTGGCGTGTCAGTGCCACATGGCACAAAGGTCCAATAAGATGGTGATACGTGGCAGTGACGTCATCTCCGTCTGCCATGTCAGTTTATTTTAACGGAAAGTTAAAATAATGAGCTAATTAGAAACACTTTATATTTACAAGGTTTATTTTAAGAGTTTTTTTATAGGGGGTAACTTGATAATTAGCATATTTGCAGGAGTAACATATATTTAAGCCTTAAAGTTATATAAAAAATTAAGAGTATTCACAATGGAGAAACTCACATTTGAGTATTTAAATGAGTCCCGTGTGTACATCATTTTTTTTATAATTTTTTAATAGTAGTGTTTAATAAAAACGCATCTCTCAAATGCAGAAACCAGAGCAAAACTTACTAAATAAGTCCACTAAACTTTTCATCATTCTATTGTTAGTTTTTTGATGAGACTGAATAAGTCCACTAAACTTTCCATCTTATTTAAGAGTTTCTCCTCGTAGATACTCATTTTTCACTCTCCCTAATACAATCTTTTTAAAGGTACCCGTTTAACAAGTAAGAACTCCTCATTGGATGCTCTAACAAGATAGTCTTTCTAAGGGACTTCCCTTTTCTTCTTCAGTTTTTAGTGACACATTGCATATTGGGTCTCATATAGAATGGGCTCGCATATTGTATTAGAATAGGTTGTTGCCGTTTGGAGCCCAAATTAATTTATTATTTAAGTCTGTTGTTGTTAATTTAATTAATTTAAAATTTAATAATATTAATTATTACTTTTATTTGAATGAAACATATATGCATATCGGTGATCATATGTTCCCTCGTGTCTAGATACACTAGACGCATTTGCAACAACAAATGTGTAGTTAATTAATATTTTTGAGTTTTTTTTTTTTGACAAGAATATTTTTGAGTTTTGAAAATAGCATTTGTTACAGTAAAATTAAAAATTGTCCATTCTTTTCTACACGTGAGGATCTACTACATTGGGCTAGAGAAATTGGGAAATCGAACGCAGTGGTAGTGATCATCATCAGATCAGGTAGAGCAACTAATAAAAAGGGAGGAAAAATATAGTAATTTTTGCTTGCGAAAAACGTAAAAAAAAATACGATGCAGTAGGGACTGGGTGTTGTATTACGTAATTGTCCGTTCAAGCTGGGAGCTACAGTTTTGACTGATGCAGGGGATTGGAGAGTGAAGATTAGATGTGATCTCCACAATCATAAGTTGCACATACGTTAACCGACCTCCCATTCCTAGGGCGCTTAAGTAAGGAGGAGCTGTCTCTAATGCTGACACACCCAAATACAATGTTGTACCAAGCCACACCTATGCTGCATTGAAGGATCGTTTTACGGACAACTTGATTACTATCTGGCACCTTTATAAAAAGTGCACCAGGTACCGAACAAAGTTGTGAGGTCCTAGAACCAAGTTACAAGAGGTCACGAGACTGATAGAATCAGAACAATATATGTGTTGGAGCAGAACAGCTGAAAAGGGGTATGTTGTCAGTGATGTGGGCACATCCTTATTTTATCAAGTCACTGAAAATGTTTTCTATGATTTTGATTATGGACAGCACATACAAAATCAATCGGTACGGATTACCTCTGTTGGAGATTGTCGATGTCACTTTCACCGAGTTGACATTCTCAGTTGCATTTGCATACTTATTGGCGGAGCATTTTGATAACTTTACATGGGCATTACAGACGCTGAGAGATTTATTCATGGCAGACTGTCTACTTCCTCTTTCTCTCTCTATTTTGAATTACCATTCTATCTCTCATTTTGCCTAAAGCTGCTCAAACTTTCCCACCAAGTAGACATGCTATAAGCACAAAATGATTGTACATACTCATATATGGAAAAATCAATGAAATTTAAGTTCGGTGAAAAGGATTGTCTAAACAACATCGGAGGAAACTAAAATAAATATATATTACATCACTATTGCCCAAAATGTTAAATGGCTAAGTGAATTTCACCTAAACAACAAGAAAATTCTGTCTAAGCCAATTGATGTTCACATAGGTGACATTCACTTAACCATGAAATCTTGTTGAGTGAAATCAAGACAGCAACAAGGAAATTTTGTGCAATCAAGTTCGCTTAGTTGCAAGAAACTCACTACGCAAATTTTTACAGATTTCAAACTCTACACAAATGAAAAACATCATTCCAAACACAAGCTTAAACACTTTCATCGACCCAAAATTCCAATCAAACTTATAAATCACACATTCCAACAACTATCAATTTCCCAACTAAAAGAACTTTCAAGAACTCAAGCTAAGTAACATGCATATAAGTGAAGCAGAGACTCACCTCAAAAGAAAATCCTAAAAATTGAGCTTTGAAGAATAAGTGAAGCAGAAATCAAATTCTTCAGTTGTCCAATATCCACATATATATATATATATATATATATATATATATAGCTCTTATTCCTCACTTTACTGTTTTCAATATTCTATTTAATGTACGTGAACATCCATACAAATTGATAGTGAATAGATCTTGCAAATATTCCTCCAACGGAGTATCAATTTAAAGATTTTGCTGAAATACTTAGTGGAGATTATCATAGTGATTTGTTAGTAGGTAAAGTTTACACCAAGGTAATCAAAACCGGACCGGACATTGAACCGGAAGAGGTAGCGGTTCCTGGGTTCAACTGGTTGAATCGGGGGTTGAACCAGAATTAATTAAATAGATTATTTAATATATATTTTTACAATATATAAAGGATAAAAAAACAAAAAAGAATCATAGTATGACATAATAAAACTATAATATTCAACAATCATAGATAATTAGATACTATAATGTAAGTACTCTCATAGTAATATTATTGTACACATTTGTTTTTTAATTATTTATTTATTTATTACATCAATTTAATTATAAAAAATGATAAAAAATATCTCATATACTAAAAATCAACATCATTTATCATTTTTTTCCAAAAATCAACATGGTATACCATTTTTTAAGGAAAATAAACCAAATCCGGTTTTCTGCACGGTTCCCCGGTTTTTTGCGGGTTTCCTGTCCGGTTCCCGATTTTCAGTCGGTTATCCGGTTCAATTCTCGGTTTTCACCCCAGACGGTTCTGAGGTTCATTTGGACCGGATAGGAGTCCGGTTCCCGGTTGAACCGGCCGGTCCGGTCCGGTTTTTACAACCTTGGTTTACACTATATTTTAGTTATTCTTAGTGCTCATAAAATAATTTGTATTGAATACATGCATAATGCAATAAAAATGGTATTTTGTTGAAACACATGTCACTGGAGCTTTGAATGAATTAGTGTATCATAAGCCTAACCAAAAGAAGGTTGTTTTAACCATGAAATATATATTGGGTTTAACAAGGTTTGTTAGTTCTATTGCAATAAATTCCTTTCTTATTTTAAATATGTGCAACTACTTTAACATTTGTTAATTAATGTTAATGTAGTGGCAGCTACATTAATTGTATACCAATACAATCAATTTCTGATCGAGTTTTTATAACTAGAATCCTAGACCCATTATCATCATACTAACACATGAAAGAATCAAGGAAACAAGGTTTATAACATCCCTATGGTGTCCAAAGGAACCGGCTTTTGGTCGGGAGGTAAGTAAAGTCTGACGCTAATTTATTTCATCGTCGGCGATTGGTGTGCTGAAAGATGTGCAAATGTACACAGTCACATACAAGTAATAAAGTAGAAGTAAAGTATCGTTCCCACAGAGATTGTATAATTCTTAATGTATTGTTGTGAAGACATGTAAATTAATGCAACTATCTACTCACAAATTTTGGTTTTTTGTTGAAGTTGAAATGAAGTTGAAATGACAATAAACAATAGAGAGGAAATCAGTGGAGAAATATAGTTGAGATGCTTTCATCAAATAACTTTCTTTTAAGTGTTAAGTGCATTCGTGTGGTGCAGGTGCACTGGATGCAGCTGCATCAGTTGTGTGCTTTTCAGCTACTATTTCAAAAGTTGTTTTACAAGCTTCCTATGTCTAGGTGTGCTAAATAAATTCACTCTTGACCTTGAAGTACTTGCTGATTTAATCCTAAGGGCTATGTTATCCTATGTCTAGGACTTAACATGGAATTAACAAGCTTCTTTTATTAATCAAGTTAATAAAGGCTTTATTAAACACTTACCCCTATTGATTCTTGATTTCTAGTTATAAACCATGTCTGTGAATATAACTCTACCTATATTTAAGCGATCAACCTTAAATTAGGATGGATGTAGTATAACACAAGAATCAAAATGCTTACAACACACAAATGACACTTAAACTTCCTTAAAAGATCATTATAAGACTAGCACATCTCAACTAAATAAAATTAGCTCATGATAGACATTGCAAGATGAAAAGAGACTGAATAAAACATATTGAGGTGAGGGAAATTATCAAGAAAGAACAACAAAGTAGAGTTTACAATATTGAAGCTTTCTTGCATCAAGCAATGCAGGTGCACTGATCTTCTTTCTATATCTATGAAGAAGAGAAGGGAGAAGTCGTCAATTCCTTCATTTTCTCCTTGCCACTATCTAGGAAATTAGAACTAAAAACTTGAAAATAAAAGTACAAGAAATTCTAAAAGTGTAGAAATGTGAAAAAGAGATTATATTTCAAAGTGAGAAGTGGGGATCCTTATATAGCCTCCAAAAAGTGAATTCCTTGAGGGCTAAGTAAACTTGAGAACTCAACCATGGTTACTTTTCAGCCTTTGAAAAAGCAATTTGAGTTTCATACTCAAATATCAAGAGTGGTCCAATTAGAGCTTGCCATATGGTTCATGAAATGATTTCTTCAAGTGGTCATCCATTGTGGGCGCCTCCTTTATAAAGTTTCCATGTGCCCCATGTGATTTTGGATCAGCTATAATGTCATTTGGAGGTGCCTTTGTCTTCTTTTGGTTTGAGGTGCTTCCGGTGTTGGCCTTTTTCTACCATTCGCAGAATGGTGCAGCTGCATCAAGTGCAGGTGCATGCAGTGCAGGTGCACTGGATGATTTGGATGAAATCTTTTACTTTGTGTATTGTGTTCTTCCAATGTAGATGTTTTATCTGAAAATACTCACAAACATATCAAACATACCAATATCTAGACATCATGCTTAATATTGTGAATGACCACTTGCTTTATCCTTTAATGTTGTTTATCTAATTTCTTCTATGATATTTACTAAATTTATACTTGATTTCAACAATTTATTTAGGTTTAGTTGTATAAATAACTCTATATAAAATAGAGTTATCAGCGATCGAACTTGGATACTAACCGAGTCCACCTCTTAAGATAGAGTGCATTAACCACTTGCACCAAGCTTAGAGTTTTAATGCACATACTTATTAGTTAGTTAATTAATGTCATTGTAGTGGCGACGATATTAATTTTACTTATAAGTGGGAAGAGAAGGCAGTCAAATTTGAGTTTCTATAACTAAAATCCTAATTCTAGACCTATTGATACATGCAAGAATCAAGAAATCACAAGTTTATAACAATATGTTATCCACATTTTGATTAATTTATGGAAGCACGTGTTTATGAATTTTTAAAGGTAAATTTTGTATTAGGAAATTATCTAGTAACGACCTTTAAATCTTTGTGCAAATTAAAAACTATAGATAAATGAGAATCTGTCAAAAAATTTAGTGCATAGTATGTTAGTGTCTTCCAATAGTTGATAAACTAATTACAACTTCGATATAAATTTATTTTCTCATTTTTTTTGGTACAATAAAGAGAAAAAACAAGGAAATGAAAAAATAAAAAAATTAGCTCTTTAAGAATTGCACCCTACTAGCATCAACCACTAAAAGAGAAGCAAGGCCTAAAGGAGGAAAAGCAGAATTTGTCCAAGGGAAATTTGAGTTGGCACCAGGCTTAGCTAGGAAATCAGCACAAACATTTCCTTCATAGAGAGTCTTAGCAAGGCGAATGATCCAATCACGAAACGATAGATCATTGATGTTGCAAATGATGGGAGCATATAGACATGAGTCGAGCTATATGAGCTATTAATGAGCTCCAAGGAGTGAGGTGAGCCTGAGTAGCACACAATATTCCGATGACCAGTATTCCAAGCAAGAATGGGACCCAGATTCATAGCAAGAAACTCAGCATGCATGTTGTTAGAAGTTCCTATGTTGCCATAAAACCCAGAGAGCAAAGAACCATCTTCATTACGGAGCAAGCCTCCAAAGGTTGAGGGGCCAGATTAATTCCCTTGTCTGTCACGCCTTTCCAAATAAAATTCCTAACTAGCTTATCAGTTTGAGAACAAATAAATTGAGGAAGCCAAGATATTTACATGTAATAAGTAGGGATTGAGTTAAGGACCAATTTGGTAAGGGTGATTCTACCAGCTTTATTGAATAACTTTTTTTTTCCTAGGAGGCAAGTCTCGATTCCATTTTCTCCACAATGAACTGATAGTCACCACTTTTAAGTCTACTATGAATCATAGGAAAGCCCAAATATTTTTCCAGAGATGTGTTGTGAATGCCACTAATATATATAATTTTCTCCACCGTCAACCGACTAGTAGAAGAGGAGAAAAAAGCTCCAGACTTGGCAATACTGACCTGAAGGCTTGATTTACAAGTAAAAGAGGTAAAGATGTCAGTGATAAGCCTAACTTGGTTAGCACTAGCCTTTGAAAAAAATCAACACATCATCAGCAAAAAATAGGTGTGAAAACCTCGAGTCATTGCGAGAGAGTGTAATTGGGTGCCAGTGTTTGCTTTCCAATGCCTTTAAAATGGAATGTGATAATTTCTCCATACAGATCAAAACAAGTAGGGGGATACAGGGTCTTTGGAGGGTAGCCTTTTCCCATTCCAAATAAGGGCTTATATAGAAGAGGTCACACAGTGCATGATCAAACGAATAGTCATTGGAGGAAAACCAAAATTCACCAGGTAAGAATGGAGAAAATTCCAATTAACATTATCACATGCTTTCTCCAAGTCAATTTTGTACACCACATCCCCTTTCTTCTTTTTTGATTTTCTCATAGAATGAATAACTTCATGAAGAATGATAGCATTACCACTAATCTCGCTCCCAAGAAGAAATCTGCTCTGAAAAGGGCCTATAATTTGATCAAGTAAAGGTCTGATTCTGTGCCCAAGCACCTTAGTAATTGACTTATAAACAATGTTACATAGGCTAGTGGGTCTCAAGTGGTTGGGAAAACCCACCTTAAGAATCAAAGCTATCAGAGTTTCAACATATGGGATCAAAATGACATGTGTTAAAAGCATTAATAGTCAAATTGCTAACATCCCCACCAATAAGAGGCCAATACTGCTTAAAGAAGATAAGTAACTTCATCATAATCAACAACTCTACTAAGGCCCTAATAGCATCATATATTATCAAGCTTAGGGCAAGGGATATTACAAGGCATAGGAGTGGAGCTAGGATTATGTATGGTAGCGCCGAAAAGGCTTTGGAAGAACTTCAAAGGTTCATTTATGTAGACCTTCAAGTCATATGGTCTCTCAATTAACTTGATGTTCTCTGACCATGATAAGTTCATGTGCAATACTCAACCAAAAAGTATTTATGTCTCAGGAAGGCAATTCAGTTGGCAAGCTAAGAGACAAGAAGGAATTGCAAGAAAGTAGTCTGAGTTCAAATCTTAGAAACTAACATTTTCCCCACCCTTAATTAACTACTAACCACTAACATTTGCCTATAAAAAACACTAAAAGTATTTAAGAAATGAATCATCTTACATAGGTAAATATTAAATGAATCTTTACATATGACTAACCATATTTAATATTAGTATAAGTTTTTAAATAAATTTACTACCCATGATGGCTTAAAATGTTAATATAGATGGATTCTTTTCTACTAATTGTAACATTTGCATTTGAATGGTACTGTTAGCAAACTGTTTAGTGAAATCCACTTTAATCGTTATTATTAGATGCATGACTTAGTTTATAGATTCTCTTTTTTAGATTTTACTGTTATGCTATAAATTACTATTTTTTATGTGTTTCTAGGTTTTGAAATTTATGGTTGTTGTGATTCAATGTTGCTACAATATAAGTAACAATGATTTACATGGTTTCTAATGTGTATGACCCGTGCGATGCACACTAGAAACTGGTGTGAACAAACTGAAAAGTTATATTTAGTAAAAAAGTGTTTCAAATGGTTATCATATGCCAAACAAGTGTTTTCGGTAGCGTAACAATGATTAAGTTTAATCTTGTGTGTATCTTTTGTTTTAGTTTAATCTATCTTAAGTTAGCAATATGTTCATTTGAAACACTTTTTTTCCAAATATAACTTTTCAGTTTGTTCACACCAGTTTTGATAGATGAAAAAGGAAATGAATACATAGTGACATTCCATAAACTATCAAAAGTCCATATATAATTGGTGGATGGAGGTGTCTCGGAATTTTATGGAATGTTTAATTGGACACCATCATGTTTTTCTACAATATTAAGGAGACAAAGGTTGTTGAAGAATGAAGGCTTGCCGGGTTTGGTTTTGAATGTTTTTCTACAATTCGATGATACTATTCTCATTTGCAATGAATCCTCGATAACATTTGGTGCTTAAAGACAATTTTGAGGGGGGTTTGAACTTGTCTCTGATTTAAGAATTAATTTTCCTAAGAGCAGTTTCATTGGCCTCAACTCGGAGGAGACTTTCTTGAATACAGCCACCATTTTTTTATCCTATAGGAAGGGTAGAGCACCCTCCAAATTCCTTGGCATTCCTATCGGTGCAAATCCAAGGCGTTTTTCTACTTGGTAGCCGGTGCTAGACTCAATGAGAAAGAAGCTCTCGATTTGGAAAGGGAAACATATTTCCGTTGGGGGAAGAGTTACGCTCATTAACTTAGTTTTGGCTAGCTTACCCTTGTACTTATTCTCTTTCTTCAAAGCGCCAAAACAGATTTTGAGTAAACTCAAGAAGTTACAACGAGATCTTTTATGGAGTGGGGGGATAGATTGTAGAAAAACCCATTGGGTTAGTTGAAGTAGAGTTTGTCTCCCAAAGTCGGAAGGAGCATTTGGGATCAAAGAATTGGAACTATTCAACCTTGCCCTTCTTGGCAAGTGGAGGTGGAGATTTATCAATGGTAATAATGCCATTTGGTTCCAAATATTGAACGCTAGATACGACTTGGAATCTGTAAGAAGGAGAGGTTTTAGCTATAGAGTTGTGCCTAGACTATATAATATTACTACTAACAATTATGCTACTATGACATAAACTCTCATTTAGTCCCTACTATGTTGCAGAACACACGTTAACCCAAGCGTTGTTCCCTAGCTCTGCTAGGGTTTCGTCGGGTGACTAGCGGCGCCCCAACGTTGCCTCTCCTGGCTCTGGTGTTGCTCTAGCAGCAAGTTCCTCTGGTTTGTGGGGCGAGTCCAAAATGCTTATGGTAAGCTCCTCTCCTTCTCCGCTCTTCGTGTACAACAACCACCTTCGACCTGCCTCCACTCCACCCTGTTGGTTCGCCGTTCGCCACCCACTCGTCCTCCGCCCCACCCACCAGATCTGCTATTGCTTCCAACCTCTGATTCGGATGCTCCTTGCCCACCCCCAGCACCACCTGACCCGCCAGATCTAGCCTTCGAACCTATTCTCACCCCCTTTTCTGAATCATGTTTGTTGCTCTGATTCCTTTCGCAATTCCGCTCTTTGTTCTCTTCTTTGCATTTCACAGTTCCCAGTGACAAGGGTTCCGTTTTTTGCCACTTGTTCTCACCTCATTTCTTTGGACCTCAGTTTCGGATCATAAGACTCAAGGCTAGTTGACCTTCAAATACGAGGAAACTCTGGACTTTCCGTCTTTCCTCCTACACCAACTTCATGGTTTTTTTCCGATTTGGCTCTGTGGTGCCCGTGCCTTACTCTGTGGTGGAGCATGTCTAGCGGTGATGGTTCAGTTGCACTTTGGGTTCATTACCTTACGGTGAAAGTACGGAGAGCAGTTGTGAATGTTAAGCTTCTGTTGGATGTTTTTATTAGCATTAGGTTTCCATTATGTTTTAATTAAGTTAGTTCTTTACGATCTATGTCTCAGGTGCTACTCTTGTGCTTACTGTAATTTGTTTAGGAGTTTCAGCTATACTTGGTTAAGTTGTGTCCATTTTTGGACCTTCAGGTGCTTATCCGTAAGCTAGTTGTTTACATCCTATGTAATGTTCATTGGCCTTTGCCCGTTGTTTACATTTTCCATTTCAGAACTTGCTCACACCCAACCACCTCCCTCTTCATCCACCTCTTCGCCCCTTTTGTTAACTACAAGTACAATCTCTAAAATTAAATGATCTTCACTTCCCAATTAATACTTCGTGTGGTTCTCTTTTTTGGAGGGATTTGATCTCTCTACCGATTATAAAAATGCACTTTTAATATATATATATATATTTATTTTTTCTATAGTGCACACATACACATATAACTTCTTTAAATCACCCCACATCAAAAGGCCATGTTACCTATCCTAAGTAGGTAGTTGAGTTGACGAACTAAAGGATACTAAAAGAGTGCACTAAAAAAATGCAAGAGAGAAGTCTCGAGTTCAAACCCCGAAAACTAACATTCCCCCACACTTTTTCAACTTGCATTGTCAACGTAATCATATCTATTGTATTACAAAATTAATGATTAACAAAGTTCAAATACGTAATTAATTATGTTCATGAAATGATTCATAGATACACAGGATATCAAAACTTATTAATTATCAATGTAACTTCACTAACTAGGATTTTTAGATGTGAAAATCATGGTTAATCAAGTTTAAATTTGTGGTTAATGAACTTCGATACTTAAAATATCTACTAATCATTTACTAAACATAATTAAACATGTTTTTGAACTATATTAACAAACAATCTATTTTTGTATAGAATTATGGTGTCATATTTATTAGCTTGTGGAAAAAATCATTTTGAACACATTGAAATTATTTTGGATGGTGAAGGAGAGAGGCACTACTGACACAATTTGTGTACACGGCATGATGCATGATTCCATTTAAAGCGCACACACAAGATTTGAAGAATTGAAGATGGTTTGGTCTTATTGGAGGATGAATGCCAACACAACATGGATAGATGAATGGAGAGACATTAATATACTCCTCAAGATTTGACACCTGTCCACTCTCTCTCTCTCTTCTTTCTCTCTCACTTCACTAACACACTCACCCAACTCTCTTTTTTATTCTCCCTTTCTCTTTCCAAACCCATTTTTCTCACCTATAAAATTTTCACATAATAAAAATAAAAATAAAAATAAAATATTGTTGTAGGTCATCTTTCTCATCCTTTTTCTCCTGCCATTCTTTCGCTTCCAATTCTATTCACCCACTTGCCCACCCACACACCACACACCACACACAGGTATGTAGTATGTATAATTATTCATATAAAATTATAATTATAATAATAATCAAAGAAAGGAACATAACTCAGCTGTTTTTAATTAATTAATGGGTCAAGATTAAGTAAAGAAAACAAACACCTATGTATTTTTTTTATTTTTTTAAGGTTAATAATGTTATGTTATGTTCCTTTTTCTCAATCCATGGATTTCAGGTGTCAAACTGAGAAGAAACAACAAGAAAGAGAAAAGAGAGTGAGATGAGATTAGATGAGATGGAACAACCAGACCCTACACCGTTGACAAAATTAGGTAGTCACTCACACTTTTTATTTTTCTCTTCCTTAAAAATTTTCTATGTTCTTTTTTTTTCTTTCTCTCTTCATTGATTTTGTGTAATAAATAATGATGACTAGAGAGAACTTGCACCTGTGATTGTGTTGCCTCAGATCCAGGTAACTCATAGTATTAAGTGGGAAAAAGGGTTTCTTCTTTTAAGAGTTTTCTTGTGATTCTTGAAACTTTTGTGCTTTTTCTGGGTTTCTTTCTCATGACCGAAGTCTTCTTTCTTGTGTTTATAGATAAGGGGTGTTGTTGTTTTTTTTTATCCCCTTTTCAATTTTGTTTCTTTTTAATTGGTGGGGTTTAATTTTTTTGAGTGCAATCTGTTTCTATGAATATAAAGTTTGTATTTTTAATGTTTTCAGGTTATTTCTATCTCACTTAACAAAGTTAGAATTCAGATAAGAAGCTAGTTTGGTTGAATAGCTATTTATGGTTAAATTTTCTGGAAATGGAAATTTGGATCCGTTATTGTTGACCAGATCTGGCTACCCCATTTTCTCTTTTAGCTAGTAAATGCCTTGCATCTCTTGAATTTGCCTCCTTGGGAATGGAAAATGCCATCCTTCACATTTTAAGATCTTTTTCAATCAGAAAAGCAGGTGATCAATTAGTTGAAATATGAAAGGTTTTGTGATACCACAAGGGTGGGAGGGTAACTTTTTATATTATCTAGATAGGGATTTCAATGGAGGAGATTTTGTATGTGGTTTCAGTGCCATTAAGAGTAGGTAACTCAGTCTGTGATAACTCAACCATAGTTAACCACATGGATGTTTCCAGATTTAAGCTGATGGCTGATGCTGGTTCGTTATCTAATTCTATAACTAAGGTTTCCACCGAGACGAATGATTGTCATAATAGTAGAAATTCAAAGGATAGGGAAGTAGAAAGTTCTTTGTGTGGTATGATATCTGAAAATAAAAGTGGTTTGGTTTCTGGTGATGTAGCTTTAGCCTCAGAAACTGAGGAGGAGGATTCATTATCATTGGAAGGTGACCAGTTTGTTGATAGCTCGTGTTCTCTTTCGGTTGTCAGTGAAAATAGTAGTATAGGTGGAGAGGAGTTCATCGGTTCTGACGTTACTTCAGAAATTGGGATACCGTGTTCAATAGACGTAGAAAAAAGCGTCTATCCTGTTAATATTGTTGTTCCGGCTGCTGATTTGGGGGAGTCGAATGGTGTCGTGGATATTATGAGTGAATCCGTTGTTGTCGCAGTGAGACTTGACAAAGAGACTGGAGTTGAATCTGGCGTAGATCCTTCTGCTGTTGTTCTTCATCAGCTGCCTCAGGAAGAGGCGGTTGGGGTGAGTGTAACGGTTGCTCGGAGTGTCTTTGAATTGGATTATACTCCACTCTGGGGAGTCATATCGTTGTGTGGAAGAAGACCTGAAATGGAAGATGCATTTGCAACTGTTCCTCGTTTCTTGGAAATTCCTATTCAGATGCTAATTGGTGATCGAGTACCCGACGGAATAAATAAGTGTATTAGGCCGCAAATGACCCATTTCTTTGGAGTCTATGATGGCCATGGCGGCTCTCAGGTAAATTTTATTTTAATTATTTGGTTTATCTATGTTTTGCATTCCTGCAAATAGAGGTTTTTATTTTTAGTCCCTACAATATAGAATTTTTTGCTTTCAGTCCTTGTCGTTTTGTTAAAATCCCTATATTGTTGTTTATAATTGGTTCTAGTCCCTGAAATTGGAAACCCTTTTGATTTTAGTCTCTGAATCATGGAAATTAAAGGGATAAAAAACAAAAGAATAGTTTTCTAGGGACGAAAAACAAAAACCTCTATATTTGCAGAGACGAGAAGCATAATTAAGTCTAATTATTTTGTATTGTGGTTCTTTTGTCCATTGATTATAGCTTTCTTTGTATTGCACTTCACATAGAGCTTGATTTCCTCATTCAGGTGGCAAATTATTGTCGTGAACGGATCCATTTGGCGATGGCCGAGGAAATAGAATTTGTCAAGGAAGGCCTAATTAATGGAAGTATTGATGATGGCTGTCAAGATCAGTGGAAAAAATCTTTCACCAATTGTTTCTTAAAGGTTGATGATGAAGTTGGAGGGAAAAATAATAATGAACCTGTTGCCCCAGAAACCGTTGGCTCCACTGCTGTTGTTGCTCTTATCTCTTCATCACATATTATAGTTGCCAATTGTGGTGATTCAAGAGCTGTTCTATGTCGTGGAAAAGAACCGATGGCATTATCAGTGGACCATAAAGTAAGCTGCTTTTAATTGTAGTTTTTTGATCTTTTAAAATTTTAAACTTACTACTGGGGATTTTTGTTTGTGATATGTTAGCCGAACCGAGATGATGAGTATGCAAGAATTGAGGCAGCTGGAGGAAAGGTGATACAGTGGAATGGCCATCGAGTATTTGGTGTTCTTGCAATGTCAAGGTCTATTGGTATGTACTCCTTCTATTCATTAGTCGGCGAGTAAACTATTTTTAAAACTTGGTTGAGTTGGATGCTATGTTGCTAATGTTTAGGAGATAGTTACTTGTTAAAGAATGAATGGTAGGAGAACTTATATTTTCATTCATATAGTAAGACTATATGTTTTTCCTTTTAGTTAATGGGATGGGAGTGAATATGACGGAAATGTTCCCCCTGATATCACTTTATGTTTTCATCTAAATTCGAATAATGAGAGGGAATAGCTTTGCTTCTATTTGAAAAGTTTTTTATTTACAATTTTACCTTGTAAAATATTCTAATATATGGGGGTGGAAGTGAATATGAGGGGAATTTTTCCCTCTGAAAATCACTTGATGTTATGTTTTTGCTTTATTTAAAATAAAAGGTTCTTCATTATAATTTTACCTCCTAAAGTACAATACTTGGAAACAGGGTTATTAACCTGGTCTGACCATCGACTCGGTCAGGTCAATGGGTTAGTAGGTCTCTGGTTGGACTGGTGGGTCACTAGTTGAACCCAATGACTCTGTCGTTATTAAAAAATACCAAAAACTTCATGACATGTATAGATTTTATACTTCAAAAAATACATACCTTAAACACCCTCACATCAGTCAAATATGTCGTTACTAATTTTGTTCCTATGCAAAATCGTCATAACAGGCTAAACAACATCGTTTTCGGTAGAAAAGAAATAAAATTTCTTAAACCTTCCGGGTGATTGGTCTAACCAGTCATCCTGACTGTCCAGATACCCGGTTCGATGCAAAACCGGTCGGGTCACACCAGATCTTTGATATGTCCGGTGCAATCACTTACTCGGACCGGTCATACCACTGGTTCCTGGTTGGATTTTCGGTCCAATTCGAGTTTAATAACACTGCTTTGAAGTTCTCAAGGGTTATGTGGAAATTTAATGCTTATATTCGTTTATCTTTCCCTTAATTCCCTTGTAAACATAGCCCAATAGCCATTTGCAATAATTCTCGAATAATTGTTGAAGACGTGTCTTGTTGAACATAAACGTCAAATCTTGGAGCTATATCACCTACACTTATATTTTTTGGTTTTCGAAATACTATTTTGTTCAACTAAGCCCAAAGATCACTTGAGAGGAAATTGAAATGAGCAGTTTGCATTAAAATGACCAATTGACCTCATGCTTGTATATTATTAATATTGTTACAAATTTGCAATTACCAAACATGTATTTTTTATGTTTGGCAAGAAATCATAATTATTTTGCTTTCAGGTCATAACTCATAAGATGGTATCTACCTGTGTAGACAATTTAGTTTTGTTATTTCTCAGGAGAGTCCAAAGGCTGGTAGAGGCAATAATGAAGTAAGAGCCCTAGTGCATAGTGCCTCCACAAATTCTCTCCTTTTCATGTTGCACATTTCTATGTTATGCTCAAACTTAGCATAAGTACACACTTGTTCTTTATTCCTTATAAAAGATACTCCCTCCGGTCCTATTTCTTAGAGAAAAATTACTATTTAGGTTCATTGAATAACTGATGTATTTGGTCTATAGAATATCTGTCTGTCAAACCGAGAGTTCCGTTGTTTATTCAGCCGAAACTATTTCTGCTTACCCTTGCTATGACTTCCAGGTGATAGATATTTAAAGCCGTGGATTATTCCAGAACCAGAAGTTCGTTTTCTTCCTCGAGCAAAAGAGGACGAATGTCTAATTCTAGCCAGTGATGGTCTGTGGGATGTGATGACGAACGAAGAGGTATGCGACCTAGCACGAAAACGAATACTCCTCTGGTACAAGAAAAATGGCTTTGAACTACCCCTAGAAAGAGGAGAAGGAATTGATCCTGCTGCACAAGCAGCAGCCGAGTTCCTATCGAACCGCGCTCTTCAAAAAGGAAGCAAAGACAACATCACTGTGATTGTTATTGACTTGAAACCTCAAAGAAAGTTTAAAAGCAAGACATGATGATGATTTCAAGTGCAGTTGGTACTTATTATTGTATGATAGAAGCATAATATAGTTTTTTTGCCCTTTAATTTTTCACAAGGGCATCATGATCATGATCATCATTATCCTCTTGGCTCTCAATGAGAATAGCACTTTGTACTATAATACATCTTACTTAGAACTCAAAACTAATTAAAGAGTTTCCTTCTTCATTGTGCTGCATTGGAGCTATGTAAATCTTAGCTGTTTATTATTGTAGAGATAATAGGAGACTACTTCTATGCCTTTTGGACAATATCTTTCAGCATATTGTATTCATTATTATTATTATTATTATTATTATTATTATTATTATTATTATTATTATTATTATTATTATGCCTCCGAGTACAATGACTCTGTGAGGCATTTACTTAAATATTGTTTTAGCTTGTGTGTTTATAAAGAAGCAGTAACTAATTTGCAAGTGTGGTTTTCAAGTTCTGTCACAGGTTTTTTTTTCTTCTTTTTCTGTTACTCTATTCCTCTTCCTTTTAATTATGCAGCAAAATGAAGCTCAGATCTGTTTGGATAAATATTATGAAGGTTTCACGATATTGTCAACATGTTCAGTGTGCACCAACCTGTTTTGTGTCCTGTTTTTTTCAATTTATTGACTTCCAGAAAAGGGAATAAGTTAATTTGATAAAATTATGTTACAAATTTCACGATTCCAGATACCAAACAATTAATGAATCTCCCCTATGGAGGCAAGAACAAACACCACAAGGAAGTAATTAACCATACCTTTCATTTGAAAATCTTTATCAGTTTTTACAAAGCCAGCAACCAACGCCCTAGGCAACAACTCCCTGAATAGTGATGAACATCAGTGTTTACTTCTTTGGGTTGCGTGAATCAACATAGAATCGTTTATTGCTGTTGGAACTTTGTTAATTGTGAATTGAAAAAGTCTCTCATTGGATAGAATAAATACTTTAAGAGTGTTTATAAGTGTGGACTTTACACCTTGGGTTGGAGCCTAATGGGTACCTAGTTTTGTAAATGGAAAAGGCAGGATCGACTCAGCTCAACCGGGCCGGGCTTGGCTTGTGAGGTGTAGATACATTTCTGTGAAAATAATATATTATTATTTTATTTTTTGGTAGAATGGCCTACGAGCCATATTCAAGAGTGGTCTGCGAACCATATTCAGAGTGGTTTTTTAACCATATTGAGGTGTATTTCTTGAGCGAAATTTCACTGTGCAGTGATATTTCTTAAAAGTTTTGACTGGGCTGTTTTATCCTGGGGACGTCGTGGTTGATAGTCTGCCTGCACAATTTTGAGCAACGTCTTAAAGAGAGCGACCTAGTCCGCGACTCAACCCAGTAATATCTTCGGTGGATTGATTTTCTGAAACTCAAAAACAACAATTTTAAGACGTTTCGAAATTTAGCCATGACTACCGAAGACATTACTGGCTCTGATTCGGCTGTTTCTAACTTCAACAAATCGTTTCATTTTCAAGAATGTCAATGGCAAGAAAATAAATTTTTATTAAATATGAAAAATGTTGCCAACATTTAAAAGATGACATTCATGTGCTCACTAAAACAGTTGATCAGAAAGGAAGAGATAAAATAGCTAAAGAAATATTCCAATAGAAAGAGAATTATTTTCTCTATACAACTTATTAATGGAAAGAGAATTATTTTCTCTATAGAAAGAGAATTGTTTTCTATATATAATTTATTATCATTGGAAAGAGAATTATTTTCTCTATACTATTTATCGATGGAAAGAGAATAATTTTCTCTATACGGTCTTATAGAAAGAGAATGATTATCTCTATATTATTCTTAATTCTACGGAAAGAGAATAATTATCTCTATAAGAATGAATTATTTTAATTCATATTGTCTGGGAAAAGTTCTGGCTTGGAAAGACTTGGTACTTAAGTGTGTCCGTTGTGACCACCTCTCTTTCCTGGGAACCTACTCGACAAGAATGAATTTTCTTAATTCATATTATTGCCGTTAGTGGTTAACGCTAACGGTTAATGATTTTAAATCATAGAATTGCTTTTTAGAAATAACATTATTTTTGAGAAGTTATACTTTTACGATATATTGCAATATTGATTGCAATATAATTTTGAGAAAACTTTTCAAAAATTAAAACAGTAATCAGGCTCAAAGGAACAGCAACTGGAATGGGACCCCCCACCTAGAAATGACACTGCTCCTCCATTTAATTGTTTCAATTGCGAGAGACCAGATCATACGACACGCAAGCGTATGAACAGGCCAAGCTCTACCGCGCAGGCTAACCTGACTGAATAGCAATTTGTTGCTATAATTTTTGAAATCAACATTGTTGGTGAATGCGAAGATTGGTGGATGGTTATTGAGTATGTTTTGAACATACAGGTTGCTGAAAATAAGAAAATGATGCTGAGTCTGGTTAAAACTTTATTTTAAACAATGATATTTTTTTAAAAGCATTGTTTACTTCGTCTATCGGAAGTTTTGTACACTATATAATTTTTAAACGTGGTTGACTTTGACGTGTAAACAAATGCATTCTTTTCAATAAGAGCCAAATAGCATTTTTCAAAAGTTATTTTTTTTCAAATGACTTTAGAAAAATAAATTGTGATTTTTGAAGTCAAGCAAGAATTTTCAAGACTTCGCATAAATCAGTAAGGAAATCTGAGTATTAGTTTTGACTCACTCAGATATGTGCGAATAAGATAGAACGTTAACCAGAAATGGAAAACGATAGTTTATCACTTTTATTTATAATTGTTTTGACTACATTGTAGTATACTTTGGGAAAAATAAAAGTGAAGTGCTTGACATATTCAAAGTTTTCCATTACAGATTTTTGAAAATCAATTAAGTAGAAAGGTTAAGAGTTTTTATAGCGATTAAGGAACGGAGTATGATTCTCATTAATTTAATTGAATTATACATGAAACGACTGCACCATATTTTTTCTGAAATGAATGGTAAAGCAGAAAGAAAAATAAAATCTTTATTGATTTGCTATTTTGCTGAATTCTAGGACTTGATCTCTGTTGTGGAAAATTTTTATAAGCTGTTGGTTAAGTTATGAATAGATTCGCCGAATCTAAAGAAATAAAAAATTTCCTTCGGAGATCTTGAAGAAAAGACAGCCCATCTTGTCTTATTTTTGAATTTGGGATAACTTGGCTTATGTCATAATCCCAAAAAGAGTTAAACTCGCCAGTAGAGCCTATGAATGTGTATTCATTGGTTATGCAGTAAATAGCAAAACATACAGGTTTATGACCTTAATGCGAAAGTGATCATAGAGTCAAATGATGTTGACTTCTATGAAAGTAGATTCCCTTTTAAATCAAGAAATAGTGGGGGCACCGGAACTGCTTAGGAGCGTTGAAAACAACGTAGAAAAGGGAATAGAACCTCAAAGAGGTAAGAAAGCACGTGCTGCTAAAGACTATGGACCCGACTATACGGTCTATACATTAGAGGAGGATCCTACTAGCCTTCAAGAAGCTCTGTCGTCATTGGATGCTGATTTGTGGCAAGAAGCCATAAATGATGAGATGGATTCTCTAGAGTCTAACAAGACATGGCACTTAGTGGACTTGCCTCCTGGTTGCAAACCCATTGGTTGTAAATGGATATTGAAAAAGAAACTAAAACTTGATGGCGCTGTTGATAAGTACAAGGCTCGTCTTGTAGCCAAAGGTTTTAGACAAAGAGAGAATATAGATTTCTTCGACACATATTCACCTGTTACAAGAATTACATCTATAAGGGTACTAATTTCGATGGCCGCTATTTATAACTTAGAAGTACACCAAATGGATGTAAAACTGCCTTTTTAAATGGCGATTTAGAAGAAGAAATCTATATGGAGCAACCTGAAGGTTTTGTGATCCACGGGCAAGAACACAAGGTCTGTAAGTTGGACAAGTCTCTGTATGGTCTCAAACAAGCTCCCAAACAATGGCATGAGAAGTTTGATAATTTGATTATATTGAATGAGTTTAAAGTGAATGAAAGTGACAAATGCATTTATTACAAAACTGAGAATGACATTTGCACTATCATATGTCTCTATGTAGACGACCTACTCATATTTTGATCAAACATTCATGCTGTAAATAAAGTGAAATCATTGTTGTGCAACAACTTTGATATGAAAGACCTCGGAGAAGCAAGTGTAATCCTCGGTATTAAGATCACTAGGTCCGAGAAGGGAATTTCTTTGGATCAATCTCATCACATTGAGAAGATCTTAAAGAAATACAATTACTTTGATTGTAAACCTGCATGTTCTCCATATGATCCAAGTGTCAAGCTCTTTAAGAACACTGGTGACAGTGTAAGACAAACGGAATATGCGAGCATCATTGGCAGTTTTAGGTATCCCACTGATTGTACTAGACCCGATATTGCCTATGTTGTGGGATTGTTGTGCAGGTTTACTAGTCGACCTAGTATCGAGCATTGACACGCTATTGAAAGCGTCATGAGATACCTTAAAAGGACCATGAATCTTGGATTACATTATCAGAGGTTTCCAACTGTACTTGAAGGGTACAATGATGCTGATTGGAATACTCTATCTGATGATTCCAAAGCTACTAGCGGCTATATATTTAGTATAGCCGGTGGTGCTGTTTCCTGGAAATCAAAGAAACATACCATTTTGGCTCAGTCCACTATGGAGTCTGAAATGATAGTACTAGCCACAACTAGTGAAGAAGCTAGCTGGTTAAGATGCCTGCTAGCAGAGATTCACTTATGGGAAAAACCGATGCCAGTTGTGTTGATCCACTGCGATAGTACCGCGGCTATTGCAAAAATGGAGAATCGTTATTACAACGGTAAGAGACGACAAATACGTCGTAAGCACAGCATAGTTAAAGAGTTATTCTCAAAAGGAGTTGTGAGAGTGGATCATGTACACACTGATCAGAACTTAGCCGATCCTTTGACGAAAGGATTAGCCAGAGAGAAAGTCCAAAATACATCTCAAAGGATGGGACTACTGCCTTTAGAACCATGAGTCACTCACAATGGTAACCCGACCTAAAAGACTGGAGATCCCAAGAATTAGGTTCAATGGGTAATAACAAGTTGTGAAGTGATAGGAGATGAACATGCTATTAAAAGTAAAGAAACATGATTCCTGAAGCGATGTAAGGTTGAGATAATAGAAACTCTTAATGAGATCTATACTCTATGTGGAGTGGAGTACCTAGCTACAGGAGTACTCTTGATAGACTCACCTTTGTGAATGTGGAAGTGGGGCCGCCTCCTATGGAATTGTTGGCAGAAATTCCTAGAGCGTTCACTAAACTGGGATAGACGTGCAGGGCCATAAATGCATGGGCTTTTAAGAATACACCTAAGGAAAAGGTTGTGTGTGGTTTTGACGATTAGAGATAGAGTTCAAGTCGTATGACACCTCTGCTTATGCACAATCTTATGGAGGCGTTTGACGCTACTTCTGAAACTTCTTTTTAAATTCAAGTGGGGGATTGTTGGAACTTTGTTAATTGTGAATTGAAAAAGTCCCACATTGGATAGAATAAACACTTTAAGAGTGTTTATATGTGTGGACTTTACACCTTGGGTTGGAGCCTAATGGGTACCCAGTTTTGTAAATGGAAAAGCACGCACACCATCTGACCACCACACACGCGTGCGTGCCGATGTCTGGTAGGCTCGGCTCGGCCGGGCCGGGCTTGGGCTTGGGCTTGGCTTGTGAGGTGTAAATACATTTTTGTGAAAATAATTAATTATTATTTTATTTTTTGGTGCGTTGCGTGTCCAGATTCGTTGAACCGTCCGGATACGATGAACTAACCGTTGTGTACAGATTCGTTGAACAGAGCCGTTCTTATCCGCGTTTGTTCCTATCCGTTATAGCTTGGAGTGCAAGCACTCCGGTCTTATCCTCTAAGACTTGCGCACCAAGTCAGTTTTGAAGCCTATAAATAGACCCCTCCCTCACTTGACTCTTTACACCGCTTGACGTTAAATCATACCTCAAGCTCTCTCTCCTCTCTCGATTTTTCTTCTCTTCTACTTTAAAGAATGGCCTACGAGCCATATTCAAGAGTGGTCTGCGAACCATATTCAGAGTGGTTTTTTAACCATATTGAGGTGTATTTCTTGAACGAAATTTCACTGTGCAGTGATATTTCGTAACAGTTTTGACTGGGCTGTTTTATCCTGGGGACGTCGTGGTTGATAGTCTGCCTGCACAATTTTGAGCAGTGCCACGAAATGTCTTAAAGAGAGCGACATAGTCCGCGACTCAACCCAGTAATATCTTCAGTGGATTGATTTTCTGAAACTCAAAAACAACAATTGCAAATCTCTGGTGGAAGGATTCGGTTGAACATAAAACCGGTATTTTAAGTGGTTAGTGATAGATAATTCTAGATGTAAACTTTAGGTATTTTGATAATTAATTTATTTGACACGTGAGATTGTGTTGTAGATGGTGAATCCACAGTAGATAATTGCCAAATACTTCAATCAAGAGTGAGTGAACAGATTCAAATCAGACAAATATCAGATTGTGTAGATTCGGTTGATGCCTCCCGAATTATTTCGGTTGAGGTCAACCGAATAGTATAAAAGAGGGGTAAAAGGGGTGTGTCTCAAAAAAATACTCGTTTGGTTGGGCCTAACGGAAAGTTTTTGGTTGCCCGTAACCGAATAGTTAAAAATTGCACGTTTCATTAATGGCTTTTTGGTCATTTCGTAGGGTTAGGGGGTGTGAGGTGAGTAGGGAGAGATGTGGGAAAAACATGAGCCAAGAGAAGATGGGTCAGAATAATGCCTGTCGAGCCCAAAGTAATCCATCTAAAATAGTTGAACTGACCCTAAGAAATAAACATATGAGAAAGGACATTTAAAGTTAAGATGAGTAGATATGGTGATATGGGATCACTCTACCTAAGACCTCATTCAAGTAACAAATTGTTAGTCAGTTGGCCATTAATTTTTAATTTATATGACACATAGGTAACCAGGGTCATCACCATATCAACCAAAGACCACTAAAGCCATAAGCTAATAGAACTTTTTTCAAAAAAATTAGTATTTGATCCTTATGATTGAGGCATTTAACCCTAGAGCATTGCCCCCAATATAATTACCTTTGCTTCCAAAGCCTACTAAGACATCTTTTCAGTCTACGTACCTCACTCCATTTGGTGCTATTAAAAATGGGCTACTCGGCTCATATAGGGTAGCGCAACATGAGCTTTTTAGGTGGGCCTGTGATATTTATTTTCTTAAATGCATTTAAAAAAAATACTACCTCCGTCCCATTTTATAAGTTGTTTTAGCAAAATGAATTTGTCCCAAATTAACTGTTGTTTTACATTTCCAAGAAAGTATCTAACATGTTTTTCCCTTATTGCCCTTAGTAATCATTACAATTTTTTACATTTAATAAATGATTCACGTTTATCTATGTAGAGAGATAAAGGGTTAAATAGTAATTTGGACAATACTTTTTATAAAATCTAGACTACCAATCATTTTTCTTAATATGTGTGCAACAACCTTAAACTGCATATAAAATGGGACGGAGGTAGTACAAAATATCTTTTTTCTACAATTAAATAGGAGTGGAAGGGAAGTGCTTGTTATAAAATTGTTCTTGGTTTAAAATGCATAAAGTTGTTCTTAGTTTAAAACTAATTCTTGTTATGAATATTAAGTTTAGTGGATGTCCATCTTAATCTTCCATCTTCTCTTCACTCCCATCATTTAGTGGGTTATTAGTGGCTTTTACTAAATGCATATTACTAAATGCTTCATCAATTAGCAGTAATATAGTGCTATATGAAAGTATACATGGACATTACTAAATACATGCATATTACCAAAATGCAATAGAACAAAGGAGATGCATATTTTATTTTGACTATCCTAATGAATAAATCATTTTATATATGTCCCCCAAGTTAACAACGCAGATACAAAACATTTTTCTGATTTAGATCAAGTCGGATCTCAAGTTAGCTATTGTCTACATGTGGTGACATTGAAACATCTTTATGATCTTCAAAACAATCTATGGTTTTTGCTTCTTCAATTCAAGCTCAAATGCCAACATTTCAAGGAAGATGTCCTGAAGATAATATTGACCACAAAGCTCCATTAAATGAGGATATATCACAAGTGACAAAACGAAGTAGATTGCTCCTTATGCATGAGGGGAGAAACTCCAGATGTTGAAATTCATATTCTTAAGTGATGCTTCAAACAGGGGGAGAAAACTGCACTCTTTTTCCCTTCGCTATGGTTTTGTCCCATTGGGTTTTCCTAGCAAGGTTTTTAACGAGGCAGTTCCCATGGAAAGAATATTGTACTCTTTTTCCTTCACTAGGAATTTTTCCCACCGGGTTTTTTCTTAGTAAGGTTTTAATGAGGCATATCCTCGATAGACATCCAAGGGGGAGTGTTATGAATATTAAGTTTAGTGGATGTCCATCTTCTCTTCACTCCCATCATTTAGTGGGTTATTAGTGGCTTTTAGTTTTTGATCTTTCACTTGCCTATTTGTGTCCTATAAATAGGACTAATTCTATTGTAAACATATACATGTGAAGAGCATAATGGTAAGACTGTCTCATTCTCTTCTTCTCCCTTCTTCATCTCATATTTGTTCTCCTCTAGTTTTGGTTAATTTCATAACATTCTAACATTATTATTAAAAAAGTAATTAAGTCTAAAATCACTTTTAATTAAAAAAGTAATAACTCTTTAACTATTTAGCGTCCCTTAACTCATCATGTGAACTACGTAATTGTGACTTTTTGCCTCTATAAACTATACGTATTCATTCACTTTTAATTAAAATCAATTTTAAAAAATCATTTTACATTTAACTCACATTTAACTAAAATCAATTAAACAAAATCAATCCCTTTAAAACCGGTTTCCACAAACATACAATTATACTAGTTAGCGATTTTAATGCAGTTGCTTATATTTTTTTTGGTAATCAACATACATAAAAAAAAGGAAAAGCGTTATTTTTTTGGTGATCAACATACATAAAACCAAATTCTCATTTGAAACATTTTTTGTTGTAAGTTGCAATTTTTACCATTAAATTGACTAATTTTTCACTGTTTTTTACTGCAGGGTGTATTCAGTAATACAAGGGGTGTAGGAGTTAAAACCAGATAGGAGACCCAAGTGTTTGGCAAAGCCCAGATAGTCCACTGACCCGGTTTTGAAAACTCAAAACCCTAATTACTATCTTCAGTTTGCAAAGAATCTTCTCTCTCTCTCTCTCTCTCTCTCTCTCTCTCTCTCTCTCTCTCTCTCTCTCTCTCTCTCTCTCTCTCTTTCTTAACTTTCTTTCTCTTCTTCTTCTTCGACCCTCTGCTTGGGTTTCTATGTTCTCACTGATTTTCAGTGATTGAAGCGTTGAAACCGTTGAATCTCTTACGAGTCTTACCTATGATGATTGTTGATGATGATGATGCAAAAATCCTATGGTTTTATGCACTGAATCAACACAATCTGACGTTCGTCACTTACGATCCTTCTGCGTGTGATGGTTGCTTTAATTGATGCTTGGATCTTCCAATCCATATGCAATTTAGGCTTCAGAACGTGAGTATTTCACTTTAATCCCACCTTTGCTCTTTCTTTCACCTTTCTTGTTCCCAAATGCAAACCCTAACTCTGGTTTGCTTGTGATTCTGTTTGTACGTGGCTTAATCTTTGAGAAACCACAAAGATCCTTCAAACGCCTTTGAAGATGGCAGCAGATACACAGAACACGAAGGTATTCACTCTTCCATCTTACTTTTCTCTCTTTTCTCTTTATTTGTGTTTGAATCAGAACTAACCTAACTTGTTTGTTCCTTTCTACGAGGTATTCACACAGGAACTCAGAAAAGGAAGAACCCTGGAAGAAGAAGACAGTTGCAAGCACAAGACTTTGTAATAAAATTGCAATGTAAAACTTTTTATTTCTCTATATTGAATGTATGTACATATATGCCTTTTATAGCTTTCGCCGGAAAATAGCTGATAGATGAGAATTTGTTGCTATAGGTTTCAACAAACTCAGTTTGTTGTGAACAAACTAGAAAAAACTGTTTTGTAACTAACTAGAGGCTTTTTGGCCGCAAGTTTCAAACGGCTATAATTTTTTAAATAGCTGTTTGTTTTGCTTATAAAACCAACATTTTTTAGATTCTCATTTTTTTGAAAAGCCATAACAAATAAATGAAACATTCTAAAATAGATTATTTTTCAAAATATGCTGTAGGAACGAAACGTCGTTAATGATCTATTTGCGGCTTCGATACTCGAGTATCTAAACATTATATTTGTCAGATTGGTCTATATTGTGAGCTGAATTGCGTAGATAAAACGGTAATTTTACTGCAACCTTAAATAAAATATTAATCTGAATAAAAAGCTATTAACCAAATAATATTAAACAAAGATTTTTATATGGATCCTTGACAAAACCTTCATAGCTTTCTCAGGAAGGACAAAGAATCTGGCTCGTAAGTTGTAACTATCTTGAGATTTGGGAGGAAATTCGGGTATGACATGTTCTTGAGAAATTACGCATAACATCCATCATAGTGATTGTGGTAGATTTAAAACGTTAGAATCATATTAAAGATCCTTTTATGATGAATCATCTTTCGCTAAATGATGAAATTCATAAATTTTCTGAGGTTTTAAACCCACCACAATCACGTTGATGTTACTCATCGTTAGAAATATAGAAACTCAACTATATATTCTGAACTTTGATTCACTCAATTGAGTTGTCACAAAGGTCGGCACTCTATATATAGAGAAGTCTAACAAATTGCTATTTTTTAGGGCGAATAATATATAGTGGTTAGTGGGTAGGGAGAAGGGGATATGTGAGTTTCCCGGGTAACTACTATTTACGCTTTTTCGATATCCTTTAGCTCACCAATTGAGCTAACTATTTGGGATTTGAGGAAGTCTAACTAATTAATTTATTTAGTTAGTTAGTCATATGGGAAGAAATCTTCTATGTGAGGTTACACAATAAGCATTTGATTAACTAATGAAGGGAAGTCTTGTTGGAACACTTGAACAAATATGGATATGTTAGTGATTACTTCAATTTTATAGTTTTAGCGCCATTACTTTAAATTTATAACAATAATCACAACGCTGGAAATTATACTTATTTTTTATAGAAAATTTAAACTATCTTTATATAGTTTTTACAAACTGGGACACAAAACAACTTTACGTTTATAGAATTTATCTATTGAATTTTAGGCTCTGTTTGGTAAAAAATAGCGGACAGCAGATGAGCAGATAGCGAATGAGCAGATAGTGAATGAGCTAGCAGATAGCGCATAGCGGATGAGCTAACGGATAACAAAATAATATGTTTGGTAAAACTAGCGGTTAAAATAGCTGATAAATATAAAATGAGATAAAAGGATATTTAATTAATGATTAACTTACTTAATGATAACAAAATGTTTAATGAGGAAAGAGAAGTAATTTAACTCGATTGGGTTTTCAAGATACATATCAAGATTTGGTAGAAACACACAATGGAACACAGTAAAAATAAATAAACACGTGTTAAATATGTTTTTAGTAAGATTTCACAATTTTGATTTTAGTTTTTATAAAAAATTTCATTGACTATTCAACGTCTCCATAATAATTTTTCTCAGTAGTTTTAATCTCTATAAAAGATCAACTCGTATATACTCTTCGAATTTTTGAATGATGTTTTGCTGCCTATTAAGAGCATTATAAATTTATAAAAAAAAAAAGCATTATAGACATCTTCCCTACAAAAACTTAGAATATTTTAACAAGGGATGAATTAGATATGAATTTTTAATGTGCAAAAAACACGAAACAAAATAAAGGAAGCATGGACTTAGAAATCGAGTTTTGAGCTTATTTTTTGCAGAGACTTTTATTATAACACATAGAGTGTATCTACAAAGTTTGGTCTCATTCCAATAATACCTCAATTTATTTTGATTTTATACGGATTAAAACTACTGACAAAAAATATTGTAGAGACTAAAATTCGATAATTGTTTTTATAGAAACTAAAAACAAAAGTGTGAAATTTTAAGGAGACTAAAAGGCTATTTAAACCATTAACATTTAATTAACAGGAAAAATATTGGAAAAATTGAAGAAGAAAGTGCTGCCAACTCTCTACAATATATGGATGGAACCATTCAACACAGCAATCTACAATATATGAATAATGAACTGTGAATTAATGTAACAATAACGTATTCATTTATATATATTATTCTCTAGTACCTATAGAACCTTAGTCATAGTCCTAGACCAATTCATTGGACTAATAAATTCATTTTTATAACCTGCATTTTTCAATCCAAAATATACGGAAGCAAAGAATTTTTGGTGTGTAGTGGTGCAGCATTCAAAGCTCTCAATCTCTACCTCATCAGTCAAAGTAATTTTCTAAATAGTCATCTACACCCTTGAAGCCAAGGGTGACAGGGATCATATATATGCAGTACAATCAGGGTTTTAAAGAAAATTATTTGGGGTAGGTAGCCTCGTGGATCTGGACTTTGTGCCTATATGTTGATGACTTAATCTTCACCGGAAACAACAACGAAATGTTTACTGATTTTAAAGCACCTATGAAGGAGAACATTGACATGACCGACTTGGGTTTGATGAATTATTTTCTGCGTGTTGAAGTGATTCAAAGCACTACAACAAAATCGTTTCTCTGTTTCTAACACAAATATCATTAATCAAATGAAAAAGAAAAACATGTTGCTTTATGAAAGCTTTTTCTAAAGCAAACAATAAAACCAAACGTGTTCATCATGCGCTCTTTTCCACTTGGGGAACAATATATAATTCGCGATTTGTCACACAGTTGAACTGAATCAATCCGGTTGGATTAGTATCAAGCCCGTGAGCCGTCGCCTGGGCCGAGTCTTGCACGTTCTTAAAAAAAAATGAGACGTACATGGTTATGGATCTTATGGTTACGAATTTGAACTTGAACTCTTAAATTTGAAAAATGAGTTGGTGACTTATAATAAAATTGTGTTGAGATTTTTTTTGTCGACTTCTATTGTATAGTAAAATTTTGTGATGACTTTAATGTATGAATTTATATATATCATACCTAGTTTTGTTACTTTTTACTACCGTCTAGATCATGCAGTCCGACTATTGATTCGTCGATCCGACTAGTAATTCAGTGCCCTAACTAGATCAATGACTGAGTTGAGTTTAATAACTACTATACAGAAGAATACTTAACATTTAATTAAAGCAACTTTCATCGGCTGAATTTGGTGAAGTATAGCACCGGCCTTTGAAATAAACTAATCTGTGAAGCTTTTAATAGGGAAGATATTGGAAAAACTGAAGAAAATGCTGATTTTCTTCACTCAAATGACAACGGCAAACTCTCTCTACAATATACTTCATCTGTTACAGAATATAAACAACATCAACTTTCGTTGACCAGTTTTTGCTTATATTCTGTAACAGAGGGTGTATAGATGGAACCATTCAATACAGCAATCAACTTAATTTATAGTAAGGCTAGTAGAATTAATACGAATAATGAACTATGAATTAATGAGACAGTAACAAGGATTCATTTATTTATTTTATTCTCTGATATCTATAGAACCTAGTCAAAGGCCTAAACCAAGTCATTGGACTAATAAATTCATCTTTAAAACCTGCATTTTTTCAAGCTAAGATACTCAGAAGCAAAGAAATTTTGGTTTGTAATGGATATGCAGCATTCAAAGCTGGTCAAAGTAATTGTCTAAACCACCGAGTTTATGAAAAGTAATATTTTCACACTAGCCAACACCGAGTTTGTCTACTGTGAGAATCGAAGATAGAAGCATTGAGTCGACCATGTATCCCAAGTTAGGTTATGTCATGTCACTGGTTGGTTAACAAAAGTAATGTATGAATGAGTAGGACTATGAAACAAATACATGCATCATAACAATAATCTGAAATTCAATGAATAGAAGTAGTGTCAATAAGAAACAGCATGATCCATTTGATTAAATAAACCAAAAAACTGTTATTCTAGCATTTTGTCACACTTAAAATATGTCTAGATCACAGTCAATGATTAATCACCGTTGACATTAATTACACATGAAAGCTACTCTGAGAATGGTTCTATTTTAATTTAGTCAACAGTTTGTTTTTCTCTCACTATCACACAAGACAAACTAGTACAATTACAACCCCCCTTTCAAATGCACTGTATTGCTTGCATCAATTTTCTGTCAAGAGGTGTGATTCAGATGCTGATGCAAGTGAAATATATCAAGAAAAATCTTCAGATAATGATAGATAGGGGTAAAATAATTGTTAAAGTATTATAGCTTTTAATAATAGGATATGTTGGAATGTAAGAAACTTCATACAACAAGGTTTAAATTGCAGTTGCAGAAATGTTGCTCAGTGTTTTAAAAACCAAACCAACCAAACAGTTCAACCAATTAAACTATGAATTGATACCGTTTGCGGTTCGACTATTTTAGTGGTTCAACCCCGGTTCGATCGGTTTAAAGCGATTGAACTATGACCTGGAGGTTTCACCAGTTCGATGTTCAGTCTGGCTTTAAAAACATCGTCACGATCATTGATATTGTGTATAAGTACAGCTGATACGGCCACAATTAAGTCGCGAACACCTTAAAAATCCTTGCCACAGACATTATAAAAGCAGAAAAAACTTCTGATATCAAAAGAATCCATGAAAGTATAGGAATGATACAAAAGAATGTTGTAATTTTATTAATATATCTCTTACTTAAGGAAATGAAAGTATGTAATTGGGTTACAAATGTCTGATCTAACCTTATGCAGACTATATATCATACATATCCATTAAAGGGGACAAATTCATTAACATCTTCTACAAATCCCCTTCAACAAACAAGGATGAATAACTTCAATAATATTATCTAAACAAGCAAAAGAATCATCTTCTTAAGTAGCAGAATAATGATCAAATACAACAATTAAAGAAAAGAAGTGCCTGCTAAACCATGGTGTAAGAGATTATGAGCAATAGAATCTCTAGCCTTCAAAGAATTAACAGATCTCAAAGCAACTTCAGGAACCATTTCATCATCAACAAGTTCAAACATAAGTTCAGGATCAATTTTCTCACCTTTCGTTTCACAAATATTATGCAAAACACAACAAGCACCAAGAACAACAGGCAAATCTTGAAGCTTAACTTCAGTCCTCTTCTGTAAACAACACCATCTACCTTTCAATCTCGCGAAAGCGTCCTTCGCAACCTTCTGAACCTCACCAATCTTCTCATTAAAAGCATGTTGAGTCCAAGTCAAATTCTGCTGATTATAAGGTACTAAAACCCAATCCAATAAAGGAAAATTCGAATTACCAACAATCCAAACACCCTTTAATAGTCCACCATTAGCCCTTTGAAAAAGTGCTGATTTTTCTAATACTTGATCATCAGGCATTGAACCAGGCCAACCAATACAAACATCAGTAAAAACGCCATTAGGATCCACAACACCTTGAACAGTAATTGAATAAGATGTCTTTTGATTTCTCTCAGTATGTCTTTTGTTGAAATAAGCAGCTACACTTATCTTAGGAGCAATAATAGGAACATGTGATGTATACATTGAACCAACAACATTAGGAATACCTGATAAATTCTCAAACTCACCTTTGATTTTTGTCATGTTAATCTCATCTGGCCATTGAAGATATTTAGGCATAAGAACAGTTTTTATAGCAGTACAAACTTCAAGAACAAGTTTATGACATGTTGATATACCTAAACCAAATCTTTTTGAAACAATTCTTAAAGGATCACCTGTTGCTAATCTCCAAAGACAAACAGCTACTCTTTGTCTTACTGGTATAGCATTTCTTAAGGTTGTATCTTCTTTCACAATTGCTGAATTTAACTCCTCACATATTAAATCAAATGTTGATTTCCCCATTCTAAATGCTTTTCTAAACTCACTTTCAGGAAAATCTTCTTTGTTACATTCATCCCACCATGCTCCTGAACGATCTTTAACCCAAAGCCTTCTCTGTGATCCAGTTCCATTATTATTAGAACCAGATTTACCAACACTAATAACTTCACTATCTTCAGCAACACTTTCACTACAAGCAATAGAAAGAGCAACGGAATTAGCCATGCTTCTTGTTTTCTTTCTCTTGACTTTCTCTGATTCATCAACTTTGTTGTAATATTCATCAAGGTTTGAGTAATATTGAAGCATGGCTTTTGTTTTCTTCTTGTGATTTGTTTCTAAAGAGAATTTTTCTTCCTCAGAAACCTTAGTGTGTTCTTCTTCATCGTTTTTCTCTTGTTCATCGAATAATAGAAGTGATGTGAGAATACCCTTTAATTCTCCCTTCTTATTCTTCTTGTTGTTGATTGAATCACCATCATTATCATCAGCATCGTTTCTTCTGCGTTTTTTTCTTGAAGTGGCAGTGTTGTTGTTTGGGTTAAGGTTGTTCATTTGGTCGAAAGAATTGTTGAGTAAAGTGTAAATGTAAGACACAGATTCTGGGTCTGCAAAGGTTGGGAGTTTCATAAGAACAAAATATGAAGGAGAGACAGAAACATAAGACTTTGTTTGTTTCTTATGTTGTTGTTGTTGTCGTCGTCGTCGTTGAGTTTTATGGTAAGAGAAAAGATAGATATATTGAGTGTGAACACAAATACTAGTAAGGTGTGGTGTGAACGCGGAGATTGAAAATTGAGGAACACAATAAAGAAAAAGAGATGCTTCCACATGATATAAATATTGCTGCTAAACTAACTCTTTAATTATTTAGGGGAAATTTAGTGTGTGATGGGGATTTGGACCCTATGGTTTTTTTCTTCTTAATTGACAGATCATAAAACAAAGACTTTCATCGGTAGATGATTCTTTTTTTTTTTTTAATTTTATGAAAAACCAAATAGGGTAAAGAGGTCATAACCATTTCGATAGAAGAAAATTTTACGGTAATAGTATAATTCACCGTAAGATATAATATCAAATATTATGGATGGTTTCTTTTCAAAAAATAATAATATTATGAATGGTTGAAATTACTGTTATCGCAAAATCGTATGATTTTACGAGCCTACGAAGCCTCAACGACTTAAATCGCATGTAGAATTAGACTTTTAGTAGAATTGTGAAGGTTGAGGGCAATGAAAATAAATCGGCTCAGTTGGACATTTAGTAGAATTGGATTTTGTCTTGGTGCTTCTGCTCTTCAGTGTTGCGACGTTCTTTGCTTCTCCTTCTCTTCATGAGAAAACCTTCTAACAGAGTGGCGACTGGTTGGTAAAAGGGTGATACTATAATGGAGCCATTAGGGATACGATGTGAGTTGCGGTCGAGCACTTTTTTTCTCTTTTCTATAGTTTTTTAATGTTTTTTTTTGTCACATTTTTTTTCAACATCAATGACTTTTTCCTAATCGAGGCATATTATATTTAATTTCTTTTTAGTCAAAGAAAATGTTATATTTAATATAACAAGAATATTTTTTTATGCATGTATAATATAACAATCTAAATATTTTAAGAACAATATAATAAATTAAATATTTCATAAAAGTATAATAAATTAATAATAACAATTATAGAGTACTAGTATGTATTTGCTATAGTTTTGGAACAAAATTATTATATATTTGGCTATTTGTTATTGAAATATTTTCGTTTTGGTAGGATCTTATGATCTTAGTTACGACCTTACGAGTTATAATTTTGCTACCCTCTTTCCAATCTAATTCTAAATTTTGATTTTGATAACACTAACTGAGATATCATACTATAACTAGTAGTTTAGGTTGCTAAGGTTTCATTTTATATTTTGTCCACTGAAAAAATAAGTAGCAAAAAGTAATGTTTAGGTACTCTTTGATCTTCATCTATGAGAGGCCTTTAGTTTGTGCATCAGCTTAGACGCTACTATTAATGAAATTATATTTACACGTTTATGAGAGAACAGTGAAACCTTAAACTCGCAATCAGTTGGATACAAATTCTATCATGTTTACTAAAGAGAGCTTGAATGATATGGTTGATAATTGTGAGTGATAGAATATTATTGATAATTATAAGTCAAAATATTAACTAAAAAATACACAAATTAAAATGCCACATTTTTTGTTAGTTTAAATGAAATGACAAATAAACTCCTCACACATTATCACGTTATCACATGAGTTCGAATCTAAGAGCCGACATCTCATATTGCTGAAATTACTTATACAACCAACTGTAATGACACAAAATGCCACCTTAGTGTTAATTAAATAAATTAAACATTTAATAAGTAAAATCTAGCATTTAATATGAGTATTCTTTCCTTTAATGTGCACGTTTAAATGAATTAATAAGCTTTAAAGAGTCAAAAAGTAAAATGGAAATTTTGTTTCTATTTTAGTTTGTTGAAAATGGTTAAATGAATGAGGACCAATTAAGAAGGAAGATGATGACGTATAGGATAGGAGAGTGAGGTAGTGAGTGACTAGTGTGAACGCGGTTTTGGATTGGAATTTTTTGAGATTGGATTTGGCGGTGTCGGGTAAAGGACGAATACATAATTGGATTTTTCCCAACTTACGTTCTCATTCTTGCTTAATCTTCGCAATAAACTAATGGAGCCCCTCATTCATTTCCTTTCGGATTCTCATATAATAACAAAATATAATAAATGTTTTGGTCAATAACATAAATAATACAGCTACATGTATTATTCTAAAAAAAACCCGACTCATCATTGACTCGTTCACATAGCTATGTGAAAGAAGGATTGAAAATACTTTAGGCCAATTGACATAAGTCTATTTAATTTGCAAATGGGTAATTACTGAACAAGACAATACAATGTATTCGTCCAATGGTAGACAATGAACAATATAGTGTTCTATGTCGTACACTGTTTTTTCTGTTACAATTTTATTGGTGTGCAGTTTCCATTGGTTTTGTCGATGACTAATCTACGCTAGGGAACCTGGCTGACACCTGTATACCTTGTTTTGCAGGTCTGTGTGGTTCTCCCCTTCCAACGGAGTTTTTGCCACACCCAAGATTCGAACCCAAGACTTTGGGGTGGAATCCAAACCCAGTTACCACTTGGACCAACTCTTGTTGGTTCTCGTCGTAAAAGTATAAAATTATTATAATTCACTTTATGATGTATATAATGCTTTTGTATAACATATATCAATATAATATAATTAAAAAAAATAAAGAAAAATGTGTGTGTGTGTGAGAGAGAGAGAATATAGGAGGGAGGGAAGATAGAGAAGAGAGAGGAGGGGAGGGAGGGAGAGAGAATTTACTGAGTAGGAAGTAAAAACATTGTTTTGATATTTTTTAGGTGGATAGAAAGTTATAGTGTGGGGGGCAAAAAGTTGTATTGTTGTTATGTGAGGACAAAAATTAGTTGTCTAGTCCCTATTGACTTTTGACTTTTGTACAGTACCATGAACGGTTTCTAAATCAAAAAGAGTATAACAGAAGTTAGTCTTATCCAACCTTTTGCTTTTAAGCAAATCAAACGCATTGTATGGCTTAGTCTTCGTTAAACGTAGGTTAGTTTTGTTGGGGATAACTGCATACGTCGGCGGATTTAACCCACACGTCCAAGGATCTTTGAGGAACATACATGATAAACACACCGCAAAAATAAAGGAAAGAAGATCACACAATAATTTACGTGGTTCGGCACTTCTTGCCTACGTCCACGGGAACACTTCAACATAATTCATTCATTATCTCAAACATGATTACAATATTAGTAACTCAACTCAAGTTGTGTATCACCCTACAATACTCTTCTCACTAAGAGTTACAAGAAATGATAACACTTTCATCTCACACAAGTGATCACCAGCACTCCCTCTACCTAGGACATGGTTGGTGATTCTCCACCTCTCTACATTTTCACCCAAGAATGGGGATGCCTCATCTCTTCATTTTGGCATGTTTCAATTCTTCACAAGTCTTCTTATTTGTATGAGAGAACATGACCTCCATGCACGCATAAGACTTTGTGGATATTAATTGTTCCACATTTCCAAGATTCTAGATACATTCACCCACATTGTGAAACGAATCACTTAAATTTCCACTCTTTTCAAATTACTTGGAAATTTCAATTGATATTTCCCAACAAGTTTATTTTTAAATAGACAATGCTAAACTTTTTTAAAAAGACTATTTAACTAAAAAAAGCAAGATTTTAGCTATTAAAAATTCTTTTCAAGACCAACCAAGCCGGTTTACGTAAGTAAACATAAATATAAATTTAATATTATTATCAAATTAAATCTTGTATTTATGTTAAACCATAAAATTCCTATCCTACCTATCAAAAAAAGTTTCCTAACTTTTTTTGTATTTTAAGCATATTTTTGACATAATAGCAGAATTTAGGCATAATACTACCCGGGTCCCTTAACTTTTTTCAGTTTTCAATTAGGTGTATTATGTTTTCTTTGTAATGAATAGGTTCCTTATGTATTTTTTTGTAACGAATAAGTCCCTTATGTTTGTTTTTGTAATGACTAGGTCCCTTATGTTTTAAAGTCATTGCACTGTTGCCCTTTTTTACGTTTTGAATAGACCCCTTATGTTTTTTCGGTAACCAATGGGTCCCTTAAGTTTTAAAATCATTACAACATTGCCCTTTTTTTTGTAACAGAGTTAAACGGAAAATCAAAAAAAGATTAACGGTGCAATGACTTTAAAAGTTGAGGGACCTATTCATTATAGTTAAAACATAAGGGACCTAATCGAAAACTGAAAATAAGTTAAGAGACTCTGAATGGTATTTTTCCTAGAATTTAAATAAAATGCTATAAAAAATAATTATCTAAAAGGTGGTTTTAATCACAAAATAGAATTTTATCATCTCATTGATGTAGCATTCGATAAAATAACTAAATAGATTTCTAAACAAACTACACTACATGTAATATTGTATGACCTAACTCATCATATTAACATTATTTTCAAAGTAATAGGCCAGATTCATGTATAATATTTTCAAAGTAGGTTAATTAGACTCTAGATCTTCCAGAGTCCAGCTCATCCGAGTCTAATCTCACCCCTACATGAAAAAAGTCGGGGTGCTAGATACAATCACGCTACATGTAATATTGTATAACATGACTTATCATTGACTCACCGAGAGGACTACATGAAAGAAGTTAGGATACCAGATATAAAGTAGTTGATAGCAGGTGAGTTTATATCGGATAAACTAGCAGTGTGAATTAAGGTGTTTGGTATAAAGTTAGCAGGTAAAATAACTTATAACTACAAAAATAGCTTAAATAGACATTTTAATTAATTCTTAAAATGAGACTCTCTTCTTTTAATGGAAGATAAATGAGGAATTCAATTTAAAAAATGCAACATTATAAACTTTTTTTACTAAAAAAAATGTTATAAGCTAGTGGTTATCAAATACCTCTATTTTTCTTTTGTGTGCTAACCAGATATAAGCTACCTGCTGAGGAATTTGCCTTGCCAAGTAGAACTCTAGTCAAAACTGAATTTTATAATAGACATCTGCAAATTTATTTTTAAAATTGGCTTAAATATGTATTCTGCCCCTGCAAATATCACCATAATCTAGTTATACCCTTGTAAAAATAAAAACTTTAAAATTACCCTTGCAAATATAAATCGCTTACGGTTATGCCCCTCGGTCAGTTTCCCATCCAAAAAAATAATTTAAATAAGGTTTAAATATATGTTCTGCCCCTGTAAATATCATCATAATCCAGTTATGCCCCTGCAAATATCAGCATAATGGAAAAGTTAAAGATTTTGATAGGGGCATAACTGGATGATAGTGATATTTGCAGGGGCATAACTGGATTATGGTGATATTTGCAGGGGTAAAACATATATTTAAACCTTATTTAAATTATTTTTTTGGATGAGAAACTGACCGAGGGGCATAACCATAAGCGATTTATATTTGCAAGGGTAATTTTAAAGTTTTTATTTTTACAGGGGTATAACTGGATTATGGTGATATTTGCAGGGGCAAAACATATATTTAAGCCTTTAAAATTTATACTTCTAATTTTAAGTATTATTTATAATGATCATAATTTTAAGAGAATGAATAACCAATTAGTAAAGTGAATGATAATTTATAAATTTTTCCATGCTTAAATATGTTTTTCGTCCTTGCAAGTATAGCTGTTTTTCAAATAAGTCCCTGCAATTTTTTTTAAAATAAGTCCCTGCAAAATCTTTTTGTTTTAAATACGCCCTTCAGTTAGCAATCCGTTAGCCATTTGCTGATGTGGCTAACGGAGCTCCACATTGGCATTTACATGTCATTACTTTTTATTTTCTTTTATTCTGAATTATTGACTAATATATTAATTCCTCTTTTTAAATATTCCCTACAAGTGTACCAAAAAAATTCACACTAAAAAGAAGGATAGATATGATTCATCAAGTTCAAGTGTTTGAATAGACCGAATCGTCCATTTTTTTATAAAACTGATTGAACTGATTGAGCTATCTGAGTTCATAAAAGAGATACATACTCAAATTAATTTTCAATTATTCTGATCTCGAGAGCATATTCTAGCGATAAAATACAAGTGTTGTGTGGACACTGAGAACATAAATTTGAACCCGCAACACTCCATTCCCCCTCATTCCCCACCCTTAACGTTTTTACAAAGGACTCAAAAATACCAATTTTCATTCTTATACATTTTCGGTTTAATTAATTTGTAACTTTGAACGATAATGCAACAAACTTCAGGTCAAACTGCGGTCGATCAACCCAGGGGTGTGATTGAGCAGTTGGGGCTCATTCTCCCTTAACCAAGTGTCGAGGGTTCGATAATCCCCTTGGGTATGGAGCGGCTTTAAATCTCTGGGCCAGCCGTCCCACCCTTCGAGGTGCTTCCAATCCAGCAAGGGGATTAATCACTGCGTTCGGCGGTGGATCTCGACAAAAAAACTGCGGTTGATCGAATCTAGTTTGACAAAGAGACACAAGCAAAATCTAGTTAAGGGTAGCATATATGTAAATATGCCAAATAGGCCTATCAATACTCCCCACCAATTTCACCTCAAGGTGAAAATAAAGGAAAACATGGTCTATAATCCTTCAAATAAAGTAGAGATGTTAGTTATTAGGACGCATTATTTTATAACCCTTCTATAACATGGTGAAAATTAGGGAAAACATGCTCTATATCGAGGCGTGAAGATTAAGACTTTGACATTGAGCATGCATGTTCAGAAGTCAACATTGCCTTAGATGGTCCTATACATCTACACATTGATAGTTACTCCTAATTCAACAATTCACACTGCTTTTGACTTTTTGTCTATTTAACCATAGCCAGTGTGACAAGCAACCCATTATTCCAAAAGTTATGAACGGCCGAAAGTGTATACATCGGGATGTATTCTCATTAACTCAGTAAGCACTTTGCAAAGAATATCAAGCGCATGCACTGATGCAGGTAGGAAAAATGAGACAAATTAAAGAGTGTCATCATATAAAAGCCTTAAACGAGGTTGTTGAGATTTTGGTTAAGTGTAAAAGCAACTGAATGATTGATGGAAAAAAAAAAGAATTGTGATTTATGGTCTTGCACTATTTTCAACCTCCTCACTCTACTTGAAGTAGCGTTTAAAAAATGCTAAATGCTACACCAAAAACGCTAAACGCTAATGCTTATCATTTCTTCGTCGTTTTCAACCCGCCCACTCTCACGCTTCTCAAGTCCAGGGCATCTCCGCCTTCGTTGATTCTGGATAAGGGTTTTTGTTCAAGCTCTTTATAAAGGCTTCCTCAAGGACTCGAATAAATACATTACAAATATATTCTACGACGCGATTATTAAAATTGAAAAGTATATTTGAATATGAGCATTTATGAAAATTATATTTGGAAAAATGTTATGACTATTATATTCTAAAAATATCATGTATATAAATATATTCTGAAAAATATAATGTACTCCATGCAGCCTACTGTGTGCGATTTTGCTTTCACTAAAAGACAAATGAAAAGACCATAAAGTTAGGATTGCAAAAAAATCGTGTTTTTTGGTGAAATTGTTGGGAGTTACCGGGTCATGTGTGCGACAACTATAGTATTACTAGAGTTTTTAAAAAAAAATAATATATACGTAATTCGGTTTGGTTCAATAGTAGATAATAAAACCGCAAACCAAACGAACCAATCAATTGACAGATAAATTAGCCCAAACAGATTCAAACCAAAGCAGTTTTTAGTTTGATTTAGATTGATTTGCGATTTTTATTTAAATTGGTTCGAATTTGAACATCCATAATTGCTAATTTGTTGGTAATGTTCAGTGAGTGAACTCAATTCAGCTCCTAAAAGATAACTTTTTCTTTTACCGACTACTTGAATGACTGGCAGTTAATCTCAGCTGCTGAATTACTTCATTATAAATCTAATGGTTTTTACATGTTGAATACCCGTGAACCTCATGTTTGTGGTTCACATAGTCGCCACCTCATTTAAAAGTCTAACAAAAATTCCGTGGTCCATGTAACATCTTCATTTCTTCAACCCTACACGTTGTTACTTGGTTCCACAATAATAATACAACATTTTAACAAGTAGGTCGGCCTGCTAAAAGCTAAACAATTCTATACATCTATGGACAATGTACGAAAATTACAATCATGTCAAAATTAAAGTCATTTCACGAGGACATAATGAATAAGGATGTCATTTCAGAAGATATCCTCACCATTTTGGCTTCAACTAACTAAAACGTAGGGACTCAACAATAATGCAGCATAGACTAAGACAACCACAGCCATCCTGCATCTCAGTCAAACATTAATCATTGTGTCCTTTTCTACCAAGCCAACCATCTTCTACATAAGGATTTTCTCTTGGGGCAAGTTTCCCTACATTAAACATAAGGCGCTTCCAGTGCTGCAGAATCAGACTTCAAAAATCAAAACCAATCAGCTTTGTAAATTCACATAACCATGTTGCCAATTGCAGGATCATGTAAGGGATTTGCCAGCCCATTCTCGTTCTCGTCTTTTTTGTTTGGCTTGCATCTTATTGAACTTCTCTTTCCCCTTTTCCAAAAGAGGGTCATGTACAACATAATCATTTGGGTCCTCATTGCGAGACATGCGGTCCTGTATATTTACAGGAAAGTTAGATACAAAATTGGAGGCAGTATGAATTGATTAACTGCGTCTTTGATTCCATCCAATGGAAAGAGACTTGGGTTTGTTATTATGGAAAAAGACCAACTTGGTGGTTAGATTCATTTCAAATTATAAAATTAGCGTGTCTCAGCACATGTGCACATAGATTTCAACAGAATTTGCCTAATTTATAAACAATTTTCTGCATTATAAAACTCGAGATTAATAAGGTGCACTAACGTGGATAGAAAATACAATGATACAATATCATGAAATGCAAAGAGAAAACTCACCTTGCCAGACGCGGGTGCAAATTTTAAGTTAACACTTTTCCAGTCAGATAATTCCTCATCATTAACATGTTTAGATTCACCAGTTGTGGTTGTCGCCTTTGCTGATATAGAGTTCTTAAATTTTTCAAGTTTTGCGAGAACCTGAAGATAGAGATGCAAAAAAAAAAATACTGTTAATATGCCTAGTGATGGAAAGTACGGATACTCATGTCCAAAAAAACACCCATAACTGATTAGAAATCTAAAATAAAAAACATTAAGTCCATATGAACGTTTTCAGCTTTATACTTGGTACTACTACCCCAATCCTACTGATCTTTGACAAAGATAATTTTACACGAACATCATCTCTAAATAGTATGTTGATTGTGATCATGATTAGCATATATTTTTCTTTACATAATTCAGCGATCTGGACCCTGTTTCTCGTGTATATATATATTTGTGCATTTCTTTGTAAACAATATAAGAAATACTCAAATTCAATTCAAGTTGGCACCAAAGTTTTTTTGTTCGATCTTTTCTCTCAACATTCAGGGTTTCAACTACTCTCGGTGCTAGCTCACTATGCCTAATCATTCAGTGTCCAAAGAAATATCTCCGTTGAGTTCATTCGCCTTAGAGGCCACCAGCTGGTCGTCCAACCAAGCACTGCTCCCAGATCTGTCACCATGCACTCTCAGATGTGGCCTTCAACAAAGATCAAGTTACACACACATATGCTGTTATTTTCTGCTGCTAGCTTCTTCCCCATTCTGCTCACGCTTAACCTAATAACTAAAACAAGGATATGCTAATTCATGTAACATTCCCTTGCCACCTTGTCTTACGAGCAAAAGTCACCACCTCCTCGCCATTGTTGATGTCGCCGTTTCACTTTCTCTGTTTGTTTGTCGACTCCTCCCAATTCCATTTTAATCCTGTTTGGATTCTGGGTCTATCGATGTGCTACCCCTATCTGGACATTGTTTTGCTCAAGTTTTTGCTTGAGTTTCATTCACAGCGAGCTTACTAAGGAAGTTACTCACAGCTGAACATGATGGAGAATTTTCCTGAGTTACGCTTGAGGAGGTGTATTCTAGGAGGGTGGTGGTGGTGGTGGTGGGGGGGGGGGGGGGGGGGGGGGGGGTTCATAGGGACCTGAACTTAGATGAAAAGAATTACTAATGTGTATGAGAGACGAAACTGGAGGTCTAGTAAGTGGGCCCAGAGTGGGGAAACACATGGTAGGACACCGAGGAATATTCGATATGTGTCTTTGCGTGGACACATTCTGTAATGAGAAAAAGGGTATAATTGTAGGGTAGTGGCTTTGGAGAGAGGTAGGCTAGAATTCACTTCTTCGGAGGGAATCAGTTGGGATTCTTGGGAGAGAAAGGCACTCTCTAATTGTTTATTCTAGCTGTAATACACATTTTACTCTCTTCAACCTTCATCTTCTTAATTCCAATTCTAGGTGTTTTCCAGAATTGAGGTAATACAAGTTGCTTGAATTTTCTTTACTGTTTGATTAGATACCTATCATCCATCTTAGTAATTTGGATTCATCCCTACAATTTATACCTATTTCTTTCAAATAAACAAGCTACCAATTCCTATCATTATCAGACAAGCTACTATACCCTGTTGATCACATTTCTCAATAATAATAGTCTACAACAATGTAGCACTTTCTCCAGCAGAAAGAATACAAAAAGAAAACATAAGGCAAAAAGTATAAATCATAACATACTTCATCTTCGCGTCCATGAAGTCTGCGTTTCTTCTGCTTCCGCAACTGTCTTCCTCTCTCGGCTTCATTAAATAGCTGCAAATCTGCATCAGCATTGGCCATTCGTTCAGCTCTTGCTTCAGATCCTATTCCCTTTTTCTTCAAGGACAATTTTTCCACTCTTGGTTGATCCTCATCACTTGCAGAATTGTCCCTGGCAAGAAGACATTCAAATTCAACCATTTACTGAAGCTTAAATGCTGATTACGATCCAGTGAGATAAAAATAAAAACCCCAAAACAAGCTTACATGTGGGAAATCTAATGTGTGTGTGTGTGTGTGTGTGTGTAAAATGAGCATACAAATGTTAGATCTATAAGCAAAGTATAGGCAGTAAATCAACCAAGAAGCCATTTTAAAAATTTCCTTTGGCAGATAACTGACAGAGTATGCTTCTTTAAATAAATAATGCTAAACGCTGACAACTTTCAATTGCTAGTCCATGATTGTGATATGGGGACTGGAATCTCTGGTAAAGCAGCAATAAATCAGGGATCTCCATCAAATTTTAAGGGTAAATATCAACTACCATGGATTTTATGTGCAAAAAATCAACTACGTTTACTAAAATTTTTTAAGTTTTCTGAAAAGTCTGGAGAACGAATTAAAAGAACATTCTAATCTTTAGGATATATTAGCCTTGTATGAGACTAAGAAGAGGCAAGGGCAAGCACAATATGTTTTCATCGTGCAGGTACAGTTCCTTGTATGAACTCAATGTGACATGCAGCCAAGTACAACCATCTAAAATTGCCTCGACCTTGTGTCCTGCATGGTCACGAGTTCAAATAAGTTTTCTTACACTGCGCCAGTAGGGAAACGGGAAAGTAAATACAGGCCAACAGCAACCCATAGATGATGTCTTGTATAACTGCCATTAGACAAGTTAAAAGTCCTAAATTTGTTTTATACCATGCTATTAGCCTTCACCGTTAAAATATCAGTGCATTGACACTTTTGTGGCAAATACTAAACAGATATTCAAGTTCTAAATGTGGAAACCGTAACAGAATTTCAAAAACATTTTACCTGGCTGTTGACGCAACATGGTTCTCTGAACTGGACATTCCTGCTAATTAATGAAAATGATAAGATGCCGAGCCTTACAATACAACAATAATTTTGAATAAGAAAAATATAAGAGGAACTGTGAGATATTGTTATCTGCTCGAAGGAATGGGAATTTAAAGTGATGAGAAATTTAATGATTACAGCATTCACAAAAAAGACAAACTCCTGCTGTAGATTTACATACCATATTCCAATAATCATTAACTCATTACCACTACAATAATTAAATTAAATTAAATTAAATGCATCTTTTTATGTTGGGCATTTTCATATGCTTTTGTAACTGCATAAAAATCTAATATATCATAAACAGTTACAGGTATATCAATGAATAGCACACATAATAACATTGATATCTTCTAACCAGTTTATCACTTGTTAAGAATAGCATTTAATGCCGTTCCGTATCATTATCTGATTCCCTCTGACAGGTGCCTGATATCATTTCCCTGACTTGATTCTAACTCACCTTGTGCCTTTCACAATTTCCTAATTCCACTTTAAAAATGTTCACTATTACTACTTGTTTCTCGAATTTATGCTGGTGAGACAAGCATTATCAAAAGAGGGAGAAATTGGATAATAAAATAATATTAATATTTCAAAAGCACCTTATTTCTTTATAAATTTTAGTTTTCAAATTTACGGCAAGTAGGGCTAGTAGGTGGGAAATGACCCAAACAATTGACACTATATTAATCTTCTTTTGGGGACATGGAGGGAATAAGCATGGCAATCTGAAAGTTACTCTAATAACACAATGTCACAGTTATAAGTCCTTGAAAATTCCATGGTAGAACCAGAAACACTCCCTAAATCAGAGGCTCAGATTTTACAAGTCACAATGTACAATACTACAATATGTAAGATGATTGAGGTACCATTTTGCAACTTTGGCTTTGTAGGGAGATCACCCATTTCGTTCCGCTTTTTGAGTATTCGCATGCGCATTCTTGAATCAAAGTCTGCTTCATCGCCATCACTGGAATCAAGATGAGCCGGGTGATCAGCTTCTGAATCTTTCTGAGGCTCTTCTTTCTTTGAGCTAAGAGCATCCCTTACAGATAACTGCATATCCCTTCTTGCTTTACTCTGCAAAATCAATTAAAGCCCCAGATGAACTCCGCAAAATAAATTACAGCGACCTTATATGTGTGGCCATTTGATGTAACATTTACACTGTTAGGTTTTTATTATGACATGAACTTTCAGAGGGAAATTGTAAAAATAACTCGGTCATACTAAGACTTCTTGGAGCCGTAAACCAAAACAGCTTCCATAAATTATAAATAGATAAAGGGGCATTAGGTAAAACTTATTTGGACTTATCTTATGGCATCAACTGTTAACACGTGTATAAGGTTTTGGAAAAGTTTATACAAATAACTTATGATATGTTCATAAGTTGTTTTCGGCTTATTTCATAAATTCATCATGCTAGTATATAGAAACAGCTTATACAGAATTCGCCCTCATTTCCTCTATTATTGCATAAGCTCTTATGCAACAAGTGCTTATTGTGTAATCAAGTAGTTAATCTATTTACCCAAATGCCCCTCAAAATTTTAAAAACTGTAATCATTATATGCAATGTGTCAAGCAAGAGTTTTATTAGAGAATCAGAAGGAAAACTTCAGGAAAGACCTTATTACCAATTCATTATTAGGAGTTTCATCCTTTAGAAGGCGAGGATCATTCAAGACATCATGACTGCTCACAATCTTTTTCTTCACCAATGCCACCTCCTTTTCCTCTTCTTCAGCTTCTTCCCCAAATGAAAGCAAGCTCAAATTTCTGCAAATTGAATTAGCAAAAACCATAAAGCAACATGTTGGTTGAAGAATAAACATTTTTAATGCATAGAGTTCTAAGAAGACATTGTTCATATGTAGAAAATATGCCTCACTTTACGCCTTTCTTCTTTGAATCTTTACTGTCTGTATCACGTGCAGCTTTAACCTGAGGTTTCTGAAGTGTCCTCGGAACAATGTCTTCAAATGGGTTCCACAACACCTAGAACAAGTGTTTTTTTATAATAAGATTCTGAGCAGGTTAAATCCCCCTTTTCTAGACACAAATCTAATGAATTTTGTGAGTTTAACAAAAATCACAACCCACCTCAACTGATAATATCTTTGGAGCTGGATCTAAAGGCCGGTCATTCTTATCGGTTTCAACTTCACCAAGTCTCAACAGATTATACATTGTATCTCCCGTCACCTGAAAGCAAATAACAATAAGAATAATCAATGCATTGCAGCATCTCTAATGAATCACAAACAAAAACATACTACTACTACTACTACTACTACTACTCCTAATATTGATCATGATGATGATAAATTAATAATAATGAAAATAAGAATCACTTTGGTACAAATGCCTTGTTTGGATAAATGACTTAATAAAGCACTTATAGCATAATAAGTGTTTATGTATAAGTTGTTTCTGTAATTTAAGATAAAACAAAGTCAAATCATCTTAATATAAGCAATAAGTTTTTCGTAAGCTATCTTGGAGAGCTTATAAAAATAAGCTGAAAACAATTTATAGACATATCATACATTGTTTCCATAAGCTCTTCCAAACACTCTCACATGTATTTATGCTAGTAAATAAGTCAAAATAAGTCAATCCTAACATTGCAATTGCATCATTTACCTTTCCAAAAATGGTATGCTTCTTATCAAGCCAGTCACAACGATCAAGAGTAATGAAAAACTGACTTCCATTGGAATTAGGTGGTCCAGCATTAGCCATTGCAACTAAACCTCTGTGCTTGAATTTTAGACGCGAATGAAACTCATCACCAAAAATATCTCCATAAATACTCTCACCACCTACAATAATAAACAATTCATTTCACTTCACTTAATCATCTTTTAAACAAAACTACACAATCACAAGAAAAATTCCTAAACCTAACGAAAGCTACCGAGTTCCAATATTGAAGTGAAATTCAAGAAGATTAAAGAAGGAGAGAGAATTGTATACCAGTGCCGGTGCCGGTGGGGTCACCACCTTGAATGAGGAAATCCTTCAAGATGCGGTGGAAGATGGTGTTGTCGTAATAGCCTTCGAGACAGAGTTGAACGAAGTTTCTAACGGCTTTGGGAGCTTCTTTGGGCCACAGTTCAATGTCTAAAGGGCCGCGCGTCGTGTTCACCACCACCTTCCCCTTCGTCGGCGGTTCTAACACGTATACCGTCGACATTTGCTTCTTCTACTACTACTACTACTGTTCCGATCGCTCCACCGGAATCTTATTGATTCTGATTGTATTCTGTGTGTGAGAAAAAGGGGTAGAGAAATTCCACACAAATATAAAAAGGCAGTGTTTGTTTTTCGATTTCAGAACGATGACCCAACATCAAGTGAATTACATTACATCAATTATCAATTTAATCCATAAAATAAAAGTGAATACCCATTTTATTACAAAACATAAACGTGAGCCTCCAATTTAGGTTTTTTTTTCAAGGAATCTCTAATTTAGGTTTTTTTTCTTTCACAATTTAGTTTTTTTTTTCGATAAGTGAGATATTGTATTAACAGTAGTATATGAGATACTCCAACCAGTATAATTAATTTAGGGTCTCGTTAAAACCTCATTGAGCCAAAATCCCATGAGAAAAAGACCCAAGGAGGAAAAAGAAACAAAACCAATTACACGAGTATCGTAATACAAAAGAAACAACGACATACTAAGCAACGAAACAACATCCTTCAACTGCCAATTTAATTAAGCAGCCAGCAATGTTCATAAAAAAGAACAGCCCATAGCGACAATCAGGTCCACCCACAACGAGCTTCCAAAAGCATACTAGGACAGTAAATAGAAGCGGTGTAAAACATATAGTCCCAACTCACAACAACCATGGTGAACAGAAGCTGAAGCAAATCAGCAAGCAGCAACAGCAACAACAGCAAAACAACATCAATAGCAAAACAACAAACAACAACAAGCAGCAACCACAGCAGTAGCAAAAATAGCAACAACAAGACAACAACAACAACAACAACAACAACAACAATCTCAGAAAAACAACAAGTCAGCGAACCAAAAATAATCAACCATTGACAATGCAAACCTACAACCGTTCACAAGCAAACTCATTAACTATATATATTATTTATACAACCTAAAGGATTAGTCCACCATTGGACTACCGTCATATTACACCTCCTTCCTAAACGACCAGCAAACCAACTCCACATGGTATGTTTGATATTATTAGCTACAGAAACATGATTAGAACTAATTTTTTTGAGAGACACGATGATTCCTTTGTTTCACTTTTTTCTTTTCTTAATTTTGGTCTTTCAATTTAGGCTTAAATATGTATTCTGCCCCTGCAAATATCACCATAATCCAGTTATACCCCTGTAAAATAAAAACTTTAAAATTACCCTTGCAAATATAAATCGCTTACGGCTATGCCCCTCGGTCAGCTTCTCATCCAAAAAAATAATTTAAATAAGGTTTAAATATATGTTCTGTCCCTGCAAATATCACCATAATCTAGTTATGCCCCTGCAAATATCAGCATAATAGAAAAATTAAAGATTTTGACAGGGGCATAACTGGATTATAGTGATATTTGCAGGGGCATAACTGGAGTATGGTGATATTTGCAGGGGTAAAACATATATTTAAACCTTATTTAAATTATTTTTTTGGATGAGAAACTGACCGAGGGGCATAACCGTAAGCGATTTATATTTGCAAGGGTAATTTTAAAGTTTTTATTTTTACAGGGGTATAGTTGGATTATAAGTAATTTTTGCAGGGGCAAAACATATATTTAAGCCTTCAATTTATCAAGTTTGCAATTATAGTTCTCCCATTAAATTGTCGATAAATAATTTTTGTCACGATAAGAAAAGTATGACGAGTATAGTTTACTCAAGCGACCGAGTTGACAAAAACATAGCTCACCTTAACCTCTTTATGTAGGCCCATACTTCGTCTAACCCCCCCCCCCCCCCCTCTACTCAGTGGACACCCCCAATTTTCGTTTATCCCCAAATTTCCCTCACGTGGCAATCATGTGACTTTTTAAAAACATAGGGTTCGGCGCACAGGTGCCCGAATCCGTTCAGGTGGACCTCCACCGAGTATTAAAAAAACTCAGTTCGGTCCTGCGAAATCCGAACCGGTTCGAGCCTCACTTAACTAAACCTTCCAGGGGTGTGTGAGCCTGAGAAGCTGTTATTTTGCTAGGTTCGGCCATCCGTTAGCCGAACAGGTTCGGCCTTGGCTGGGCCGAACCTATCTGTTACCAGACAAAAACATTAAGTTTTTGGACAGCAACTTGTTGGACAAATTTTGTCCAAAATTGTTGTAATTCTACCTGTAAAATAACTACTTCAATTTAACTAAAACTCAACAAATAGCATAAACAATGATATTGTAACAATAGATGTGTCTTAATAATACTTAACCAAACTCTAAAGTTACAACCAAATTGAAATAAACATCAATCTTTATCTAAGTCAATACAAGGAGGAGCACCTAAATCTAAGGTTAAAGCTTTCCATTGTTGCAAGCGTCCTGTGAATGGCTTGGGCCAATCCTTTGCTGTGTCTTTTCTGAATTTTGTCCAATAGGTACTTACTCCTGGCATCGGGCAACCTCTCTTCATATTCATGTATACAAAGTGGTTCCCCGTGAAGCATATGTGGTAGACCGGTGCATTCTTGATTGGTGCGATTTGAAATGGATAAACCGAAAAGGAAAGATGACGAGACCAGCAAACCAACACGACCTTGTATGCATTTGCAATCAAATAAGCACATTCTGGCAGAGTCAGCCAATTCTCATTTCCGTTTTTTACAACATGTTGATTCATCAAAGCCTTCATAACATAGGTGACTTTGCCCATTCCATGAAACAAGTTGGAGTACAAGTCGTAGTCTCGCTGAACCTCTGCAAATAAGTCTTTCCTCACGCTAAACCAATCGTCCTCACCCCTTCCAAGAAGTGCAGCAATACACCGAAACCCCCAGTTACCGTCACCTTCCACATTCACTATATCATCAACAAAACGATGTATCTCTGTTGGCAAAAAACCCATGAATTCATTGTATGACTCTGACCGAATGATATCAGGGGTAGGGTTTAGTGTAAGCCCTTGAATTTGAGTTACTGGCATAGTGGAGTAGGATTGGGTTGGTTTTTCAATTGGTGATGGAGTAGGATTGATCTTTTTTGGTAACGGGGGTGTAGGAGCTCCACTTTTAGACATTTTCCCTTTAGGTAACTGAAATGTACTTGGGGTGGAGCTTCTACTCTGTCCTAGAGCTGATGACTTTGATACAGGGGGAGTATGGCGTTTGGGAGACTGAGCAGCAGCGGATGTGCTATCTTGTTGTGTGTCAAAAATGTGATCAACATGTTCCCAGTATGATGGTTCTCGCTTTGTTGAGAACTCATCTTTCTTCTTCTTCTTCTTCTTCTTCTTCTTCTTCCCCTTCCCCTTTTCCTTTTTAGGTGCCCCCTTGGTAGTGATTGGTTCCGGAGGTGGACACATGGAAGTAGTGTCCGGGAATGGCAACTCACGTGTTTTTTGCTTTATCATTACTCTACCAGGACGATCAGCAGCATCAAACCTCCGTTGTATAGCCTCAAATTCAATCTTCAAATTCAACTCATCATTTGGGATTTCGGAAGAATCTTCATTGTAGGAGACCTTGAAATTGAGTCTCTTCCAGTGATTATGAATTATATCCAATGGAAAGCGAGTCAGGTTCGTTGTGAGCTACAAAATAGTTGAAATTGACATTACAAACATAATCTAAAATCATTTATATAAAACTAAAATAGTTAGATGAATGAATTACCTAGCAAGCTCACATGCACACGGTAGACCGCGCGTGATAACTCTATTTTATATAGAATTATTTGTGCTTTTACACTTCGATAATTAAGTCTATTATGTGTTAAATATGTTAGTATGAATAAAATAACAACATTTATGGTTTTCAGATAAGAGATATCCATAACTTAGCATTTTATTGTATATTGGTATGTTTGATGTGTTTGTTCAGTGCAGCCGCAGTTTAGTGCAACTGCACCAGTTGATGCAACTGCATCGGGTAATGCAAATGCACTTGGTGCAACTGCACCACTCTGCACCGAAACAGCTCACAACCCCACATTGGAAGCACCTCAATTCTTACCATTACCATAATGCTTAGTTGGATTGCTACTTGCTCAGAAGTCACATGGGAGCACATGGCCACTTGCAAAAGAGGCGCCTACAATAAAAAAGGCTTCACAAAAATCTATCTTACAAGACATGTGGCAACCATTTGTTGGACCTCAAATTAAGGATGAGTGTTGAAAGCCAAGCTGATCTTTAAATTTTAAAAAGTAACCATGGTTTGGTTAAACTTAATCAACAAGGAAACCTCAACATGAAGGAAACCTCCAAGGCTATAAATAGGACTCAAATTCCTCACTTGAAGAATACTACCATATACCATACCATATCATATATTATATAATCTTTTTTTAGTTTAGTTTTTCTTAGTTTCAAAGTTTTATTTTCTTGTAGTTTTATAGTGTTAGTTTGAGAGGAAGGTGAGAGGAAATTAACAACTTCTATCTTCACTTCTTCAAAGAGCTAATAGGTGCAAGAAATTGGTTGTAAGCAAATATATGCAAGAGTTTTCCATTTGTTACTCTTTTGAATCCTCTTGTACTTTTCTTCATTGCAATATGCTTTCATTCACTTATATTTGCTTTATCATGCCCATCATGAGCTAAACTCTTTTGAGTTGGGATGTTCTAGCTTTCCAATGATCTTTTGAGGAAAGTTATTGTGTTTTCAAATGGTGAAAGCACTTTAGTTCTTGTGTTTAAATTCTTAATCTTGTTTTAAGGTTGATCACTTAGAACAAGTAGAGTTATATTCACTTAATTGGCTTATAACTAGAAATCAAGAACTAAGTAAGGATAAGTGTTTAATGAAGCTTTTTGTTAAACTTGTTTTAATGAAGTTAGCTTGTTAATTCTTAGCTTAAGGTTAACATAGTCCTTACATCAAAGTGTAGAGAACTTAAGATACAAGAGTGTACTTATTTAAGCAACTTGGATCATCTGTAAGGGGGCGAGAGAGGCACTGACAACCCTACACTAAAAAAAACAAGATCATATAGAGCTTATAACGAAACTCTGGCGAAAGTAGCTGACCAGCACACACTGATGCAACTGCACTAAGTGCAATTGCACCACGAGAAAACACAATACACTCAAAAGTGATTTAACTTGTGAAAACATCCCAACTTTCATTCTCAACTGATTTCTTACACAATTTACTTGCTTTCTGTTTAATTTATTTTCATTTCAACTTCAACCAAAACCAAACATTCTGAATAGTGTAGTTGCACTAGTTTACATCTCTTTTCAACAATATATACAATAGTTAATCCAATCTCTGTGGGTTTGATCTTTTATACTATAACTTGTGACTGTGTATACTTGCACATGCTGTTATCTATTTACACACACCAAGTTTTTGGCGCCGTTGCCGGGGATTGCCATTAATTTTTATTGTTGTTTTAAAGATAGTAGATTAGTGTTTATTTTTATTTGTTTTGTTATTCTGGTATTTTATTTTTCTGTGCAGAAACAGGTGCTGTTACACTTAGTGCAACTGCACTAGCTTATGCCCAAAGACAGATCACCAGAATTTGAGTATAATCCAGAGATAGAAAGACAGTTTAGAAGGTTGTGAAAACTCCAGAAACAAAGACTTCAAAGTTGCAGCAATACCATGTCTCAACAAGGTGAAGGAGAAGGCTTAAGACCAGCCTCTGTCAGAGGTGGTCCTGGATCACAACGAGATGCTGAAGCAGATCACAGGAATCAATTCATTCACATGGGACCAATAGGTATGATTAATGATAGAGATAGACCTATGAGAGATTATGCTATGTTTGATCATCAAAACATGCAAACAAGCATAGCAAGACCTCACATAGAGGCTGTCCATTTTGAATTGAAACCTATGATGTTTCAAATGTTACAAACAATTGGTCAATATGGTGGACATCCTCATGAGGATCCCCATGAACATTTAAAACAGTTTTTAGAAATATGTAGTAACTTTATCATACCTGGTGTTAGTGAAGATGCATTTAGACTTAAGCTATTTCCATATTCTTTGAAAGATAAGGCTAAATCATGGTTAAATTCATTGGAGCCTAATTCTATTCATACATGGAATGAAATGGCTGAAAAGTTTTTATCAAAATATTTCCCACCTATCAAAAATGCCAGAATGAGAAATGATATTGCATCTTTTAGACAAAAAGACCAAGAATCATTGTTTGAAGCATAGGAAAGATGGAAAGAACTTTTAAGAAAATGTCCACACCATGGCCTTCCAGTCATTATTCAGATGGAAACATTTTATAATGGTTTGAAACCACAAACTAGAATAATGTTTGATGCATCATCTGGTGGTGTTTTGTTAAATCTGTCTTATAATGAAGCATGTGAATTGATTGATAGAATTGCTACTAATAGTTCTAGTTGGCCTACTGAGAGGGTAAGTGCCCAAAAGAAATCATCAGGGGTACATGAAATTAGTGAAATATCAGCCCTATCTGCTCAAGTAGCCTCACTAGCAAACATGTTCAAAAACTTTAACAATACCAGTACAAATGCACCAGGTGCAGCTGCACCAGTTGAGAACACTGCAGCAGCAATAGAACAAGCCCCTCCAATACCTGCAACCCTATCTCTGTAAATTATGTAAGTTATGATAGGAATAACAACCCTTACTCCAATACCTATAATACTGGTTGGAAAAACCATCCAAACTTCAGATGGAACAATACTAGTGCACCTGCACCTAGTGCAACTGCACCAGGATTCCAATCTCAAAACTACCAAAGGCCACAACAACAACAACCTGCTACTGATAACTCCCTAGAAGGTTTGCTTAAATCTTTTATTAGTGAAACTAGAATAGCTAGGCAAGCCCAATATGCTTCAATTAAAAATCTGGAGAATCAAGTAGGTTAGTTAGCAACTGCTCTGTATCAAAGACCAACAAGTACACTACCATCAAATACAGAAGCAACACCATCTCAAAGGCCAGGTAAAGAACAGGTGAAAGCTATATCTCTCAGAAATGGGAAGGATCTAGCAGAACCTTATGAGAATGAAGGTATAGGTAAGGGAGAAAAAAACAAAAATGAAAAAAATTCTCAAGATGCAGACGCACTTGATCCATCTGCATCTCATCAAGTTCCAACTCCAAGGTTAGTTCCTGAATATCCTCCTCCTCCTTTTCCTCAATGATTAAAAAAGGCACATGAGGAGAAGCAATTCAGTAACATTGTCACTTGCAGACAGGTCAATAGCTTACCCAGAAGGAATCATAGAAGATATCTTGGTAAAGGTTGACAAATTTGTATTTCCTGTAGATTTTGTTATTCTTGACTTTGTTGCAGATGAAGAAGTACCAGTTATTCTTGGAAGGCCATTCTTAGCAACTGGGAAAACATTGATTGATGTGCAAAAAGGAGAACTAACCATGAGAGTAAATGATCAAGAGGTGAAATTCAATGTAATGAATGCTCTGAAATATCCTGTAGAGGAGAGTGAAGAATGTTCAGCAGTCATCTCTCTTGATCATTTGGTGCAAAAGCAGTTCAATAAGCAGTATGATCATCTTACCAGTGCACTTGCACCTGATGCATCTGCACTTCCTGAAGAAGAAATGCTGGAAAAAGACATACTGCCAAAGGAAGAACCAACACCTAAGGTATGGGCTAGAACTTATGAATCTCTTAATTTAGAAGACCCTAACCTTAAACAAAATTTACCCTCAATTGAACAATCTCCCAAATTAGAATTGAAAGAATTGCCAAAACATTTGAAATATGCTTTCTTAGGGGAAGGTGATACACTTCCAGTGATCATTGCATCTGACCTAACTTTAGAACAGGAGAATGATCTCATTAGTACCTTAAGAAAGCTATAGGTTGGCAAATGGCAGACATAAAAGGAATTAGCCCTTCAATATGCATGCATAGGATCATTTTAGAAGATAATTCTAAAAATTAAATAGAAGGACAAAGAAGGTTAAATCCTATAATGAAAGAGGTTGTTAAGAAAGAAATCATTAAATGGCTAGATGCTGGAATCATATACCCCATCTCAGATAGTGCATGGGTAAGCCCTGTACAATGTGTTCCTAAGAAAGGGGGTGTAACAGTAATAGCCAATGAAAAAAAAGGAATTGATACCAACTAGAACTGTCACAGGATGGAGAATCTGTATGGATTATAGAAAACTCAATAAGGCCACAAAGAAGGATCACTTTCCTTTGCCTTTCATTGATCAAATGTTAGATAGATTAGCAGGAAAAGAGTTTTATTGTTTCTTAGATGGTTATTCAGGTTACAATCAAATTGCAATAGAACCTAAGGATCAACAAAAAACTACTTTTACATGTCCCTATGGTACCTTTGCATTTAGAAGGATGCGTTTTGGACTTTGTAATGCACCTGCTACATTTCAAAAATGCATGATGTCTATATTTTCTGACTTCATTGAGCAATCAATGGAAGTTTTTATGGATGATTTTTCAGTTTTTGGAGAAACATTTCCATTATGTTTATCAAATTTAGAAAAAAATTCTCCAAAGATGTGAAGACACCAACCTAGTACTCAATTGGGAGAAGTGCCATTTCATGGTACAAGAAGGCATTGTGCTTGGGCATAAAGTTTCAAAGAAAGGTCTTGAAGTGGATAAGGCTAAAATTGAAGTCATTGAGAAAATGCCACCTCCATCAACTATTAAAGGAATTAGAAGCTTCCTGGGCCATGCTGGCTTCTATAGAAGATTCATCAAAGATTTTTCAAAAATTTCTAAACCATTGTGTACTCTTTTGCAATTAGATACACAATTTAACTTTGACGAACCTTGTATAGAAGCTTTTCAAAAGCTTAAACAGGCACTGGTAACAGCACCAGTGATTATAACATCAGATTGGAGCAGGCCATTTGAATTAATGTGTGATGCTAGTGACTTTGCAGTAGGAGCTGTCCTAGGGCAAAGGTATGATAAAATCTTTCACTCAATTTATTATGCTAGCAAAACACTTATTGAAGATCAAATGAATTATACTGTGACAGAGAAAGAATTATTAGTTGTGGTATTTGCATTTGATAAGTTTAGATCCTACTTGCTTGGCACTAAAGTTATTGTTTATACTGACCATTCTGCCATCAAGTATTGGCTTGCAAAGAAATATGCAAAACCAAGGCTAATTAGATGGATTCTCCTCCTTCAAGAATTTGATCTTGAGATTAGAGACAAAAAGGGGGTGGAGAACCAAGTGGCTGACTATTTATCTAGATTAGAAAGAGAAAATGCAGGTACACAAGAAATCAAGGAGAATTTTCCAGATGAGAAGTTGTTGGCAATTACCAATAATACAATTAGTGCTTGTGCAATAAGTGCAATTGCACCAGCCAGAGTAATTGCACAAAGTGCAACTGCACCATGGTATGCTGACATAGTCAATTTCCTTGTGAGTAAAATTGTACCAAAGGACATGAGCTATCAACAAAGAAGGAGATTCTTCCACATAGTAAAGCAATACTATTGGGATGAACCCTATCTGTATAAGATGTGTCCAGATCAAATAATGAGGAAGTGCATTCCAGAATCAGAGCAGCAAGCAGTGCTTCTGCACTGTCATTCAACACCATATGGAGGTCACTTTGGAAGCAACAGAACAGCAGCTAAGGTATTGCAGTCAAGTTATTTCTGGCCCACTTTATTTAAAGATGCTTATAATTGGGTCAAAACCTGTGACAAATGCCAAAGAAGTGGAAACATTTCTGAAAAACATGAAATGCCTAGAACTAATATTTTAGAAATTGAGCTTTTTGATGTTTGGGGCATGGATTTCATGGGTCCTTTTCCACCTTCTTTTGGCAATGAATACATATTAGTAGCTGTTGATTATGTGTCCAAATGGGTAGAGGCAGTAGCATTACCTAATAATGATGCCAAATCAGTTAGCAAATTTCTTCAAAAGAATATTTTTACAAGATTTGGCACCCCAAGAGCAATCATCAATGATGAAGGCTCACATTTTTGCAATAAACTTATTGAAAATCTTCTTGCAAAATATGGGATTAAACATAAAATTGCTACAGCTTACCACCCACAAACAAGTGGACAAGCTGAATTATCTAATAGGGAAATTAAGAGAATGCTTGAAAGATTGGTCCTTACACTTAGATGAAGCATTATGGGCATATAGAACTGCATTTAAAACTCCATTAGGTATGTCCCCCTATAGGATAGTTTATGGCAAAGCATGCCATCTGCCTATTGAGTTAGAAAACAAGTCATATTGGGCTATTAAAAAGCTGAATTTTGATCTCAATAGGGCAGGAAAACAGAGGTTTTTAGAGCTTAATGAATTAGAAGAATTTAGGTATTTCTCTTATGAGAATGCAGAAATTTACAAAGCTAAAACCAAAGCATGGCATGATAAGAAAATCCAAAGGAGAGAACTTAGAGAAGGAGGATTGGTTCTGTTATACAATTCTAGGTTGAAATTGTTCCCTGGAAAATTAAAATCAAGGTGGACAGGACCATTCAAATTAGTTAAAGTCTATCCTCATGGTGCAGTTGATCTTTATGATGCAGCCTCAAATACCACTTTCAAGGTAAATGGGCAAAGAATCAAAATGTATTTTGGTAAACAAGTGGTGCAAGATGAAAGCACCACTGACTTTGAAAATCCTTGATGAACAAAGGTTAGTCAGACTGAAAGACTCTTCAAACAAATGCTTGATGGGAGGCAACCCATAATTTGTTGCTAAATATTTAATATTTTATGTAATTTGATGTTTTTCAAGTGTTTTGTAGAAAAGCAGGAATTGGTGCAACTGCACTAGGTGCAACTGCACCTATGACTCATCAGGAGCAATTGCACCAACCACTTTCCAATGCTACTGCACCAGCACTTTTAAAAAGAGAGGCTGATTTTGGTGAAGTGCCAGCGCAACACAAAGTAACCCTGTTTAACAGTGTGAATTCACCTAATCAGACACGTGTAGCCTTGCATGTATCTCCACATAGCCTAACGGCTAGAAACATCCATCAAATCAACCTCCACTCATGCCATTACCTCATTAAACCATCCCACTAACCCAAAAGTAACCGTTCACCACTTCTTTCAATACACAAACAGTAACCACTTCTCACAATCTCTTCTCTATCAGAAAATTCCCAAATTCATACACTGTTCATCTTCAACTTCTCAACAAATCAAACCTCAATCTCTCACAATGGCACGCAAACAAGTTGCAACAAAGTCCACTGGAGAAGGTGTAGAACCATCGAAAAAGTCTACTGGTGCAACTGCATCAGTCACTGTTACAATTGATGTGGCAAACCCACACTTCTGGGAGATGAAATTCTGGCCAGAACGAGGATACAATCTGATGAGGGCACACCCAAATTTCTTAGCAACCGTTGATGCTCAACACTGGGATCTATTCATTCAACATAGGGATTACTACTTGGAGCAACTGGTGAGAAAATTTTATGTTGGAATTCTGAATAGCAAAGGAGGTAAATCTCAAAATTTCTCAATTGTTAGGGGTAGAAAAATATTTTTTGATGAAAAGAAACTGAATGAAAAGAAACTGAATGATCATTATAATCTGTTCTATAATGGTCCAAATTTTGAGGAAAAAATGGCTACCTACGGGAAGAAACAAATGGAAACTATAAAGTCTAGGGTAGCAGTGCCTAATGCACCATGGGAGAAGTTTACCAATACTGAGTGCAAAGTGAAAACAAAATTCATTATCCCTGAATTAGGAAACTGGCACCAATTCATAAATTGCTCCATTCTACCCACTTCACACACCTACACAGTCTCTAAAGATAGATTGATCATTCTTGATTCAATCTTGACTGATGAGAATGTGAATATAGGAAAGATCATTAACAAGGAAATTATAGATTGCTCAGAGAAAAAGGAGGGATTCCTTTATTTTCCTTGTTTGATTACTGAGCTGTGCATGAAGAAAGGGGTTCATATCTCTGTTGAAGAACACCAATATAGGAAATTTCCACCTGGAGCTCTCTCTGCAGAATTGAAAGAAAGGAGAGCTGCAAGAGATCAATCAAACTTGGTGCAAGAGCACCTAGTGCTAAAGCACCAAGCTGTTTGGAAATTTCAACAAGAACAGCATGAATGGCTTCAACAAAGATTGTTAGAAATTTCTCAGTTACCAACTGTGTTAGATACCCCTGAGTTCCCATCTTGGGTGTTTGAAGAAGCAGATAAAGAAGAGGAGGAACCGGAGAAATAAGAGAGTGAGGAAGAAAAGAAAAAGAAGAAGGTGTTGAAAAGAAAGAAGAAAACAAAAAGAAGATGGAAGGGAAAGAAGAAGAAGGTGGAGGAAATTCTGAATAAAGACTTGGAGGATACTGATGAAGACCCAGAAACAGTGAAAATGGTGAAAGAAATGAAGATGAGGATAGTGAAGAAGCTGACACTGATGATGAAAGTGACTTGGATTTGACTATGGAGGAGCTATTGAGAAAGAAGGCAGCTGCTAAAAATTCATTAGAGCCACTCCTCACCAAAGCAACCCAATCCAAGCAACAACCCCAAGTCACCCCAGAACAAGACAAATCCCCATCCATTTCACCCATTCAATCACCACAAAACAAATCCCCAGCTCACAAAGAACCAACACCACCAACACAACCAGAAACCACTCAAGCTGACACTATTGTTCCAACTAACCCCAATATTTTGAAAGAAAATGTGCAGGTTACCAATAAAGAACCAGGGGGAGAAAAGTGGAACTGGAGGTCCTGAAGTACCAGCAGCTGGTGTAACTGCATCTGATGCTACTGCATCAAGTGCTGTTGCACCCCAGCAGACAACAGATAATGTGCAGAACACAATTGCAGTAGTGCTCAAGGAATTAGCAGACAAAAGAAGAGAAGATTCTGCAACACTCCTGAAAGGAATTGCTGAGGCAGCTGGGATTGCACAGGAGACCCCAATCACAAGTGAAGCTGAGAAGGAGAAATCTGGTGAAGAAAAACAGGCTAAGGAATCAGTTGAAGTGCAAGCAAGGGAAGTGCAGGAAGGTCAAGAGCAAGCCAAAGCCAAGAAGACGACGGAGGAAGAACCAAAAGATAATCAACCAACCACTGAAGAGACTGCTGCAAAGGAGAAGCAACCACAAGAAGTTGCTGATCAGAGCAGTGCAGTTGCACTTGGTGCAACTACACCAACAGGAACAACTGGTGCTGATGCACCACCTGAAGTAAAGAAGACAACAACAAAACCAACTGAGCCTGGAGCAATTGCATCCAAGGCAGCAGCAGCAAAGAGGCCAAAGAAATTACAAGTCAAAAATGCAGCAACAAGGGCTAGCAACAGACTCAGATCTGGAGCAAAACCCGAGTAATTTTAAATGTTGTTTTTATATTTTCAGTACTTTATGAACTTATATTATCTGTTTTGTTTAAAGTCCCACATGTATTAACCCCCCTCCCCCATTTTGAACAAATTTCTTTTGAAAACTCAACTTAAGAGCAGTGAGGAGACTGCTCACTTTTAAGTTGGGGGAAGCATCAAACTTTTCATGCATATGTTAATATTTATCTTATGTGTGTTTGTTTCAATTGTTGTGTCTATTATGTGTGTTTGTTTATAAGTGTCGTGTTTTAATTTGTTTTAGATTTACTTAACAAAGCATTTTTGAAATGCATAAAACTGTTCTCAAAAAATAGAAAAATCTGTCAAAACAGTTTTTAGTAAATCAAAATTAACTAATATTTTGAAGATTTGATGAAACTTGAAGCATGATCAGCTTATTATCTTTTTCAAAAACTTAAAGAAAAATGCAATTTACGAATTGATTTTTAATGATGAACAAAAGAAAAAGAATAAGAAGCCTTATTTTTCCAAAAATGACCATTGTTATCATCACTTTGACACATCAAAGTTGAGTTTTTGAAAAGAACCTTGCTATGTGATAAGCTATCTGATACAAGAGGAATTTTTAGAAAACTAAGGTCAAAAGCAAATTTTTACTAAAAATATAGAAGAGCTTAAAGAATTAAGTTTGGGGGAGTTTTTATGAATACAAAGGCTAGAGTATGAAGAACTTAGAGTAGTCAAATAGGTTACCAAAAGAGCTCAAAATGAAAAAAAAGAAGCTATATTGCCTGAGTCATAAACTGTACCTGTTCCAATAGTGCATTTGGTCAGAAAAAGAAAAATTCAAAGAAAAAGAAGAAAAGAAGACAGAACTGACCAAAGAAAAAAGTATGCATAAGGAGGACAGTGAGGAGGGCAATATTAGCTAGGAGTCTTGAAAAGAAAAATCAAGTGCAGTTGCACTAAGTGCAACTGCACCGTCAAAAAGTTTAGTGCAATTGCACCAATACAAAAAAAAAATACCTAGTGCAATTGCACCTCAGAAAAACAATGCACTAGAAAAAGAACCACCAGAAATACAAAAAGTGCATTGACTCAACAGTTTGAAATACTCTATCCAAGCCCTTTGTTGTGCTTAAGGCCCCCACTCTTGAGGACTTTGTTAGTCTACTCTATATTTTGAAACATCTTTGTTTTGACCGAACGTGATCTAAATTTTTCAAAGCCTAGGAGAAACTTGTTACTTGGGTTTGGAACTGATTGAATCTCAGTGGGACACACACTCACACAAATGAGTTTTAATAGCTTTGGATGTTTTGGAATTCAAAGGCACAAAGACAAAAGTTTCTGAAAAATGAAGTTCATGAGTTGCATTTATTGAAAATCATTCTGTGAAAGAGATATGAGCTAATCTGTTCTTCTTAATTCTAGAAATCTTATTTGTGTTTTCTTTTTGTCATCGCTTGAGGACAAGCAACGATTTAAGTTTGGGGGTGTGATAACTCTATTTTATATAGAGTTATTTGTGCTTTTACACTTAGATAATTGCCCAAAATCAAGTCTATTATGTGTTAAATATGTTAGTATGAATAAAATAACAACATTTATGGTTTTCAGATAAGAGATATCCATAACTTAGCATTTTATTGTATATTGGTATGTTTGATCTGTTTGTTCAGTGCAGCCGCAGTTTAGTGCAACTGCATCGGGTAATGCAAATGCACTTGGTGCAACTGCACCACTCTGCACCGAAACAGCTCACAACCCCACATTGGAAGCACCTCAATTCTTACCATTACCATAATGCTTAGTTGGATTGCTGCTTGCTCAGAAGTCACATGGGAGCACATGGCCACTTGCAAAAGAGGCGCCTACAATAAAAAAGGCTTCACAAAAATCTATCTTACAAGACATGTGGCAACCATTTGTTGGACCTCAAATTAAGGATGAGTGTTGAAAGCCAAGCTGATCTTTAACTTTTAAAAAGTAACCATGGTTTGGTTAAACTTAATCAACAAGGAAACCTCAACATGAAGGAAACCTCCAAGGCTATAAATAGGACTCAAATTCCTCACCTGAAGAATACTACCATATACAATACCATATCATATATTATATAATCTTTTTTTAGTTTAGTTTTTCTTAGTTTCAAAGTTTTATTTTCTTGTAGTTTTATAGTGTTAGTTTGAGAGGAAGGTGAGAGGAAATTAACAACTTCTATCTTCACTTATTCAAAGAGCTAATAGGTGCAAGAAATTGGTTGTAAGCAAATATATGCAAGAGTTTTCCATTTGTTACTCTTTTGAATCCTCTTGTACTTTTCTTCATTGCAATATGCTTTCATTCACTTATATTTGCTTTATCATGCCCATCATGAGCTAAACTCTTTTGAGTTGGGATGTTCTAGCTTTCCAATGATCTTTTGAGGAAAGTTATTGTGTTTTCAAATGGTGAAAGCACTTTAGTTCTTGTGTTTAAATTCTTAATCTTGTTTTAAGGTTGATCACTTAGAACAAGTAGAGTTATATTCACTTAATTGGCTTATAACTAGAAATCAAGAACTAAGTAAGGATAAGTGTTTAATGAAGCTTTTTGTTAAACTTGTTTTAATGAAGTTAGCTTGTCAATTCTTAGCTTAAGGTTAACATAGTCCTTACATCAAAGTGTAGAGAACTTAAGATACAAGAGTGTACTTATTTAAGCAACTTGGATCATCTGTAAGGGGGCGAGAGAGGCACTGACAACCCTACACTAAAAAAAAAAGATCATATAGAGCTTATAACGAAACTCTGACGAAAGTAGCTGACCAGCACACACTGATGCAACTGCACTAAGTGCAATTGCACCACGAGAAAACACAATACACTCAAAAGTGATTTAACTTGTGAAAACATCCCAACTTTCATTCTCAACTGATTTCTTACACAATTTACTTGCTTTCTGTTTAATTTATTTTCATTTCAACTTCAACCAAAACCAAACATTCTGAATAGTGTAGTTGCACTAGTTTACATCTCTTTTCAACGTCAACATATACAAGAGTTAATCCAATCTCTGTGGGTTCGATCTTTTATACTATAACTTGTGACTGTGTATACTTGCACATGCTGTTATCTATTTATACACACCAGCGCGTCGTTCTTATGATGCATCCACATTCGGAAGACTCCATACCAATGAAGTTACGCTTCAACTCTTTGCCAATATGGTCCATCGCAACTGAAGAAACTAAACCCTTTAGGTTGTCATAAATTTTGCTCCAATGACTATATTTGACTCTACTGAGGCTCAACTCAAAATGTCGCTTAAGTTCACCATGTTGTACTCTTAGCATTTCATCAACCGAATCCCAACACTTACACAAATCGCCCCTACTGTCATGCAAAACCTTCTTTAAGTTTGAGTGCGCCGACTCCACTCGGTTGGTGGTGGTGTTGCCGAGGTGCATATGACGGTTTATCCACGCTTCTACAAATCTCTCTTTAAAGGGGGTGGTCCACTACTTCTTCGCATAGGCAACAAGATTGTCAAATGGTTGACAAATAGCCTCAAATTGCTCCATAGCCAACTCATACACTTCCTCCGTCTTCGTACACTTCCTCCGTCTTCTTCACGTAGGCACATCTTCCGGTCTTCTAATCAATGCCCTCAATTGTTCAAGAACCCACACAAAATTATGCTTCCTCTCCCAATTGACATAAGCAAAGGCAACAGAGAAAGTATGCTCCGTTGATGTGACCCCGACAATCTCAATCAATGGAAACTTATACCGGTTTGTCTTGTAGGTGGAATCAATCAGCAAAACAATGGGAAATGTATTCAGAAGCTCAATGGAGTTTGGATGTGCCCAAAACATGTCGGTGACAATCTCAGTCCCATATTCAACTCTATGCCAATACACATATTTATCACGCTCCAAACAAGTCATCAACTGTTGGAGTTCAGTCCTACCCTGACGATTATTTGATCGTAACCTTGAACGAGCATTGTATATTTGTTTGAGATTCAAGTGGCTGTCTACAGGGTACATAGACCTTAGTTCGGCCAAGATCCAATTAGGTGGAATCAAGCTCTTCGTCATTCCAGAATCAATTTCCTTCTGTTCTGTCATTAATCTGTTGTTATGGGGATGACCTTCGCCGTAAGACATTAATGCATGGTTATGTGTTCCACACATAACGCTCAATATCCATCCATCAAGTTTTTTGATAAACTTTCCCTTTAGGCGAAACTTGCAACAACATTTTCTGCTCCCCGTAGGAACCATATCCGCATGCTTGTATTTTCCTGCCTTTTCACAAACTAGTTCACAGAAGATTTTCCCTGACCTTTGTCCGTTGTCCAACCGGTTGATGACAATAACCATCCCAAGAGTACGCGCAACGGAACGAACATATACAAGCAAGTCATCACGAGTAGCAAATACTTCGTTCGTCTCAAATGAATTGGTATGGTCCACAACAAGGGCATCAGATTCAGGGTAGCCGCTTTCATCCATATTAGTACCTAAAAAATTGAAATAAAATCAAACATAGTGTTAAAAAACACTATTTTTGCACAATCTGTGCAACAGGTAGGTTCGGAAGCACAGGAACCGAACCGGTTCGGAGCACGGTTGGCCGAACCAGCACTAGTTGAAAACCCCCATAGCAGGTTCGGCGTACGGCTGGCCGAACTCGTTCGGAGCACAGTTGGCCGAACCGGTTCGGCTACTGTACAACCGAACCAAGCTCAATTTCTGAAAATCCAGAGAACGAAACACAATGAAAATGCGCAAAAAAAAAACGTAAATGATGAGAAGATTAGGTACATACCGTGATATTGATGACAATAGGAGGAAGATTTCAGCTAGATTGATGTGAGAGTGTGGATTGAGAGTGATGAGAGTGAGAGTAGTGAGGTTTAGGGGGTGTTTTGGAGGAGGGGTGTGAAGGATGGATAAAATTGGAATTTTAGAATTTTAGTGAGGGTATTTTAGTGATTTCAGAAGGGAAAGGGGTGTCCACCGAGTAGAGGGGGGTTGTACGAAGTATCCGCCTTTATGTAAACTAATTCAAGATAGTGTTTACCGGGCAGCTTAGTTTGAGAACTATAATTTTAGGCCCATGCTTTTCCCACACCACATGCTACTCAGAAAACACCCCTTACCCTTGTGAAATGACCAAAAGGCCATTAATGAAATGCGTAACTTACGACTATTCAGTTACGGGCAACCAAATTTATTCGGCTATGCGCAACCGTACGTGTATTATTTGGCAACACACCCCTGTTGAAATTTATGTTCCTTTGGTAGACCATAACCGAATAAATTCGGTTGTCCACAACCGAAAGTATTCGGGTGGCCTCAACCGAATTGTCTATTTATTTTAAACTTCACAGAAACTTTAAGAAACTTCCTGCCCCGCGTTATAAACTGAAAAAATAAAGGATGCAACAACTGAAATATAGATAACTGAAATATAGATAACTAACTAAACCATAACGTTATACAATTCTCCACAAAATGAAATCAAATCCGTACAATAAATCCACAAAATGAAATCCATACAATAAGTCCATAAATGTCCAACATGGTGGCCTACTGGGTGCTCCTGCTCCTCCTGCTATACACACAGTTGTACCTTCTAAGCCTACGGAATGGCCTCACTAGAGCTTTTAAGCCATCGAGTACTCGCCAGGGCTGTGTGTCACGTGGAACAGTACCCTCCAATGCATGCTCCATGTCGTTCACCATCTGAACGATATCTGGCATGGCCTGTGAAGCAACACATATTAGATAACTAACAACATTTAAAAAGTAATAAAAACACAAACACAAATGTAAAAGAAAGTTACATGTCTACAATCTGGCTCATCCTCCAACTGCACATAATGACTCTTGTCAATGAACGAATGTGAGACCTTCCCAAACCAAGAGGCGTACCCTGGGATGGTGTCTGGCTCACCACGGACAACTAGTGTCCCCCTATCAACCAACCACTGGTCAAAGTTGGCCCACCTCTCGTCAGCCAACTCCTTAGTAACTACAGCTCTGGTGGTGGGTTTGGGGTCCTCTGGTATCCACTGGACCTCAGCATTTTAACACATTCGGTTGACCTCAACTGAAACTATTCGGTTACGGGCAACCGAATGCCTTCGTTTTGGTCTTCTTCTTGCGCACTATTCGACGATGGCCAACCGAATAGTGCGCGATTTTACAGTTACTAAAATGGCAGAAAAACAGCAAACAAACCAAAATGCACTTAAAGGAAAGTTAGGAATCACGTAACTTACTTGTAGAGTACGAGATTTGAGGTTGAAATTGAAGATTGAGTGGGATTTGGAGGTTTAAATTCGAAGGGTGTGAGGGAGAGAGATTAGGTTTCGGTTGGGGGTGTTTTTGTGAGGGGATGAGGGGGTGTGAGGGGTTTGAGAGGGAGAGTGAGTGTTTTTAATTTAGGGGTAGTTTGGGTATTTAGGGGGTTATGGGGTGTGTGGTGAGTAGGGAGGGGTGTGGGATAAGCTTGGGCCTAATTTTAGGCCACTAATTTACGAGCCCAGTCCAGCCTTATGCAAGCCCATTGGCCAAATAATTGTGCTCGAGAGATTTTATCAATGACACATTATATTATGTTGCACAAAATAAAACTACACTAAATATATATTAGCATTTGGAGTGAAGAGTATATCAAATATCAAATATAGTATTTAAAGGAGATATAGTTCATCATAAAGCTAGTAACTAATTTAAAAAAATAATGGGATCCCATTATAAGATAACATAATAGCTATTTATATCTCAAAAAATATTCTCATTACAAACAAAAAGAAACATTTATGGCCCCGTTTGGATAGAGTTTATTTTGAGGTTATGCAAATAAATAAGTTTTTATGTATTATTTATAAAGTTGTTAAAGTAGTTTATGGAAAAATAACTTATGGAGATATAACTTTTGTTAGTAAGAACTTATAAATCAACATAAAAACTTATTTATCTCCATAAGTTGTTTTCCATAAGCTCAAAAATAAGCTAATCTAAACGGGCCCATAAAAACATCTTGTCATAAAAACATAAGATCTCCTTTTGGACAGTAAAGCCAAATAGACTTTATCAATGTTTTAATTGAGAGAATTACTCCCAATGTCGTTTAACTTAATTTAAAGTTACGATTTCGTCCTTTGATTTTCCCCCTGAATAAGCCCTCTATATTTCAAAATGTGTTCACGGTTAGGTTACCCTTTCGGTGATTTTTCATCACAATCCATTAAAAGCCAATGTGGCCATTTAGGGTATGTTTGGATTGGTGGTGTGGGATGGAATGGAGTGGAATGGAATGGAATGAGTTAATGATCCATTGTTTGGATACTTAAAAAAGTGATGGAATCCATTCCATCCCGTTCCATTGATTACACTCATTTTAGTTCCCCTCCAAATTAGGGGGTATGGGATGGAACCACTCTACCTAATTATGTTATTACCTGTTTACATGTACCTTCATTCTTTGGACATGTGGAGATAACTCTATTTTATATAGAGTTATTTATACAACTAAACCTAAATAATTGTTGAAATCAAGTATAAATTAAGTAAATATCATAGAAGAAATTAGATAAACAACATTAAAGGATAAAGCAAGTGGTCATTCACAATATTAAGCATGATGTCTAGATATTGGTATGTTTGATATGTTTGTGAGTGTTTTCAGATAAGACATCTACATTGGAAGAACACAAATGATTTCACCAAAAATAGCACCAAGTTGTAGCATCACAGCTACCACTAAACTCTCCTGAGCATACCAGCACCGCACCTGAAATATTAACACCAGACGGCTCCACAACGCGGACATAACGCACGCACACCACGCACAAGACTGGCGCACAGCGCCTAGGCACACACCTACTTCAGCGAATTAATTAAAATAGCAAACGACATCGGATTTCAACAAATAAATACTTGTTGGAAAGCCCTATGGGTCTGGTTATCATCCCTAAGTTCAGTTTTTGAAAGAGAGTGTCCAATAGGTACAGTTTTCGAAAAGCACACAGGCTAGTTGCAAAAGAGGACAGTTTCTGTCCTTCAAATTCAAGCAATTCCAAAGTGACCAAAACTCAATCAAATTGCATGAAACTTGTGCATAAACTGGGGCAAATTTTGTCTAGTTTTCAAAGAAATTGGATTCGTTCGAAAAGGAGTTCTTTTGAAAACGTGGTAACCAAAACACTGACCCTGTGTCCAGATTGTTTCCAGAATCTTACTCTAACTTGTGGAATTCATATCTCGAGCTACACAACTCTAAACGCAACCAAACCAGTGCCAAATTAACAAGCATTAAGTCTATTTTCCAGAAAAATAAACCACATAATTTTTCGGTCAATACAACGTTCCCAGTCACCGAAATACCGAATCTATACCCAAACCGTTTCCAGAATTTTAACCTAACTTGTATCGCCTATAACTCAAGCTATACAACTCCGAATTTAACGAAACCAGTGCCAAAACGACCGGCGTTGAGTCTATTTTCAAAAACAATCAACCTCATAATTTTTGGATCAACCAAACAGCGCCAGTTTTAGAAAAACCGAACCTGTGTCCAGAATCGCTAAATTGCCAAACACCAAACCCTAACGGCAACGACACCGCAACCACCACAACAAAAACGACAATTCGACAACGCGACAACAACAATCAACCACGCACAGCAACAACAAAAACACGAACAATAACAACACCATCATCGTGATACAACAATCACGCAACAACAAATAACGAAACAAATCACAATAACGTGCAATAATCATCAAAGCACCAATCTCAACGAAAACACGATATGCAACAACACGAACAATTCAACAAAGCCTTTATTAACTTGATTAATAAAAGAAGCTTGTTAATTCCATGTTAAGTCCTAGACATAGGATAACATAGCCTTTAGGATTAAATCAGCAAGTACTTCAAGGTCAAGAGTGAATTTATTTAGCACACCTAGACATAGGAAGCTTGTAAAACAACTTTTGAAATAGTAGCTGAAAAGCACACAACTGATGCAGCTGCATCCAGTGAACCTGCACCACACGAATGCACTTAACACTTAAAAGAAAGTTATTTGATGAAAGCATCTCAACTATATTTCTCCACTGATTTCTTCTCTATTGTTTATTGTCATTTTAACTTCATTTCAACTTCAACCAAAACCAAACTTTGTGAGTAGATAGTTGCATTAATTTACATGTCTTCACAACAATACATTAAGAATTATACAATCTCTGTGGGAACGATACTTTCCTTCTACTTTATTACTTGTTTGTGACTGTGTATACTTGCACATCTTTTCACACACCAAGTTTTTGGCGCCGTTGCCGGGGATTGGCAATAATTTTTTCTTATTGTTTTGAAGAAAGTAGATTAGTGTTTATTTTGTTATTCTGTGTTTTGTTTTCTGTGTAGAAACAGGTGCATCTGCACTAGCTTATGCCCAGAGACAAACCACCAGAATTTGAGTATAATCCAGAGATAGAAAGACAGTTTAGAAGGTTGTGAAAACTCCAGAAACAAAGACTTCAAAGTTGCAGCAATACCATGTCTCAACAAGGTGAAGGAGAAGGCTTAAGACCAGCCTCTGTCAGAGGTGGTCCTGGATCACAACGAGATGCTGAAGCAGATCACAGGAATCAATTCATTCACATGGGACCAATAGGTATGATTAATGATAGAGATAGACCTATGAGAGATTATGCTATGTTTGATCATCAAAACATGCAAACAAGCATAGCAAGACCTCACATAGAGGCTGTCCATTTTGAATTGAAACCTATGATGTTTCAAATGTTACAAACAATTGGTCAATATGGTGGACATCCTCATGAGGATCCCCATGAACATTTAAAACAGTTTTTAGAAATATGTAGTAACTTTATCATACCTGGTGTTAGTGAAGATGCATTTAGACTTAAGCTATTTCCATATTCTTTGAAAGATAAGGCTAAATCATGGTTAAATTCATTGGAGCCTAATTCTATTCATACATGGAATGAAATGGCTGAAAAGTTTTTGTCAAAATATTTCCCACCTATCAAAAATGCCAGAATGAGAAATGATATTACATCTTTTAGACAAAAAGAACAAGAATCATTGTTTGAAGCATGGGAAAGATGGAAAGAACTTTTGAGAAAATGTCCACATCATGGTCTACCAGTCATTATTCAAATGGAAACTTTTTATAATGGTTTGGAACCACAAACTAGAGTAATGCTTGATGCATCATCTGGTGGTGTTTTGTTAAATCTTTCCTATAATGAAGCATGTGAACTGATTGATAGAATTGCTACCAATAGTTCTAGTTGGCCTACTGAGAGGGTGAGTACCCAAAAGAAATCATCAGGGGTACATGAAATTAGTGAAATATCTGCCCTATCTGCTCAAGTAGCCTCACTAGCAAATCTGGTTAAAAACCTTAACAGTGACAGTGCACCTGCATCTAGTGCAGCTGCACCAGCTGAGAACACTGCAACAGCCATAGAACAAGCCCCTCCAGGAACAGTAAGTTGTGTCTATTGTGGGGGAGGTCACCTTTATGAGGAATGTTCTAGCAACCCTGTCTCTGTGAATTTTGTAGGATATAATAAAAATAACAACTCTTACTCTAATACCTATAATGCTGGTTGGAGGAACCACCCAAATTTCAAGTGGAGTAACAATAATGCCAGTACACCTGCACCAAGTGCAGCTGCACCAGCAATTCCACCAGCATTTCAATCTCAGAATTACCAAAGGCCACAACAACAATTTGCTACTGATAACTCCTTAGAAGGTTTGCTTAAAGCTTTCATTAATGAAAATAGAACAGCTAGGCAAGCTCATGAAGCTTCAATCAAAAATTTGGAGAATCAGGTAGGTCAGTTAGCTACTGCTCTGTATCAAAGACCAGCAGGTACACTACCATCAAATACAGAAGCAAGTCCATCTCAGAGGCCAGGTAAGGAACAGGTAAAAGCTATCTCTCTCAGAAATGGGAAGGATCTTGCAGAACCTTATGAAAATGAAGGTACAGGTAAGGGAGAAAAAAATAAAAATTCTCAAGATGCAGAAGCATCTGATGCATCTGCATCTCATCAAGTACCAACTCCAAGGTTAGTTCCTGAATACCCTCCTCCTCCTTATCCTCAAAGATTAAAAAAGGCACATGAGGAGAAGCAATTCAGTAAATTCTTAGATGTTTTTAAACAATTGCATATCAATGTTCCTTTGCTTGAAGCATTACAACAAATGCCTAATTATGCTAAGTTCATGAAAGATGTCCTTTCAAAGAGGAAAAGATTAGGTGATTTTGAAACTGTTGTCATGTCCAAGAAATGCAGTTTAATATTACAAAATAAACTTCCAAAAAAATTGAAAGATCCTGGTAGCTTTACCATTCCATTCTCAATAGGCAAGCTCTATACAGGTAGTGCATTGTGTGATCTAGGTGCAAGTATTAACTTGATGCCTAAATCAGTCTTTACACAACTAGGAATTGGTAATGCTAAACCTACAACTGTAACTTTGTCACTAGCAGATAGGTCAATAGCTTACCCAGAAGGAATCATTGAAGATGTGCTGGTAAAGGTTGACAAATTTATATTTCCTGCAGATTTTGTTATCCTTGACTTTGTTGCAGATGAAGATGTACCTGTGATTCTTGGAAGACCATTCCTAGCAACAGGAAAAACATTGATTGATGTTCAAAGAGGAGAACTAACCATGAGAGTAAATGATCAAGAGGTGACTTTCAATGTGATGAATGCTATGAAGTATCCTGCAGAGCAAAGAGAAGAATGTTCAGCAATCATCTCTCTTGACCATTTAGTACAAAAACAATTCAACAAGCAGTATGACCACCTCACTAGTGCACTTGCACCAGATGCAGCTGCACTACCAGAAGAAGAATTGTCAGAAAAAGGTATACTGCCAAAGGAAGAATCAACACCTAAGGTATGGGCTAGAACTTATGAATCTCTTAATTTAGAAAATCCCAACCTTAAAAAGAATTTACCATCAGTTGAACAACCTCCTAAACTAGAATTGAAAGAATTGCCAAAACATTTGAAATATTCTTTTTTAGGAAAAGATAATACTCTACCAGTGATTATTGCATCTGATCTATCCATAGATCAGGAGAATGATCTCATAAATACCTTGAAAAAGCGTAAAAAGGCTATAGGTTGGTAAATGGCAGACATAAAAGGAATTAGCCCTTCAATTTGTATGCATAGGATAATTTTAGAAGAAAATTCTAAAAACAGCATAGAAGGACAAAGAAGGCTAAATCCAATTATGAAAGAGGTTGTTAAGAAAGAAATTATAAAATGGCTAGATGCTGGAATCATATACCCCATATCAGATAGTGCATGGGTTAGCCCTGTACAATGTGTCCCTAAGAAAGGGGGTGTAACAGTCATAGCCAATGAAAAAAATGAGTTGATACCAACAAGAACTGTCACAGGGTGGAGAATTTGTATGGATTACAGAAAACTCAATAAGGCCACAAAGAAGGATCATTTTCCTTTGCCTTTCATTGATCAAATGCTAGATAGGTTAGCAGGAAAAGAGTTTTATTGCTTCTTAGATGGTTATTCAGGTTACAATCAAATTGCAATAGAACCTAAGGATCAACAGAAAACTACTTTTACATGCCCCTATGGCACCTTTGCATTTAGAAGGATGCCTTTTGGTTTATGTAATGCACCTGCCACCTTTCAAAGATGCATGATGTCTATATTTTCTGACTTCATTGAGCAATCAATGGAAGGTTTCATGGATGATTTTTCAGTTTTTGGAGAAACATTTCCTTTATGTTTATCAAATTTAGAAAATATGGCAGTTGGTCTCTCCTCCTTCCTTAAGCTCTCTCCTCTGAATTTTTTTATCATGCCATAACTTGGTCTTTTCTTTATAAATTTTAGCATTTTCATATGAGAAATGTCTAAATTCTTCTAACTCATTTAGTTCCAAAAACCTTTCTTCACCTGCCTTATTGAGATCAAAGTTCAGCTTTTTTATGGCCCAATAAGATTTGTTTTCTAACTCAACAGGTAAATGGCATGCTTTCCCATAGACTAACCTATAGGGGGACATTCCTAATGGTGTTTTAAATGCAGTTCTATATGCCCACAACGCTTCATCTAAATGTAAAGACCAATCTTTCCTATTTGGTCCTACCATTTTCTCAAGCATTCTTTTAACTTCCCTATTGGATAGTTCAGCTTGTCCACTTGTTTGTGGATGATAGGCAGTGGCAATTTTATGTTTGATCCCATATTTTGCAAGAAGATTTTCAATTAGTTTATTGCAAAAATGAGAACCTTCATCATTGATGATAGCTCTTGGGGTGCCAAATCTTGTAAAAATGTTTTTCTGTAAAAATTTACTAACTGATTTGGCATCATTGTTAGGTAATGCTACTGCCTCAATCCACTTAGAAACATAATCAACAGCTACTAAAATATATTGATTTCCAAAAGAAGGTGGAAATGGTCCCATGAAATCCATGCCCCAAACATCAAAAAGTTCAATTTCTAAAATATTGGTTCTGGGCATTTCATGTCGAGCAGATATATTTCCACTTCTTTGGCATTTATCACAGGTTTTGACCAAAGAATAAGCATCTTTAAACAAAGTAGGCCAGACATAACCTGATTGTAATACCTTAGCAGCTGTTCTATGACTTCCAAAATGACCTCCATAAGGTGCAGCATGACAGTGCAGGAGTACTGCTTGTTTTTCTGTTTCTGATACACACTTCCTCATTATTTGATCTGGACACATCTTGTTTAAGTAAGGATCATCCCAATAGTATTGTTTTACTATATGAAAGAATCTCCTCTTCTGTTGATAGCTCATGTCCACTGGTACAACTTTACTCACAAGGTAATTAACAATGTCAGCATACCATGGTGTATCTGCATGTGGTGCACCTGCATGCAGTGCAGCTGCACTGGATGCAGTTGAGGTTATTGCTAACAATTTTTCATCTGGAAAATTCTCCTTGATTTCTTGTGTACCTGCATTCTCATTTTCTAACCTAGATAAATGGTCAGCTACTTGGTTCTCCACCCCCTTCTTATCTCTGATTTCAAGATCAAATTCTTGAAGGAGGAGAACCCATCTAATTAGTCTTGGTTTTGCATCTTTCTTTGCAAGCAAGTACTTGATGGCAGAATGATCAGTATAGACAATTACTTTAGTACCAACCAAGTAAGATCTAAACTTATCAAATGCAAATACCACTGCTAATAGTTCTTTTTCTGTCACGGTATAATTCATTTGAGCTTCAATTAAGGTTTTGCTAGCATAATAAATTGAATGAAAGATTTTATCATACCTTTGCCCCAGGACTGCTCCTACTGCAAAGTCACTAGCATCACACATTAATTCAAAGGGCCTGCTCCAGTCTGGTGTTACTATCACTGGTGCAGTTATCAGTGCCTTTTTAAGCTTTTGAAATGCTTCCATACAAGATTCATCAAAGTTGAATTGTGTATCTTGCTGTAACAAATTACACAATGGTTTAGAAATTTTTGAAAAATCTTTGATAAATCTTCTATAGAAGCCAGCATGGCCTAAGAAGCTCCTTATTGCTTTAACTGTTGATGGAGGTGGCAATTTGTCAATGACTTCAATTTTAGCCTTGTCTACTTCCAATCCTTTCTTTGATACCTTATGTCCAAGCACAATGCCTTCTTGTACCATAAAATGACATTTTTCCCAATTGAGCACAAGATTGGTGTCTTCACATCTTTGGAGAATTTTTTCTAAATTTGATAAACATAAAGGAAATGTTTCTCCAAAAACTGAAAAATCATCCATGAAACCTTCCATTGATTGCTCAATGAAGTCAGAAAATATAGACATCATGCATCTTTGAAAGGTGGCAGGTGCATTACATAAACCAAAAGGCATCCTTCTAAATGCAAAGGTGCCATAGGGGCATGTAAAAGTAGTTTTCTGTTGATCCTTAGGTTCTATTGCAATTTGATTGTAACCTGAATAACCATCTAAGAAGCAATAAAACTCTTTTCCTGCTAACCTATCTAGCATTTGATCAATGAAAGGCAAAGGAAAATGATCCTTCTTTGTGGCCTTATTGAGTTTTCTGTAATCCATACAAATTCTCCACCCTGTGACAGTTCTTGTTGGTATCAACTCATTTTTTTCATTGGCTATGACTGTTACACCCCCTTTCTTAGGGACACATTGTACAGGGCTAACCCATGCACTATCTGATATGGGGTATATGATTCCAGCATCTAGCCATTTTATAATTTCTTTCTTAACAACCTCTTTCATAATTGGATTTAGCCTTCTTTGTCCTTCTATGCTGTTTTTAGAATTTTCTTCTAAAATTATCCTATGCATACAAATTGAAGGGCTAATTCCTTTTATGTCTGCCATTTACCAACCTATAGCCTTTTTACGCTTTTTCAAGGTATTTATGAGATCATTCTCCTGATCTATGGATAGATCAGATGCAATAATCACTGGTAGAGTATTATCTTTTCCTAAAAAAGAATATTTCAAATGTTTTGGCAATTCTTTCAATTCTAGTTTAGGAGGTTGTTCAACTGATGGTAAATTCTTTTTAAGGTTGGGATTTTCTAAATTAAGAGATTCATAAGTTCTAGCCCATACCTTAGGTGTTGATTCTTCCTTTGGCAGTATACCTTTTTCTGACAATTCTTCTTCTGGTAGTGCAGCTGCATCTGGTGCAAGTGCACTAGTGAGGTGGTCATACTGCTTGTTGAATTGTTTTTGTACTAAATGGTCAAGAGAGATGATTGCTGAACATTCTTCTCTTTGCTCTGCAGGATACTTCATAGCATTCATCACATTGAAAGTCACCTCTTGATCATTTACTCTCATGGTTAGTTCTCCTCTTTGAACATCAATCAATGTTTTTCCTGTTGCTAGGAATGGTCTTCCAAGAATCACAGGTACATCTTCATCTGCAACAAAGTCAAGGATAACAAAATCTGCAGGAAATATAAATTTGTCAACCTTTACCAGCACATCTTCAATGATTCCTTCTGGGTAAGCTATTGACCTATCTGCTAGTGACAAAGTTACAGTTGTAGGTTTAGCATTACCAATTCCTAGTTGTGTAAAGACTGATTTAGGCATCAAGTTAATACTTGCACCTAGATCACACAATGCACTACCTGTATAGAGCTTGCCTATTGAGAATGGAATGGTAAAGCTACCAGGATCTTTCAATTTTTTTGGAAGTTTATTTTGTAATATTAAACTGCATTTCTTGGACATGACAACAGTTTCAAAATCACCTAATCTTTTCCTCTTTGAAAGGACATCTTTCATGAACTTAGCATAATTAGGCATTTGTTGTAATGCTTCAAGCAAAGGAACATTGATATGCAATTGTTTAAAAACATCTAAGAATTTACTGAATTGCTTCTCCTCATGTGCCTTTTTTAATCTTTGAGGATAAGGAGGAGGAGGGTATTCAGGAACTAACCTTGGAGTTGGTACTTGATGAGATGCAGATGCATCAGATGCTTCTGCATCTTGAGAATTTTTATTTTTTTCTCCCTTACCTGTACCTTCATTTTCATAAGGTTCTGCAAGATCCTTCCCATTTCTGAGAGAGATAGCTTTTACCTGTTCCTTACCTGGCCTCTGAGATGGACTTGCTTCTGTATTTGATGGTAGTGTACCTGCTGGTCTTTGATACAGAGCAGTAGCTAACTGACCTACCTGATTCTCCAAATTTTTGATTGAAGCTTCATGAGCTTGCCTAGCTGTTCTATTTTCATTAATGAAAGCTTTAAGCAAACCTTCTAAGGAGTTATCAGTAGCAAATTGTTGTTGTGGCCTTTGGTAATTCTGAGATTGAAATGCTGGTGGAATTGCTGGTGCAGCTGCACTTGGTGCAGGTGTACTGGCATTATTGTTACTCCACTTGAAATTTGGGTGGTTCCTCCAACCAGCATTATAGGTATTAGAGTAAGAGTTGTTATTTTTATTATATCCTACAAAATTCACAGAGACAGGGTTGCTAGAACATTCCTCATAAAGGTGACCTCCCCCACAATAGACACAACTTACTGTTCCTGGAGGGGCTTGTTCTATGGCTGTTGCAGTGTTCTCAGCTGGTGCAGCTGCACTAGATGCAGGTGCACTGTCACTGTTAAGGTTTTTAACCAGATTTGCTAGTGAGGCTACTTGAGCAGATAGGGCAGATATTTCACTAATTTCATGTACCCCTGATGATTTCTTTTGGGTACTCACCCTCTCAGTAGGCCAACTAGAACTATTGGTAGCAATTCTATCAATCAGTTCACATGCTTCATTATAGGAAAGATTTAACAAAACACCACCAGATGATGCATCAAGCATTACTCTAGTTTGTGGTTCCAAACCATTATAAAAAGTTTCCATTTGAATAATGACTGGTAGACCATGATGTGGACATTTTCTCAAAAGTTCTTTCCATCTTTCCCATGCTTCAAACAATGATTCTTGTTCTTTTTGTCTAAAAGATGTAATATCATTTCTCATTCTGGCATTTTTGATAGGTGGGAAATATTTTGACAAAAAATTTTCAGCCATTTCATTCCATGTATGAATAGAATTAGGCTCCAATGAATTTAACCATGATTTAGCCTTATCTTTCAAAGAATATGGAAATAGCTTAAGTCTAAATGCATCTTCACTAACACCAGGTATGATAAAGTTACTACATATTTCTAAAAACTGTTTTAAATGCTCATGGGGATCCTCATGAGGATATCCACCATATTGACCAATTGTTTGCAGCATTTGAAACATCAGAGGTTTAAATTCAAAGTGGACAGCATCTATGTGAGGTCTTGCTATGCTTGTTTGCATGTTTTGATGGTCAAACATAGCATAATCTCTCATAGGTCTATCTCTATCATTAATCATACCTATTGGTCCCATGTGAATGAATTGATTCCTGTGATCTGCTTCAGCATCTCGTTGTGATCCAGGACCACCTCTGACTGAGGCTGGTCTTGAGCCTTCTCCTTCACCTTGTTGAGACATGGTATTGCTGCTGGTTTGCAGCCTTTCTTTTTGGATTCTACGCAACCTTCTAAACTGTCTTTCTATCTCTGGATTAAACTCAAATTCTGGTGGTTTGTCTCTGGGCATAAGCTAGTGCAGATGCACCTGTTTCTACACAGAAAACAAAACACAGAATAACAAAATAAACACTAATCTACTTTCTTCAAAACAATAAGAAAAAATTATTGCCAATCCCCGGCAACGGCGCCAAAAACTTGGTGTGTGAAAAGATGTGCAAGTATACACAGTCACAAACAAGTAATAAAGTAGAAGGAAAGTATCGTTCCCACAGAGATTGTATAATTCTTAATGTATTGTTGTGAAGACATGTAAATTAATGCAACTATCTACTCACAAAGTTTGGTTTTGGTTGAAGTTGAAATGAAGTTAAAATGACAATAAACAATAGAGAAGAAATCAGTGGAGAAATATAGTTGAGATGCTTTCATCAAATAACTTTCTTTTAAGTGTTAAGTGCATTCGTGTGGTGCAGGTTCACTGGATGCAGCTGCATCAGTTGTGTGCTTTTCAGCTACTATTTCAAAAGTTGTTTTACAAGCTTCCTATGTCTAGGTGTGCTAAATAAATTCACTCTTGACCTTGAAGTACTTGCTGATTTAATCCTAAAGGCTATGTTATCCTATGTCTAGGACTTAACATGGAATTAACAAGCTTCTTTTATTAATCAAGTTAATAAAGGCTTTGTTGAATTGTTCGTGTTGTTGCATATCGTGTTTTCGTTGAGATTGGTGCTTTGATGATTATTGCACGTTATTGTGATTTGTTTCGTTATTTGTTGTTGCGTGATTGTTGTATCACGATGATGGTGTTGTTATTGTTCGTGTTTTTGTTGTTGCTGTGCGTGGTTGATTGTTGTTGTCGCGTTGTCGAATTGTCGTTTTTGTTGTGGTGGTTGCGGTGTCGTTGCCGTTAGGGTTTGGTGTTTGGCAATTTAGCGATTCTGGACACAGGTTCGGTTTTTCTAAAACTGGCGCTGTTTGGTTGATCCAAAAATTATGAGGTTGATTGTTTTTGAAAATAGACTCAACGCCGGTCGTTTTGGCACTGGTTTCGTTAAATTCGGAGTTGTATAGCTTGAGTTATAGGCGATACAAGTTAGGTTAAAATTCTGGAAACGGTTTGGGTATAGATTCGGTATTTCGGTGACTGGGAACGTTGTATTGACCGAAAAATTATGTGGTTTATTTTTCTGGAAAATAGACTTAATGCTTGTTAATTTGGCACTGGTTTGGTTGCGTTTAGAGTTGTGTAGCTCGAGATATGAATTCCACAAGTTAGAGTAAGATTCTGGAAACAATCTGGACACAGGGTCAGTGTTTTGGTTACCACGTTTTCAAAAGAACTCCTTTTCGAACGAATCCAATTTCTTTGAAAACTAGACAAAATTTGCCCCAGTTTATGCACAAGTTTCATGCAATTTGATTGAGTTTTGGTCACTTTGGAATTGCTTGAATTTGAAGGACAGAAACTGTCCTCTTTTGCAACTAGCCTGTGTGCTTTTCGAAAACTGTACCTATTGGACACTCTCTTTCAAAAACTGAACTTAGGGATGATAACCAGACCCATAGGGCTTTCCAACAAGTATTTATTTGTTGAAATCCGATGTCGTTTGCTATTTTAATTAATTCGCTGAAGTAGGTGCGATGTGCCTAGGCGCTGTGCGCCAGTCTTGTGCGTGGTGTGCGTGCGTTATGTCCGCGTTGTGGAGCCGTCTGGTGTTAATATTTCAGGTGCGGTGCTGGTATGCTCAGGAGAGTTTAGTGGTAGCTGTGATGCTACAACTTGGTGCTATTTTTGGTGAAATCATTTGTTTTGATTCTGGTGATATAGTATTTATTTTAAATACTTGTTATGGTGAGTTGGTGCATAATCATGGTGTCGCATTGTCATATGCATGTTTTGGTGATATAGGCTCTGCCTCTGGTGTTTATTGGTGATATGCCCGTCGTGGCTCATTTTGGTGATCGGTACCGCATGCATATGCCCACAGGAGGGGTTGCATATCATCCCATTGTCTATGAATGTTATAATTTTGGTGGTTCACTGTCAAATGGATTTTTCCTTTGGTATCTGGTGCTGTGATATGGTGTAATTGTATTGTGTTGCTGTAGTTACCTGATGCTAGCATATTTTTATCATCTGCTTATTATCTCTGTTAGACTCACCCCTTCTGCTTGGAATGTTGCTCTCATGCGGCAACGCTGCAGGTGATCGCTAGTGCTCGTGGAGGAATTGCTAGATTTTGCTTCCTCTCTCGTTTGGGTCTGTGTCAGCTCTGATATGTAGCACCGGGGAGTCGTTAGTTATCGTTTTGAACTATTATTTTAGTTATTGGAAATTGTTTTAATTTATTTTGGAGATGTCTTTAATTGTTAATTCTGGAGATGTTTAAACTGGTTAATATTTCTGCTGCTTGGTGATTTCTTTTATATAAATTATTTTGGAGATTTTCTTTTTTTAAAATGGTGAAAAATGTAGCGCCCTTCGAGGTGACTCTGATAATTGTCTATTTAATTGTAATAGTAAAAGGGGGGTGTTACAGGGTATCTCTCTAGGGTTTTTGATTGTAACAAGGGTGGGGTATCTCTTGTTGTAATTGTTTTTAGGGCTCTTGCACAAGGTGGGGTATCCTTGGTGAAGAGTGCCTGTGTCTGTAAGGGTTTTAAAGCACCCTATTGAAAGCTTTGATTTGATAGTGGAAAATCTCACAAAGGGTTGTGAGGACTGGACGTAGGTCACTGGGAGGTGACCGAACCAGTATAAATCTCGCGTGTTCTTTATTGTTTTGCATTCTAATTCTTTTATTTCATAAACCTGCGCGAAAATCAAACTAAGTCGTTAAAAAGGGGAACTGTTTTCAAAAATCTCAATTCACCCCCCCTCTTGAGACTGAAGCCACTTGGTAACAAGTGGTATCAGAGCTAGACTCTTGTTTAAAGGGCCTAGCAGCTTCAAGAGAAATGGCTTCAGGTTGGTCTACGCAAGAGGGTGCGTCTCTTACCCGTCCTTCGGGATTCAACGGGAAAGATTATGCATATTGGAAAGAAAGAATGAGAATATTCATAGAAGGGGTTGATATTGATGTATGGGATGCTGTGGAAAATGGACCCTATGTCCCCACGCACATGGTAAATGGTATTCTCACTGTCAAAGAAAGAGCTGAATGGACTGATGATGATAAGAAAAAGGTACAACACAATCTCCGGGCCAAAAACATCATTACTTCCGCACTCAGTCCCGATGAGTTCTTCAGAGTGTCAAACTGTAAAACTGCCCAAGAAATGTGGGACAATCTTCAAGTCACTCATGAAGGTACTAGTGAGGTAAAAAGAGCAAGAACAAACACTCTCATCCGGGAATATGAACTATTCAGAATGAATCAAAGAGAAACTATACAAGAAATGAAAAAGAGGTTCACTCACATAGTGAATCAACTGGGCTCATTAGGAAAATCATTTCCTGCAGAAGACTTGATCAACAAAGTGCTAAGATGCCTAAACAGAGAATGGCAACCGAAAGTAACTGCTATAGCTGAATCAAGAAATTTAGCTACAATGACACTCGCCACTCTTTTTGGGAAACTACAAGAGCACGAATTAGAGTTCGCTCGTCTAGCAGAACATGAAGAAAAAGACAATAAAAAGAAAAGCTTAGCTCTCAAAGCTTCTAGTTCAAATCCATCTGATGATAGTGATGATTCGGAAAATGAAGATAATGAAGACGAGGAGAATATGGAGCTAATGGTCAGAAGATTCAAAAAATTCATGAGAAGGAAAAGCTTCCCCAGGAAGAATTCTTCACCCAAAAGAGTCTCAAGCAAGGAAAACTTCTCAAGTCCACCAACTTGCTACGAATGTGGCAAATCCGGACACATGAAGATGGAGTGCCCGAACTTACAAAGAAAACCGTCAAAGTTAAAGAAAAAGGAATCCAAAGGAAACAAGGGTAGAAAAGCCTACATAGCATGGGAAGACAATAACATGGACTCATCAGATGATTCAGAAAGTGAAGAAGCTCAAGTTGCTCTCATGGCCGACCACGACAGCGAAAATGAAACTGAGGTAGATTCTAACTCTGAAACTTCACAAAATGCATATGATGAATTACATGAAGCATTTCTTGGATTGCATAATGATTCTTTGAAACTAGCTAAAGCATTAACCCAATCTAAGAAAGCAGTTGCTCATCTTCAAAACGAAGTTAGTGCTTTAACTAAGGAAAAATTAGAACTTAGAAATGAAAATCATAGTCTTGGTTGCTTTAAAGCAAATTATGTATGTGATAAGTGTGTTGAATATGAAAAGAAAATTCATGAGCTTGAATGGACAATAGGAAAAATGTCCAACATACAACATATGCATCATAGGTCTCCAAGAAATAATTTCATAAAAAGACATGTGCATTATAGACCTAAGTTCACTACTAGTCCATATATTAGATGTTATTACTGTGCCAAATTAGGACATACTGCATCTGTTTGTATGGCTAGAAGCAGACAAGTTGTGAAAAAGGTGTGGGTTCCCAAAGGAACTCTACCAAGTACTAACCCACAAGGACCCAAAGAAATTTGGGTACCAAAACTTTCAATTTGATCTTATTGCAGGTATGCTTCAAGGTATGGGGGAAAAATTAATACCTTGATAGCAAGTACTCAAAGCACATGACTGGAGATATGACAAAGCTCTTAACACTCACCCCCAGAAAAAGTCGTCATGTGACTTGTGATAACAACAATAGAGGAAGAATCCTCGGTGACGGTAAGTTTGGTAAAAGTCTATCCACCTCTATTGATAATGTGCTTTATGTAGAATATCTTAAGCATAAGTTACTTACCATTAGACAAATACGTGATTATCATTGTTTGATTTTGATTTATGCACCATTGAGGACAAAATCAGTAAGCAAGTTAGAACAATAGGAAATAGAGTAAACAATAACATATGGTGTCGATATAAATCACATTAATCTATAGATGGACCCCGTTCAACATTCTAGAACTAAGCATATAGAGTTAGACATTATTTTCTTAGAGATCGTGTTCAAAAAGGTGATTATGTGATTGTTTAGTTGAGCAGTCAAAACAGCTAGCTGATTTTTTTTAAACCATTGCAAAAAGTAAATCTCTTTTTCATTCGAATAAAACTTGGAGTTATTAATTTATCACTTATCTGAATGAATTATGAACTGCTGATTGAATTTTGGTTAGGCTATCTTGTGTTGAAACTCGACTATCATGTCATTTTGTGATTTAAGCTATCTTTTTTTAAATGCAATGAACTCACTGTTACTATTAGTTGCGTTTTCGACTCACCAAATAAGTTTGGCATTAACCCTTTTGATCATGACAAAAAGGGGGAGAAATATTAGTGTATTGTATTGTCACTTTGCATTTAGATAGGGGGAGCATCAAGTAAGGGGGAGTCTAGATACATATCTTTATTATTAGCGTATTGTTTTGCTTGATGAACTAACCTCCCACTTGAGATGAATTAAAATTTTGTCATCATCAAAAAGGGGGAGACTGTGGATATCTTGTGTTGCAGGTTAAGTTTTGATGAGGAAGTAATATAAGACAAAGTGACAAATGGAACTCCAAGGCACAACCAACTCAAGAAGTAAGTGTGTCAAGGGTAGTAGTCCCTAGGAAGTTGGGTCGTGTCTTAGGAATGTATTGTAAACCGCTTTTGAAGATCGGCTCAAATCACAAAACACAATATCACTCACACAAAATGAACATAACTTATGGTTTCAATTGATAAATAGGTTAGGCACAAACAATAAGTTGTTGTTTTTTAAAGAAAATAGATTCATCACTTACTGTTTAAAAGAAATTGTTTTTGAAGTAAAGAATCGATTCTTGATTTGGTATTTTAAAGCAAAGAATCGATTTTAGCCTTGTTTTTTAAGCTAGAAATTGATTCATGGCCTATTGGTTTAAAGCAAAGAATCGATTGCTAAACTTGATGGTTTTAAGAAAGAACTTGTTTTGGAAAGAAATCAATCGATTGATGACTTTGTGTATATGAAGCAAACAATCGATTATACTTATGTATTTTAGAGTTGAAAATCGATTCATGGCTCCCATTTTAAACAAAAGAATCGATTATCCACTTATGCCTTTAAAAGAACTTGTTTTTTGGAAGAAATCAATCGATTCATGGCTTCCTATTTTAAAGCCAACAATCGATTATATTTACTTGCTTCATAAAGCAAACAATCGACTTCCTCACTTATTCTTTAAAGCCAACAATCGATTCAAATGACTTGATTTTAGAAGAACTTGTTTTGGCTTTAAAAGAATCGATTATTGTCTTAGTTGTAAAGCACAAAATCGATTTCTCACTTGTTCCGACAAGCAAGAAATCGATTTCTCACCTGTATTTGTGAAAGCACAAAATCGATTTCCATATCATGTTTCTCAAGCAACTAATCGATTTGTCACTTATTACTTTAGCGATAAAAATTATTTCAACGGTCATATTTTCACAAACTCTATAAATAGGGCTTATGGTTTCACGATCAAACACAACCTAAAATTCTAAAACGCAGAACGCGAAACTTCTCACTTTCACAATCCTATTTCACGTTCTTCATCGCTTTGAGCTGATCTCTCTCAAGGGTTAGGTTGGGAAAATCTTCAAGTTGTTGTATTCGCCTTCTTAGAGGTATTTCTGTTTATTGTAATTTGTTTAATTACTGTTATTTGGTTTTACTAGAGAGTGGGGAATCTCTCTATGGTTTTGACTGTAACAAGGGTGGGGTATCTCTTGTATGTCTATTGGTTGTACTAGAGAGTGGGGTATCTCTCTAGGGTTTTTGATTGTAACAAGGGTGGGGTATCTCTTGTTGTAATTGTTTTTAGGGCTCTTGCACAAGGTGGGGTATCCTTGGTGAAGAGTGCCTGTGTCTGTAAGGGTTTTAAAGCACCCTATTGAAAGATTTGATTTGATAGTGGAAAATCTCACAAAGGGTTGTGAGGACTGGACGTAGGTCACTGGGAGGTGACCGAACCAGTATAAATCTCGCGTGTTCTTTATTGTTTTGCATTCTAATTCTTTTATTTCATAAACCTGCGCGAAAATCAAACTAAGTCGTTAAAAAGGGGAACTGTTTTCAAAAATCTCAATTCACCCCCCATCTTGAGACTGAAGCCACTTGGTAACAAAGACATGTAAATTAATGCAACTATCTACTCACAAAGTTTGGTTTTGGTTGAAGTTGAAATGAAGTTAAAATGACAATAAACAATAGAGAAGAAATCAGTGGAGAAATATAGTTGAGATGCTTTCATCAAATAACTTTCTTTTAAGTGTTAAGTGCATTCGTGTGGTGCAGGTGCACTGGATGCAGCTGCATCAGTTGTGTGCTTTTCAGCTACTATTTCAAAAGTTGTTTTACAAGCTTCCTATGTCTAGGTGTGCTAAATAAATTCACTCTTGACCTTGAAGTACTTGCTGATTTAATCCTAAAGGCTATGTTATCCTATGTCTAGGACTTAACATGGAATTAACAAGCTTCTTTTATTAATCAAGTTAATAAAGGCTTTATTAAACACTTACCCCTATTGATTCTTGATTTCTAGTTATAAACCATGTCTGTGAATATAACTCTACCTATATTTAAGCAATCAACCTTAAATTAGGATGGATGTAGTATAACACAAGAATCAAAATGCTTACAACACACAAATGACACTTAAACTTCCTTAAAAGATAATTATAAGACTAGCACATCTCAACTAAATAAAATTAGCTCATGATAGACATTGCAAGATGAAAAGAGATTGAATAAAACATATTGAGGTGAGGGAAATTATCAAGAAAGAACAACAAAGTAGAGTTTACAATATTGAAGCTTTCTTGCATCAAGCAATGCAGGTGCACTGATCTTCTTTCTATATTTATGAAGAAGAGAATGGAGAAGTTGTCAATTCCTTCCTTTTCTCCTTCTCACTATCTAAGAAATTAGAACTAAAAACTTGAAAATAAAAGTACAAGAAATTCTAAAAGTGTAGAAATGTGAAAAAGAGATTATATGATATATGAGATATTAGATATGAGATGCTTTTCCAAGTGAAGAATGAAGGTCTTTATATAGGCTTTGAGCTTTCCTTCAAGTGAGGGTTTGCTTGCTGATTTGAGTTAACCAAACCATGGTTACTTTTCAGCCTTTGAAAAAGCAATTTGAGTTTCATACTCAAATATCAAGAGTGGTCCAATTAGAGCTTGCCATATGGTTCATGAAATGATTTCTTCAAGTGGTCATCCATTGTGGGCGCCTCCTTTATAAAGTTTCCATGTGCCCCATGTGATTGTGGATCAGCTATAATGTCAATTGGATGTGCCTTTGTCTTCTTTTGGTTTGAGGTGCTTCCAATGTGGGGTTGTGAGCTGCTTCGTTGCAGAGTGGTGCAGTTGCACGCAGTGCAGCTGCATTAAGTGCAGGTGCATGCAGTGCAGGTGCACTGGCTGATTTAGATGAAATCTTTTACTTTGTGTATTGTGTTCTTCCAATGTAGATGTCTTATCTGAAAACACTCACAAACATATCAAACATACCAATATCTAGACATCATGCTTAATATTTTGAATGACCACTTGCTTTATCCTTTAATGTTGTTTATCTAATTTCTTCTATGATATTTACTTAATTTATACTTGATTTCAACAATTATTTAGGTTTAGTTGTATAAATAACTCTATATAAAATAGAGTTATCATCATGCATTAAGAGTGTGTGACGACTAATTTCCATAATGGTGGGTGTCAATTTTTTTTTTGACCAACAAAAGCTTAATGCATTTCATTAAAATATGGTTCCGTAATACATCTATATAATATTTAATAGCCTCCATCACTAATTGCCATGTGTTTTTTTCACTTACAACAATTAAATCTGCAGAAGGGTAAACTGGTCATTTGAGCCACAAATTCACGGGCTAAAATTTCTGACTCCTCTTCTTCTCCTTTCTCTCACCTCACTTCGTCTTCTTCTCTTCTCTTTCCTTCCACTCACCATTTTACGCATCTTTCTTCTCTCTCTCTCTCTTACCCTTTCTGGTCCATTTTCCGACCGCCACAGGCTCAGAAGCATCAAACCCTACCCATCACCAAGATGCTCTCAATCTCCTCTACAAAAACATTTCTGATTCAAAGCAAATGATTTTTTTGAAACCCTAGATCTTCTTGCCACTGTCGTGCCCATCAAAAATTTTGAACTAGAAAATGATATTTCTTATCTGTCGACTTCTTCCTCTACCATTGAAGCATCATTTATTAACCGTTCTTTTTTATGAAACTCAGATGTGCATTTGGTTGATTCATCTTGGACAAGGTAAGGGATTTTTCGCATTTCGTTTTTTCTAGCCAACTAGCGATAATCTATTGCTTTGCCGAAAGACGTTGATTTACGGTGATTGAAATTTAAGTTGTTTTACTCCAATAGAGGTTTACTAGAATCTTAGTCTTAAATGATTTTTAAATCTGTTTTTTCATATGTAAAATGTGTGATTCTAATTTGGTATTTTAGTTTTTTATTTGTGTTTTAGGTTTATTTTGATTTTGATGAGGATGTGCAAATTAGTACAAATTTGTGAAATGTGTTATTCTGATTTGGTTTGTTTGGCAGAATAGAAGTAGTTTGCTATCTTCTGAGTGGTGCTACTTTATGAATGGCTAGAACAATGTTTTCAGCTTCAATGATATTCTTGCTTCAATATACTCACTTTTGAAGGTTAGTTTCTCCTTGATATATATGCTAGGCTGTTATTTTGGTTTAAAAAATTCAAATTGAAGTGGCTTGGTTCATGTCCTTTTTATGCAGGTCATGTTTATGATGTCAGATTAAGGGGACACAAATTGTTGAGGTGCAAAAGCCTGGTTTCAAGGATCTTTTTTATATATTGATCATAATACTCAATGGTTGGTTTTATGTACATTTCAAAAATCGCTCAACACTTTTGATGATTGCATTGTTATATAAGGTGATGATATTCTGGAAAGTTGCTGATGCATTCTTCTACTTGAGCTCAACTGAAAAAGTTTTACTGTCTCGAATTTTTTTACTCAACACAATTAATGCATCTTTCTCATTCATTGATTCTGCAAGATCTAAATGTTTATTATATATGCATATATGTTCATTCATAGTTGATTATAAGAGAAAAGTAAAAGCATATTTGATTTAATGATACTGCAAATTTCTTTCTCCCACCTCTTTGCACCTTTCTTTGCTTTTGTTTTTTTCTACACCTTTGAAGGAAACGGTTGTGACGACGGAGACTCCCGTGACCTAAGAGATGACCAAAGTTAAGTCCATTTCCTTTTGATGTACCTGTTGTTTTTACTATCATCCTTATTATTTTATATTTTTTTATCTGGGTTCCTTTTTATTCAATAGTTGTTCGCTTTTTTTTGTCTGGGTTCACATTTATTGTGTGTCCTGCATTGTGCTACTGCTTGCAATGCATTTATGTTTGTTCTAGGATTATTAGTATTTCAAAAATGTGTGGTTTATAGTAGACTTGGAAGTTATTCTTCCAGAATAGAATTTGAGGATGGTATAAGGGATAAGCTGATAAACTCTGCTAAGTATCCATTATTTACTATGATAACACTGATATGCAAGTTTGCTTGACACCCCAGGTTTGGCTGCACATCAAATCATTGATGCAAAAATTCCCAATTGAGTGTGGTGAAAGGGTATACAAAAGGTTCGAACTCGCATCTGAACTGATATATGATATGATTTGGTTGGTAAATTCATCATTATATTCATTGATAAACTTTGATGCTCCTTTTCGGTGATAAGTTTCTTTCAAACTGGGTTACGAATACGTTTGTGCAATTTGTGTTTGACATATTGAAGTGCTTTTTTTCTTCCCTGGCCTAAATATTGCAATTGCAAATTGCAAATAAAAACATTTGTGAATTTTGCTGATATAGGCAAGAGGTTTTATTAAAGGGGGCCGGGAGGGGAAAAATACGTTTGAATCCTACCTAAGCTTCTTGAGTAGTCCACTTCAAGATGATGTATGATGCATTTTCATTCTGAATATGTATTAACACAACTCCGTATGTGTTAACACTATAGGCAAAATAGAGTTTTTCAACATATTCTGATATTTAAAACAAATGAACTTTGCATTGAGTAAATAGTTTAAATATGCATGATACTTTTCATATACATATTCCAACTTGGAGGAATGAAATGTAAACTATATTGACAAACAATGTGCTACTTCTACGAAGTACAAACATGTGCAAATTTCTATTGTATGTTGGATTCAAACATATGGGAGATCTGTTTTCGATACATGCAAATTTTAATTTGACTTAACAGTTGAAAATGTGACAATTGCAGGTGATACTGTCATTAACTTCTGTAACTCCACCTGCATAGTGACTATTTCAAGTAAAGGAAGAAGTACTTAAGTTGTGGAATCCTATGAAGTTTGAAGAGTCCTTATCCACTGGACCGAATTGAGAGAATTAAGTTGCAAATTAACTTAGCCAGTTCATGATTTATCTGAGTTTTTATTTTTGTGTTTTGGGTTTTGTAAAAGATTCAGCTCTTCATTTGGATTTAGCTACTTTTATCTTGGTCATTGCATTCCAATTTGAATCCAAATCTGGAGTGAGAAAGTATTAAATTCATCAATACATTGTAATGTCATTTTACGATGGATGATAGTATTACACATTCTCTCTTTTTTGCATGTCTTTACTTAATATACAGGTGGAGATATTGGTCTCATACCAAAATATTTGCCAAGTGTTTTACTGGGCACCGTGATCCGACCATGGAACAAAGATTTGATCAATTTATCAATGGGCCTACTACATCAATTTAGCTACACTACCTTTGTTTTATTATTGGACTGGATCATTACTTAAGCCCAGGCTTCAATTAGAGAGAAAAGAATGACTAACGGATTTAAGTATGGACTAGACCCATATACATGTTCAATTGAACCAGGTTAATTTTTCAGTTGCTTTTCATTTAAATTGGACAAGCTATATTTATCAGTAAAATTTGCAAACAATTTATTAGTTGTTTAGATGATGTCCAATTTTATTAAGCTGGAAAGGTAATAACTTGCAAGCCAATTTGACTACTATTCTACTACTTATTCTTTTAATTGCAATTTTTAACTAATTTTAATTTAAATGTTGTTCTACCTATTTTGTGGTTAAATTGTTTGTTTTTTAGTAACTTCTAATTTGGTTGTTCAACCTTCGTTTATAGCATTTCAATTTGAGTACTAATCGTACCACGTAATGTGATTAACTCGTGCGGATGCACGGGTATGTTACTAGTTAGGGAATATAGCTGAAACGTTTGGAGCTAGCAAATATTAGAGAGGCCCGCGCTAAATAATGAGCCATTTAGTTAGCTTTTTGTTTTTCCTTTCTAATAAAGCTAATCTTATAACTTGGTAAAATAGTGAGCAAACTTTTACACTTCAATTTCAACTGACCAAAATATGTTAGAAGTTATGATCCCCTAACACACTATCAACTACTCCAAGACTGCAGCAACTAAGTGTTGCACTTTTTACTTCATAGAATTGGAACCTGTGGTTCGTGGGGACCAAGTGGTAGTCAAAGTGTGGGGCGTAGCATATTGTGAAGACAACCCCCTCCCTCTTTTTTTGAGCATTGTGTCAATGGTGGAGATACTCAAACGATAACCGTGCAACAATACTTAGATAAAATGACAAATAAACATCACACATATACTACCACTACTTGCCAGATTACCCATAACATCAACCTGTTTTGTTGTAACTCCAAACTGCACAATAGGTGAAACTCTAGGGGCGTAAATGTAGAATTATCATATAGGGATTGAGAAATAGTTTGACACAAACCAACCACATACCAAATGGCTTTAGCATGAGCACACCCAAATAGGGTTACCAACACGATTTACTCTTAGTGAGAATTTTTTTGCTTTAGATGGTACTTTAGCACTCCACAGGAACACCAATTTCCTTAAGCTCTCAGAGTTTTGTTATCCATTGTTTTGAATTGACAGCAAATTTAATCATCTACTAATATTGTAATTTGTTTCCTTCTACACTCAAATCTGGGACAACTTTTGAGAAATTTGTGTTTAAGACTTAAAATAAAAAATCACGTGACTTTGTAAAGTGGTCATTTGACTACTAAACAACTTCTAATCATAACCACTAATGTATTTTTATATGATCATGATTCAGTAGCGGACCCAGGACCCGGAGTTACGAGGTTCAAAAGTTTTAAAAGCATGAGTCGCTAAAAATATAATTTAAAATAACTTTAATATATTCAAATAAATAAATTATACAGCTCATAATTGGCCTAGTGAAGTGTTTGTGTGAAGTATTTGGGTGCTGGGTGCAAAATCAGGGGTCCTAATACAAAATTATAATTTTAGCGGGTTCAAAATATTTTTATATAGGGAATAAATAGATAAAAATAATTTTATACAATATATAAATGGATAACTTTTTTTAGGGGGTTCAAGTGAACCCCTCACTAATACCTATATATATATATATAGGGATGTATCAGATGAGAGAACTTTTATAATGAGAGGTTGTGACAAGTGTATATATATATATATATATATATATATATATATATATATATATATATATACACACTTTTATACATTTAGAATAAAACAATAAAAAATAATTATAAAAATGGATAAAGAGAATGATAAAAGTTATTCTATTATTGGTTAGGCTTGGTCAAAGTGCCTAAAAATTGAAAGAAACTTATTAGAGGAAGACAATGAAACTTTAGATGTCCGTAGGTTTGAGCCAACACTCCTCAGAGATTGTTTGGGTGGTTTCGTTTCCATCTTTCACGAGGAACCAGAGAGGAAACCAACCAAACTTCTCTCCTCCTTCTCACGGTGGAGCAGAAGGAGACGGTGGCAACCCAACAACTATACGCGGTGGTGGTGGTGGTGTTGGCAAGTTTTCTCACCGTGGCAACATGCAATCTTTAAACCTCGTCATGGTGGCTGTAGACAAAGACAAGAATAGTGGTCATGCATTTCGTTGGACAACTAAGAATATTGATAATCCAGTCATTATCGCAATCCATGTTAAACACAAATATGCTCTTCATCGTAGGTACCTTTAATATCTGCTATGTTTGAGAATCCTTTCTAGTTGCTGGATATTTTAAGTAGGAGGGAAAGACTCATTAAACAAAATAATAATATTTATTGGACGAGTCTTTCTATCATATTTTTTGTTGTGCTTTTTTGCATGCATGCCTTAGACGTTTTGTTGCGTAGTGTTCTTATTTAATATTCTTCTACACTTTATTTATTTAATTTGTTACACTAGCATGGATGTATATGAGGGTTATTATGGTATGCATATATTGAATTTGTTTGTTTTGATATCATGATCATTTCAACATGTATTTGTTTCTTATTGTTGATGGTCATATGCAGAGGGTAGCGAGGTTTTTCCACCAGACGAAGAGGACATAGCAAATATTTTCAATCCGTTACGTCAAATGTGTAATGACAAAGTCGTATGTAATTGAAATTTTAATTAAATGCTTACTTTTTTTTGTTCAATCAAATGGTGGTGGTATTTGAAATTTTCAAGTCATCACATCAATTCAGGTTAAGATGAAAGAAGCTGTAATCGATGACATTGATGTTGCTAGGGGAATTTTGGAGTATGTACAGAGGAATCACATCAAAACTATTGTTCTTGGTGCACCCTACACACCCAATAATGTTATATCAAGGTCTCTAAACATGAGGCTTGGAAGCAGCAAGTTAAGTTTTGAGACATGAAATCCCATATTTTTTTATATTACAAAAAAAACAAATATCTTAAAGTTTATTGTTTTAACATTTTAGTCTGTAGATAGAGTGGCAAATGCCACTTGAACTCACACACACAACTGTAAGATTCTGGATTCAAATTCGGGTGATGTTATCCAGCCTAACAATGTTGGTATTTGCTAGTTGAAGTAGGCCTTACAGATTAATGTTTAACATTTTAAGTGCCGGTCTACTTTTACATCATGTTGTCATGTCCGGACAAAACTAACCTGTATGTATAAAGACCCGGCCCAAAACTCCATTTTAGTGGGTGAAGCCTAAAACAAATTTTGAATTGTGATTTTTTTTAAAGTTAGGTCTTATATGATGCCTTTTACTTTATAAAAACTAATGATAAAATATGAAGCCTAAAGTTAGGACTTTTGTAGCCTTAGTTTTGAGTCGGCCATGTAGTATAAGTGTTGTTCTCCATTAAAACCTAGAGCTGTCAAACTAGGCCGCTCAGCCCAGTACAATAGGCCAAATTCCAAAAGCGTGTTGGGTTAGGCCAACCCAGTTTTCTACTAGACTGATTTTTGTAGCCCAATCCAACTCAAACACTGAACCGAGAAGGCTAGCCCGAACTAATTCACATTTTAACAAAAAAGAAAACAAAAAATATATTCAGAAAACTATAAAAAAAAGCAGGCCTAGTTCGGCCCATGGGCCAACTAAGTTAGGCCAAAATGGTTCAACTCTTTCTAAGCCTCTATTTTTGAGCCTAACGCAACGTAAAACACCGGGTCTTCAGGCGGGGCTGTTGAACTGGTAAAAATCGACAACTCTACTAAAACCTATGGTATTGTAGATTGATTTTGTCCTTTATGTTTGCTTTGAAATAATCATCTACATGTAAGGTACATTCTACATTATTTTAATACTTAATTAATGTTGTCGCTATTTCAGAAAATATAAAGCTCATGATAACGTGCCGACAGCCATAATCAAATCAGCTCCAGATTATTGTTCTGTCTACGTAATTTCAAAAGGAAAGGTAGTGGACTCTCGACATGCAACAAACACGTTTGTTACACAGCCAAAACAACCAGTTGGACTTTTACATAGTAAATCACAAAATGGAGTAAGGTGACAACCAAATAATGAAATTTATGATTAACTTTCAAACACCATATCATATTTTATTTCATAATTTGGTTTAACCACAATGCAACAGGACACTATCATTTAGATGTGGAAGCACCAATAGTAGATCAGAAAGATCATCATCTCTGTATGAGACGCCTAAAATATCAACTAGTCAATCAATGGACAACATTATTAACATATACAATCGGGGACGATCAAGGTCACCTTTTAGCTATAACTTAAGTTCAAATGACTCTTTAGAATCACATAAGTTTGGTTCATTGGATGCAACAAGACAAGATTGGGAGTTAAGCTGCACATCAGATTCTCAACCCTTAGTAAGCATAAAAAAATTAAATAAAGGCTTTCTATGTCCTTTTATAGTTGATCACAAATTTGATTGCCTTTGTGTGGTAGCCTAGTTATTTGTCTCTATAAATTCATGTTTTTAGTCCTTACAAAAATTTTCGCCTAATTTTTCATTTTTGAGTCTAGCCCTTAGTGATAACTATCCTTACACCTAGCTAACCAAAATCAACATGCCAAGTGTAATGTGACTTTTTTGATGACGTGACATTGTTGAGTCCATAAAATAACATTAATTTAAGGTTTAAATATACATAAACATGTTATACTTTTAGGAAACTAAAAGTATATTTAAACCTTGAATTAATGCAATTTTAATGACTCATCATTATCACGTTATCAAAAAAATCGTGTGGCACTTTCATGTTGACTTCTATTAGTCAATTGTAAGGATAGTAAGCAGTAGGGACTAAACTTAAAAATGGAATTTTTTTATAGGGATGAACTAGGAGAAACTTTTAGTAGAGATGAAAAACAAAAGTTGTGAATTTTAAAGTAACAAAAAACATATTTAACCATTTCTTCATTATAGGGAGATATGGCAGCTGAGATGAAAACATTGAGGCTCCAATTGAAGCAAACTATGGAAATGTACAATTCAGCTTGCAAAGAAACAATCTCAGCCCAAAATAAGGTGATGTTAGTTATGCAATCATCGAAAGAAATTAATGCTGAAAAGATGGCATTAGCCCGTTTGGATAAACAACTTAATTAAGCGCTTATGCCATAAGTTCTTATGCATAAACTGTTTATTTATTTATTTATTTTGCATAAGCTGTTTATATAATAAAAGATAAAGTAATGTTAAACTATTTTTCTATAAATCATAAGTTGTTTTTATAAGCTATCCTGTAAAGCTTATGGAAATTAGCTGAAAACAACTTATGAACATGCTATAAGCTGTTTCTATAAGCTCTACCAAATAGTCTCACAATTGCTTATGTCAGTAAATAAGTTAAAATAAACAGATCCAAACGGCCCAAGGTGTCAATTAAATAACACTAAAGGTATAAGTTATTTACAGGCTAAAGAGATCAACCAATGGAAATTGAGAGAAGCACGTATAAAAGAGGAAGTTATGTCATCAAAAGCGGCAGCTATAGCATTGGCTGAAAAAGAGAAAGCTAAAGCCAAAGATGCCTTTAAAGCAGCTGGGGAAGCCATGAAAGTAGCTAAAAAGGAAGCACAAAGAAGATTGGAAGCAGAGATGAAGGTTAAGAAAGAGATAGAAGAGAAGAATCAAGCATTAACTGTGTTGGTTGAGAAGGATATTCGATATAGAAAATATACCATAGAGGAGATTGAAAATGCTACTAAACAATTCTCTAAAACAATGAAAATAGGTGAAGGTGGATATGGACCTGTGTTTAAAGGTCTGCTTGATCATACCCCTGTTGCAATCAAAGTTTTAAGCCCTGATGCTTCCCAAGGAAAGAAACAATTCCACCAAGAGGTATGATATGTGTACATTCTTTTCTTTAAGCCCTGATGCTTCCCAAGGAAAGAAACAATCCCGACATCAACGTCAACGAAGTTGGCAACCAATTTAGTGACTGAAATTCAAATTTCATCCCCAATTTGGTCACTAAAATAGTTTACGACCGATTTTGAGAAGTTGCTAAATCACTGGTCGCTAATGTGTAACGACCAATTTAGAGACCGATTTTAGGTTTCGGTCACTAAAACCAGTCGCTAGATAGAGATTTTTTTTAGTAGCTGTAAATCACATTGGTTGTCGTTCATTACTTTGTTTCCATAATTGTGAAGCATCTTACATCTACAAGAATGTGTATGAAAAATATGACAAAATTTCTTCACTTGTGTAGGTTGAGGGATTAGATTGAATTACTTTTGAAAATGTCAAGGACTAATTAAATTGAACTTTTTTGAAATTTAAGGGACCAAATTAGTTGTTAACTCGATTATTTTGTAAACCAGATTGGTTGTTTTTCATTACTTTGTTTCCATAATTGTGAAACATCTTACATCTACAAGAAAATGTGTATGAAAATTATGACAAAATTTATTCATTTGTGTAGGTTGAGGTGTTATGCAATATAAGACATCCAAACATGGTCCTCCTTCTTGGTGCATGTCCTGAGTATGGATGTTTGGTGTATGAATACATGGAAAATGGTAGTTTAGAAGATAGATTATTGCGAAAACACAATAGTCCCCCAATTTCATGGAGGAAACGTTTTGAGATAGCATCAGAGATCGCAACTGCACTACTTTTCCTTCACCAAACACGACCAGAACCTATTGTTCATCGAGACCTAAAACCAGCCAACATTCTCTTAGACAGAAATTTCGTGAGTAAAATAAGCGATGTTGGTCTAGCGCGACTTGTACCACCTTCTGTAGTTGATTCTGTCACACAATATCACATGACTTCTGCTGCTGGAACGTTATTTTACATTGATCCTGAGTACCAACAAACAGGAATGTTAACAACAAAATCAGACATATATTCTTTGGGGATAACACTACTTCAAATAATCACTTCTAGGTCTCCTATGGGACTTGCTCATCATGTCAAGAAGGCAATTGAAAATGGAACATTATCTGAAATACTTGATCATGAGGTGACTGATTGGCCAATTGAAGAGGCTTTAGCATTTGCTAAACTATCATTAAGTTGTGCTGAACTTAGCAAGAAGGATAGACCAGATCTTGCAACAGTAGTTTTGCCAGAGCTTAATCGGTTAAGAGATTTTTCATACAAATTTCACAAAAAGCTTATTCATACCCACACACCACGTTCTCTTACAGCTCCTCGAAGTACTCATTGAAAGGCATTAAATAGATTCCATTTTAGAATATATTGGTGTTACTAACATTTTACTCCAAATTTTCTAAGGAACTTTTGTGCAGCATGGATTGTTGTGTTGTAAATGGAAATTTTCAATAGTTGTCTTGGAATGAGATAAATACTCTTGTCCATTTACTAGATCATATAAGAAAGTCATTTTTTTCCAAGAGGCTAATATAATGGCCACATATAGGGGAAATGAATAATGAGAGTGCCGCATACCGGGTTCGAACCCGGGAGTAATCGAAAGACTAACTCCAACTAATTGAGCTACACCACTGGAACATAAAAAAGTCAATTTTGTTTTATTATTAGAAAGTCAAATTTTGATGCCTAAAATGACAAACATAACATTAACAGCTTCAGATTTCAAGATATGTGTTTTTTTTAGATTTCAAGGTATGTGAATGTGAATGTGAGTATTGACTAAGGCTATAATTAATGTAAAGATTTTGATCAAAAAGTACCACAAAATTTATATTAATTGATGTTATTTTTTTACTTGTATATATATTGATGCTAAGAGCCTATTATAAATAACAATAATTTGATGTAAGTTTACAAGCAAAAATGATGCTCAACTAAAATAATGCTAACCTTGCGATTACAAATAAAAGGAGTAAAGTCGCAAATCAGTCCCTACCAATTTCTTCACAAGACTTTAGTCCCTAGCAAATTTTAGGGCCCATATTATAGTCCCTTAGTTTCCAAATAAGGAATCCCTCCGTCTATCTAACCTTCAAAACGTCAGGTAGACTGCTGATTGAGCACGTCAAATGACATGTAATTTTCTTTTGGCCATTTTACTCGCTATCTTAAACCTTTTTCCAGATTTTAAACTTAGTTGGTATTAATTTTCACACACACACATGTAGGGTGTGTTTGTTTGAGGTGAAAAAGGGAAGAGAGAGTAAGGGAAGAGAGAGTATGGGAAAAAATAGTGATTTTGACATGTTTGGTTAAGGAGAGAAATAGAAAAAAGAGAGAGAGAGGAAAGATTAGTTTAGTGGTTTTTGTAATCTCTCCACAAGTGGAAAGAAAGGGGAGAGAAAGGGCTCTTAAAATTGTCATTTACCATTTTGTTCTCAACTAAATTAAAAAATTAAATCAAACACATATGAGTGTTTTTGTCCTTTCAAAACCAAGAGACACAACTCTCTCTTCCATATTTCTCTATTCCCTCTTTCACCTCAAACAAACAACCCTCCTAATCTACTTTATTTCTCCCCTCTTTCTCTCTTTCCTGTTTCTCTCTTCTCTCTTTCTCTCCTAAACACTCATCAATGATAATTAAAATGACTAAAATTGTTTGTTTTGGTTTTTTTTTGTTAAAAAAAGTAATATTAGTTTTCAAGATTTGAAGATTGGACCTCGTTCTTCAAACTCTTTCATGTCTGTTTGCTCGCCAACTAAACTATCTTCTTGAGACAAGTAATATTACTATTTTGAAAAATAAGATTTGAAGTTATTTTTAATTTAATCATCATTTTAAAAACAATTTTTTTGGTTACTTTTAAAAACAAATTTAAAAACAATTTGTTTACTTTTAAACATAGTTATAATTATGATTTATTTTAGATTTTGATTATTTTAAAATCGTAAAAACATAAGTTTTAAAGGTGATTTTTCATTATAAATAAAAGGCAAAATTGCACTTTTGACCATTTATGTTTGGGGTTTGTGTCAATTTGGCATTTTATGTTTTTTTTCTCGTTTTAGCCTCTCATGTTTTTTTGTGTGTTATTTTGGCCCCTGCCGTTAGTTTTTTCTAACGGACGCCACACTGTCAGTTAACTGCTAACATGGCGTCTTAATTGTCCAATCTGACGTGTCTTTATTAAATGACATGGCCAATGAGGGACCAAATTGAAACAAATAAAAAACATAGAGGGCCAAATTGACACAAACACAAAATATAATCAATCACACTCTATCTTCTTCCTCCATCTTCACCCACTTTTTCTCCGGCGAGCCACCACCTTCTCCGGCGAGCCACCCTGAAACTCTTAATTTTGTTCCATTCACTCAGATCTAGGCAAAACAACACTACAACAGCAACAAACTCACCATGTTTTCACACCTCACCCTCAAGTAGAAAAGATCCAAACTTTAACCCCTTTATCATTCACTGAGAACATTAAAAATAAGGTTGAAAACCAAATACCCAGAAGCTAAAAACCAGTTTCCCACTGGGAATTTTTATAACTATGAAGTTGCAGAAGCCAAGAAAATGAGGATTCAGAGTATTTGGTTTAATGTAGATTCTACAACAAGGGGTTTTCTACATTCTTCTATAACATAAATGAAATACCTTAACCAGATCTGGGAAACCGATTCAACCAGTATAGATATGAACACGGACAGCCAAGATAAAAACAACATAAAGAGTAAAAAAAATAAGTGTATGAATGAAAATAGCTTTCCCATTGGTCTTCATTCCACCAAACTCTATCTGCTTTCCATTTCCTGGAAAAGCAAACAGTAAACCAGGTTGAAGAAGTATGAACAGCACTACACCGATTAACACCGGTGCCCAATCAGCCATTTCACTCTTTTTTGTGATAAAAGAAGAAGAATCTTTTTGACCCAAAAAGAAAAATAGTGGCTTTTGGTGAAGAAAGTAGTAAAGGTTTCAGCTTTGTGAACTTTGGTGTGTTGGGGTTTGGAAGAAAGTTTATGAGGATGGAATTAAGTAACCAAAAGCGTTGTGTTGGAAAGAGATGCTTCGAAATTTTGAACAATTTTGGAAGCACAAGAAAAAGATGGCAGGAGTGTGAGTGTTTTTTTTGCCTCAGTTGTGGGTGGCTCCCCGGAGCCGGAGGCGGTGGCTCGCCGGAGAAGAAGATGATGAGGATGGAGGAAGAAGATAGAGTGTGATTGATTATATTTTGTGTTTGTGTCAATTTGGCCCCCTATATTTTTTATTTGTTTCAATTTGGTCCCTCATTGGCCATATCATTTAATTAAGACACGTCAGATTGGACAATTAGGACGCCACGTCAGCAGTTAACTGCCAGTGTGGCGTCCGTTAAAAAAAACTAACGGCAGGGGCCAAAATGACACATAAAAAAATATGAGGGGCTAAAACGAGAAAAAAACATAAAGGGTCAAATTGACACAAACCCCAAACATAAAGGGCCAAAAGTGCAATTTTGCCTAAATAAAAGCAATATTATTAAACTGGACCGATCGATCAACAAACACTAGGTCAATTGGTCTCCGTTGGATTGGTGGTTTCTAGTTGAACCGCATAACCCTACAACTAGAAAATATCTAGAGATTCATGATATGTATAAGTTTTATTCTTCAAAAAACTATAAAATAAAAATCTTACATGCCTTAAACATCCTCAAAAACAGGCAAGGACATCGTTTCTAATCTTATTTTTACAACCACCATCAAAATAGGCAAAACGACGTCGTTTTGTAGTAGGAAATACAAAATTGCTCAAACCCACCAAATCACCGGTTAGACCACTCGATTCGACTGAAAAATCGACGCAATTTGTGATATGCCCCCAGGCTAATTACTTAGTCTGACAAACCATACCACTGGTTCCTGATCCGGTTGTCAGACTAGACAGTTCGTTCTAGGTTTAATAACACTTAAAAAGTAAAAGTTATACCAAAAAAATGTGAAAGTGAAACAAAAAACTTACAAACATCTTATGCAAATGCAATTACTTCATCTCTATCCATAATCTTTTTTGTTTTTATGCTCAGAACTCACCCTAATTATTCCTTTATGTCCAATAGGCCCATATATATAGATGTATTAACCGGATAAGGGATTCCCTTATAATTTGGTTTTCAACTTATTGGTTAGTGTCTTCTGTTTTAGTTAATTGTATTAACGGTATAGATGTCCAAAAGTAACAAGCTTAGCATATCTAATGGCAAATTATTGACAATCTATGAGGGAATAAATATGCATGATAAATTATAGTATGTACCAAAATAAAGTAAGAGAATTAATACTTTTCCCCATTGCACCACACCCCATCCCTAAGCAAGCATCAAAGAATATAATTCAAACTTTATAGTTCCAAAATGCCAAATACATGCTATAAAGAAATGTCACATTTCAATCTATATAATTACTACCATAGCTGACTTTCCATCTGATAATTCACCTTGCCATGAACATTCCTTCTTCTTCCTTCAATTTCTCTAAGCTAAATATACTTAGCTGAAATGAATTTAGGATTTATCAAAAAATGTTGGTTTCCATGGACCCCAAAAATTGGGTTCGTAGTGCTAGTTTTGTTAACAAGAGTTACAGCTGAATTTGAAGACAAAATTGAAGATCATGTGTTTGTTGTTGCTCCCGGTGCTCTTTCAAACTCCCCAACAGACCCTTCAAGTGGTTTACTATGCATAAGCGAATGCGTTACATGTCCAAAAATTTGTTCACCACCTCCTTCAATTTCATCATCAAATTCAAATCATCCTCCACATTCTCCACCATATAACCCTCCTCCTCCTTTGTTAACATCATATCCACCTCCAATTCCACATTCTCCCTCTTCTCCATCCTTAACTCAAAATCCTCCCCCACCTCCACTTTTAACATATCCACCCCCTCTTCCATCCGACACAAAACCTCCACCATCATTAAGTCTTCCACCGCCAATTTTTCTTATTACACCCCCTCCATCACATTCTTCAGGGGCTTCTTGTCCTCCACCACCTTTCAAGTCCAATAACCCTACTTCATCAGGTTCAGCACAACCTACAGTAATTAGTGCACCCCATAATAATTATCCTTATCCCTATTACTATTATTATACCTCAGAAGCACCTCATTTTTCTATTCAGGTTATACCTTTTTTTCTTTTTGTTAATATTGTTTATCGGATCTTTTGTTGGTAAGTGATAACATATAGTTGTTTAGTGTATATCAATATATAGAAATGCAGAATTATGTGTGGGATATGCATGTAGTATATCATATGTAATTAGCACTTGGGGGGAAATTTCTTTGTGATTCGTGCACAAATTGGAGTTTATTGATATTGATTGTTTTTTTATATACGTTGTTAAGTGTTCAATTTCTTGTTTATAAAGTTAAAAGCACGACGGGATAGTAACTTTACTACCCACCAAGAGAAATCGTAAGTGATACTAAACAAATGACTCAAGCCAACATTGTTAGGCCTGACATTTTCCAAGGTTAATTGAATTCAAATTCTGGATTTCAATATTTTTGCGTGTGCGAGTTTATAGGTGGTGTTTCTGTTTATTGACAAAAAAAATGGCTAAAGCTAAAATGGACCACTATCATAGAGGATTCAGGGTAGGCCAATGTTTTCCCAACCCCCTTCTACTTACTATACACTCCTAAACACAGTGAAAGTACCAAATACCCTTAATGAAGTGAAATATTCCAAGCGTGATCCGTCTTTTTTTCTCCAGATTTTAATGGGTTCGAGGACAGGCAACCGAACCAGTTCGGATCAGCACTTCCGTACTTGTTAAAATTACAATTTTGGCAAACACCCCCTTTTTTTCACATTTTTAACAGGTTCGGTTGCCAGTCTTCGTACTGGTTCGATTGTCAGTCTCTGAACTGGTTTGGGTTGCCAGTCTCCAAAGTGGTTCGGTTGCCTGTCCCCGAACGCATTAAAATTTGGAATTCATATGAATAATGTGTGTAGCACGATTGTGAGAAGCCTAACCTGTACCCCTTTTTTCATTTTTAAACGTTGTGTACTTAACCACAAAATTGGTTCGGAGACTAACACTACAAGAAACACAGGATTTTCCGGCGACCCAAATCCACCGGAAATGACCAAAATCCGCCGAAAATTTGGACTTTCCGACGGATTTTGGGCGCCGGAAAAACCCTCGTCGCAAACGGTTTCCGGCAGATACAGGTCCCTCGCAAAAGCCCCAAATCCGCCGGAAATTGGGTTTTTTTTTTTTTAAAAAAAATGAATAAATCCGCCGGAAAATACCCAAAATTCGCCGGAAATTAAACTATATTTTTTTAAAAAAAATTAAAATCCGCCGGAAACCCCTCCAAATCCGCCGGAAATTGGGTTTTTTTTAAAAAAAAATTGAATAAATCCGCCGGAATGCCAATAATTCGCCGGAAAATTTTTTTTAGAAAAAAATTTTAATTAAATCCGCAGGAAAATACATAAAATCCGCCGGAACTTAAAACTTTTTTTTTAAAAAATTAAAAATCCACCGGAAATAATTAGTATCCGCCTGAAAAACCTTTTTTTTAAAAAAAGAAAATTTAATAATAAAAAACTGTTTTAAAAATAGAAAATTAATTTTTTATTAAATTTTTTTTAAAATACGAATTAAATATAATTAAGTTTTTTATAATAAATATTTTTAAATAATACGAATTAAATAATAATAATAATATTTATTACTTATAATAATATTTATTATTAAATAATAATACTAAATATTACTAATAAAAATATAATATTTAATAAATTATAAAATAATTTGTTAAATAATATATTATGATTGAAAAAAATTAATAATCAAATTAAATATACGATTAAAAATCAATACCCGGTCAATATAATATCCAAAAAAAGCGCAAACTTAAATATCCCAACAAAGTACGCGAATATTCATATTCAACACAAAATAAACTTTAAATATCCAAACAACAAAATAACATAAGAGTAAGCTACTGGGGTGGGGCTGGTTTGAATCCTCGCTCGTGTAATAGCTGGATGTGGCGTCACCTGAGGCGTCATCAGTAGCTACAAGAAAAGCACCAATAGGATCGATAGTATTCAAATCGATACTTGAGTTGTATGTCTGCTGGGAGTGCTGATCAACCTGCTGGGGTGGGGGTGGATACATCTGCTATTGAGGTGCATAGTACTGCTGAGGCTGGGGTGGGGGAGGATACATCTGCTGCTGAGGTGGATAGTGTTGCGGGTACTGAGACCATGGCTGAAAGGCACCGCCAAAGTGCTGTTGTGGCGGCGTGTAGGATGGCGCCATATGGGAAGATGATGGCCTAGAGTATTGCTGCTGAGACAGCTAACTCAATAAGTGATAATAGCGCTCCTCATTTAGCCTACGTTCCTCCGCTGCTTGTCGTTCCTACTCCACCATGCGTGACTCAACTAACATAGTCCGCTCTCGAAGCTCCTGCAATTCTAGTGCACTTCGCTGCTGGCACTCTTCATACTCACGATGAGCTTGGCTCAACTGCTGGGTCAACTCAGTTACAGCATTCAAATCTCCGGTGGTAGGAACATATGAGCGGGCAGTACTCCCAGCTGATCTAGAACTAGAAAGACTCGAAATAATACTTGCTCTGAAAGCAGCCGGTCCGATACCACCAGATCCTACTAAACGATCACTTTTTCTTGGACCAACTGCTTTTTCCCAAATTTCACGAGCTGCTCTAGCCTCCTCCACAGGATCAACTTCCGTGCTCCCACTGCTCTGCTGTTGAGTCTCCCGGTACTCATTAATTCCAACCTCAAAGTTCTTCTGAAAAAATAATTCAAACCAAAATAAAATGAATAACTATTAATAAAATAATAATAATTTAAAGATAATATTTATAATTGTATATATAATAACTTTTACCTGAACCTCCCTCGCCTGGTCAGTAACAAACTCACCAGTGTCCTCCCGGACATGGAGGTAGGTATACAACTCAGGCAACGTAACTGGCCTCTGGTTCATTGCCTCCTATATAAATAGTGTTATTAGTTAATCAATTAATTATAAATATCAATTAATAATTAATTAATAATATGTAAGAAATTTACGAAACGTAAATGATGAGTTGCCGCATTAACACTGCCCCCTGTGTGTGTGCAGCGACCTTTGTCAGAAGCCCTGGCTTTCTTGGCTTTCTCAGAAAGAAGTTTAAATTTCGGTGTCGCCCAATAGTTTTTCAAGTCTTGCCAACTTGATTCTCCCATATAAGTCAGTTTCTTATCTTCTATTCGTGCATTCCTCAATAATTCAGAAAACCGATGAGAACACCTCTTATGGAAGACTCTCATAACTTCTTCTTGTACCTCATGTAGCCACGTACATTTTTCCTATTTTAAAAATTATACAATTATGTTAATTACATAATATTATATATTATATAAAATAAAAACAAATTAATCAATAATAAAATAATTAAAAATTCTTTTTTAGAATAAAAACTTACTAAAAATGAATTTAAAATCTTTGCGCATTCGTCCTCATGTTTTCTCACTGCACCCCAATTCTTCCAGCCCTTGTTGAAATTCTCCCTAATTGATGTTATGATTGCAGTTGCACTTTTCTTGCAAGTAAGAAAGCTGTAGAATATTTAAAGAGATGAATTTTGTTACACAAAATTTATATAATAAGAGTTATAAAAGAAAAATAAATGAATATAAATACTATACTTACGAGTCACCAGCAGTCTTCAAAATGACACGGCCATCAAGCGTATACCTCACCACCTCCTGGTCAATGTGATAAGTGCGTATACCTTCAGCATCAACATGTACTGGGGCTATGCCCTCAGTACCTTCAGGAATCACTGGCTCCTATGGAGTAGTACTACTAGAAGCTCCATCTGTCCGAGGTCTAGGCACATATCTGTCACTATCAGGAACAACAACTCGACGGGGTTGTTGACGACGTCTAAGACGGAGTACAATTTAATAAAGTAAATATAATATTTAATATTTTTATCTAAAAATGAATAAAAAAATAGAAATCAATAATATAATTCGCATTTATATCAATTATATCAACATAATATATCATATTTATCTCAAAATCTCAAAATTAATCCCATTTATTTATATATAAAATTTATTACGAAAATTTAAATTTATTTCTCATTTTATTTCGTATTAAATATAAAATAAATAAAAAATTAAAATTACAAAATATTACAAATATGTTACTTTAATTTCATATAAACACAAATTAAAAAGTAAATTAAGATAAACTTTAATTATTAATTTTTTTTTCGTATTTACTTATTGAAATTTATTAACCAAAAAATAAAAATATATTAAAAAAATATTACTTTAATTTCGTAATTATATATTAACTATTTATATATATATATATTAACTAATTATTAAAAAAAATTATATTTAACTATTGAAGAAATTATAACCTACCTAATAATATATCAAATAACTATCTAATATAACTATCTAATAATATATAAAATATTAAATTGGATATCTAACCGGTTGTGAAGAGAAGACTCTGGCTTGATGCTATTCCAAACTCCTTCCAACAAAAATCAAAACGAACGAAAACACGATCCAAACTCAACACCTAAACAAACAATACAACAATAATAACTTTACCGTTATCGAAAACACGAAAATAAAACTCAAACAAACAGAAAAAGAGAGAAATCTATGAAAGAGAGGTAGAAATCATGCCTTAGATGGAAGAAATCTATCAAAGAAAGGAAGAGATTTTATAAGAAAAGAAGAGAGAAATTTGAGATGTGAAGAAGAGAGAAATTTGAGATGTGAAGAAGTGAAGAAGATGTGAAAGTGAAGAGAAAATTCGTGGGAATATATAGAGGGAGGGAGTGCAACGGTTGGAATTTTGAAATCCCTCAAAAAGGGGATTTCCGGCGGACCAGAGCATTACCGGCGGATGGCATTTCCGGCGGATTCGGTGACGTTTGTGGCGAATCCCATTGGGGATTCGGTGACGTTTGTGGCGGATTTCAATTTTCGTTTCCCCACACCCCCCCCCCCCCCCTCCTTTTTTAAATCCGCAGGAAACGGTATATGTGGCGGATTTCAAATTTCTTCCCCCCCCTTTTTTCAAATCCGCCGGAAACGGTATTAGTGGCGGGTTTCAAATTTCTTCCCCTTTCGTTTTTCCCCCCATTTTTTTCAAATCCGCCGGAAACTGTGTTAGTGGCGGATTTTGAATTTTTTTAAAAAAAATCATTTCGGACGGATCCGCCGGAAAGTTTTTGGCCAATAAATATCCGCCGGAAATACTTCAAAATCGGCCGGAAATTTTCCGGGGTACCGAATCCGCCGAAAATACCATTAATCCGCCGGAAACTCCTAGACAGTAAAACCAGTGTTTCTTGTAGTGTAACAACCGAACCGAGTTAACACTAACTGCAAACTTTAATTTACTAATAATAGGATTAATAAAAAAATACAATTTACACAAAGAGCAACTTTAATGATAAATATTAAGATCATTATAACCAAGAAAACGAATGAAAAATACAATAGAATTATGTCAAAAAAACAATATTTATTAAAATATTTATTATTGCTCAAGATTGATGTTGAACATGCTGAGCACCTATGTGATTGGCTTTTTCATTAAAGATTTGGTACATGAATATTATCCAACTTTGGTGGAAGACTTGGACACATGATTGCTCCCAAATAATGGATTTACTGGATCACAGCATTGGCAACTTCCATCAGGATCGCAGCATCCAAGCATCGAATCTTTCCAACATTCTTTTGCGCATTTAAGATCACACTTAGTAAACTTTCCAGGACTACCAAAACGATCACAACATTGCTGCATAACTATTACCTCGATATTTGCACTGTAACCAAAAATAAAAAACCATATATGAATAAGATTATAATAACATTAAACCAAATTTACTAAAATATGTAGTAGAAAAAATCACTTAAGTACCTTAGCAACATCAGAAAGAGCATCACAACAGCAAGAGAAAAAGTGTTTTGGTTCCTCATTTGTTTTAGCTTCAAAATTTGTTACAATGGTACAACTATATGACTATGAGCAAGTACCTATATATATATATATATATATATATATATATATATATATATATATATATATATATATATATATATAGGGATAACCACAAGCACCGACGGATCTAGAAACTTTTACTAGTCGGGGCAAAAAAAAGCCTAAAATATCTTTTTTCAAAAAAAAATACAGAAAAAATTTAAAATACTTAAATTTCTACAAAATACAAGGCCAAAATGGTAAAATTAGTACCAAATTATTCTCTTTTTTATTTATCTCTTGTGAATTTCTACATTTAATTTAAAAAGTTATTTAATGGGGACAACCCTTTTTTTTATGGGGCAAAATAAATTTGTTATATATTTCTGTAATCAAAATAATTTTTCAAGTAAAGCCAAATGCCCCCAATTTGATACATGCAGGCCCGTCCTTGAAACAATGGTACTTTTGGTCTTTTATTTTTGTTTTAAAATAATAGGACTTTTAAAAACTCAAGATATGTACAATTCACCAAAATTTTCTTAATATACCCTATATTTATTTAGTCTTTTAGAATCCCAAAGTATGAATTGATTGTCCAAGCACTATTTTATTTTAACTTCAATCATCCGAATACAACTACAAATGGGGCATTTAGTATTTGACCACCAACACAAACTAATGATACCTTAATATGTGTGTAACAAGTCAATAACACCAAAGATTAAGAACATATGGAGTATATGTCAAGGAAACTTGAATTTTGTATTAAATACCAACTTAATTTAATTTATAAGTTACAATATTTTCTTGACAAAAAGTTACAACATTTACTCTCATTTATTTCCACTTTTTTATATTTTAATAATAAATTTATAAATTATTTTTTGTTATAGGTTATGAATATTATTATTTTATTTCATTATTATTAGTAATAACTGTTGAATATTTGGTCAAAAAAACTGTTAGATAATTTTTACGCAAATAATCTATTAAATATTTTTTTGACTAAGTATTCTTTTAAATATTTAAGTTTCTTTATAATAGATGATTTATTTTTTTAAAAAAATTGAAACATATTTTAATTTTAAATGTTTTTGCTGAATATAAAATATTATGATATTTATAAAGAATTAGTTAAATACAACAATATTAAAGTACTATTTTGAATTTAAAAATAATCTGCAAAACGATTAAAAGAATTTTGTAAATCATCAAATATGATTACTAGTATGCAGTTTACTCAAAACACAACTGAAATAAAATATAAATTATTAAATTTATAAGCGTGATGGTCATCGTTGGAGACCACCTTATTCGTTGGAGACCACCTTATTGTACGATTAAGGAGCAGCATGACCGACTCATGAGGGAGGTAGTGTTACGTCTGTCGCTCGTCGTTTTGAGGGAGGATGACTTGTAGGATCGTGGCCTAATGGGCCCCGTGTTCCCACCCGCCATCTGTTGTTTCCTAGTTGCAAGGCCCCAAGGATGCCACTATGTCACAAGTATACATAGTATACTAACCGCCTAACCCGTGCTACGCACGGGGTTGACTAATTTTTAATTAGCAAAATTAAAGTAAAATCGGAAGGGGAAAACCTCTTTAATAAACCAATCATTCAAGACAACAGTTTTCTGTCCACTGCAGGAATCAAACTCGGGAGCACTAAGTCGACCCCGTGTCCTAGGGTAGCTTATGCCAGTGGACCAATGATGTTGGTTTGTAAAATATATAGTCAAATAATTGTGGATTGAAATTAAATTATAGCTATAAAGTAAATAAGAAGATTATAAAATTTAAAAAGAATATTGACTAAAAACGTTGAAATTAAACATCCATAGATAATGGGAAGAAAATGTCTACAACTTTTAATAACATAATCCATATTTATCAAATATAAATATAAAAACTTAGCCCATAATAAGAAAGAAAAGAAGACAACACAAATAGAAAGTGAAACACGTGGGTATCGTGCAGGGTTAGATGAAAACCACCAATAAAATAGAATCACCTATAGAAAGTTGAAAGAGGGCGATGCGGGGATCTATTGTAAACGTGGCCGAAATTCCCGTAAATAAAAATTAAATTAAAAAACTATAAATTAAATAAAAATACTATAAAATTAAAAATGAACATTAACAAAAACATTGAAATTCAACATCCATAGATAATAAGAAAAAAAAACGTAAAGAATATTAATAACAACAAATACATTGAAATTGAACATCCATAGACAATTAGAAGAAAAAGTTTAAAAAACTTTAATAACGTTACCTATATTTATCAAATATAAATATAAAAACTTAACACATAATTAAAGAGAAAATAAGACAACATAATTAGAAAGTGAAACACGTACGTATAGGTATCATGTAGAGTTTGATTTAAAACCACCAATAAAATAGAAGCACATATACAAAGTTGAAACTATTTTTGAAGAAAGAAGTTTGCATATTTGAATAAAATAGAAGCACATAGAAACACTATTTAGTATCGCATTACATATTTTGTCACAAATTTATTCCACCAAACGGGTTTTTGAGGAATGAGTTTTGTGTATCCGAACATGTAAAAAAAATTGAATCCTAAAGTACCTCAACAAATTGTTTGACATCACATTTTACGTATTTTGTCATGTATTTTTTTTTTCCGTCAAACAGGTTGTTGAGGAACAAACTTCACGTATCTGAATATATAAAATTTGTTGTGGACCCTAAAGTACTCCAAAATTCAATGTTGGCATCACACTTTACCTATTTTGTCACAAAGCTATTATTTTTTTTTTTATGAAACCAGTTATTGAGGAAAAAACTTTGGGTGTTTGAACAACTAATTTTTTTTCTGAATCCTAAAGTACATCAAAATACACTACTTAATATCATACTTTATAGGCTCAAATACTTTTCACCCCCCTGCAAAATTACTTGATATCCATTCACCCCCCGCGCTTCCAAAAACACCCTGCAAAATATAAGATTATCCAGTTACCCCCTTCAAATTGGGGGTAAATGGATAGTGGCAACATTTGTAGGGGGGTAACTGGATAATGTTATATTTTGCAAGGTTTGTTTTGCAAAAAAAAAAAATTTGCAGGGGGGTAAATGGATATCAGGTAATTTTGCAGGGGGGTGAAAAGTATTTAAGCCTACTTTATATATTTTGTAAAAAAATAACATTTTTTCACCATCAAGTACACCAAAACATACTGTTTAGCATTCCACTTTACGTATTTTGTCATGAAACTAAATATTTTTTCACCGATCGATTATTGAAAAACAAAGTTTGCAGATTTAAATATCTAAAATTTTTCGAGATCGTAGAGTACCCGTTAGAATATAAAAGAAAGATAAAATTTAAAAACATAAAATATTAAAAAAACAAAAAAAAACAAAAAACTGAAATAAAAAACAGAATAAAAAAAAAAAGCAGGAGTTCCCGCGCGGCATTGACAAGCCGCTTACAATAAAGAGATATGAAAAGACATGAGCGGACTTTTTCGGATTTGCCACAATCCCGAGTTTTTGGTAAGTTGTCTTTTAGTTTAGGAGTAGAATCTATTAATTACAATTCCGTAAAATTACAATTTTTGCCAAACACCCCCTTTTTTCACATTTTTAACAGCCAGTCTCTGAACTGGTTTGGTTGCTGTTTAGATGTGAGAGCTATATGATTTTCTTCCCTTTCGTACAGTAGCTTTCGTACCGTGTAACATTACCCCCTGAACGCAATAAAATTTGGAATTCATATGAATGACGTGTGTAGCAAGATTGTGTGATAAGTAGGAGGGGGTTGGGAGAAGCATGGGCCTTCACGATAAGTGTGACTGGGCTCGTTGATTTTTCGCTTGCTGGATTACGAGTGGGTTCGCTCTACCCTTCTTGTTCGATTTCAATTTATGGGCTCAGCCCATCATACAAAGTGTTCACACCATTTGCTAATACATATCGAGGTAAATTCATATATGTAAAGTGGAAATCTCGAATTTGAACTCGAGTAACTATACTAGAAATTTTTTAGCCTAACAACCAGATGTGTTAGGCCTTATAGACGGAGCATCGTTAATATACTATTTCTATTACATTTTAAAAAAATTGTTCTAAACTAAGTGTTATTTAATATTTTTAATGTAATTTAATTATTTTTTACAATCTCTTTTTTTACTAAAAAAAGATATTCATTCATTTAGATTTATGGAGTACATCGACGATAATACAAATCCAAATCCAGCAATTCTAAAAACACAAAGGATGAATATGTGAACAAATTCACAACATCCAAGTTAATATAGCATAAAACGGCAAAATGCCTACAATTGTGATAAAAAATAGTCGCTGAAAGCATGTTTAAAGCCTATTTCACTATTTATTTTTTACGAAAATCTACAACATATATGAGTGGTGTAGGCTTTTCTCAATAGACTAACATGTTAATAAGCCAATGAGACTCAGTTCAAATCTAAGATATAACAAAACCTTTTAGAGATTATATTTATATGACATTTTATTTAAATTCACGTAAAAAAATCTTATTTAAGTTATACTTTATAATAATACGTTTAAATTTATAAAAAATTGATGTAGGTCAACATGTTAAAATTAAAAAAAATATATTATAAAATTTATGATTTAACACTAATTGCAAAATTTAATATAATAATAATAATAGCAGTATTAAAAAAAATACCATTTACACAAAGAGCAACTTTAATGATAAATATTAAGATTATTATGACAAAGAAAACGAATGAAAAGTATAATAGAATTACGTCAAAAAAAAACAATAATAAAGCAACCCAACCAATGTCATGTAATATTTCAACTTGATATGTTGTCGATAAATTTCTTAACTCGTCGAATAAGATGCTTATTATTTAAAAAATATTGATTATTCCTCAAGATTGATGTTGAACATAGGTTTTTCATTAGAGATTACGGGTCACAACAATTGCAAATTCCATCATCATCGCAGCATCCAGGCCTCGGAGTTTCATCTTTCCAACATTGTTTTGTGCATTGAATGTCACACTTAGAACCCGTACCCATATGATTACAACAATCCTGCATAACTATTACCTCGATGTTTGTACTGTAACCAAAAATTAAAAAAAAAATATATGAATAAGATTATAATAACACTAAAGCAAATTTACTAAAATATGTAGTAAAAAAAATCACTTAAGTACCTTAGCAACATCAGAAAGAGCATCACAACAGCAAGAGAAAAAGTGTTTTGGTTCCTCATTTGTTACAATGGTACTACTATATGACTATGAGCAAAGTACCTATATATATAGTATAGGGATAACTCAAGCACCGAAGGATCTAGAAACTTTTATTAGTCGGGGCGAAAAATAGCCTAAATTTTTTTCAAAAAAAATATTGTAAATTTTTACAAAAATACATATAGAAAAATCCTAAAATACCTAAATTCTACAAATTACATGGCCAAAATGGTAAAATTAGTACCAACTTATTTTCTTTTTTATTTATCTCTTTTGAATTTGTACATTTAATTTAAAAAATTATCTAATGGGTCAACCCTTATTTTTTATGGGGGCAAAATAAATTTGTTATATATTTTTGTAAGCAAAATAATTTTTCAAGTGGGGGCAAATGCCCCCAATTTGATACATACAGATTCGTCATTGAACTCAAGTGAGAATCCTCGTTTATTATGATAAATAAAAATATTTAATTATAATTGTTGAATTAAAATAAATAATTGAGATAATGTCATTAATTATAAAATGTTTCATTTTTAATTAGAGGTCGCAAGAGATATTGTAATTAATCACGTAAGCTTAGTAGTTAATTTTAATCCAATGATTATAATTAAATAAAATAAATAAATTGTGCATTATTAAATAATAAATTCTAAATAAAACAATATATGTCAAGGGAACTTGAATTTTTGTATTAAATACAAACTTAATTTAATTTATAAAATTACTATATTTTTTTGACAAAAGTTATAACATTTACTCTCATTAATTATTTCCACTTTTTTATATTTTAATAATAAATTTATAAATTATTTTATATAAGTTATGAATATTAATATTTTATTTAATTATTAGTAGTAATAACTGTTGAATATTTGGTCAAAGAAACAGTTGAATAATTTTTTATGCAAATAATCTATTAAATATTTTTTTGACTAAGTATTCTATTAAATATTTAAGTTTCTTTAAAATAGATTAATTATTATTTAAAAATTTGAAACATATTTTAATTTTAAATATTGTTGCTGAATATAAAATATTATGATATTTATATAAAAAATTAGTTAACAACAACAATATTAAAGTACTATTTTCAATTTAAAAATAATATCAAAAACAATTAAAAGAATTTTGTATATCATCAAGTATTATTACTAATATGCAATTTAATCAAAACACAACTGAAATAAAATATAAATTATTAAATCTATAGGCGCGATGGTCGTCGTAGGAGACCACCTTAATGTACGATTAGGGAGTAGCATGACCGACTCATGAGGGAGGTAGTCTTACGTCTGTCGATCGTCGTTTTGAGGGAGGATGACTTGCAGGATTGTGGCGTGATGAGGCCCCGTGTTCCCACCCGCCGTCTGTTTTTCACACCGTTCTCGAATTTGCATCGTTTTTGTTGAAACATTTTGTTATAGTTCAGTTTTTGCACTCAATACGAGTTGAACACAATGTGTTTGACACAAATTGGTTGAGAAATGAGCAAATAAGAGCCAAAATACGTTTTGTAGATGCAAATTGATTTTTGATAGTGTTTGCATTTTACGCGCTTTTCTGAACAAAATACTTTCCATATTATGATTCCTTGTTGAATTTTGAGCATTTTAGGCTCAAGAATCGTTCAATTTGATGCTCTATAGCAACATCACCATTGTTGAGATTGAATGTTTTTTTGAACTTCAAATTCAAGATTTCGGTTCGAGAAGTGATTTTGTGGATAAACACTTTTCTGAGTTATTCAAGAAACAAAAAATCAAAGTGTTTTTGGTGTTATTAAGCACATTCATAGTGTTCTTCATTTTTCTGTATTTTTGTTTAAAAGGACCAAACCGAAACAAATATAAAAGATAAATGACCAAAGTCAGGAAAAAAAAGATAAAGGATCAAACTGACACAAAAATGAAAGATAAAAGACCAAAACGGAAAAAAAAAGATAAAGGACTAAAATGAAACTAAAGTCAAATATAAAGGACCAAAAGTGCAATTTAGCCAAAGATTTTCATATGCCAACAACGAGTAAATGTTGTTAGCAAAAGCAAAATTTTGCCAACACCTTTTTTTTTTGGTTCAGTCATGCAATATTTCATGTTAACAAGCAAAGGCAACCGAAACATTACACCAAAGTGTAAGCTACTAGCTTACTGAGAAAGCACAGGTGTCCAATACTGGACAACAATTAAACATCGGATATAGCTAAAGCTCCTAATAATAACTCTAAGCACATGAGCAGCACCTGAAACAACCAAATCGTACTGATCTAACTTAATTAAAACATAGTTAAAACATAAACAATCCTAAAAGCTAAACGATCATCCAGCAACAATGAAGCACAATCAGCCAACTCTCAAAGCCTTCACCGCCATACAGAGCACCGGTACCATTGTCGACCTACCACCGAAAAACAAGATCAACCACCGAGTTGTTGAGGAAAAAACGCTGCCTTATTTATTTATTCTTATTGTGGTGTGCTTATCGTCCTACCTTACGCCGCCTTTGCTGTAGTGGGCCTTATGGGCTTCAGTTTGTATTTGTTTGCGGATCATTGGATGAATCTTCTCTTAAAGGAATTTTGATTTTCTTTGACTTCTAGTTTAGTTTTGGGGTTTTTTTTTTACCAACAACATTAGAGGTGTTCAAAACCGAACCAAACCAATAGACAACCGTAAACCCGAACCAAACCAAACCGAAAATCGCAAAAAAATGCTTTTGATCGGTTTTATTTGGTTCTTTTTTTCATTGCACCGTGCGGTTCGGTTTGGTTCGCGATTTTGATTTCAGAAACCGAACCAAACCAAATCAAACCGCAAGTAACACTAAGGCTTGTTGAATTACAACTTTCCTTACTAACTTACTAACCCAAATGCAACTAAAACCCAACTTTCACTCACTTACTAGCCCAAATCCAATTAATTCTTTGACTCACTTACAAACAATCCATATTGTTATGCTATATTTAAAAATTACAATCAAATATCAGATATTTAATTCAAATTCTTTTAAACATTGTCTTAGCTATTTTAAAAGAATTAAAAGAGAGTAATTTATATACTACATATATTTGAGTAGATTTTTTCTTAAAGATTTATGTTAGCCATTTCTTATGTTAGTTAATTTAACTTCATTTTAAATTATGTTTTGTTTTGGAAAAAACTGAACCAACCGAACCAATCCAAACCGCATTGGTTTGGTTTGGTTTGGTTTTATTTTAGGAAGCCAACCGAACCAAACCAAACCGCATGTAATTTTACATTGCGGTTCGGTTCACTTTTTGTCTCAAAACCGAACCAAACCGCACCGCAAACACCCCTACCCAACATTTGAAATTATACCCCCACGGACCCTGCGAAAAGACGAAAATACCCATAATAATTTACAAATTTACAAAACATTTACCATTTGTCACTTACATTACATCCGTTTGACCAGAAATTTTTCAGAGAAAATCGGATTTACCTCACGAGACATACATCTGATTTCCCCAAAAAATCGCATCGTATTTAGCTACATACGATTTCCATCAGAATCAGCCCAAAACAGTGAGTAGGATCTACGTAGATCCGATTTCCCCAGAGGATCTACCTAGATCCGATTTCGCACCGATTTGTATTTTTATTTATTTTTATTAATTTGTTTGTTTTTTTAGTGTCACATAGGATCCGAGGGGAATCGTCTTCTCGACCGACTTAGCAGCAGGTCTCCTCGTCGTCGTCTGCTCCCAGTACACGCACCCGCTACAGGGTTGCGGGACATGCGTCCACTCGGCGTAGGCGCACTGAGGGTAGACAGTAGTCGGTAGAGGAGTCCCCAGACTATCAATATGAGCAGCAGCAGGACCACTCATATCATGACCAGTATATGCCTGAACAGCAGAACCATCATGACCAGTATATGCCTGAACACCAGAACCATCAGGAGGAGCACGATCAGGAGCAGCACCATCAGGAGCAGCCTTTTCTATTCACTGAGCTGACGTCTCATGTTTGTTCTCGTGTACTGAACACGCCGGTAAGTTGAATTTATTTACATAGTCTTGTTAGTTAAATTTATTGTTCTACATAGCCTAATATTTATTTATTTATTTTAAATTCAGACATATGAGCGTAAATTGAAGGTTACTAACCATGGTAACAAGCTGGGTAAGAGGCTACTTGGGTATTCCCAAAACCTCCAGTTTTAGCAGCAGTTCACAGCTTCCGGCTTAGGCCCCCTCATCCCGACAGGACATGCCACAGTGGACCATGAGCTTGCTGTCCGCTTTTGTTGAGAGATGGCACCAGGAGACATCGTCATTTCACTTACCACTTGGTGAAATGACGATTACTTTGGATGACGTGTCATGTTTGCTGCATCTACCAATTTTTGGCAGATACTACAAAGCTCCACCCACTTCTGTCACCACTGATCAGCCAGTCCAGCTAGTTGTCGCTTATCTCGAGGTGACTTATGGCGAGGCTGCTGCTGAGTGCCGAGTTAGCTCCGGGCCATATTACCGTTTTGACTGACTGCATGCAGGAGATAGTTAGAGTGAGCTCCATACAGGACGACATTGCTCCTGCTATTAGGGCGATTATCCTTTTGGTTCTGAGCATGAGCATCTTCACGGTCAAGACTGGAGACAGGGCTGAGGCCAAGTGGCTGCTGCTACTTGAGGACGTCAGTGCAGCTGGTGTTGGATGATCATATGCATGGGAGGCCAAGCAATTTTGAAGAAGCGTTCCTCACTCCCAAGCCACGGAGAACCCAAAATCAGTTTACAGAAGGTGCAGTTTAATAGGGGTTGAAGGCTTGAAGCGATAGTTTTCAACTGTAAAAGATTGCTTTTGAGGCGGTGTTTTTCTTCGAAGAGGAATGATTGGTAAGATCCATATCTCACCCTTTGGAGTCAAGACAGGAAACAAGACAGCTGACCAATCTACGTAGAAGCAAATAAATAATATAAGCCTAATCCAATGCATGCTCACTCTACTCAAACAAATTATCAGCAAGCATATAAGTAATATAGCCACGGCCAATGAGAGTGCACCATTCAATACCCTTCAAAACCATGAAAATAATGGATCTTCACTTCACATATCATAACCAGCAAGCCCCCCTTTGACAAATAGTCTTCTACATCATTCTACAACAATCTGAGGGCTTATTGAAACCTGAATAACAGTCCTAGCATTCTATTGAAGACATGAAGCCAGTTAGATACAAATGGATTTTTGGGCGTGAATGAAATGAGAATGATGAAAGTGTGAGATATAAAGCTCGAGTTGTTGTTCAATAGTTTTCGCAAAGACTTGACATTTATTTTGAAGAGACATATTCACTTGTAATGGAGACAAGTACTTTCCAATATTTAATTAGCCTAATAGCACATGAACGACTAAATTTATACATGATGGATGTTGTTATAGCTTATTTCAATGTTATACTTGATAGTGACATTTATATGAAACTCCCCCAAAGGATTCAGTTTGGTTGAGGTAAACAGTTCAAACTCTCGAGAAGATTACTCAATCAAATTAAATAGTTCTCTCTATGGACTAAAAACAATATGGACGCATGTGATATAACTGTCTCAAACAATATTTGTTGAAGGAATGATATATGAACCCATTTGTCCATATATTTTTATGAAGAAAAAGAATATGGAAATGAATTTTCTATAGTTACTTTTAAATGATTACTTAAATACTATTGGAATCCCTAAATAGTTTTTAAAAGCTATAGATTGTTTAAACAAAGAGTTCGAAATGAAGGACTTAAGAAAGACTAAATTTTGTTTTGAATTATAAATTGAGCGTTTAAATAATAGAATTTTGTACAACAAGAAGCTTATATAACAAATTTCTAAAACAATTTATATGGAAAAATCACATCCATTGTGCATTCCAATGATTGTAAGATCACTAGATGTGAACAAAGACATGTTTTTACCACGAGAAAAGAACGAATAACTACTTGATCCTGAAGCCCCATATCTTAGTAAATTTGGGTCACTAATGTAGGTTTCTAGTTTCCTAATCTATCATTGATTGTCAATCTATTAACAAGATATGGTTTTTCACCTATACATAGTCATTGGAATGATGTTAATCATATACTTTGTTAATGTAACTATTACCACAATTTGCTTTATTACAAGATATATTATTTATACAATTTGCTTTATTACATTCCAATTTTTCATATTATTAATGTAATTATTACCATAATTTCCTCAGAGTAACAGTTTGCCAACCTAGCTATCATCTTAAAGACAGTTCACTGTTTGGGAAACAACTCTAAGAGATTGACATTCTTCTATTCTGAAGGGTTTACTAAAGCTACTCCTTAAACGACGACCTCAGAGCTTCTCGTCAATGCGATGATCGACTGAGTCAGGTAACCGGGCTGCTACATACAAGCTTGGATGCCCATCAATTTCTACCGCACCAACATCTGTAGCCCTCTGCTTCCACTGCGCACTCTGATGGAAAAGAAGGCTGAGAGTTCTATGGTTTTAGATTTCTGGGGTTTGCGGGGCTATGGCCATCAATTTTCGTTATTCTCTCAGTACCTTATATGATATCTCTAGTTGATCAAGCTCGAGGTTTGACACAATATATATACTGGGAGGTTTCGATAGTTAATCGTCAAAGTCCCTGACTGCTGACTCAATCTATCTAATCTAATAACTACTGAAACACTAAGCCCGACTAGGTGGAACTGCTCTGATACCAAAATGTAACATCCTAGATTTTTAGCCGACAATAAAAATCTGAGACTTTACTTTTTGGATCATTCAGAGTACGCATTTAAAGTTGGATTATATTATATACTAACTTCAAGTGCTCACAATGATAGGATTTTACTTAAAAATGAAAACTTAGTTCATATACATAATCAAACTATTAGTTCAAAATCACCTATCGGAGCCTATTCTTAACTTAATCAAACATAAATACATAATTCCTAGAAACTTTAAAACCGAGTTCTTGTTATTGACAATAACAAAAGTTATTCTACTGGAACTAATTTCTCAACCTAACTAACTCCAAGCCTTGTGATGGGATCACGACAAGTGTACCGGGTCGTTACTAGTAATAGTACGGAAATACCGAGTGTCGAACTCAGGGACTGCGGTTAATTATCAGTTTAACAAATTTAACTTCTAAATTGAAAAGGGACTAACTTGAATTTGTTTGACAATAAATTAAAGTGAAAAGCGATAAAGATATTTTTGTAGTTTTAATTTAAGAATAACAGGAACACAAGTTGAAGTTGTATGAATTAAAGAGCATTGGGGACGAGCTTCAACCTACTTCACTCTTATATCTAAAGAATCAAACATATTATTGAACTTATTTTATGAGGTATGATCAAATTGCTATAATTATTCTAATCCTAATTCCTTAGGTAAAAGAACCTTTATTTCTAATAAAAACCCCTAATTCCTTAGGTGACATTAAAAAGAAATAAGCAATAATAACAACAATTATCCTTTGATTCTGAATACCAATGACTATTCCTAGACTAAAGATAAGCAGATTTCAACTCTCAAACATATGCAATTCAAACTTCCATTCATAATCACATATCATAAATCATCCTAAGAGTGATCAAATCTTAGAAAGCATTAAGAACAGATATTAAAATATAAATCATAACGTTAATTCAAATAATAGAGGTTTGATTCAACAATATAAGAGATTCATAAATTGTTACGCATCCCCAACAACGGGAAATTTACCTAGACATAGAAATAGAGATAACAATTAAAAAAGAAAAAGGGAAATAGAATAACCCCGAGCTTTCGTCGGTTCCTCCGCTACCTCCCTCACGGTGATATGCTAGGTTTGCAATTATCTCCTCCGAAGAACTTTCAGCCGTCACAACCTATATATTAATATATGTATGCGGCTCCCTCCTCTCTAATTAATGCCCAAATCTTTCAATTACCATTTAGATCTTTTTCTTGTGCTCCAATTCATCATCTTAACCTTTTCTCCAAGTTTCCTTCAATTCTCGTTTCTTCCTTTTTTTTTAATTCTCCTTCAACTCTTTTCTTTCTTTCCAAGACATCAGCCTTTCCATCTCCAAAAGCTCATTTTCTTTATTTCTCTTTTTAAATCTCTTTTTGTCTCAATTCCTTCTTCCCATTGGTTGGCTAAATAATAATAAGGTCTGCACATACAAATATAAATAATTAAACTAATGATTATTTTGCTCAAATTTGCAACTAAATTTTGGGAAGATCATCAAAGTATTTTAAGAGATAAACCATGCCCAATTAACATCAAATTAAGACAAATGCAAACTATAAGTCTAGAGAATATGACAATTTTCCCTTCATATAGAATAGAAAAATTAGATAATTTAGAGAATTATCACCACCCCAAACTTAAATCCTTGCTTGTCCTCAAGCAACAACACACATTGTGCACTGGGTTAGAATCAAAACACAAGTTCCACAAGTGAAATTCCACAAATCACCATCATTCAAGCATTCCATAACATTGTGCAATCAAAAAACCAAACTGCCCAAAACTCTTGCTAGTAAGCAAACCAAGCTAAAGCAACCAAAAAATAACATGGGCAGCCAGTCATCAACATCAACCCTCTCCTCACACGCTCACCGAAGTTCACTCTTAAGTGTATATAGGGTAATGCGCTCAAATCACAATACATGTATATCCTACCATAGGCTTGAACAAAGTTCTAAGAAAAACAATCACACACAAATACCACACATATCATGAGGACTTTATGAGGGTTGTAATGGGGCTTGGGTCAGGGTGGATAAATTTTGGAATCTAGGCTTTCTTGATTGAAATTGAGAAATGCATTAGTCACTCTAGATTCTATCCTTACTCATCAAACTTCTTCAAAAGAATTGCCCACAAGGAAAAATTGTCCTTGTTATCGTTTTCTATTTTTATTATGATTTTTTTTTACTTTCTTTTTCTTTTTTTTTCTTTTGCTTCTTTTTTTTCTTTTTCTTCTTTTTTTTTTTGACATTTTTGGTACTTGTCTTTTTTTTTTACAACCTATTTTGGTATATATACCCACCCCAAACTTAGAATAATTGTTTGTCCTCAAGCAACCCAAAACTTAAATCATATCTAATGATCCATCATGACAACACATTCCTCAATTTCAAACAAGTGGGACACTTGGTTTTTCAGTTAATGGCTTGTAATGAGGTTTATAACCAGAAAAAAAAGGATTTAACGCTCAAATGGGCTGCTCAAAGGTCAAGATTTAAGGGTAGGCATTTTAAGGCTCTAGCTACCAAGAAACAGAAGTCCTCTATCATGTATGTGTGTGTATATGCGATGCAAAAGCAATCAAGAACTAAGTTCAAGTTCTGAAGAAATACACATGCATGGACACTCACAAATCAAGAAATTAAGTGTTTAGGCTCTAAAGCTCACAGGCTGTGAGAGAGTCAAAGCAATGAAATGAATGCCCAGTGTTTTCTTGTGTTACCATGCTCAGTTGCTGAGAATCTTTTTTTTTGGACAGCTGAGTGTTCATCATGCACATGCTAACTTAACTTATTAAATGGTGATATGTAGGAAATTCAAATGCAAACAAGTGTTCAAACTCAATCACCCAACAACCCTCAAAGTCATTAATCAACAAAGTTCATAGGTTGTTATGTGGTCTTACTGCTCACACATCACAGGCGAGTTTAACAGCAATTCAACAAAACACAGTACGAGACTTAAATAGAAAGGACATTGCAAAAAAAAAACTAAAGTAAAATAAAGTGAAAAAGAGAAGAGATAGAACACTCCCTCGCATGGGTTGCCTCCCATGAAGCACTTCTTTAACGTCACTAGCTTGACGTTGAGGTGATTCTTCAATTTGGCTCAGGTGGAGGACTTTGCTTCTCAGGTGCCTCCTTTAGTGCTCTTTGGGTACCTTTTCTTTTAAGCTTAAGTTTCCTCTTCCTAAAAGTTTCATGAGGGGAATAGAACGGAGGATCCACTGACATAGCCACAACTTCTTTTTTCTTAGTGTCAACCCCTTCTTCAAAATCTTTTGATACAACAAGTGAATTCTCAAGAGGTAAGTGGACCGCTTGATCATGAAGTTTTTTTTCAATTATGGGGTCAAGCACCCCAATGGAGTAACACTTTTCATTTCCCTTCTTACAGTCCATGGCGTTGAGCACATTCAAAATCACGACTTCATCTTGGACTTTCAATGTCAAAGTTCCATCTGCTACATCAATTACAGCTCTAGCGGTAGCAAGGAAAGGTCTACCCAAAATCAACGAGATGTCATTGTCTTCTTCCATGTCAAGAACCACAAAATCCACTGGAAAGATGAATTTGTCAATTTTCACAAGGACATCTTCGACTACACCATATGGATGCTTCACTGAACGATCAGCTAGATGCAAAGTCATCATGGTGATCTTTATCTGACCAATCCCCAACTTTTTGAAAATGGAGAGTGGCATTAAACTGATACTCGCCCCAAGATCACACAATGCTTTCTCAAAAGTTCTATCCTCAATAGTGCAAGGAACAGAGAAGCTTCCGGGATCTTTGAGTTTTTGTGGAAGCTTCCTTTGCAAAATTGCACTGCACTCCTCGATGAGCATGACCTTCTCCTCATCCACGATCCTCCTCTTCTTTGAAAGGATCTCTTTCATGAATTTGGCATATTTGGGCATCTGTTCAAGAGCTTCTGCAAAAGGAATGTTAATTTGTAACTTTTTGAAAACATCTAAAAACTTACCAAATTGATTTTCATCTTGCTCCTTCTTTAATCTTTGGGGGTAAGGTAGCTTGATGATTAGTTTTGGAAGCTTTGGCTTCTCTTTTACATTAGAATTCTCATCAACACCCACAGAAGCGTTGTCACTAGGCTCAATCACTTCTTCTGGACTCTTCTTTGCTACAACTTCAATTGTTTTGCCACTTCGTGTGGTTATAGCGTTCACTGTTTCACCACTTTTTGGATTAGGAATGGTATCACTTGGAAGAGATCCTGAAGGTCTTTGTGCAACTTGTTTGGCCAGTTGGCCCACTTGAGTCTCTAGATTTCTTATGGAACCCTCTTGATTTTTAGAACTAGCTTGTAGACTTTTGAAACCTGCTCTTGTTTCCTCCATGAATGAAGAAGTTTGTGCAGCTAGTCCCTCAACTGCTATCTCCCAATCTGCTTTCGTTTGGGGAGAATTTTGGCCTTGCCCTTGATCCTTCCAAGAGAAATTCGGATGATTCCTCCACCCCGGATTGTAGGTGTTGGAATATAGATTATTATTGACAAAAAATATCTTCTCTTGAACTGATAGGGGAAGTTCACAGTTCAGATTAGAATGTGGACCTTCACAGTAATCACACTTCAAACTTGTCACAACATTTACATGAGTAGAATGGTGTTGAACATAATTCAACTTTAGAGCTTCCATTCCCTTTTTCAGTTCTTCCAACTGTTGAGTGATTATCTTCTATTGAGCCAACCCAGCAGTCTGAGCATCTAAGTCAAAGAGACCTCTTTTAGATGTACCTCCTCTATCATGAGCCGCCAAGTAATCATTAGAAACCATAGCTTCAATCATTTGTCTTGCTTCTACCGCGGTATTGAAATTCAAAGAACCACCTGCTGAGGCATCAAGCATCATCCTAGCATTCGGTCTCAACCCAGTACAAAAGATTTGCATTTACTGATGGTCATCGAAACCATGATTCGGGCAAGCCTTCAATGTGATCTTGAATCTTTTGTAAGTCTCATAAAGCGACTCACCATCTTTTTGCTCAAAACTATTAATTTTTCCCCTCTTCTTAATGAACATGGAAGGAGGGAAAAATTGTTCAAGAAACTTGTCTTCAAGATCATTCCATGTAGTGATGCTACCCTCAGGTTGTGAATCAAACCACTCTTTGGCTTCATCTTTTAGAGAGAATGGAAAAAGCCTCAGTTTCTTAGCTTCATCAGTATTACCATCCACTTTCACTGTTTCACATAGTGTTGCAAAATTGGTGAGATGCTTGTTTGCATCTTCACATGGTCTTCCACCAAATTGCATCTCCCTCAATTGACGGAACAGTCCTGGGTTGATCTCAAATCTATTTACGGTGACCGGTTGATGAACAATTGGTAACATTTGTCTGTTTGTGTCACGATTCCCATAGTCTCCAAGAGTGCGTCTCACTGGTGGGTCATCCATATCTTCAATCCCAGGAATCTCAGGCACAATCTCTACTTCTCTTCCTGCTTCTTTTTCTTGTAGCCTTTCGATTAGCCTTTGCTGTCTTTTCAATTTCTGGATCAAAGAGAAGGTCAGCTGAGGCAGTGCCTTGCATAAACAATCTTAGAGCAAGAGTAAGTGAGTAAGAGATAAAAAAAAATAAAATGACAGAAATTAAAATTCAATTAAGTAATTAAAAATTAAGCTAATAAAAATTTGGCAGTCCTCGGCAACGGCGCCAAAAACTTGATGGGATCACGGTAAGTGTACTGGATCGTTACTAGTAATAGTACGGAAATACCGAGTGTCGAACTCAGGGACTGCGGTTAATTATCAGTTTAACAAATTTAACTTCTAAATTGAAAAGGGACTAACTTGGATTTGTTTGACAAGAAATTAAAGTGAAAAGCGATAAAGATATTTTTGTAGTTTTAATTTAAGAATAACAGGAACACAAGTTGAAGTTGTATGAATTAAGGAACACAAGTTGAAGTTGTATGAATTAAAGAGCATTGGAGACGAGCTTCAATCTACTTCACTCTTATATCTAAATAATCAAACATATTATTGAACTTATTTTATGAGCTGTGATCAAATTGCTATAATTATTCTAATCCTAATTCCTTAGGTAAAAGAACCTTTATTTTGAATAAAAACCCCTAATTCCTTAGGTGACCTTAAAAAGAAATAAGCAGCAATAACAACAATTATCCTTTGATTCTGAATACCAATGACTATTCCTAGACTAAAGATAACCAGATTTCAATTTTCAAGCATATGCAATTCAAACTTCCATTCATAATCACATATCATAAATCATCCTAAGAGTGATCAAATCCTAGAAAGCATTAAGAACAGAGATTAAAACATAAATCATAACGTTAATTCAAATAATAGAGGTTTGATTCAACAATATAAGAGATTCATAAATTGTTACTCATCCCCAACAACGAGAAATTTAGCTAGACATAGAAATAGAGATAACAATTAAAAAAGAAAAAGGGAAATAGAATAACCCCATGAAAAGATGAAGATGATCCGAGCTTCCGTCGGTTCCGCCGCTATCTCCCTCACGGTGATATGTTAGGTTTGCAATTATCTCCTCCCAAGAGCTTCCGGCCGTCACAACCTATATATTAATATATGTATGCGGCTCCCTCCTCTCTAATTCATGCCCAAATCTTTCAATTATCATTTAGATCTTTTTCTTGTGCTCCAATTCATCATCTTAACCTTTTCTCCAAGTTTCCTTCAATTCTCGTTTCTTCCTTTTTTTTTAATTCTCCTTCAACTCTTTTCTTTCTTTCCAAGACATCAACCTTTCCTTCTTTACCTAACGGACTTGACAATTAATTGGGCTCATTAGCCAATGGGCCTATTTTAGTTCACGTTTTCCATCTCCAAAAGCTCATTTTCTTTATTTCTCTTTTTAAATCTCTTTTTGTCTCAATTCCTTCTTCCCATTGGTTGGCTAAATAATAATAAGGCCTGCACATACAAATATAAATAATTAAACTAATGATTATTTTGCTCAAATTTGCAAGTAAATTTTGGGAAGATCATCAAAGTATTTTAAGAGATAAACCATGCCCAATTAACATCAAATTAAGACAAATGCAAACTATAAGTCAAGAGAATACGACAATTTTCCCTTCATATAGGGGACTCCTTCAATGAGCTACTTTCGTCTGCTTATCTGAAATACAACAAACATGAGGAGTGAGCTTACATAATCTTAGTGAGTTCTCCGTGACCCCTTACTAATACTCTTCGTGTATCTTTTAAGTTATAACCCATGATGCATCCCCCTAACGTCCTTGACTGACATAATATAAAAGCTACGAAGTACCCTAATGGGAACTCGCATTCTATAAATAAGTAAAACACACTAACCTAACCTACTGGGCTGTGAGACAGCTCATGACACCACCCCAAGTACATCATCCATTCGTTAATTCATTTATAATGTGCATACATAGACACTAGATAGTTTACTCTCTCGAGACAAAGCTTTTCGATGCACATAAGCATTCATTCATCAATGGGGAGGGTTGAGGAAGGGATTGGAGGAGGTTTGGAATCAAAAAGCAAAGTTTTAAGCAATTAAGTTTTAAAAAGTGGGACAAAATGCTTATAATTGATTATAGTGACTTCATAATCAATTATAATAGCTTGATAATCAATTATAACAGCTTGATAATCGATTATCATGGCTTCATTTTCGATTATTAGTGCTCCATAATCGATTATGGTCTATTTCCTGCATAAAAATCAGTTCCAAAACAGTTTTAATCTCCCAAACAACTTCCCTTCAAATCCAAACTCTATCCAATCAAACCTAACTCACAATATACCAACATTACACTTAATTTCAAACCAATCATGCATCCAAAACAACCTTTGCAACATCAAATCAGACATTCAAGCATCCAGCACAAAGTCTCACAGATTTTCAGGTTTATGTTCAGTTCATATTACAAAGCAACATGCAATACTGGAAATCAAAAGAAAGGTAAAAGAACTCACTTGGATATCAAAATAGAGTAGCACCAACAAACACCCAACAAGCTTCCTAAACTCGAAACAGACCCCTAACTTCAAACCAGGTCCTTTCCTCTCAAAACTTCAAATTTCTCACTTCAAGCTCACATGCAACCTTGAAATTGAAGACTTTAGCCATAAAACCCCAAATGAAAAACGAAATGGACCTCAAGAAGAAGGGGGTGATGAATTCTCAGAACTTGTGGTTTCTATTTCAATCCAAATTGAAAGAGATGAAGATTGTGAAGATGATATTGAGGTTTTGATGAGGAAAATGAGGAGAATTAGGTGTGAGTATTCATGGTTGTTTGAAGATATGGAATGAAAAATGTGGATTCCTTCCTTCGACCATCCTCTCCCTTCGACCATCCTCTCCCTCTCACTCTAGGTTTTCTTTCCCTTCTCTCTAAAAGTAATTAAAATTATTTTGGGTGTTGCAATAAATGAGATCATAAAAAGGGGGTATCCAAACAAGTAACAATGTCACTGTATTCAAAATACAACTTAATAGATTCTCTTGCCTTTTTAGGAATACCAAGATTAGGCGTTGTATAAACAATGCATTCGTAGTTTGTATATTCATGGACTGTGCTTTGTTATCATTTTTTATCAAATGATACATGTGATTCAGGGTGGCAAACACACCCAAGAAACAAACGTGGGAAATCGTTTTGAGTATATATGAGTGAGATTTCATCACGTATGCTATAGTTTAAACAAATATTTTTAAATTTATAGTAAAAAACTCTTTTGCACTAGTGGTTGGGGCACTAATGTACCTTTCTAGTTTTCAAATCTGTCGTTTGTTGTCCATGTATCAGCAATATAGTTCTTCACCTATACATAGTCATTGGAATGTCGTTTGTTAGCACTGCATGAGGCAAGTCGAGGATGAATTTGGTTGATCAGAACTGTAATTCAACATGTACAAGAAACCTGTGGTTTGGTTTGTCTACTAGAAAAATTATTAACAACAATGTTTGAAGATAATTGTGCATGAATTGTTTAGTGGAAAGAAGTGTATATTACAGGAGATAGAACAAAAACACATTTCGCTAAAAGTCTTCTGCAGTCATGATCTTCAAAAGAGTGGTACATTAGCATTCAATAGATTTAACAAATCTTCTATCAAATTCATTGCCAAATAGTACTTTTGAACAAGATTGATCTTCGTCATCTCAAAGATCATTGCATCCATAAGGGGGAGAAATATAACACACACATATATTGCCTTTTCTTCTTAGTAAGAAAATTACCTTTATATAAATAAACAAGCATTAGTTATATGAGGACGTCGGCTCCCTGGGTTCAAACTCGGGTGTGAGCAGTGATAGTTTGTGTGTTGTTTATTTGTTTAGTTGTAAAAAAAACTAAAAATATTTAATTACAAGGATACAAATAAGGCTCCCTAGACAAAGAACACATGTAAACTTATTGTCAAAAGGCACCAACTTAGGTTCTATTTGTTAGCAGGTTTTTAGTTAAAAAATGTGTGGTAAGATTTTTAAAAACTAAATCTTTAAAATAATGAAATTTTTATCACAATTTGAAAAGAGTAAATTATAAAAAGATATTATAATTGACATAATACGTATTTTGTTTGTAACATTTAATGCATTATCTATGCTGATGTCTTGGATAGATTTTTTTTGATAAGCAAAAAATTATATTCAAAGGGGTGTAAACGGGCACCCCAACCGTTACAAATACAAGGGGTTTCATTAAACTTCATTGGGCCAAAACCCCATGGGAAAAAGACCGAAGGAGGAAAGAGTACCCCGGGAAGAATGAGACAACAGGTCAAATTACACTGAATTCATACAAGCAATAGGGTTTCCCCACCAATTTGAAATTTTCAAAGCTGAATTGCGACCTTCAATGCTGATGAACCAACTCCAAGATATCATTTTAATATGATTGACTACCACTTGAGAATTGAAGACTTGATCCTTGAAGAGAATATGATTTCGGTGGATCCAAAGGCACTATGTGACTGCCATCCAAAGTAAATATTTTAATCTCCCAGCCTTCTTTGACTCCAAGTTGATACCATGGGCCTTAAAATGCGCCACTCCAACAAGAGAATCCATGAGCACACTTCCTATCCAATTATAAATAGAAGTCCAAACTGATCGAGAGCACCTGCACACAAAAAATAAGGGAACAATAGACTCATCTTGCTCAAAACAAAAAGGACACCACGACCCATGAGGGTCCTTAATGATACGTACCCTTAGACTTTTTAGTTATTGAAATAATTATCTGCAAAGATTTATATGGCAATAGGTATGTTAAAATAAATATTATGGGGCACACTTCAAAAAAAATATTATGAGCACAAATTAATCTTTTTAACTATAATGAGTCACACACTAATTATATTTAGCATATTAATTTATGAATGACTTATTTGTTAATTTGATTATTCTTTGCATTCTTAACATTATTTACAATCTATTTTTGAATTGTTTATCCATTTCAATCAAGTAGCTACTAATGCAGGTTTTATTTGAGGTGTACACTAGTGTATGTGTGTGAAACAAAGTTGATTTTGACACACTTGAGGCTAAACTATGAAGCCAACTCAATGAGATAGTGGAAAATGTACTGGTGGTGAAGCCCAGGGCAGAGGAAGAATGAAAATGAAACGTTTTTGAGAAGAACACAAATAAAATAGTAATTAATATATTTTTTCTTGTTGACTATTTTCTTTCATAAAGAAATTTTCTTTCATATAGAAAAATAACTAGTAATTATATTATTTATACAATTTGCTTGATTACTTTTGAGTTTTTCATGGACATTATTATTGGCTAGTAACATCATGGCCAGATTTTGACGCGGAGTACTAGTAAATTTGTAATGTTTGCATTTATTATTTGTTGATGACTAAGAAGATAAGACTGTATTAAAAATATTTCATGTTATAATAGTTATCTGTATATATTATATATTTTATATTTCTCTGAAAATCCCATGAGTTTGTTAGTCTCTTTGAGGGCATTGTCTTGATTTTTTTCTTACTATGGATTATAATTTACTACAAATAATTAAAACATAGGTGTGACATAGATCAGTGGTAGTGGAGATTAGTGAGCCTATTATTTATGTTAGTAACTTCATTAAGTGGGGAGATGGATAGGCAAGGACTTAAAATCATTGTGTGAGGGAAAATGAGGAATAACACATTAATTGGTAGCAATCGATTTGTGTTGTGATTTTGATATATCTTTGACAAGTAATTTAAAAATAAAAAAACTAAAGAAATTGAAATAAAAGTGAAGTTGATTCATAAACCAAAGTGAGAATAGGATAGAGAAACATCAAAGAGGCACTAAAATTTATATTTTTGAAATTCCAAGATAAGTTGATAGAAAAGTTCCATTTATATAATTTCATGCATGTTAAAAACAATTTTTCTAGGATTATGACTTATTGCCTTATTGGTGAGGGGGGTTCCAAATTTTGGTGCTTGATTGGCTGCAATGGCAGCCAGCCATACGGGTCCCCAAGACTTATTCCAGGTTCTGATGGCGGGTCCCGCATTTTTTGCATATCCCAGGCGTGACTCCATATGCTGCCTTCCATTCTCTTGTGAATAAAGGAACGCCTGACGCACTGCAGATGTTGTCAGACACTGTCTCCACTGGGGACCTGCCAAGGACAGCGCATGTCCCAACCCACTCCCTTTTGGTGGGGCCTCAAATTCCTATTTGTTGTACGCTTCCTGAGGCATGATCAATTGCTAGTAGAAAGAAAGGGATACATTTTTCTTATTAGGGTGGAATATGAGTGTCTGCTTGTGTTTTGTAAGTTTTGTCAATGTATTGGGCACTCACTACAAAATTGTAAGCATTGCAATGACCCTATCTATTTGCGGAGAGAGATAAAGGAAATAAGGAGGAGCCACGGAAGGTGAATCAATTGCATCCTAAGTCTACTACTCAATATGTCCCTAAGAAAAATAAGGGGAAATCTGTTGTCATGGAGAAAATTGTTGAGCATGTGCATATGTTGGATGGTGACTCATCAAAGAGCCATCAGCCCAAGGCCCAACTTCTATCAATAAAGGCTGATAATGATCCTAATCGTTTTAAGGTACAAATAACATTGTCTTAACTTCTGACGAGATGGCAGAAACCACGAATCCTCTTCTTGGCGTAGTTAAAAATACTACTATTGAAAATGATATACAAAAGGCAATCCCTATTCTTGGTGAAGAAGAAAATATTCCCACCGAATCTATCGCTATGCAAAAGGATTCTTCGCCTTTGTCGGCTCCTCAACGTGATATCTCTTCTGAGAAATCTACCTTTGCTCAAAGTTCTCCTATGAATACCCACACTTTAGGAGTGGTGGTGGTCCATTCTTCATCAAATAAATCGTCGAATCAGAATTTGCACGATGTGGATCGATCCTCCACACAACCTCCCACGACAAGGCTTGATTCTCTAAATGTCTCAATGTCAGAAGCTATTGCCCCTGACATGTGAATATTAGGGAAGGTCTGGGGGATGACTCAGATGATGAGGTTGTCGCTGATTCTCAAGCACTTGCAGTTGTGTCCAAGACCCAAAAGTCGCTTACTGCCTCAGAGTCCTTTGCTACTTCTAATCCATTAGTAGCTTCTGACATGAGACTATTAGGAAAACTTTGGGTTGCGCTCTCAGATGATGTTGGTAATCTGGTGGCCGCCGACACCCAGGGAACAGTTGCTCAGCATGACTATTTTGAATTGGTTGTGTCCAAGACCCAAAAGAAGAAATTGAAGCAAAATAAGAAATTGGTCGTCGGATACAATACCTGTTCAAAGGCAAACTCTGCATCTGTCTCCTTTTGACTTGATTTTGTATCTTAGTTCCTCAAATTGTTTTATACCTTTCGTTAGGTTGACTCGTTTTTGGGGGTCTCTAACTTAGGCTCCTTATTATTGCTTTGTTTTTTGCTTGTTTTCTTGCCAAAGGTATTGGTCTAGCCCCCCTTGGCCTCTCTACTGTCTTATTCATTTTTCCCTTTTTTAATAAATTCAGGGGGGAGTACTATTTTTACTTCTTGATGTTTTTTAACATCAAAAGGTTTTGATGAGACTTCTTTCCATTTTTTTACCAAAAAAAAATTAATTTTTCTAGATTGAGTTGATTCGAGGGATTTATGCAACTTCTTCCTTGCTTTCACTATTAATTGGGGCAAATCTTCACAATAGTAACTTTACTTTGAATGTCAAAACTAAATTATGGATGAAATTCATGTTGAATATATACCTATTTGGGTTGACATTATGGAAGATAACCTGCATTTGTTATTCCGTGTCTAACAAATTATTGAGCATTACATGTGTATGAAGGAACAGTTTCTAACTTTAATTTTCATCATCACTTCTTTTTGTTTTTGATTACTACAGATATACTCTTTTTCCTAGGCTTGCCTCAAAATATAAGCCTACAAGATAAAGGCAACAGAGTCTTTTCAATTTCAAGTGCGGTTGACTAGTTTCTTTATGGATCTAGTCAAAAAAATTTCTAGGGATGTATGTATTCTCTGTTTTTATTTAATATGAAGATATTTAGTGTTTAAAGTGTTTTAGTTTTATGAACTAAATGTTGCGTTTTAAATTAAAGTTCATTTTTCACCATAAAATATTAAATATAATTAGTCGTTTCTTCAAAATGCTTCTAAGCTATACAAGATTAGTTAGTTAGTAATATCAAAAACAAAAAAATTAGTTAGTCAGTCAAAAAGGATGGAATGGGTTTATTATTGGCTTATCATAATCTGTTCCTAATTTCAAGATATATTACAATAACAATACTTTTGGGACTCAAATTAATATTTATTAAGGCTCCAAAGTAACTAAACTTAAATATATTTTTTTAAAAGAAACCAAAATTCATTTATGACTTGGTAAATGCGAAACAGCTAGAAAATAACCTGAAACTAATTCGTAATATTGATATATAGGTTTTCATTTATTTTTCCAATATGCAAAAAAGACCCAAGGAGGAAAATCGTCGAAGGTACATGTGATTCAAGGTGGTAAACACAACCAATAAAATAAAAACGATGGAAAATCGTTTTGAATATGCATGGGTGAGATTTAATCACATATAATGTAGTTTAAACAAATATTCTTAAAAATTAATAGTAAAGAGCTCTTACGAGAAAAACAAATATTCTTCCGTTATCTCCAAGAAGAGGTTGAAAATCCAATGACGTGAAGAGACTAAGAGCGGTTTTGAAATGAATTCCTATACAAGAAAAAGAAATGAGTCATTAGCAAGGTAGGGTTTCACAAGCTAGACACGGGACTTCACAAGGAGGCAAATAAGAACTATTCTTGGGAATACAAAATGGTTTTTGTTCTGCTAGGGTTTCACCCTCTTAAAACTTGAAAGAATAAAGGAGAACATAATGGAGTCTAGACTACGCTATTACATCCAAAACTTTTCTTTTTCTTGTCTCCCAATTTGTGGAATGAAATGGACGCTATTAACATATAATTTGACCACTCCATCCATTTCCCAAATTTATAGAAGGACTATAGACAAATAAATGAAAGGAAAAATGACAGGATACGATTTAAGTGTGAGATATAAAGCTCGAATTGTTGCTCAATAGTTTTCGCAAAGACTTGACATTTATTTTGAAGAGTCATATTCACCTGTAATGGATACAAGTACTTTCCAATATTTAATTAGCCTAATAGCATAAGAAAGACTAAATTTATATACGATGGATGTTGTTATACCTTTCTATGTTTCACTTGATAGTTACATTTATATGAAACTCCCCCGAAGGATTCAGTTTGGTTGAGGTAAACAATTCAAACTCTCGAGAAGATTACTCAATCAAATTAAATAATTCTCTCTATGGACAAAAACAATATGGACGCTTGTGATATAACAGTCTCAATCAATATTTGTTGAAGGAATGATATATGAACCCATTTGTCCATCTATTTTTATGAAGAAAAAGAATTTGGAAATGAATTTTCTATAGTTACTTTTATATGATTACTTAATAACTATAGGAATCCCTAAATAGTTTTCAAAAGCTATAGATTGCTTAAACAAAGAGTTCGAAATGAAGGACTTAAGAAGAACTAAATTTTGTCTGGGATTATCAATTGAGCATTTAAATAATAGAATTTTGTACAACAAGAAGCTTATATAACAAATTTTCTAAAACAATTTATATGGAAAATCACATCCATTGTGCATTCCAATGATTGTAAGATCACTAGATGTGAACAAAGACATGTTTTTACCACGAGAAAAGAATGAAGAACTACTTGATCCTGAAGCCAAATATCTTAGTAAAATTGGGACACTAATGTAGGTTTCAAGTTTCCTAATCTATTGTTGATTCTCGATCTATTAGCAAGATATGGTTTTTCACCTATACATAGTCATTGGAATGATGTTAAGCATATACTTTGTTAATGTAATTATTACCATAATTTGCTTTATTACAAAATATATTAATTTATACAAATTTCTTTATTACATTCCAATTTTTCATAATATTATTGTAAATATTACCATAATTTCCTCAGAGTAAGAGTTTGCTAACCTAGCTATCATCTTATGAGGTCAATAACAATGCTGGTTAAAAAGTCTTATTATTTGATATTCTACTTAAGTATTAATAATAATAAGATAAATAAATATAATATTTATATAAAAAGCCTTATTATTTGATATTCCACTTAAGTATTAATAATAATAAGATAAATAAATCTAATATTTATTTATCTTAAAAACTTCTTATTTCAATTTACAATAACACAAATGAGGTGCTTTAAAAAAGAAGACAAATAAGACTAACCCTTCAAAATATGCCAAACTTATATGTTTATACTTTTCAAAATAAAAATTAAATTAAATTCATTTTAAGAATTTTAAGGTAATTTAATAAAGTTTAAAAACCAAAATTATATTTTTATGACATCATGACCAAATTTTGACGCAGAGTATGAGTAAATTTGTAACGTTTGCATTTATTATTTTTATTGATGACTAAGCAGATAAGTCTGTATTAAATTTTTTCTTGTTATAATTGTTTTATGTATATATTATATATTATTATATTTCTCTCAAAATCTCATAAGTTTCATAGTCTCTTTGAGGGTATTTATTTTAATTTTTTTTACTTAACATGGATTATAATTTACTACAAATAATGTAAATGGAGGTTTGACATACATTAGAGGTAGTGGAGATTAGGGAGCCTTTTATTTGTGTTAATTAACTTCATTAAAATACTCAAGTTCGGAGATGGATAGGCAAGGGCATAAAAATATTTTGTGAGGGCAAATGAGTAATAACACATTAATTGCAAGAAATAAATTTTTTCCCATAAAACCCATGCCCTATTCAACGCAGAACTAGATAGAGAGTGAGAGAGAGAGACACACACAGACACACGCACGCACAGAGAAAGAGACACAGAGAGAGAGAGAGAGGGAGAGAGAGAGAAACACAGAGAGATAAAGAAGGGAAACAGAAGCTTGGTGATTTTTGCCTCTCTTACCTTCAATTGGTTTCTACAAAGGTAAGTCTAATATCTCTAATTCACATGTTGATGACTTGGAAAAAGAGTAGATAAGGGTTTGGGTATGGGGAATCAAAGAAGAGGGCTATTGAAAAATTAGGGTTTTTTTGAATGTTTGTTAATGTTTAGGGTTCCGATTCTCACCTCTATGGTTGCATGTTTAAATCTTGCTCAAAGTGGGTATCTTTGCTTGTTTCACGTAGATTGATTGTGAGTCTTGTTGATAAGCATCTATACATAAATTTCTAAATTAATAATTGAGTAAACCTAAAAACAGCTTACGGTTTTGAAATTTTTACATGTTTAGACAAAAGAGAACCATTTTTCAAGATGAACTCAAATTTTTGAAAAATACTTTCTAAATCAGACTCAAAACGTGAACTATTGTACTGAAAAATACAATTTTCTGAATTGTTATTTTTATGTTTTGAAATAGGACCAATTGGGTTGTGTTTGCTGGTAATTGGGCATGTCCACTAAAATTTGTAAGGCTTTTGGAGGTCATTTATGATCCCCAGTTCTTAACTTTTACTGATAGTTGTTCATCAAAATTTTGTTGTGTGTCAATCTAGTCACGATTTAGATTATTGAAAAAGTGAAAGATTAGCACTGCAATATTTGAAACATTTGTTATTAATTTCCTGAAATTTGCTTTTGACTGTAATTCCTAAAATGTGTTGGTAAATTGTGAAGCATTAGAATAATTGATGGCGGCTCAGCATGGAAATGAAGTGTTCTCGGAAGCTACAATGAACACCATCAGAAACATAGAACAAAGGTACACCCGCCCCAGGAAAGCATTGTTGTGTACTATCCACGATAATACTTCACCTGGATATGAGTGGCTGCTCCAAGGTTGGGTAGCCGAAGAACGACACATGGCGTCTGGCAGAATCTACAAGGTAATTAATCATTACTAACTTCATTCTGTAAATGTTGATTCAAATACTCCCCCATTCTTGTTTGTTTTGTGTTGTGGTTTTGTTCTATTTCGATACATCAATCGAATGTCTTTGACAAATAGTTTAAAAATAAATAGCTAAAGAAATTGAAATAAAATTGAAGTTGAAGATTCATAAACCAAAGTGAGAAAGGGAAAGAGAAACATCAAAGAGGCACTAATTTTTTTTTTAAAATTCCAAGATAAGTTGATAGAAAAGTTCCATTTATATATTAATGCAATTTCATGCATGTTAAAATTAATTTTTTAGATTGAATTGATTTGAGGATTTATGTGACTTCTTCCTTCCTTTCACTTCAAGCTCAAATATTAATTGGAGCTAATCTTCACAACAGTAACTTTACTTTGAATGTCAAAACTAAATTATGGATGAAATTCATGTTGAATATATATGTCATTAAACACTCTTTGGTCATTCACGTATGTTGTTACTCTTTCCACTAGTGTCTTTGCTAGTTTTACTTAAACAAACTGAAAAATATACCTATTTGGGTTGACATTATGGAAGATAAGCAATAAATATTTTAGTTTGGTTCAGCGTTCATTTATTGAAAATGGGAGATGTTCAATTATACAATAACTTGAAGTTCTCGTGCAGTACTACTACGACCCAAGAGCAAACTTCTATCGTAGCAAAGCTGAGGTTATAGCCATTTGGGAGGAAAATAATATTATTCTCATTAATTGATGCTGGCTAGTAACTATGAAGGTGATATAACTAGTTTGTTTGGATAATCTCCATTTGTTATTCTGTGGCTAACAAATTACTGAGCATTACATGTGTATGAGGGAATACTTTCTGACTATAATTTTCATCATCCCTTCTTTTTGTTTCTGGTTACTACAGGTATACTCTTTTTCCTAGGCATGCCTAAAAATATAGGGTTAAATATGTTTTTAGTCCCTACAAAATTTCACTATTTTGTTTTTAGTCCCTATAAAAAATTTCATCAACTTTTAGTCCCTATAAAATTTCACAATTTTGTTTTAAGTCCCTATAAAATATAAACTCGTGTATGCCTTTAGAATTTTGAATGATATTTTGCATACACGTTAAAGATATTAAAAATATCTCCCTCACAAAAAATAAACTCAAATTTTGATTTCTAGGGTAGTATTTCCTTTAATTTGTTTATCGAATCTTTTGCACTTAAAAAATTTAGATTTAACTTATGCGTTGTTAAAAAATTCAAAGTTTTTCTAGAAGAGATGATTATAATGTCCTCAATATGTATGCAAAACATCACTCAAAAATTCAATGGATATACAATAATTGGCATTTATAGGGACTAAAAACAAAATTTTGAAATTTTATAGGAACTAAAAGTCGATGAAAATTTTCATAAGGACTAAAAACAAAATAGTGAAATTTTGTAGGGACTAAAAACATATTTAACCCAAAAATATAAGCATGCAAGATAAAGGCAACAAAGAGTCTCTTAAATTTTAAGTGTCGTTTACTAGTTTCTTCTTATATTTATGGATCTTTAGAGTGAAAACTTTTTCTATGGATGTATGTATTCTCCATTGTTATTTAATATGGAGATATTTACTTTTTAAAATCTTTTAGTTTTATGAACTAAATGTTGCGTTTTAAATTAAAGTTCATTTTTCACCATAAAATATTAATTATAATTAGTCGTTTTTTCAAAATGCTTCTAAGCTAAACAAGATTAGTTAGTTAGTCAATAGGATGACATGGGTTTATTACTAGCTTAACATAATCTACTCCTAATTTCAAGATATATTACAATAACAATACTTTTGGGACTCAAATATTTAATGAGGCTCCAAAGTAATTAAACTTAAATAGATTTTTTTAAAAGAAACCTAAATTTATTTATGACTTGGTAAATGAGAAACTACTAGAAAATAACATGAAACTAAATCGTAATATTGATATTTAGGTTTAATTTGTTTTTCCAATATGACTAATCAATCTTACCACCAATTTTGGTAGATTCTTGTGTACAAATATTTGTCTTTTCCTATACGAGAGATCATACTAAAAGATGGTCCAAACCAGGGAATACAAAACGTTTTTTGTTTTGCTAGGGTTTCGCCCTCTTTATCCTTACTCTAAAATCGAGTCGTGTTGTTTTCTTCTGTTACCTTTTTTCTTTCTCTCAATGGTTCTTTACCTACAAGCAATTTTGAAGAAGAGTTCCTCATTCCCAAGCCACGGAGAACCCAAAATCAATTTACAGAAGGTGCAATTTAATAGGGTTGAAGGCTTGAAGCGATAGTTTTCAACTGTAAATAATATAAGCCTAATCCAATGCATGCTCACTCTACTCAAACAAATTATCAGCAAGCATATAAGTAATATAGCCACGGCCAATGAGAGTGCACCATTCAATACCCTTCAAAACCATGAAAATAATGGATCTTCACTTCACATATCATAACCCTTTGACAAATAGTCTTCTACATCATTCTACAACAATCTGAGGGCTTATTGAAACCTGAATAACAGTCCTAGCATTCTATTCAGAAGACACTAAGGATATGAGATCAATTATATAGTCATCAGACACCCCAGAGGGCAATTAAGCAATTAAAATGTTGTGCAGCCTGTTGAGAATGGAATGAGGGGATATCAATCCTGGCAAAGACACTGAAACACAACACACAGCAGCTCTCGTGGGGTGATATCAATCCTGGCAAAACCAAAAATATAATATAAAACAAAACTTAAGGTATGCTTGAATTTTGCAAGATCGAACAAAATCTCTTCAATCATCATTGTTTGGATATTCAAATTTCTTAAAACTTGAAAGAATAAAGGAGAACATAATGGAGTCTAGCCTACCCTATTACATCCAATACTTTTGTTTTTCTTGTCTCCCAATTTGTGGAATGAAATGGACGCTATTAACTTATAATTTGACCACTCCATCCATTTCCCAAATCAATAGAAGGACTACAAACAAATAAATGAAAGGAAAAATGACAGGATGCGATTAAAGTAGAATTAAACTCATTTCCAAAATGAAATGTTTCTGGACGTAGTCCGAACTCTTGAAGACATGAAGCCAGTTAGATACAAATGGATTTTTGGGCGTGAACGAAATGAGAATGATGAAAGTGTGAGATATAAAGCTCGAGTTGTTGCTCAATAGTTTTCGCAAAGACTTGACATTTATTTTGAAGAGACATATTCACTTGTAATGGATACAAGTACTTTCCAATATTTAATTAGCCTAATAGCACATGAACGACTAAATTTATACATGATGGATGTTGTTATAGCTTATTTCAATGTTACACTTGATAGTGACATTTATATGAAACTCCCCCAAAGGATTCAGTTTGGTTTAGGTAAATAGTTCAAACTCTCGAGAAGATTACTCAAACAAATTAAATAGTTCTCTCTATGGACTAAAACAATATGGACGCATGTGATATAACTGTCTCAAACAATATTTGTTGAAGGAATGATATATGAACCCATTTGTCTATCTATTTTTATGAAGAAGAAGAATATGGAAATGAATTTTCTATAGTTACTTTTATATGATTACTTAAATACTATAAGAATCCCTAAATAGTTTTCAAAAGCTATAAGAATCCCTAAACAAAGAGTTCAAAATGAAGGACTTAAGAAGGACTAAATTTTGTTTGAAATTATAAATTGAGCATTTAAATGATAGAATTTTGTACAACAAGAAGCTTATATAATAAATTTCTAAAACAATTTATATGGAAAAATCACATCCATTGTGCATTCCAATGATTTTAAGATCACTACATGTGAATAAAGATATATTTTTACCACGCGAAAAGAACGAAGAACTACCTGATCCTGAAGCCCCCCCGTATCTTAGTAAAATTGGGGCACTAATGCAGGTTTCTAGTTTCCTAATCTATCATTGATTGTCAATCTATTAGCAAGATATAATTTTTCACCTATACATAGTCATTGGAATGATGTTAAGCATATACTTTGTTAATGTAATTATTACCATAATTTGCTTTATTACAAGATATATTATTTATACAATTTGCTTTATTACATTCCAATTTTTCATATTATTAACGTAATTATTACCATAATTTCCTTAGAGTAAGAATTTGCTAACCTAGCTATCATCTTATGAGGTCAATAACAATGTTGGTTAAAGAATCTTATTATTTGATATTCCACTGAAGTATTAATAATAATAATAATAATAATAATAAGATAAATAAATATAATATTTATTTAATTATCTTAAAAACTTCATATTTCAATTTACAATAACACAAATGAGGTGCTTTAAAAAAGAAGACAAATAAGGCTAACCCTTCAAAATATGCCAAACTCATATGTTTATACTTTTCAAAATAAAATAAATAAAATTCATTTTAATAATTATAAGGTAATTTAATAAAGTTTAAAAACCAAAATTATATTTTTATGACAAATTAGAGAATTTATTTTGTAAATGAACATTATTATTGGTTGGTAACATCATGGCCAAATTTTGACGTGGAGTACGAGTAAATTTGTAAGTTTGCATTTACTATTCTTTTTTTGATGACTAAGAAGATAAGACTGTATTAAATTTTTTCATGTTAATATAATTTTATGTATATATATTATATATTATTATATTTCTCTCAAAATCCCATCAGTTTCATAGAGAGAGAGAGAGAGAGGCTTGGTGATTTTTGCCTCTCTTACTTTCAATTGGTTTCTACAAAGGTAAGTCTAATATCTCTAATTCACATGTTGATGACTTGGAAAAAGAGTAGATAAGGGTTTGGGCATGAGGAATCAAAGAAGAGGGCTATTGAAAAATTAGGGTTTTCTTCAAAATGTTTGTTGATGTTTAGGGTTCCAATTTTCACCTCTATGGTTGCATGTTTAAATTAATCTTGCTCAAAGTGGATATCTTTGCTTGTTGCGCATAGATTGACTGTGAGTCTTGTTGATATGCATCTATACATAATTTTCTAAATTAATAATTGAGTAAACCTAATAAAAACTGCTTAAGGTTTTGAAATTTTTACATGTTTAGACAAAGAGAACCATTTTTCAAAATGAACTCAAATTTTTGAAAAATACTTTGTAAATCAAACTCAAAACGTGAACTATTTATGTTTTGAAATAGGACCAATTGGGTTGTATTTGCTGGTAATTGGGCTTCTACACTAAAATTTGTAAGGCTTTTGGAGGTCATTCATGATCCCCAGTTCTTAACTTTTACCGACAATTGTTCATCAAAATTTTATTGTGTTTTCATTCAATCTTGATTTAGATTGTTGAAAAAGTGAAAGAATAGCACTACAACTTTTGAAACGTTTGTTTCAAATTTTCTGAAATTTGCTTTGTGACTGTAATTCCTAAAATGTGTTGGTAAATTGTGAAGCATTAGAATCATTGATGGCGGCTCAGCACGGTGAGAACCATAACAGTTGGGAAGCCTCGGAAGCAACCATAAACACCTTGATAAAAATAAAACAAAAGCACACTCGCCCGAGGAAAGCATTGTTGTCTGCTTTCCATGATAGTACTTCATCACTAGGTTGGGTAGCCGAAGAATGGTACATGGCGTCTGGTAGAATCTACAAGGTAATTAATCATCACTAGTTTTATTCGGTAAATGTTGATCCAAATACTCCCCCATTCTTGTTTATTTTATGTTGAATATAGATGTCATTAAACAATCTTTATTCATTCAAGTTTGTTGTTGCTCTTTCCACTAGCGTCTTCGCTAGTTTTACTAAAACTAACTGGAAAAATAAACCTATTTGGGTTGACATTATGGAAGATAATCAATAAATATTTTATTTTGGTTCAGTATTCATTTATTGAAAATGGGAAATGTTCAACTATACAATAACTTGGAATTCTCGTGCAGTACTACTACGACCCTAGAGTAAACTTCTACCGTAGCAAAGCCGACGTTTTAGCTACTTGGGAGGACAATAATATTATTCTCATTAATTGATGATGACTAGTAACAATGAAGGTGATATAACTAGTTTGCTTTGATATTCTGCATTTGTTATTCTGTGTCTAATACATTATTGACCAATACATGTGTATGAGGAAATAGTTTCTAACTTTAATATCCTTCATCTCTTCTTTTTGTTTCTGGTTACTAAAGGTATACTCTTTTTCCTAGGCTTGCCTCAAAATATAAGCCTGCAAGATAAAGGCAATAAAGAGTCTCTTCAATTACAAGTGCGGTATACTAGTTTCTTCTTATATTTGTGGATCTTTAGGGTGGAAACTTTTTCTATGGATGTATGTATTCTATGCTGTTTTTTTGGTGAAATTCTCCGTTGTTGTTTAATATAGAGATATTCAATGTTTTAAGTGCTTTAGTTTAGTTTTATGAACTAAATTTTGCGTTTTTAATTAAAGTTCATTTCTCAGCATAAAACATTAATTAAGAAATATAGGAAATGATTTATTATCATATCTTGATATTATCTAATTTGTTGAGTCAATATGATGGCTTGGGGATATTATTGGCTTATGATAATCTACTCATAATTTCAGAATATATTACAATAACAATCATTTTGGGACTCAAATATTTATTAAAGCTTCAAAGTAATGAAACTTAAATAGATTTTTTTAATAGAAACCTAAATTTATTTATGACTTGGTAAATGCGAAACTGCTAAAAAATAACATGAAACTAAACCGTAATATTGATATTTAGGTTTACATTTATTTTTCCAATATGACTAATCAATCTTACTATCAATCTTTTTTTTTTTTTAGATAGGCAAAGTGGTTAGTAATTAGTGTGTTAATTGTTAGAGGGGAGGAGGGAGCGGGGTTCGAACCCCGTATGCCTACATTTTTCCACCAATGGTGTCCCTTTCACTCAACCATGTGAGCTACCCTTCTGGGACATCTTACTATCAATCTTGTTAGATTATTGTGTACAAATATTTGTCTTTCTCTATACATGAGATCATACTAAGAGAGGGTCCAAACCAGTAACAGTGTCACCGTAGTCAAAATAAAATGTAATAGAGTCCCTGGTGTTTTTAGGAATACCAAGATTTGGCGTGTATAAACATTGCATTTGTAGTTTGTATATTCATGGACTGTTTTTTTATAAGTAAATATTATATTAAAGGGGTGCAAGCGGGCACCCCCGGTCGTTACAAATACAAGGGGCCTCACCGAAACCTCCCTAGGCCAAAATTCCTTGAAAAAAGACCCAATGAGGAAAATCGTCAAAGATACACGTGATTCAAGGTGGTAAACAAAGCCAAGAAAAAAAAAGATTGGAAAATCGTTTTGCGTATGCATGGGTGAGATTTCATCACGTATACTATAGTTTAAACAAATATTCTTTAAATTAATGGTAAGAAGTTCTTTTGAGAAAAAACAAATATTCATCCATTATCTCCAAGAAGAGGTTGAAAATCCAATGACGTGAAGAGACTAAAAACAGTTTTGAAATGAATTCCTATACAAGAAAAAGAAATGAGTCATTAGCATGGTAGGGTCTCAAAAGCTAGACTGTGATTCCATACTATAAGAGGCAAATAAGGACTATTCCCAGGAATACAAAACGTTGTTTTGTTCCGCTAGGGTTTCACCCTCTTCATCCTCACTCTAAAATTGACTCCTGTTGTTTTCCTCTTTTACCTTTTTTCCTTTCCTTCGAACGTCGTTCTTTACCTACAAGAAATTTTGAGGAAGCGTTCCTCATTCCCAAGCCACGGAGAACCCAAAATCAGTTTACAGAAGGTGCAGTTTAATGGGGGTTAAACTTGAAGCGATAGCTTTCAACTGCAAAAGATTTCTTTTCAGGCGGTGTTTTTCTTCAATGTGAACTGATTGGTGAGATCCATATCTCACCCTTTGGAGTCAAGACGGGAAACAAGATGTTGATTCTTCTTGTCATATTGCTGGTTTTGTGGTTTAGATAAGTGCATTTTAGATGCAAAGGAGGTGTGTCTTGAAGGAGGAGTTCTTGGTGTTGGTGATTAGATTTATGCATTGTAGAAGCAAGGAAGAGTTCATGGTGTTACTGTTGTTGATTAGATATGTATTTTTCAGAAGCAAAGGAGGGGTCTTGAAGGAGGAGTTCTTGGTGTTATTATTTAGATATGTGCATTTCAGAAACAAATGAGGCGTCTTGCAAGAAAAGGTGTCTAGGAGTGGTCTTGAACTTGGGTGTTGGCTAGAGGTGTTTGTTCTTGACGATCGATATTCTAGGCGTAGGGTGTTTTTTTAACAATTTGTGATATTTCTATGTGTTGGTTGCCACTGTCTCAAAAATGCTCCCATCTTGGATGTTTTTCCATTAGAGTCTCCCTTGTAGCAAGTCTACATACATTAATAATAATTGACTTATTAAAAAAAGTCAATAGCATGGTAAAGAACCAAAGTTTGCAACTCAAAAGAGATACCTCTCCAACGCCTTGGCCAAAACAAATTATTGTTCAACACTGTTGCGTCCAATTCTTAAATATTGTAACAAAAATGCTAAATTGCAGTTTTGGCCCTTTATCTTTTGGGTTGGTATCCCTTTGACCCTTTATCTTTTTTTTTCGTTTTCGCCCTCATGTTTTTTTGTGTGTCATTTTGGTCCCTGCCGTTAATTTTTTCTAACGGACGTCACGCTGACAGTTAACTGCTGACGTGGCGTCTTAAATGTCAGGGCTGACTTGGACCTGATTTGGTGATGTGACACATAAGGGACCAAATTGAAACTTAAAAAGAACATAGGGGGCCAACAAGTCTTCTATCAAATTCATTGTCAAGCAATACTTTTGAATGAGATTGATCTTCGTCATCTCAAAGATGATTGCATCCATAAGAGGGAGAAATTAACATGTTATGCACTCTTTTTTCCTTCACTACGGTTTTGTCCCAATGAATTTTTCTAGTAAGGTTTTTAACGAGACAGCTCTCACATGTACTCTTTTTCTTTCGCTGAATTTTTTTTTCCATTATTTTTTTCTTAGTAAGGTTTTGATGAGGCGTATCCAGAATAGACATCTAAGGGGGGTATTATGAATAATTGGGTGTCTCTTCACATTTCTAAGAAGCTCTTGTAACTCCCTTTTTTTTTAAACTCCCATTAGTAAAAGGTCTTCACTCATTGTAATTCCTCTCCTTGTAATTTCTCTCCATTTCATATGTGAAAGACAAAATACAATTAGGCCTTAATATTCATTTGTAGGTTATAAGACGTTTTTCGATAAATAGGACTCATATGACCTCGTAAACCACACATTCGTATAATTACTTTTATATGATTACTTAAATACTATAGGAATTCCATAAGAGTTTTCAAAAGCTATATATTGCTCTTTTACCCGGCCATAAATTTTTATAGGGCCATTTTTTAGACACTAACACGTCCTAAGACCCGAACAAACCCGACGTTCTTCGGGTCAAAAGTAAAACCGCGTCTATTTTGGACGAGATCGGGTCGGCCCGAATTACAATAGGAACAAAATTATAATAGTATTTTATCATGTATTCAAACTCAAAGCATGACTTTTACGGTAGTACTTTACATCGTTGTTTCTACTTAAACTAATATAGATTTCAAATTGAATATTTTATTTATAAAACTCTCATTAACAATGTAACAGAATTAAAAATTAGACTGACGAGTGAGCAAAGGACGGGTTATACCTAACCGTAACCCGTCCCTAATTTTTGATCGGACCAGTTCTTTAGACCCTAACCCGTCCTTAGACTCGAACAAACTCGATAGTTTGCGGGTTAAATGGGACGAAGACGGGACAGGTCCTAGGGTTGGGACGGGTCTTGGTCATCCCTACATTTCTCATCTGTATCGAATAAGAATGATATTGCAAACAATGTATCAAGAACTGGACCGGTGACCGACCTGGTGAAAATAATATGTCACTAGGTTAAGGATGCACCGAGGGGTCAGTAGTTTAACCGTGTGACCATTGACCCGATCTCAAATAAAAAATTTCTAAATTTTCAAAACCTATATATTTCATAGCTATAAAGTTCTAATTATTTTATTAAAAGTGTTTGTACAATAAATGTTTAACATTTATATCATGATTCATCAAAAATAACAAATTATATTATGAAAAATTGATCTACCATCTGTATATGAATAAATAAGAATGTTAACAGAAAAGTTATGAATAGCTCTACATACATATCAATACAACGCCGTTGTATATTAATAGCACATATGACAATAATATATAAGTCCATATACATGAGTACAATATCAGTTTTTGTGAAAAGAGATATTGAATTTATAAAAAGTACCATGCTTTAATACTTACTACTTAGTACAGTTTTTTATTTTATCTTATCAAATCTGATACTAAATATATTAAAAGAGATGCATATTATGAATCAAAGTCGTAAGTTGGTGTAGTGATAATCTCACTTTCTAGTCCGAATGAATAGCCAAAGGGCGCGAGTTTAAACCCCTTTGTTTACATTTTTAACAAAATTGCGTAAAAGAAAATTCGCGGTTTTCTATTCACTGCGCCAGTCCAATCCAAGTTTAGACTGAGGATTATGGGTGGCAATTTTTGCCTCAGTTTGGGGATGGGGACGTCCGATATCCCCCGCCCTGAATGTATTACATAAATATTCTGATTATAGAAATATATTATATTCAAAGTAATAATACATTTTTAAATCTTTTAATGTGTTTTTAAATAAAAATGTTAATAAAATATTAATTGTGCTAATTTTTTTTTATTCTTAACTTTATACTTTTTAAGTATTAAAATATCAAAGTAAGACTAAATTTTATATTTTTTTTATATTTAATGTTAAACTTTTGTTTTTCGGTCTTACTTTTATACATTATTTCAGTTTTATTATATTTTTACTTTAATTTTTGCTAACTTTGAATAAATTCTTGTGGTTTCCGTGAGGACCGTGCGGATCCGTGGGGTGGGGATGGGGGAGGAAGACTCCCTAAAGTGGGGAATGGGGATGAGGAGAGGGACAATATGGGAGGCGGCAACAAGGAGCAGGGAAGTACTCCCCGGCCCCACCCGCCCCGCCCCATTGCCATCCTTACTGAGGATCCAGCTTGTATAAAAGAGGATCCAGCCTGATTTTCTGTTCACTTGGCCCGGCCGGGCTTATCCGGTTTTTATAACACTTTGCAAATGCATGGTTACCACACAGACGAAGCAAAGAAATTACCACTTGCTTGAGCAAGGTGACAAACAAGAATCTGCATTTTTACTTTCATCCTCAAAAATAAGATTACATCTAACAGCTTTAGCAATAAGGCATCAAAGTGATGCATATCACCAGTAGGAATGAAAAAATTGCAAACAGAAATTCAACCTGAGCTAATTCTAATCACTTCTATGATTCATAGGACAAACCTAGAAACATAATGCCAGCGAATAATTAAAGTACATTGAAATCAAATTCACGAAAAACTGCTGCTATAAGGTGGGGATATATGCCCATCCCCATCGAATCCAATTGTCCCTTCTAAAAAGCAGGACAGCTGGAAAGAAATAAAAAAGAACAATTTTAACACCTCTTAATAATATTTGCAATGTTCATGCCAATCTCTTTCTTTGCTTGTTCGCACACAGGGACATCTCCAATGTACATGTCAAAGAAAGCCCCTGCAAGTTAAAAAAATTGAACCTGAATTCAGTTTGTTAAGCTAGACAATAACTACACAATCTAAGCACGAATTGAATGCAGACTTACGACACAACTCTTTGCTATGAACACTTCCAACGGGATTGCCACCAACTGTATGGGTAAAACTATTATTAGTTATTAACACAACAACTTCTCAATAAACCAGGGTACATATAGAAATATTAGGGAACCTAAGGCAAACAATATAAACATATATTCCAGATCAACTAAGTGTTGGCCAAAAGTACTTACTTTCAGTAATTAGACGTCCATCAATTGTTCGTTTGAACTCAATTACTGTTCCCTGCAACATTGTAGAACAGCTAATGTAACTATATGACATGATTATTTATCAAGTATTACAGAAAAGAAACATATGAGTTGATTATTTACCAAAGGTATCGGGATATTCTTTGTAAAGTATGAACCAAATGTCCTTAGGCAATGGAAGTCTGTGGATGGATTTGTCTGACCAAAGTGGGTTTGGGCAAAGTTAAAAATTAGAACTAAGTCAGTGTAGAAGAGTTAAAAACAATTTTTCAAGAGGAATAGTACCTTAACTAATCGAGCTCTAAGTGATTTTTCAAAAGCACTGTAAGCATACAGAAAAGAAGTGATCAGTTTCATGTAGCCTTTCCACTTGAATTTTATAATCAAATATTCATCAAACATCTCTATGCTGAGGCTACACCATTGAATTAGAACAGCCGACCAGCTCTTTTCATCCTCAATTTAGTTTAGGTTGCAAGAATCTGAATGGTTGGTTCTAAAATTTATTCAAATCTTAATCAACCAAATCATGTTCCAAACCAAACCAAACACGGTTCAGCAAACTTAGTGGAAAAATCAAACTACTTATTAGCAATCTAGCTGGCAAGTCAAGATGTCTACAATGAAAAGATGGAAAACAGAGCAAAAATATTTGAACTTCATAAGCATGCCAAAACATTGTTTGAAAATTGAATACCAGCACACTCAAAAGTTTTTTTCCAGCAACAAAAAAGTTTATTGGGGAGAGGTAATAGAGCACAACCAGGAGAGGATATGATATTTTCTATCAGTAACAAATAAGTAACAAAAGTGAAGGAATGCGAAAGAAATCTAATTTAAAAACCATGCAAACATTTGCACAATTTAGGAATAAAACTTGAACTTACTCTTTCACACTGTTAATTTTCATTCCCTTGCAATTTACAACAAGCCTAACAGTCATATTGATATCCTCCCTGCAATTGTATAAAGCCCAACAACTCCATCAAATTTAATATTTAACAAAACCATAACCATGAAACAAACCAAATAGCTTTTATACAATATTTAGTCAAAACCTGTTTGAGTACATGTACATAACCATAAACTTTCATAGAACTCCACAAATGCTCCATGTATTTTTTATAATCATAGTATAATTATCATCACCAAGGTGAGAACTCTTTCATTCAGTAAATTTTTATGCACATACAAATAACTAGCAAACGCGATGTTTGAAACCTGAGAAGATCCTGGTAGAAGTCTTGATGGTTATTCAGTTCATCAGCAGAGATTGATGCATATTTAGGGCCCAATTTCTCACAGAGGGAATATGGATGAACATCTGTTAAGTAAACAAGGGAAACTTTTCTAACAATACTACACAAGTATTGGGAATATTTGTTTTTCTATCTTAAGAAGGGGAAAAATCAAGTATTCAGAAAAACTTACAAAATCCAAAAGCGTAGACCCTCAGTGACTTGATTTTAACAATTATCATGGTTTTGGATCCTACTCCAACCAGGACCTGAAGCAAACTTATTTGATTAGTTTATGTGAAAAAGGAAGGCAAATATGGATCTCAAACACAACAAGGCCTTGATTTCTAACATGCCTTTTCACATTCCATGAACCCATTTTCCTAACTTTCTCTCAATCTTATGTCAGATTTCCAGGTCCAATGTTGCTGTTTCTTCTCATTCTCGTAGTATTAGGCTATTAGCAAATTTTTTCAGCTCAAAACTATGAATAATTTTATGGTTTTCTCTCCTTGGCTTTTTAACCTATTTTCTCCTTCGTAGATCTGCATCGTATCTGTTACCTCCCTATTTTCCCTATTTGTGAGCATTCAGAAAACTTCCAAGATTTGACCAGGGCTTTGCATTTGATAGTAAGCCACTCTAAAACACTAGCTAATTAAATTTCTAATCAGCTATTTATGTTATAACCACTAGGCATAAATCAAGTAAGAATCTAGCAACAGTATCTAACTAAAGCTCAAAACAGGTGCATCGAGCAAAGAAATTCATGATATAAACTGCCAAAAGGACCAAAAGAACCAAAAAAAATTAAAACTGATATTAACCTCAGGGTTAAAGTTGAAATTATGCTCTTTAGCTGACAAATTATCCAAAAGCACGGGAAATTCAATGCCAGTTTTAGGCTCGACTGCAGATTTTGCTAGGTTCAACTCTGGAAATGATAAGTGAGGACATCCTCGGCGACGGCATTCAACATCCTTTCGCATTCGGTCCATGCCTCCAGGCATTTGCACATCAGTATCCTGCATTGGTCCACCCAGTACATTTGATGACCTAGAGGTAAAATTAAAACTCATTAAGAAATAAAAAAATTAAAAGAGAAAGAGACTTAACTGTTGTAAAACCAACAAATAAGATAGAACAAAACATAAGCTATGCTTGAATTTTTGAAGAGGGATGGAACAAAATGTCATCAATCACCATTGTTTGGATAATCAAATTTCTTACAACTTGAAAGAACGGAAGAGAATAGAATGGAGTCTACTACTAGTCTAGCCTACCCTTTTTTTTCGACTGCATCTAGCCTACCCTATTCCATCCAATACTTATGTTTTTCTTGTCCCCCAATTTGTGGAATGAGATGGACGCTATTAAACATAATTTGCATCATTTCATCCATTTCCCAAATCAATGGAACAAAAGCCCTATTATAATCCATTCCCTTGTAAAATATCCAATACATAATGTGGTAATTAATTGTATTCCATCTCATCCATTATCATTCCATTCCATTCCACTCATGATCAAATATCCAAACATAGCCAAAAAAGTTCAATAAATCAATATCAATCTTTTTTTTAGTTCAATAGCTATAACTATACCTATAAAATAACGTTTAACATCATAACTAAACAAGTTTTATGACACCAAATCACATTATACCACCATATTCTATGACAAGATATCGAAATGCATATATGGCTATAAATCTCAAATTTGAAATTTGTACGTGACATACAAGTTTTGAAGTGGAGGCACCAATGCTGCAGCGAGTGATAGAACAGGATATCTCTGAATCCTTTTAGCTTCTCTCCAAAACAATCTAACCGCGAAACTCGAAATCTTCCCCAACGTAACAGGTGCAGAAGATTTCCTCTTTGATCTAAAATCAAAAGGAAACCCAAACCCTACCACATTATTAGTTATAGGTTTAACTCTCAAAGTAGTAACATTACCACCAACACCACCACCAAATCGAATAGGACCACTCCGTCCACCGGAAAACCAAAACAACAAAGCGCCGGCGAATTTCGACACGTGGCCAAACGCTTCTTCTATTGCAAAACTTCCTGGAACGTAGAAATTTCTAGAATTTTCCATAAACGATCGAATAAAATTATGAGAACCGAAAAAATTGTTTAACACAAACGGCTGTAATGAAAAAATATCTGGATCGGAATCCATCCAAGGTAACCAATCGTTCTTCATATCAAAACCACCGTTAACTAATCGAAAGTTGAGAAGTTAACGATTAACGTTTATGAATAGTAATCTTTTTCTGCAACAAACGGAAAATGAGAAGAAAGTTAGAGAACGAAGAAAAGTGTGGTTTGTTTGTCTTTTTTTTGTGAGGGAGAAACGAACCTCGTGATCGGAGAATTGAATGTGAAATGAACGATGAAGTGAAGCTTTCGGTGTCGTGAAGATTTTGGCATGAAATGGAATAGAAAGCGAAAGGGGAAAGAAATAGAGAAAGAAAGGTGGAAGGGAAGAAGGGAATATGCTTTGGGTATGAAAGGGAAAAGAAAATTACTGTCTAAACGGTCTGAACTCTGAAGAGGACAAAAATGAAAATACAAAAAATATTATTTTTGGGTTTATTTATTTATGTATGAATTTTTTTTTTTGGGTGTAAATTGTAATATTTATGTATGAAAATTGGTGTCGTCTGGTATATTTCATTTTAAATCATATTTCATTTTTAATCATATTCATTTGTGCTCAACAAAGTCAATCACCAATTTACCACTAGTAATTGAAATTGTATTAACCAATATAAAATCTTAATTAGTTGTCGTTTTTTTCAGAAAAAATTTGTTTCTATTTACTTGTCATTTTCAAAATCCAATGTCACATTTATTATTATTTTATCATTAATACCTTTAAGTATTTATTGCAGAGAAAGAAAGATGAAATGAGATTTAATTGTATCAAAAATAACAAAATTTATTAGTCTCAACATTGTAAAAAGCCAAAAAATAGCTACTAAATAGGAACGAAGGGATTATATCCTGAACTTATATATTAGTGAGGGTTAGTTAATCCTTCAATAGGCTATTTATCTTCTTTTTCCGCAAATCAGTTTTTATATTTCAAATTTCAAATATTTTGTCAGCAAATTTTATCACTCCAAAGCAATTTTTTTAATGTTGCACTCTAGCAGTACTTTAAATAAACTACGGTAGTTCTTTTGGTCCCAAGAAAATTTTGCGGTTTTAGATTCATTGAATAACTGATGTATCTGGTCAATATTATAAGTCAGATACATCAGTTATTCAATGAACCTAAAACTGCAAAATTTTCTTATAATAGAGACAAGAAGGAGCATGTTGCAAATTATTATTACAGTAAAGATCCATTTTAATTCCTAACAATTTTTTAATAGGACAAATTGGTCCCCGACAAATTTGTGTTACAAATTAGTCCCTGACATTTTCAAAACGGACACAAATTAGTCCATGTGCCAGGGACACAGGGACTAATTTGTCCCCATTTTGAAAATATCAGTAGGGGTGTGCATGGTGCAAAAACTGCACCAAACTGAACCATATTTGCAATTCGGTTTGGTTCTCAAAACCACTTTCCCAAAAAATCGGTTTTTCCACAAACTGGTTTAGGTTCGGTTATGAACCGGTTTTCATTTTAAACTGTTTTTTCCTTTAGACCGGTTATACATTAATTACCTGCCTTGGGTCAAATTGTGCTAGCCCTCTGGAACTACACAAAGGAAATGTCTTTTATGTTGAAAAAAGTAACACAGGTCATTGCTCTACTTTTGAGAAGAATGAATATACATTAATATCTTTTTTGGGTGAAAGAGATATACATTAAACACATATTTTTATTAAGAGTAAAAATTAAAAAATCAAAATCATCAAAATCATTTCAGCAATTGGACTCTTGTCAAAAATTTAAGTATTTAGATTTTAGACTAGCCTGTCATATAGACTAGCCTTTCGTTACAATTCAACACTTTTTAAAGTTTGAAGCACCACCTCAACAGATAAGTATTGTTTTATTGAAAAGTTATATTATTTTATTTTATTTTATTTTATCTCTATTGAAAAGTCTAATTAAATAGTCCGCATGATTTCTTTCATTATCGAGATAATTTCTCCTCACTTTGATCAAAAAATACTTTCACCGTTATCACTATCATAGCTTTCCATGCAAACCATTTCTGCCGTCTCTCTTCAATACACGTTGCCGTGAAGGAAGTACAATAAATGGGTTAAATATAACAAACCGGTTCATAACTTTGGTTTTGGATTACTGATTTGATTTTAAAAATAGGTTTGGTTTGTAAATCACTTAAATGGTTCTAGATTTTTTTGTGTGGTGTGGTCCAATTATTACATTTGGGTTGGTTAACCATATTATTTGCACACCCCTAAATATCAGTGACTTGTTTGTCCCATAAAATTGTCAAGGACCAATTTGTCCTGTTAAAAAGTACTCTTTACCCATATTATTGTTATTATTGTTTTGATAAAATATCTTGAAGTATAAACAGAGCCAAAATATCTTGGGAGGTGCATATTAAACATACATATCGTGAGGGTAACTTTTGTGCGGACTGCTTTGATTATTTGTAGAAATCCTCCAACGAATTTGAGAACCATTTTAATGGCTGATACTGACGGTACTCGATTTGTGAAGCCTGAGCTTTTTCCTTTTCTTTTGTAACCAAAAAAGAGCCAATGAGCCATCCCTTTTGAATTATGAATCATTTATACACGGTTTGAATGAGATATTGAAAGGTCGAAAAAAAATATATTGAATGTCGGAAAATTTATTTTCCTATGTTGGTTTCCCGGTCAACTTTGTCCTTTTCCAAACCTAATTTCCGCAAAACATGAGTAAACACAACACAAGAAAGCTTATATAAAAAAAACGACTAAACACAAAATCAAATACTCCTATTATTTCTTCAACGTTTTTCACAATAGTAACAAAGTTTTCTAGTTTTCTTTCTGTAAAAAAAAAAAGAGAGAAAAGAAATCTACTTTTCTTCCCATGTATACACAATTTTCCATAAAAGTTACTACTACTATACACTTACCTAGAATATAAGTAATCAAAAAAAATATCTACTACTAGCACTTATGGGACAATATAAAAAACAATGTTTTTTGTCGATCCAAAAATACAAGAAAAAAATTCTACTTTTAAGACAACTTTCCCTATTTAAACAATGTAGTTTAAGGTAATATCATTAATTAGGAGTATAAATCATTTTTTAATGAAAATGACAATTTTGAGAAGAAATTAAACCAAGTGCATATAATTAATTTCAATATTATTCATTAGTCTATATGGTGTAGCGGTTTGTTTCTTATATCATGGACAGTAAGTTATATCCTGGATCGGATAGTACTTATTACGGTGAAAAGAATAAACAAAATGTTAACTAATTCCAATACATAACATTTCGTGACAATATTTATAAAAGGAGTAAACTTAGGTATAGTTGGTGTTGTTTTCTAATCATAACACGATACTTGGATTAATTATTTATATTATTTTTAAGTTGTTATTTTTTAAAAAAATTAGTTCGTCATGTTTTGATTAGAAAATAACACCAATGAACCACAAATCAAAATACTCTTCGATTGATTTGGATTTTACTTTCTAATAACTCTTTTGTGTACAAGGAATAATAAGGTAATATAGATGGATTTTCCTACTTATATTTGAAAACGAAAAGAGCAATATTTGAGACTATTTGTACAAATTCAGTAACATAATTCAAGAAAATTCAAGAAATCTAGATACAGAAGCAAAGTTATGTTTGACAATGTGTTTCCTAGGTGTGCTGCATTTGAAAAGCTTCATTCCGCTAGCAAAGTTGTGGCCTTGCAACTTTCTGGAAATTTAACTAACTCTACTTATTATTTTAAAACAGATTGCTAACCTCATAACGAATGAACATGACCATCTCAGTTTGTCACCTGAAAGCAACAAATAATAGTACATTGCTACAGAAAAACACAATCAAATTAAAAGTCATAACCACAAAGTCTCCAATACTTAGCTACCTGCGAAACCAATTAGTTCCTCAATATATAAATTAATATACTTTTGCAGAACCATGCAATAAAATACCAATAATCCGCACTTGAAATTGGCTTCTAAAAGCATTTGGCTATGCATAAACATGAAACAAATATTTGCTAGTGGGGCTAAAACGATCTGCAAGCCGCAAGTTGAAAATTCATAATGATTAAGCTACTAGATTGCTTAGCAAACATTTGGTTTGACAATAATAGTTTACAAACATTAATATAGAAGTTCAAACACTTTGGGCACGATAGAACAACACAAAGTTTAGCAAACTAGATTGCTCCATCCAACTATATAACTATTGTTCTGGACTGTGCCATGAGGCCCACTCCAGCAATTAGACTTGGATTAGCCTAATAGCTAGGATCCATATCTACAATAAATCAGCCTATTCATGTCTATTATGCCTCAACGGCTCAAATTCATTCGATCGATTCAACGGCTCAGAGCAGACACAGGTCCCTATAAATACTGGCTCACATAGTCAAAAAAGGTGTACTCTCATTCTCTACTACACTACAATTCTCAATATTGACTTGAGCGTCGGAGTGGCATTGCAGATACCCCACCCGCGATCACTCTGAACTCAACTTGGACGGCAGGAGACCTACCAATTACAGTCCCGAATCAGCCCGAACGACCGCAAGGTACAGAACAATTATAAACCTTAGAATGCGTTGACTTTTCAAGAATTCAAATTTAAAAGAGAAAGAAATGAGTCTCAACATTAGATATTCTCTTTATGTTTCTCACCAATTTACCAAACAAAATTGAATACCAAAATGAATAGTAAAAAAAGGTCACCACCTCTACCTCTCAAAGCATTAAGTCTATCAATCAAATCTCCAAAGAGCACACACACAAACAAAACAAATAATTTGATCATAGAATTAAGTTTCAAATGAGCTTGTAAAGGAAGCCCGTTAATGGGGACACTACCAGACCTATCAATGGTTGGCTTCTCAACTTCTTTGATGCAACACTTGAAAAGATTTGGAAGTTTCTCTATGTCTTCAAGTATCAAATCAAAAAACATGAACAGCATAAGGTGACCAAAATAATTTTGGTCTTTTTTGCCTCCAACCATTCTCCAAGAGATACCAGTCTCCACTACATTTGTATGTTGTTTCTTCCAAGAACTTCTAACCTCTCTTATTTATCACCTCAGAATGGCAATGAAATCCAATCTATCAAAGAGGCATCAGATAATTTTGTCAAAATAAAAAGACATCAGAAAAGGTTGCAACAAATCGGCAAAAGTTTGGCCTTCAAAACATAGACAACGATAATTGTATTGTGCAGAGACGGGAAACATATTCTCATGTAAACATTTCTAATGTGATAAAGAGGAAATGCGATAAATGGAAAATCATAACTTGCAAGATATTTATGATAAATGTCGTCTATCTGTTATTTCTATCGTGGTAATTGGAGGGTTATAAAGTATTACTTATGATAACAACTTTCGTTTATCCTTCCCTCCTATCATATAATAAAATCGAATTGCATGGGAATGAGTTTCCATTTTTGCACAACACAATATTCCTTATCAATGGTTCAAGGCCTTCTACCTATTTGCTGCATTATTTGTTAGTTTATGTAAAATATATCATAAGATAACATATGTTATCTTTGCATTTAAAAAGGGAATAATAGATATTCTCGTATATCTTATTGGGTGTTGCAATCAGACACATGATATGATAATGTTATCCTATCACTATTAAATCATATCTCTATCATGCTTCATGTCATATCTCGTCTCTATCCTATCTTAACCATCAAATGGACCCTTAAATCTTGCGTGACAATTTAGCCTCACAAAAACTAACTTAATTCACCTAAATAAGCCCCCTCCCCCTCCATTGAAGATGCTCTTACAAGGTTGAAAAATATATTCCTGAATCTAACTTTGACTCACTCTTTACCGAAGATGAACTTTTTCATTTCATTTCGACTAAAAATATCATAATTGTTCTCTAATAGTCATAAATGACATCTAGAATTACGACGGCGAATTTCGTCAAATATTGATCAAATTTGGGGTTTTTAAGAGGTTAAATTTCGCCAGGTGGGTCTAAAACGCACTCAGATTTCGGTAGAATTTTAGAATGAAATTTAAGGCTCTGTTGATAAAATTAGCGCTTGAAAAAATGCTACTTAAAGTAGCATTTAATAAAACGCTAAATGCTATCCAAAAAGCGCTAAATGCTAGTGTTTACCAAACAAGTGTACTCATCATTGTTAGTCAAATTCGCTATCAGCTAGCCGATGAGACTAACAAAGTCTAAACCATAGCCTAATATGATATATTAGGTTTAAAACTATTTTTGTTACCATCAAAATCACAATTTCAAGTTTAACTAAAATACACACGTGTTAGCATGGAGAAATGAACTAAAACACAAACCCTAGATAGAAAAGTGAGGGTGTCACACAAATCATTTTGTCTGACCCTGCTTGATCTTCATCAATGACGAAATGAGTCACTCAAAAGCTCTTTTGCCTGTTTTAACTAAATGAAGGCGTAAGTCGACGAGCCCAACAAGAACTTCTTTATTGTCGCTTTCCTCAAAGAATTGCGTACAGGAACTGTCAATGAAGTCCTAGTCCTATTCATCCGCAAAACCGCAACTACAAACATCTAAATCCGCACCGACAAGCACATCAATGATGAGGAAGCAGCGAACACCAAAAGAGCAAAAGACAACAAAAGTGACCAAAGATACAATAGTAGGACATAGTGCGGCAACCCGCACTCGGGTGGACTCTTCGACATTACAACTTTTATTTTTGGAATCATTACAACTTTATTTTATTTACTCATTAAATGGGGTGTGAATTAAACAATTTTGATTTCTTTTTACGTTCAAACACTTTATTGTGTTTTAACTGGAGTGAAAGAAACAAAAAAAATATATTAATATCCGTGAATTTTACGATTATACTATGGGTGGGGGGTGTCTGTTATAATATGTAAATATTAGATGCCACAAGATGAATATATCAATTAAACGCCTATTGTAAGTCAGTCATTTTTTTGGTCGAGACCAGGGTATCCACCGCCGAACACAGTGACTAATCCCCTCACTGGATTGGAGGCACCTCGAAGGATGGGATAGCTGGTCCAGAGATTTAAAGTTGCTCCATACCCAAGGCGAGGATCAAACCCTCGACACTTGGTTAAGGGAGATTGTAAGTCGGTCATTGTGCTTGCTTCTGCAATTAAAACTGAAATCATTAGAATAATCAAACAAGTAATGTATATTTCAGAGCCCAATTTTAAGATTTGAACAGAATCTCCAAATTATTTAAGACGACCGAACAACATCCTTATGGGTGCAAAACAAGATTACTAATAATCATGACCGAAATATGAAATACAACAAATCATTAGTGATCAATCAATAAAAACATAATCACAAATCATGATATCAAATCTTGAAACTTCATATAGCACAACAAATTTGCACTTTGAAGATAATTGTGGAGATCAACTAGTATATAGAAAAAGCCTTTCTCCATCCACCCATTTCAACATGATTTTACTTGAAATAAAATCAACAAATCAATTTCATGTTTAGTATACCCAAAATCTCATCACCTCTCCAGTGTAATAAAAATATTTAAATCCCTTTTATAACATATAATTCAATCATTGGTCATAACAAGCCAGCCTCAAAGAGATTCCTCCGTCTCAATGTCTCGTCAACAAGCTTGAAAGTTTTCTTCACAACCTTCTGATCAAGTGCGGTTGTCCTATAGATCTTAAAGACTCGATCTACACGATCCGGAGCTGTGTTCTGGAAATATGATTCCTCAAATTTTTTCTTCACAAACCTGAAATAGAAACAGCTTATCCACATTAACTAGAAGTTAATCCAAACTTGATCATAGAATATTGTAAAAAAGAATTCTGAAGGCCCCTATTGACCAACATCTATTACTTCGCCTACGATGCCTACAGTAAAATAATATTAAACTATTTTTTATAAACTATAAGCTGTTTTCATAAGTTATCCGGGGGAGCTTATAGAAATTAGAAAACAACTATGAACATATCATAAGTTGCTTTCATAAGCTCGCCCAAACAGTCTCAAAGTGCTTATGCTCGTAGATAAGCCTAAATAAACAAAATCCAAACAGGCCCTTGGCCCTCTATGCCTGCAGTTGTAAATAAGTTGCTTACTCGTATGCATGCTCGATCTCTTGCTTCCCTGTTGAAACTGGCTGGTAATCTTTGAACCACTCACATACATTAAGTGGGACCTGCACAAAGTAAGACAATATTAGACTGAAAATGATAATAGCACCCACCAAAGACAAAGTGTACAATGTTCAGATGATTCTTACATTCAGGATCTTCTTCTCAAATATGTCAAACTTGTTTAAAAATAACATGAAGGATGTTTTCTGTGTACAAAAGAGAAATACATCATTATCTTCTTAGATAGGAAGAAATCTTAAATGTCAACAAAGTATGAAGCTCCCAACAAGTGAATGAAGGAAACAAAGAAATTTCCATATAATTGTATTAGATGTTGATGTTAACTGAAGAGGAAACCTCAAAACATGGTTGCTTCAAGACCCACTCAAAAAGCTCCTTAGTCTCCATCATTCTGTTCTTGTTTTCATCCTCGAAAAGTGTTTGATCATACCTGGAACGAAAGCGAGATGTTAATAACAATTCATCAGCTTAACACATTATGTAATTATGATGTTCTTGCCAACAATATAGAAAGGATTCACGAATTATTTTCGTCTACTTGTTGCTCAATAAATGTTTTTGAGAATTATCAACAGCATATATTAAAATAAAAAGTGAAATGGTAGACCATACTCGCTAATTGAAGCACAGAATATTACAGCTGAAACTCCTTCAAACAAATGGATCCATTTTCTCCTCTCATTTCTCTGTCCACCAACATCAAAAAGTCTATAGACTTCGCCACTTTTCTTGTTTTCTCCGACAGGGCTGTCAAAATAACAAAGACATACCTATTATGTAATTGAGTTATTCTAGTCTGTATGCTATATTATGATGATAAGATAAAAAAAAGAGATTAAGGGGACAATATAAATGTAGAGCAACAAGATCACACCCTTCTTGAAATAATAAAGGTGGCTTGACATACATTGTTAATCATTAACACACACATTAAGACTATGGATGAAATGCAATTTGGATAAAAATAGAGAATAGATGGAAATAGAACAATGAGGAATGGAAATCAATTACAGAAACCAACTGTGAGGTCAGTATAAGGATGAGAACTGTGAGCTTCATTTTTTTCACTACAGAGATTTATCACTTACTTGTAGCATTTTGGATCTTCTAAAAATAAACACTCAACCATTGTCATTTTATGCATGTACTGAGGGAAAATAACCATTATATTGTAAACTCTTTTAACTATCATTAAACTCTTGATTCTATGCAAGTATATACAGTCTATGTGAGTCTACCCAGTTTAGACAAAAACTGATTTTTTTTTAGATTAAAAAACTGATTTTATTAATGAGCTAACTTGATTTTGATACCTAGAGTCATAAACTCATGATTCTATGACTTAACTCGAGAGTATGACAACCATGAACCTAAAACATAAGTTAAGAATTAGTACTACTCTACTAGTACAAACCATGCCATTAAGGATAAGAGTAAGATCTAAAAAATTCAAGAAAGATATTCCGCGATAATCTACTAGTAATCTTAATATTCTTTTAACACTCCCTCCAAGTTAAAACTTACTATGTCTTAGTTTGTTATGAAACGTAAACCCACAAACAAAAAGACCAAGAACACTGGTCACTGGCCTATCTAGGCAAAGAATTCAAGCAAGTAGCACTCCCCTGAACCACAGACCTTCAATTCAGTACAAAACCGAGAAATATTCATCATAGATTCATAACCAAAGATATATCCTGACATTCAAACACACGAGAAAAAGAGACCAGAATCCATCTTAAGAGGAAGCTATCACCAAGAAGAGAGGTGAAACTCAACAAGATATCAAACCCCAATCCTTCGAAAAACAACATCATGCTGGACCATTCCAGTAGAGTCAAACTTACAAGTCATCTCCTATAATACTGTATTTACAATTCTATATAGAAATATCAAGTTAACTCTAAAATTCATTTCTGGATAGACTAAACCAATATTTCAAGGGTTCACAATGCAAGACAAGTAATATACATAAATGCAGCATTTTGAGGAATCAATTGCATAAATGGAACAGCAATAACAGAAGATAGAAACGAAATGATAGAATCTAAGTAATACCAAATGGCCATTATTCTCCAAGTAATAACCATATTAGGAAGAGAAGAAAAACAGGACAGTAATAAGCACCTCTCTGTATCATTTCAGTATGACAAATCAAGTTGATCAAAATATATACCTGAACTGGATCTCTACAACGCCAGTTGTACGTACTCTTGCATGCAAGACATCCTCCTGCAGTTATAACACAGTGAGAACTTATGTTAGTTTGTGATCCGACAACAATTTCAAATTTAGGGGTTTATGACTGCAAAGTAAATTAAAAATTCAGTGAACTGCCAAGATATGTCCTTGGTCATCTAAATTGGCGCCAGGTTATTTTTATAGAATATTGTATGATGATAATATACCAACAAAAGGAAAAACAGAAAATAAGTTGATGCAACGAGGGAAAGAAACCGAAACAAAATAAGCTTTAAGATCCATGTAAACAAATTTTGCTAAATTTCGGATACCTTTGTAGGAACATAATTTGCATCAGACAGCCTCTGCAAACTTTCCATGAAATAATGGGTACAATCTGGAACTTGGAGCTCATTACCACGTGCATATGTTTCCTACAAAAAGGAAAGCAAACGGTCCATAGTCCATTCAAATAATTAAGTGATGTTGAAAAATAAAAGCGGGATTAAATAAATTAGTAAAACTAATCAAAGTATGCAATCTATTTACCTGAATTGCAGCATCCTTCCACAGAACCTCTATTTCCTGTGCAAGTTCCTTGGTGAGAGGAGGATAATCCAGCCTGCCTCCAATTTCTGATAACTTTTCGCCAATGTCCTGTCAGAACAATCAAAAAAACCCTTCTTAAATTAGAAGAAAATTCTTTGACATAAAGTGTTGACCGCGGTTTCATCCAGGTTCGAGCGGTTTAAAGCAATTGAACCATGATTCAACGTCCGGTTAGATTTTGAAAACATTGCTTAGAACATTTTGCCGATATTGAAATGTCAGTATAATAATTAATGCAATGCAACAAGTTTAGTACAAATCGTTGTAGGGACTGTAACAGAGGTGGTAACAGTGACCTACCTTATTTTCATCGGATATAACATACTTTGAAAAATCAATATCGTTCTGAGCGAATTCCTTCGATCCGTCATGAAGTAACTGTTTGCGCACATCAAGTAAATAATAAGGACGACTGTTTTTTCAGCCAGCTCAATGAAAACACAGTTCAAAGATAGCTTTAACTACAAACAGCGGACACTGCAGACGCTTTATTTTTAAGAGAAAAAAAATAATTAACACACCCTTTCAAGTATTGCGTACTTTTATTGTCTGATATACATTAGCATGAATGACTGGTAGGTAGCTTTTTAGTTCTGCTTCATCAAAGCCAGTTTGAAATAAAAGTTTTATCTGCATATTATAAACAAATAAATATCAACAATCAAGTATATAAATACAATGCATATTATAAACAAATAAGTAATCTATCCTTTGCTAGTTTCAAGTATACACAATGCTAAAATATGGAGAGAAAAATGCAATTTCTTACCTGCTTAAATATTGTGGACTTCCCTGACTCTCCAGCTCCTAAAAAAGGGCCATTCACAGGTTTAAGTAAGTGCGAAATAAGAATAACAATAGAAAGCAAGTAAGAAAATAAGAGATTATTACATAAGTGAAGCACATAAAACTGAGGTAAACAGAAAATTGCCTAAGTAAAATGTACCTAGTAATAGAAGTTTCTGAATATGCTTTTCAGCTTTTGTTTCCAACTCAATTCTTCTTTCAATTTCTGCAGTCTGCAAATGCATGTCACCTTTATCAAATTAAAGGCTATGTAACACTTTCAAATAATTAAGAACTTAAAATGAATGTACTTACTCTACCAAGTAAAACTCACCTGTGCATTTTCTTCAGCATTGGCATCATTATAGCGGCGACTTTTGCTACAGAGTAAGCCCATATTTTCTGTAACAAAACACAGCATAGAAGATGACTAGTACAGATCCAGCAGAAGTTACACTGTGTTTCAAAGCCCCTCTCTAATGTGTACAAGCAATTGTCTGGCTTGATTTCACCTAACAAAAAACTAGGACGATGTCAGAAGCAACAAAAAAAGGAAGAAAAAAAAAAAGGCACAGAGGAAACCCTCCACCCCTGCAAAAGAAGATCTTTAAGTCATTTCACACACTATTTTTTTTTTGTTGCAAGTGCTACTTGAAACTAACACAATTGCGAGTTCTCGGGTTCGAACCCAGGACATGATATTCAGCCTAACAATTTTGGTATTTGCCAGTTGAGCTATGCCTTACGGATTTCACACCCAATATTCCGCTAAACTTGCAATAGCATGCCATTTCTAGATTCTCAGTCAACATTATAAGACAGCTGAAAAGTAGTAAAACTAAAACAGACTCGGGCAAAGCCGGACAGGATAGCAAGTTGAACTAACAGCTAGCATAAGGGAATATATGTTTTCCACCTTGATAAATGTGTACTTGTTTTCGCAATAAATGTGTACTTGTTTTCGCATCAACCACAGAAACAACTTGTTGTTTTCACACCAAATGGGTGTCTGAGAGTTTTGATAGGAAAACCAACACACATTAAGTTATTTGGTCCAACATGCTATATTTAATCAATGAGTGACTCTATCAGATGCAAGCAACCAAATGCTGAGGATAAGTTATGAGGGTAATTAAGATGCCGTTGACAGTTACTGAAATTCACATGGGGCATTACGTTAATTTGTTTTATAGAGCTTGCATTTTGGACATTCCCTGTAATCATTAAGGCCATGTTCGGATAAACAGCTTAGTTAAGCACTTATAGCATTAAGTGTTTATCCTAGTGCTTATGTATAAGCTATTTCTATAATTCTATAATAAAAGATAAAATAAAGTTACCAAGTTATAAGTCGTATTCATAAGCTATCTTAGACAGCTTATAGAAATAAGCTGAAAACAACTTAGGGACCGGCTATAAGTTGTTTGCATAAGCTCCCACAAACAGTCTCAGAAGTACTTATGAAAAAAGATAAGCAAAAATAAGTGAATCCAAACAGGACCCGAGTTCTTAATCTCTTCAGCATTTCAAACATCCATAATAATAAAAATGCAGTAGCTAATCAATTGTCTTTTTTAATGCTATTGGTCAGCTAGGCATCATCTACCTAAACAGTAACTAAATCATTTGAAGCTTTGAATGTTAATTCACTTCACAGTGCACACAAAGGAAGAAAATTAAGTCCTTCAAATATTATTAAAACTATAAGCATGCAAAGTCCAATAAACCCACCAAAATTAACAGATGCAAGATCACACATACAAAAAAAAATTGACATAAAATTATTAGAAAAAATATGAAGAAAAAAATAAGAATATGCCCACATCTCGATCTGCATATACAAGTGGAAAATCAATTACAAAGATCCCTTAAGCCAAAAAAAAAAATTACAACCCATTTAAAATTACTCAAAAGGAAGGATCTTGAAAGAGAGAAACAAGAGGGTTACCTGAAAAGTGTCTCTTTTAGCAGAAGAGTGTGAAACTGAGGGTGTAGATTTGGGTGATGCGTTTGAGAGTGAAGCTAGAAAGCAAGTTCAGTTGTGTTGTGTTGTTTCTTAACGGAGAAAAAAATATCGGTATAATAACAACATAACATAACATAAACAAGGATAAATTTGTTTAGTTTAAGGTAATAATAATGATAAATTATAATTATGATATTACTGTATGATAAACATATATGAAAATGAATAGGTGGAGGAGGGAAAGGAAGGGAAGGGAAATGGGGATAAAGAAAAAGAGCGCCGAAAGCTGCAGCTGCTAAGGCTTGTTCCCTGTTGGACTATTCTTTCTTTCTTTGATTTTCGGTCAAAGTTTAGAAAAAGACAGGAACAGCTAGCCAGACTGTAAGGGCAGAGTGATAACATTTTTCTATCTCACTTATAAGGTAAAGAAAGAGAAATGGTAGTATTATCATTAGTAAACCAAATTGGAATTGGACTCTTAGAATCAACAATTTTTAAGGGTTAATCTTACTTGGCTAGTTAAGAAATATCGAAGGAGTACATCAAATAAGTGCAAGAAGAATTTCCCACTCGATCCTCCACTAATATTGCCTATAAAAAAACAATTTTTAAGCGGTAGAAGTGCAGTAATAATGAGTTGTTGTTGGTGTAGTGGCTTAATCTACTTGAGATATGAGATCAATTTAATGCTCCCGAGTTCAATTTCTGTAATGGATAAATTCAGTGCAAAATTTGCTTGTAAGCACGAGTATAGATTAATTTATCGTTGAAAGTGTTTAGACACTTTATTGGTAGCCAGCGATGGTCCAAAAAATTTGTTGAATATGTTTAATTATTGTCTTTTATGATGGAATTTATTAACTATTATTATTACTATCTTTATTTTACGATACATGTAACTTCAAGGGATTTGTCTAGTGAAGTATGACGAGATTTATATTCGAAAGTTTCTGGTTCTCCGGCGTCTCCTCCATCCTAATATTTTTGTAACCAACCCATAAAATGTGACCTTACATATCTCAAGCCAAAATGTAGGACTATTTTAAGAGAAATTAATATTGAAGTCTTTATTGTTTTTAAATCGTAAAATAGTTTCACTAACAACCAATGCTTGGATTTCAATCCAAAACCTCAATTATATGTGTTTCACTGCTCGTGACATTGATGATGAATGAAAATTAAATAGAAAATATTGAGATTTGGTTTGATTTATGAGCTCATTGCGTTGATGTTAAGACATTAATGTTCATGTTAGTTTGTTGTTCTTATTTCTTTTGTTATTGTTCTAGTTTTGTTTTTTTGCTTTTTCTAATAAGTGATATTTTACTAATAAACTCAGTATCCAACTCAAACCAACTCATTTAATGAATCTAATGCTCCTACGATGGTTCAGAGGCCCGTGCTCCAAACCGGTTCGGACGAGCATCGTCTGAACCAGTTAATAACGCACAGACACCCCCTCTTTTTTCCTTTCAGTTATATTAGAAGAGGTTCGGAGCAGCGTGCTCCGAACCGGTTTGGACGAGCATTGTCCGAATCAGTTAATAACACACAAAAACACTCCTTTTTTTCCTTTCAGTTATATTAGATGAGGTTCGGAGCAGCGTGCTCCGAACCAGTTCAGACGAGCATTGTCCGAACCAGTAAAAATCAGTTATATCAGAAAAGGGGTATTTTGAGAGTGATAGGGAGTTGTACGAAGTATGGCCCAAATTTTGGATCTAATTTTACCGAACTCAACCCATAAGTATTTGATTGGGTTGGGTCTTTAAATGCTTCAAAACCCACTTAACCTTGCCCACGCCCACCCTACCTTTACACACTCTCTCTAAAACTCACTTTATAATTGGATAAAATTCATGCGGTCTCACAAAATTAATGAGTCTCATTTTCAAAGTGGTGGGATCCACGTGAATTTTGATCAATCATAAAGTGAGGGTGAGAGAGAATGTGTAAAATAGGATGTTGCTAACATTTGTTTTAACCATAGAGAATATATGTTTTTTTATAAGCATGGTATTTATTAATGGAGGCACAAGAGGTGCTCCAACTAGTTACATAGGTAAATACAAGGGGTCTGATTAAAACTTACCAGAATCAGAACCCCGTGGAAAAAAGACCCCAGTAAAAAAAAGAGTATTCTGACACCTTCTACGTCGTCTTAGAATTTATGTGAATTGTATTAACCATAAAAAATAGTTGTCAATTTTAGGTGTTGCATATTCAAATAACACAAACTCTTTCTCTATCTAATCTTTTTGTTGGTATTATTTCTCTATCTAATCTGAAGGCATCAAATATTGTGTTTTGTTGTTTTTGCTTTGTACTTAAGTTAAACTACACTACACTTTACGACCAAAGTTTCCTAGATGTGAAGGGTTATTATTCAAAGTAAAATTGGTCAAAAAAAATTATTCAAAGTAAAAGGTACGTGGTCTTATTCTTCTAAGCTTGGTATTTGTTTTCTTCTTTACTTGAGCTCTCTTTCATAGCCTATCTTTCTTTCTTTATTACTTAATGTTGAATTATTGTGCCCATATTTGACTCAATCAATATATGGTGTTAAAGTCTTCCACTTTTGCAAATTTAATTCTTCATGGATTGATGGGGATTGGAAATATCACGGATGCTAATAATAACAACTTATACGAGTCATGTAGATTAATTTATGTGTTTAACACGTTTTTTGGTACTATAAGAGTGTGAAAGGAACGTGTAATGAATTCCATTAGTTGTAAAATGGGGATTACATCAGTATTTATATTGTGTCTAATTGACTAATCACATGCTTGTTGACTAACTAGAATAATCTTTAAAATATAAATATTGTGGAGTCTCCCACTCCACTTTCCCTCAAGAACCGATTTAGTGAGAAATAATAATTTCGTGATAAATATGTACATACTCTATTTTAGTTTTTAAGTCCGCAATTGCCTTTATTAAATAAATATTTTTTTAGTTTATACTTACCTTCAATTTAAACAAAGTTTTCTCATGTTGCAATTTAAAAAACAAATTTTACCCAATAACAATTCTATATTAACTAGAGCTTTTACCTCGTGCCAATGCCACCTATTTAAGAGAAATGTCAGCTATAAACCTATAAAACTTGGATATTTTCTCTAGCATGTGAATAGCTACGACCTATAATAAGTTGACACTAACCAGAAAACTCTGTTTTGTTCATAGGATTACAAGGTGGGTTGATGAAGATGAAGACAAAGTTAAAGCTACAGGGGACAAAAGTTTGCAGTATCATTCTACACCACATTTTAAAACACCACACTTTGAGAGTAGAGTGATGACGTCTTATATCATTCTTTTTCTTGTGTTGAATTTGTAACGAGTAGAGTTTGATTTGTCTTCAGATTGTTTTCTTTGGGGCGAGTAAAGGATTTGGTAGGGGTTAAATTTTGAAAGCCGTTGATTAGAATCATATTTAAATTTGTAAATTAGTTTATATGGGTTTCTCATCAAGAAACCCACTTTGGGTCAGACTCAGTAATTGGAAAGTTAATAAAATGTGTGTCACTTACTAAATGCTTGGCATTTTTAGTACTCTAAAATCACTTTCTTTATGTTTTGAGAAACATTTTATGTTGATGCATACTCTCTGTGTGAGTAAGACTGGGCAATCATACTTAAAGACCAAAATCATTGCTATAATCAATCTTTTTGCCTGAAGGTCCTGCACTTTTTGATTTCACTTATGTATCTCAAGGGCATTTCAATATTCATGTTCCTTGACAACTATTGTTGATCGTCGTTGACGATATGTTATGCGTAATCAATGACCTCCCATCCAAGTGGAGTATCTTAATCAAAATGCTTATGGTGGAAATGTTAACAGTGTTTATGCCGATGGTGGGTATGCTAACAACCTAATAGCAACACAACGTGCCTTATATTAAGACCAAGACTACTGAGATTATGAATCTCTTTGGTGTTGATGGTTTGATTGGAACACCTACTAGGAGTGAGGTCGTTTTAACCTATGATTCAAAGGGTTGCTTCAAAATTCATTGTCCGATGACTGCTGCACGTGTTCGTCTTAGAATAATGCGCAATCAGCCGCGTCCAATTTAGATGCTCTACCCTCATCGAGGCTGCCGTCCCATTCATAGGACTAACTCTTCTCATCATGAACAAGTTGGCCAAAGTGCTCACAATCTTATTATTAAGTAATGACTTTTTTTAGTGGCATGTACCTTCAAGACATTTTATCTTTGTTTTGTTTATTTTGCTCTATCTTCAAACCTTTGTTAAAACTTTTATTGTTATGAGAATGTAATATTTAGACCTTTTGTGTCGCAACTTCTGTTTTTTTTTTCCGCCCCCGTGCACGGCACGGGTAACACGGCTAGTTAATCGAATAACTCTTGTAAAACTAACTTCTAACTAAGGATGGTTCTTCCTTTATCTCCGGATGTTAATGGAAAAATATCTCCACTCTTACTTTGAGGATTTTATTCATAATGGTAGCTGAAATATTTCAGAGGTGATTTTTGATTGAACTCCAATTATAAAAATAGAAGTTGTACCTATTCTCTCTCTTATGTGAATGCAATATATCACTATGCGAAAAAGTAAAATAAAAGTGTAGTGAAGAAAAATGACATCAGAATTTTTACAAGGAAATCATTTTAAGGAAAAACCACGATACCTAGTCCAGTTAAAGATCTCCACTATAAAAGTGTTTCTCTCAGTTTTTGGGGATTACAAAGTGTTTCTCTCAATTTTGGGGATCTTTCTATAAATCTCACTCTCTCGAATGGTATACAAATTTTCTCTCTATAGAACTATCTCTTTCTCTCAAAGAGGAATAAACACCTCTCTAACTCTTTTAGAATTTCTTCATTTGGATTTTGTGTCTCGAATCTTCACAAGTTCTCCTATTTATAGAAGAATGTGGCTTCTCCAAAAAGAGTGATTAATGAATATTAATTAATTTAGAAACTCCTCGTACATTCTTCAAAGTTGAATGTGCACAAGTCACCTTTTCTCATGTGTTGTGACTTGTGCACCACAATTAAAGGAGAGAATTCCAACAACTCGCAAATGATGTCAGAAAAAAAAGAAAAAGAAAAAAAAGTAAAAAAAATAAATAGATATATCTGCTAATAAAGAATGGCTAAAGTCTGGTAGATTGATAGTAGAATCGAACTCCAAAACCGCTATTGGCCTGGCGAAAGAGGGTGCTTCCTTGCAAGGCTCAAAGGTGGAGTGGCTCGATCAAGAGCAAAGGAGCTAGCATTTACCTTGGGGGCTGGCCTAAAGACACAATTCTGCCCTCTTCAATCTCTTATAGGGAAAAGGACCTTGAGAAATGTTTGCCTGTTGTTGTTAGTGAGAGGTGCTCGCCTCCCCGTCGTCTTCTTGTTCTCGTATATCCCTTGGTGTTCTCTCTGCTACCCTCAGTCGCGAGCTTCATGGTGTCCTCTTGGTGTCTGTCGCCTTGCGCCTCTTGACCACATATATCCTTCTTGCTATTTTGAAATTGTGTTTTTGTGTTTGGTGTCTTGCTTTTGCCTTTGGAGGTACCCTCACCTTCCTCTAGACCACTCTTGTGTTCCTATACTAGTTGTACTGCATTTGTTGCCTTGACCATGTGCCTTAATTATTGACTTGGCAGCACTTGTGTCATGCACTAGTGCTACTTCTTCAATCTTAAGGGTCGTTTTTTAGATGCCAAAGGTACTGCGTGGTGCATCTTAGAAGCGGGTGAGGGGGTCCTCTTTCTTGACATGCACGAGCAGGTTGTGGAGAAGTACAGTTAGCTTGGATTTAGTGTTGAGGTACCCTTGCTTGAGTATGGGAGCGGGTTTAGAGAAATGCTAGTAACACGAGATTTTGGACGCTCACTCTAGGATTGGTTTAAATTCATGTGGATCCCACCAAAGTAATGGTCCCATTTCTAAAACGATGGAACCCACAAGAATTTTACCAATCATAGAGGGAGTATTGAAGAGAGTGTGTAAAAGAGAGTATTGCTACAACTTCTTCTTGGGTTTATTAAGGCCTCGTTCGGGGTGGTTGTGAGTTTCTAGTTTTTGGTTTTGAAAGTCAATTTCAAAACCAAAACTTGTTCGTGTAAAATGGAGCTGGGTTGGTTTTTTTTATAAATTTCAAAACAGTTTTCCATCGAAACTCAAAACCACAAAAAATAGGTTTTATAATTTTTGTTTCAGTTTTTTGTTTCATCTACCTCTGATCATTAATATATCTGACAACTATAACTACCACTCCGACCACCGAACACCACCACCACTCTGTCCACCTCCGGCCATCGTCAACCACCACTTTGACCATCGCCACCCACCACTTTGACCACCACCAACCACCACTCCGACGACTGGCGACCACCATCAACCACCACTCCGAGCACCATCGACAACTGCCAACCACCACCGACCACGTCTGACCACCACCCCAACCACAATTCCGGCCACCGTAAACCACAACCAACCACCACTCTCACCAAGGTCAACCACCACTTTGACCACCATCAACCACCACTTCACCGCTCACCACTTTGACCACCACCGACCATCACTCCCGCCACTGTCAACCACCAATTTGACAACCATCATCCACCACTTTCGTCATCACCAACCACAACTTCGACCACCGCTGACCACCACTCCGGCCACCATCAAACACCACTTCGACCACCACCAACCAACACTTCGATCACCGCCAACCACCACTTTATGTTTATGTTTTAAATTGATTTTGATTTTTGAAAATTTCTTAACTGAAAACTGAAATTGGTTTTGGTTTTTGAAAAGAGCAATACTTAGGTACAGTACCATATGTACTGGTTGTACTGGTCTAGATACAAACACCATTTATTTTAAAAGAAAATATAAAATTTTATTTGAAACCCAACAACTGCCAAGTGGTTGGTGGAAGTTTTTCTACTTTTTCTTTGAAGTACAGCACCACCACCAGCACCTATAATACTGTACCTAAGTTTTTTCCTTTTGAAAATTTCAAAACAAAAAACAGAAAACCACCCCGAACGGGGCCTTAATCAGGTTGCTGGTTTTTTGGAGTGTTGTTACTCAGATGGTGCTCCTAGTCAAGTGGTATGGTGTCTGCTTTTGGAAGTCTTGACTACTTCAATTTTGGCACAGTTGGCGGAATTGAGGCTTGAGTTTTTCTTCAACTGATTTTGTGTTGTCTTTCTTCGTTCCTTTTAGATGTTTTTCCTTTATTTAATTGGTGTTTGGCTTGCATGTCTTATCAAGTGTAAACTTAGTCCAATTTCTCCTCTAGTGGGTGAGTAACTCTATCTCTTAGTGTATTTTTCTATCTAGCTTTGGTAACAAATGATTTCATGGCCTCTGCAACCCTTCACAGAAGGTGTGTAGAGTGTCTCGCGGTGATACTCAAGCTAGATGTTATCAATGATATTTCTAATTATTAAAAAAAATTCCAACAACTCCAAATATAAAAACAAAATCAGTTAGTATCTCTCTCAGCTTTTGAGGAAAACTCAACTAGTTTGAGAATGTATTGAGTCTAAAATTCAATGAATTAAGGAAAGAGTGATTGACTCAATTTGTTTCAAAATAAATTATTATTAAATCAATTGGAAATACAATCACCACTTCCAGTTATAAAATCTGGAAACCAACAGGATAAAAGCCTCAACTGAGGGGCACAAGGAGATGCATAAGGGAAAAACAGATAATAGCAAAAGAAGGAATCTATGGGGAGGGAGAAGTAGGAACTGTGATCACAGTTTTCATGCTCTCTTCCTTTGTTCTCATTCTGTTATATACCTCTTGCTGTTCATCACTCATACATTCTGTTGCAACTACTTACTGACTTGGCATTTCTCTATTTTGTATCATCACAGAGAACAATCCACATTTGGTTACCTTAGTCTCAACGAAGTTTATATTTTTTATACTTTTTACCAAGTACCCTATTAGAAGGGTGTCATATACTAAAATGTCACAAGTCACATGATTCGAACTATCATTGTTTTTTGCAGTAAAAGTAATATGGTTGATATTTACATGGGTGGTACTATAGGGTTGTCATAGCTTTGTTTCTTTAAGATGATACAACCTACCAACCGTTTCAACATGTTGGTATCCTGAATTGTACACAAAAGCTAAAAACAATCAATTGACAATTTAATGTAGTGAATTGTACACAAAAATTATGTTTAAATGAAAGTTAAGAAGATAAAGGACATTATAAAAATTGAAATGAATAATTGAATTGGACACTTCCTGAAAAAAATAAGCAACTACCCAATCAAATATTCCTTCGAATAAGCAAGACCTCTTTAATATGAGACACTCTATAGCAATAAATGTGATATAGAGAATATTTGGATTGTTAAAAGTGTGTTGGGCTATTCTTAGGAGTGAGTCTTTCTACCCAATGAAAACTCAAATTCAAATTATTAATGCTTGTTGTTTGTTGCACAATTTTATTCGAAGAGAAATGCCTACTGACCCAATGGAAGAACAAATAGATGTGGGAATGGAAGCACAACTACATAATGAAGATATCGTGCATGCTGCTCTTATTAATACGATAGAGGAAAGTGATGCATGGACTGCTTGGAGGGAAAACTTAGCAAATACAAATGTGGAATGAATAGTTTGCTAATAGACACATGAACTGATGTTCAGTTATTACTTGAGTTATTTGTGTTTTTCTATTATTCAGTTTGCTCATTCTAACTAGATTTCAGTTTTCACAAGAAACTAGTATAACTATTATTTTGTATTTCTTACAATAATTTGAATTTTTATCGTGGTCAATGATAGTATTTGTGGTCAATGGTACTATTTATTTTAGTTGTTTTTATTTGGAATACATTGTATCTAATATTTTGTTATGGACGATTTTTTCATTTAGATATCATATATATCTTTTATCATGTTATTATCTGGTGTGCACCAAACACAGGATATGATTAAATAATGCTATCTTGTTTGTTATCTTGTGCGTATCGAACACAAGATATGATAATGTTGATCCTGTCTATATCCTATATTATCTCTATCCTGCTGTCTATTTTATCATGTCTCTATCTTATATTGTCCATGAAACGAACCCTTAAGGTAATTTGGATGAGGTGATTGAACCTTATGCTATAGTTTTCTTGTGATTTTCTTTCTTTTTGGACTTTTGACCCTTCTTATACAAAAATAGTCTCAAAATCAATTTTACGTCTCCGAATAAATAAATAAATAAAAAGTCTTTTTCATATGCGTAAAATAAAAGTTCATAAATTTAAATTCCAAGATATTATATCAAATTAATAACACAAATAATAATGCATTGCTTTTGGTACAATAATAATGCATTGCTTCAAAAAGTTTAGGGTTTTTTTTTTCATACCCCTCCTTAGACCCCATACTCCCATTTTACCAAAAAACCCCAAAATGCCCCTTTTTTTATATAAAAAAACTATTTTTTTAGAAATTTCCGAATTTATACGTAAATTTGGAAGGAAAATTTTTTGGATTTCCGGAAATACGTCAAAAGGGGGTATTTCCGGAAAAAAATTGGCTTCCGGATTTATCTTTTGTCTTCCGGATTTATCTTTTTGCTTCCGGATTTATCTTTTGGCTTCCGGATTTATGGGGTAGATTCGGAATTTTCCGGAATTATGGGGTATATTTGGAATTTTCCGAATTTATGGGGTAAATTCGGAATTTTTTAATTCCGAATTCGGGGTAAATTTCTAAATTTTCCAGATTTATCTTTTTAATTCTGAATTTACCCTATAAATCTGGAAAATTCTGAAATTTACCCCGAATTTACCCTAAATTCGGAATACATTTTCTCATTTTTTCCGAATTTACCACATAAATTCGAAAAATTTTAAATTTAACATTCCGAATTTATATATAAATCTGTGGTAAATTCGAAAAATTTTAAATTTAACATTCCGAATTTATGTATAAATCCGAAAAAATGTAAAAAAATGCTTTTCTTTAAAAAAATTAGGGGCATTTTGGTCCAAATGACAATTATGGGGTATGGGTGATAAGGAGGGGGTAAAAAAAAAGCCAAAAGTTTATAAGTAACTTAATAATTTATTGCTATTTGTACACGGTACATACATATAATTTCAAATATTTTAAAATCTAATATCTATATAATCAAAAAACCCACACTTAAACTTCCAATACTAACCTCCACCTCTAATTGCCACCTGTTTTTTACTTAACAACAGAAAAAACAAACTAAGGTTAATTTGGTCTTTTGGTTTGTTAAAAAAAACTGGTCAAAACTGGTCACATCTCTTTACCATTTTTTAAAATTAACGGGACAGTTTCAGTTTGATGGGAAATGAAGCAGCGCTGCAGAACCAGTGACAAATCTTTTCATTTTAACTAAAGTCACTTCTTCCCTTCCCAATACACTTCTTCATTCTGTACCTTTCTTCTTTTCTTCTTCCTTCAACCCACTTCATTGTCTTCCTTCAACTTTTCTTCTTCCTTCAACCCACTTCATTTTCTTTCTTTCTTCTTCCTTTCAACAACTGTTTCTCGCAGTCCATCACCACCATCAACCGTGAAGCCGCCGTTCCATCACCACCATCAAATCGGTATCAAGGTAATAACAACCATTCCTTCGATTTCTTTCAAATAACGAAATAATCTCCTTTTAAATCGCAACACATGTTTAAAGTCGTAATCATATGGTGTTTTCACGCTTGAAATTCCATTTCCTCAGCTTCAAAATCGTTTTAAACTCATTTCCCCTAATCTATGTTTTAGGGTTTTCACATCTTAATGTTAGATGATCTTACTAATTGTTCTCACAGTCTGCTTAGTTGATTTTAAGAACGTTGCTATTAGTAGTGATTAGTATCTTCTATGTGATTTTAAGCACCTTGCTATTTATTTGGCTTTTATTAATTATCTGTTGATCAATAATGTTCCTCAAATTACATGTTTTTTTAACCTTGCTATTTATTTGGCTTCTATTCATAAAGCTTTAACCTTGAACTACTCTGACTGAAACCAAATATTGTTAACTACATTGATTTTACTGATATTAAGAACCTTGCTATTTTTTTTGTCTTTAAGGAAATGGCAAGAAGTTTTGATGATATAGTAGATATCAATGGAGAGAAAGGTGTTTGGAGAGTCATTGTGCGCATAACCGACATTTGGAAGGTTGTGAACAGGGAACAAGAACTCCATTTAGAGATGGTTGTCATGGATGCCAAGGTAGACTCTTATGTTTTAAATTATTTGACTTTTCTCATTCCTACAAACATAATATTCCATTTGTCAAAAGATTTTTTATGCCCTTTCAAATTCATCACAATCTTTATAGGGGGATAAAATACAAGTTGTCGTGCCTAAAGAAGAGACCAACAAATGGATAGACAGGGTGCGAGAGCAAATGATATGCAAACTGCAAAATTTTAGTCCACAACCTAATGATTTTAAGTATAAAGCTTGCGACCATTTGTACAAAATCCTTTTCACTCTTGGCACCCTTCTACGTGAATTGGAGACCTCTGAAGTCCCGTATGATGATTTTAAATTTAAAGATTTCGGAGACATACTCAATGGGAAATATAGAGCTGATCTATTAGTAGGTATGATCCTTCATCTATTCGTCATTTATATTGGTCAACCATTAGATACTCTTTTAATCACTTTTATTAACCATAGATGTTATTGGAGCTGTACATGAAATTGTCTACTCTAAGGCAACTGCTGGACAAAAGATGGTGTCTCTCCGGTTGATGGATTTAAGGTAACAAAAGATGGTGTCTCTCCGGTTGATGGATTTAAGGTAACAACCTAACTTCTATGATCTAAATTCCTATATTGACTTTATCAACAACTTTTACTATCAGCAACTTTTAATATTCCATTAATCTCATTTCTCAACTTAGTGGAAACATTCTGGCCTGTACCTTATGGGAGGAGTACTCCGCGAGGTTTCTAGCTGCATATCACGGAAGGGAATCTACTACTGGACCTTTCATGTTGGTTCTGAAATATGGGAGAATTAGAGCAGCAGATGGTATATTCATTATTTATACACTACAAATTTCATTAAAAATTCTTATTTAATACTAATCCAATGTTTTTAGCAACAGAACTATTTCATCTTCACATTGACTTCTTCTTCCTCAATCTATTGAAGGAACATATCCGGTGGCTGTCTCCAACTCATATAATTATTCAAAACTCATCCTCAATGAAGAAATACCAGCTATTCAGGGATTTAAAGAAAGGTGCACTAAATTTTAAAATTTTTTTCCCATTAACATTCATTCATTTAACACTATCCTACAATCTACTTTTGTAGTTTCTCATATTCTCACATTGCTTTTTTATTTTCACCATCAACAGGCTCACCCCAAACGAAGTTTTACAGCTTGCAACCCAAACACAGACACAACTCAGTGAGGGGACTCAATTTTCACTTCTGGACAGGTTCAAGTATAAGGCTCCACCAATTAGTCTTACAAACATCAAGCAACTATATCAGGTAACACCTATTCCAACTGGTAACTCCTTTCTCTTATTGAATGTTGACGGTTACAATTCAATCAACTAACCCTGAATCAATCATATTAAAACATTCTCAATAGAATACAACCTGTACTACTGTGATGACCATTGGACGGTTAGTCGTCAACAAGTACGGTTGGAGTTATAAAGGCTGTGGCATATGCAGAAAAGGTGCAAAACCGGTCGGCGAGTTATGGGTTTGTGACGATGGTCATCAAAACCAAGATTCTATAGCAAGGTTCTGCTACATTTTTGCTATGAGACTCTCTGTTTTTTCCTCCAACATTTTGACACACACTTATCAACCTCCCTTATTTGCCCATTCAATAGGTATAGAGTATTAGTCAGAGGCAAAGATAACAGCGGTGCCGAATATAACTTTTTGTTTTGGGATCAAGACTGTGAGGAATTGATCGAGTCCTTTGCACAGAACTTGGTTCACAAAATGGAAGCGGCAAGTCTTTCAAATTCACGTACATACTGTTTTTATCCTCTTTTTAGAAAATAAATTGGTTTAGGTACCACTCATTCTCTAACTTTATATTTGACCCTTTTATTCTTTCTTTCTTCCAAATAGGAAGGGGAGGATGACCCCATGTCATACCCAGCTGATCTTGATAACATCCTACAAAGAACCATGGCTGTTAGAGTTAAGGTTGAACCTCAAAATCGCCAAGCTTCCGTCATGAGGTACTCAGAGAGAACATATTTCATTCGAAATCTTATGGAGGAAATGGCACCTATAGAGGTATAACTACAAATTATATGGATTTATTCGAATTTCATATTTAACTCATCTTAATCTAATGACCTCCTAAATCCTTCACAAAAATAATTCACAAGATTCCAAGTACTTAGCTATTTGCAGCCAAAATGTCACCATGGAAGCAGTAAGCCATTTTTCCAAATACCTCTTCCATATTTAGTATTGCAAAATACCAGAGTAATTGTCATATCCATCATTTGTGGTGCAGAATTCTTCTCAATTTGATCAAGGCAAATCTGTAGATTCCAACTATTTACCTATTTGCAGCGAAAATGTCAGCATGGAAACAGTAAGCTATTAATCCCAAATACCTCTTCTATCTATTATTATTGCAAAATACCACATAGTAATCCTCATAGTATCAGAGACATGGAAAATTCTCTCAGATGGAATCTTATATCAGAAAAGAAAGTTCCTCCGTAACCAAGGTCAGATGTTTTCTCTGTTTACTTTCCAGGCACAATCAAACTTCAATTTTCTAATTTCCTTTTTTTGTTCTTTATAGCACTGCAGGTGACTGAGGAGGAGCTCAAAAACTTAACACTAACTGAGATAGAAAAACTTTTGCAAGCAAATCGCAAAAGCTTGACAGATTTTACTACAATGCCATTTCCAAATGGATACAGTTTTCCACGTTTGGGTAACAGGTTAATCCATGAAGAACTTGATTTTGATATCCAAAAATTAAAAGAAGAATTTAACCAACTCTTCTCATCTCTAACAGGTATTAACTTCTACTCTTTTTAATTCAACAAACTCATAGGAAATACATCTTCATCCATTTCAAATCATTTCAAATTTTATCTTTCTTTTCAGCATCACAAATCTTTCACTCCAACTTTAACAGTAATTATGTTTTACTTTTGTACCACTTCTCCAGATGAACAAAGACAGATTTTTGATACCATAATGACAGCTGTTAAAAGAGATAAAGGAGGCGTCTTTTTCCTAAAAGGATTTGGTGGAGCTAGAAAAACTTTCATGTGGAGTACTTTCTCTGCTGCCTTACATTCAGAAGGGCATATAGTTATAAATGTTGCATCTAGCGGCATTGCTGCTCTGTTGCTGCCGGGTGGAAAAACCGCACATTCAAAGTTTAAAATCCCTGTTCCGACAGTAGAAAATTCGACATGCAACATGGCACAAGGTAGTGAACATGCTGAATTGTTAAAGGCTGCCAAGTTGATAATATGGGATGAGGCTCCAATGTCAAATAAATTCTGTTTTGAAGCTTTAGATAGAACATTAAGGGATATTGTAGGATCTACAAGTGATGACGACAAAATCTTTGGAGGGAAAATTGTAATTTTTGGGGGGGACTTTCGTCAAATCTTACCTGTCATTCCAGGAGGGAGTCGCTCGGACATTGTCCATGCTTCAATAAATGCATCATATATTTGGGATCATTGTCAAGTTTTAAATCTAACAAAAAACATGCGATTGCGCAATGGTCTTAATACTGTAGATCAAGCAGAATTGAGGGAATTTTCGAAATGGATTTTAGATGTTGGGGATGGCAAGATCAATCTTCCAAATGATGGCATTGCGGAGATAGACATACCAACTGATCTTCTAATTACCAACTTTGAAGATCCAATTCATGCCATAGTGAAAAGTACCTATCCCAATCTTCTAAACCATTATACAAATCAAGATTTCTTGAAAAATAGGGCTATATTGGCTTCCACAATTGAGACAGTTGATCAAATAAATGAACATGTCCTTCAACTTCTTCCAGGTTCGTTTTTCTCTTGCTTTATATATTGCCAAACATGTCCTGAAAGCAAAAATAATTTCAGGAAAGAATATTGGTAACATTATCCACATTCCTAGAATGACCATGTCACCTTCTCAATCACCATGGCCATTTAAGCTAATTAGGAGGCAATTTCCTATCATAGCATCATTTGCCATGACCATTAACAAATCTCAAGGTCAATCATTAGAGTCAGTTGGATTATATTTGCCAAGAGATGTATTTAGTCATAGCCAATTATATGTACCTATATCTAGGGTCAAAAGTAGCCAAGGTTTGAAGATTTTAATTCATGACAAGGAGAAAAAACCGTTGAATACTACTAGCAATGTTGTATTCAAAGAAGTCTTCCAGAACTTATAACTGCCAATGTAAGTACGAACTTCTAATTCTTCATGCCTTCTTTTATATCATACCTGTTACCCTCTTTTATATTTATATTACATTTCTTTGTAAACTTTAATTCATAACCCAATGTCTTCAACTTGGTGTTTCTATTTCTAACTTGATGTTTATATTCCATCAAAATAAATGTGTAATCTATTTCTAACTTCATGTTTGTTCAAATGTCTGTTTCAGGTTCATCCAACAACTCAAACTTACTATATAACACATTTTGCTTAACATCTTTTGTTGTGCTCAGCTTTAGGTAGTAGCTATAATTGGACCATCTTCTGCAGCTTAGAAACACAGATTTTTTTTGCCTCTTCCTACCGTTTTTGTAACTTCTGTACAACTCCCATTTCATATATTTTGTATATCTGTAAGAAGAAATCCAATTAGAGCAACACCAGTATTATTCCCATACATTCCATTCATGAGTTATACACTTTCATGAATGCAGTATATGTAATTTCTTTTCCCATTTACTCATATGGTTGCAATTAATCCATGACCATATATTTGGATTTTTCGATTTTAGTCTTAAATCTCATGGGTTTCTTTATCTTATCAACAAATATATGCTATGAAGTATCCGTTTCGGTATCGATATTATTTTTAATTGTTTTCACAAATACAAGGTCGAATAGTTTCCTGTGTTTCAACAATTATTGTCACAATATCAATATCTACGTCTCTATCTTCAGTAACTTACACTTTAACATCTATTCAATAATTACAATTTCTATCCATCACGATCAACCCGTGCGAATGCACGGGTATGTTACTAGTTTAAAACATAAAAACTTAGAAGAATGAGCTTTTTTGATAAAAAAAAACTAGGTGAGTTGGTAGAAAAAAATCTTAATTCTGTTTTTTAATCAAATCAAATATTTTTTTCTTTTTTAAATCAAATAATTTCATTAAAATAATAATGTGTCAAATAAAATTATGAACCAAATGATTAATTCTTACTCAGGGTATAATTTTTTCAAAAAAATAATTATTCGGGTATAAACCCTTGAAAATATAAGAAATCATGGTCTTAGGTCTTGTATAAACCCCAAAACAGGGACGACAATGACCTCAGGGGAGCCAAAATTGGCATCCCAAACTCAAAGATTGCAAATTTACTCCAATAAAACTTCTGGGGTATCCCCATTCTGGAAAGGTATCTCTTTCCCACGCTCATACTTGCGATTCCATGAAAAAAGTTTAATTTTTTTGGCTTTTTTTGTTGCAGAAAAGTATGAAAGAGAAGCCAAGAGATATTGGGATGTCTTTTACAGGCACCACAAGAACAAAGTTAGTTTTCCCAATTCTCTGTGTTTTTGTCTTCTTGTGTTAAGATATTCTATTAATGCAAATTTTGTTGCTGATTGGTTTCACTATTCAATTCAAATTAACCTTAGAAATGTTTTCCTTTTGTTTATGGTAGTATGTTTAGCTGTAATTGTACCAATTTTAATTTTAATTTGAAGTCTTTCTGTTTCATTTTGATGTCATTTATTTGTTACTTGTGATTTGACTATAGTGATGATACCTTTCTTCAGTTTTTCAAAGATCGGCATTACTTGGATAAGGAATGGGGTGATTACTTTTCGGTTAGTGAAACGAATAGTATCTTAATTTTTAGTTTGATTTTTTCCCTTCAATGTGCTAATGATTTAAGTTATCTTCAATTTTCAGGAAGGAGGGAGAAAAGTGATTTTGGAGGTAGTATATTTTCCCACATTATGCTCTTTCTACTGCTATGGTTTATAAGCTTATCATATAAATGACTTGATTAAATTGAAACATATGTGCATGGTCTTTGTATTTGTGATGTTTGGTGAAGTTTTGATTTTATCATTTATGCTTTCTCAGTAAATGATGTTTACTGTACAGGCTGGTTGTGGAGCTGGAAATACTATTTTTCCTGTGATAGCATCATATCAAGAGGCTTTTGTTTATGCGTGTGATTTCTCGCCACGAGCTATTGAGTTGGTTAAGGTAGGAAATCTCCTCTCTGTTAATTCTCTGTCAAATCATCATCTATTTGTATGTGTGCTTGTATAGTGACTTGACTTGGATATATGCTTTTGATTCAATCTTGATCTAATGGTTTAAAAATTTCTAGTAAGATTATTTGTGCTGACTGCTGAGAAATGTAACAAGAATGAACCTGTCTTGTTTGCAGACACATGAAGACTTCAAAGAGTCCCATGTTCACGCTTTTGTCTCTGACTTGACAGCTGATGATCTGTGCAAAGAGATCATTCCATCTTCTGTTGATATTGTTACGATGGTATCTGAAATTCTGAATGGAAATTATAACTTAAAATGCTTACAGTTTATGTAGAGAAATTATGGATCACATTTACTTTGATTTATTGCAAGCTATCATTTTCTTGCCTTATTTCAGATAACTTCTCTGCTATTGTTATTGAATTTTTTATGATTATTTAAGTAGCTGACTTGGTAAACAGGTGTTTATGTTATCTGCAGTGTCCCCAGACAAGATGCCTCTAGTTTTGCAGAATGTTAAAAGAGTTCTCAAAGTAAGAAATTGTTGTATTTATTACTGTGAATCTGTTGCATTTTTCTAAAACTTTACTAGATAACTAGTTAATGTATAATGAGAGTCATATACCCTTTCTCCATTTGCAGCCAAATGGATATGTGCTGTTCCGAGATTACGCTACTGGAGACCTTGCTCAGGTTGATTTTGTTGTACCTTTTCCTTTTAACTCTTCTACTAGAAAATTGACAAGTGGATATCTGGATAATTTTCTTCTCATAATTATTTCTGTGATGACCGGAAGAATCTGAAATGTAATTCTTATTGCTTTAAGTTAAAGCGATTTTAAATTAATGTCTGTACATTTAGACATGGTTATATAACAAACCTGGACAATTTCATACTGCATATTTCATTTTTAGGTTAGGAGATGCAATGACCTGGCTTTACCTTCAGGTGGTTATGGTTATGTCCTCCCGGTGTAGTTATACAATTATCCTTACTTAATGTAAAACTGCTAGTCCCTTAATTCATAGCTAAAATATGGTTGAATCATTAGACAAATTACCATTTCAATTTTAGGCATGAAGCGTAAACAACTAAACATAGACATGGACAGTAGACATGGCATAGACAAATAGGCTGCATTTGATTTGAAAATTGAGTGAGGGACAGCACAAAACCTCATATTATTGTCCCTTACTAAACCATGAGATAGTTTTTCGGCCATAGAGTGTGCCTGTGTGCGTGCGTGTGCGTATGTGTGGCATAACCTTACAAAAGTTATATAATGTTAATGTTAACAACATAGATCATATAATATTAAGATTGTAGTATATATACTGTACTTGTATATATAAGATGTATTGTAACAAACAAAATAATGTTATAGTATTATACATGATATTGTGTATTATTATATATTTGAATATAGAATTTATATTTATATTATATACTATAAAGGGTATTTTAGTAAGTTTGGTGTTATTTTATTTGTGCTGACCATTGTATACCAAATAAAAATAATGGACAAGACAACACACACCAACATATCCAAGAACTCTGAATGTTGTTACTTTTTTTATAACTCTATGTAGATATTAAATTTCGTATATGTGTGTGTTAATGTACATACAACATACTTAGGTACATATCAATCTATACATATATATCTGTTATGAGGATGTGTTTGGCTTAGCCTGTTTCAGGCTTCTCTTCCAGTCCTTTGAAAGAGAAGTTTGGCTTAACATTTTTTAAAAACTCTTCATTACTGCAATAACTTATTGTTACTGAAGTTTTTTTTTTTAAAAAAGCAGCTTTCAAAAAAAGCTGACTTGGGGAGTTTTTCCATCTCTTCTCTTTCTGCTTATCTATTTCTCCTCACACACGACACGAGGCAGTCTCAGCAAACAGGCTTCCACTGCTCTGCTTCTTTGAACCTGTGCTTCTATTTGGGTTGCAGCCACTACCATTAACCAGTTTCATCATGAACTGTTGCACCATCAGTCGCAGTGCTTCTAAGCACCACCACTATCTCTATCAAAGCCCTCCTAGTCACACAAGCCATTGTTGCACTTGAACCGGCCACTTCACAACTACCGCTGTTGTGAGTGTTCCAATTGTCTGACTACACTGCCAAGTTCCCTTCATCATTTGCTTCTTTCGCTGTTGAGCGTGAAGCAGCTGTCAATCATAGCTGCTAGACCCTTTGTCCACTTTGCTTCCCCTAAACCTCAAATGGTTCTTACTTCCCTTGGATTACAATGATCAAGTTTGATTTAGGGCTCCATATTTTAATTTTATTTGTAACTTGTCCAATTTCCTTTTTCTATCTTGCTTTTCGCACACATCTTAGGCCCTAATCGAAGCTTTTGTAAATCATTTTACCAAAAAAATTTTAAGCTAAAAAAAAATGAAAACTACCAGACAGCTCTACTATAGTTTTGAAGCTCTTACTTAAGCTTCAACATTAAAGTAACTTATAAGATGCACAAAAGTTGGACCGTGCGCTATGTCAAATCAAATAACATTAAATATGAGCATTAGTGAACATAGTGAGAGACCAAATAGAGAAGTCAAGGCTGCACAAAAATAATGGTATGGAGAAGGAAGAGGAAAGAGGAGGGAGGAAAGGAAAAGTCTAGCGAACCAGAGGTGAACATTGGGAGCGAGGAAAGTGAAGAACGTTTTGCATACAGGAGTGATTTTTATAATTATTTGTAAAGTTTAATTTTGCTTTCTATTTGTTATTGGAAAAACTATTTGAAAATTTTGATATGTAGCCATGTCTCTCTAATGCTATATTTGGCTCAAGAGAGAAAGAGGTGAGAGAAGAGAGAAAGAGGTGAGAAATAGAGTAGATTAAATAGGTTGTTTGGTATAAGTGAAAGTGGATAGAAAAAGGAGAGAGCTCTTCTGTCTCTCTCTCTCTCTCATTTGTTTGGTTGAAGAGAAAATGAAAAGAGAGATACTGTATTATTAATCAGAAGATAAAAATACCCTTACTTCAAAATAAAATATCAAAGCAATAAGGATAAAATGGTAATTTTATTAATCAATGTGTTTTTCTTCTTCCTTTCTCATGTCTTTCTCTCATTCCTATTTCTCTTCCCCACCAAATAAGAGAAATCCACTATCTCTTCCTTATTTCTCTCTATCCTATCCCTATTTCCTATTTCTCTTCAACCAAAGATACCCAAGTGACCAGCCATATACGAGTGTTTGCCAAGTATCCCAGCAATGTCTAGCACCTGTCTGAGTCATTATTTTTTTTATTATTTAAATTTGGACCCTTGACAAGGAGTGTCCGACGATGGCAAGTATTGGGGTTGGACTTGTTGGACACATAGATGTCACGGTAACATGCAGTGCCGATACTTATAGAATTTTAGTATATCTTTTGTTGGAAAGGAAAGCTGTTTGACTGTCAAAATTTCAATTATTGGTCAAATGATTTCTTTGTGTAAGAAATTGATAATTTGTATGTTCATATTTGTTTTTGTGTTCTATAGGAAAGATTCTCTGGCAAGGATCAAAAGATTAGTGATAACTTTTACGTTAGAGGCGATGGCACTGTAAGTTTTTGATTCTGTCCATGTTATCTTGTGACTTAATTCACATGTTAGTTTTTTCTTTTCTAATGTGATGCTTCTTATGTTTCCTATCCAGCGTGCTTACTATTTTTCAAATGAGTTTTTGACAAAATTATTCAAAGAAAATGGTTTTGATGTTCACAAACTTGATGTTTGCTGTAAACAAGTTGAAAACCGCTCGAGGGAGTTGATAATGAATCGGTAATATACTATATCAGATATTCCTTTATGACAATGAAATGGTTTCTCATCATCAACTTCATTTTTTTTCTTGAACCCTCTTTTGTTTATAAGCATTTTTCCTCCTTTGACGGTTTCAGGCGTTGGATCCAAGCTGCGTTTCGTGTTTCAGATGGTTCCAACTCTTCTTCCAATGAAGGAGTTGAGGCCAATCATCTTGATGATAGTGATAATATTGGTGTCCAGCAAAATAATTCGAACGGTAGTTTAAATGACTTTGCAATTGACTTATCCGAAGGACTCGCAGCCGACATGTTTGGAGTCTTGCCTTCCACTGTGTATGAGGTTAGACTCTCACCTTTGCTCGGTTTTTGTTAGTTCTCTCAAGTTCCAACCGGAAACAAAAGAAAATCAAATTTCATGTAATTATTTTTCTTGATGCATTTGAACATGTTCCATCTGAGGTTGCTTCTTTTAGAAGTTACTACAAAATCTGGATTTATGTTGACAGTTGTGGCGTAAGGATTCTCTCCAGTAGGAGAAAGAAGTACTCATCCAATAAAATATAATTATTTTATTTGTTGAGTCTTTCTCTCTCCTACCAGAACTGTCTAGTAACTGAAGAGGATCCAAACCCACAGTTGTGAAGGTCTTTTCTGCGTTGCCTCATTTTGCAATTGTGAAGGTCTTTTCTGTGTCGCCTCATTTTGCAATTTTGAAGGTCTTTTCTGTGTCGCCTCATTTTGCAATTGTGAAGGCTAATGTTCCTTCATTTATTCTCAAATTAGATTAAGTAGGTGGCATTTATGTCATTAACAAAAGCCTGATTGCCACTATTTTTGCTTTTTGATTTTCTTGTACGCGCTGCTCATGGTTTGCACTTTTCATTCCCATTAGATTATTGAGATCAACATTAGAGGCTGGAATTTTAAGATTAGTTTACTTTCCAAAGAGTACCAACATACCTGCAAATCAACTGGTCTGATGCTATGGGAATCGGCTCGGTTAATGGCTTCTGTCCTCGCAGAAAATCCCAACATTGTTGCTGGAAAAAGGGTCTTGGAATTAGGATGCGGCAGTGGGGGAATCTGCTCTATGATTTCTGCCAAATATGCTGATCTAGTAGTTGCTACAGATGGAGATAATTTTGCACTTGACCTCCTAGCCAAAAATGTTGCATCAAATATTGAACCACCAACGAAGCTAACTACAAAAAAACTAGAGTGGGGAAACAAAGACAACATAGAAAGCATAAAGGAATTGAGTAAAACAGGTTTTGATGTCATCATAGGAACAGATGTTACATACATTCAAGAAGCAATTTTGCCTTTGTTTGAAACTGCAAAAGAACTTATTGCTTCCAGTGAGAGTAACAACAAAGATGATATTGATAATGTTCCTGTACTGATTCTTTGCCATATCTTTCGTCGTGTAGATGAACCGACATTGCTTTCATCTGCAGCGCAATTCGGGTTTAGATTAGTAGACAAGTGGCCTACTGGAATTTCAACTGATCTGTCTCGAAGTATTATTGACAATTGGTTTGTTGACAACGATTTAAAGGATGATCTTCCTAGTACAGCATTGAACATCTTGCTCTTCTGTAAAGAGTGAAATCAAGTTTAATCTTCTAGCTTGAAAGCAAGTTGGTTTCTTGATTCTTATTATAATACAAAGGGAGAAGTAGAATGATGTTTCCATGTTGATTCATTTAAGTACTATAATATCTGTTTTAGATCATTTTGTATAAGTTATTATGTGGCATCATTTGATGTTGTTACAAGTTATTGATGAGAGTTCTATGTATTTTTGTTATTACTGTGTACCAGCTAGAATAAACACACAAGTTTACTTCTTGCAGCTTCTGCTTCTAGCATGATATTGTTTCATGCAACATTTTTACTCTAAGTTTTGATTGTTTAATATTTTTGTTTTATGTAAATATGGTGAGTTGATTTTGTTCAAAAAAAAGCAAACTATCTGTAAGGCCTAGCTTAATTGGCAAACACTGAATTTATTAGTCTAGATATCATTATCCGGTTCGAACATATGACCCCATGATTGTGTGTATAAATTTCAGGTGACGCTTGTCACTCCGTTTACGTAACAAGAAAACAAATTGATTTCAAAATCTATCATATTCATTTGTGAACCAGAAAAGACTTTTCCTCCAAGCATGGTATAGAATTAATTATCTTCCCTCCTCCTTGTTAAAATTTCTCCTCATCTCTCATATTTTGAACAAATATCATATTAGTTAAACCCCTTCCTGTATACGGCTGAAAACACACTGAAATAATAAAGAAATGAAAACAAGGACCACTCTAGCAACAGTCCCTTTCTTTTCACTCATATTGCAGCATTGTAACATTTTTTTGTTATAATTTGTTATAATAAAAAGTACTAAAAGGAAGCCTTTAGTAGAAATGTTCATTTTCTATTAGCAGTTAACATTCCAAGATGCATGCACATATTGTTTAGTTCTATATCTGCATAGGGTGTAGCCCATTGTATTTTGAATTTACCCTTACATTACAATATGTGTAAGGAGTAGTTTCCCAATAAAAATTCTTAGCTTTAATATTAGGTAATGTATATTAATATTGTTTAATCAAACTTTGGCATCATAAAATCAAAAGATATCGATCATTGATTCATGTGAATTTCTGTATTTCATTAAAGAGTTTGGCAGTAATATATGCATTTTAAAGGTTAGCCATTAGTATGTCCAAGGATGCTTTGTTGCAGCGGTAGAAATGCCGTTTATGGACACTCGGTTGTCGGATTCAATCCCCCGAGTGTCGAGCATTGGTTTTACCATTTGTGTGTGTATGTGTTAGGTCTTGGCACTTGCCAGTCCGACTATCTGACTAACAAAAAGGTTAATCACTAAATAAAAACAATGCAAATTAATTAAGGGATGTTTAGTGAAAAAATATTGAATATGTTTGAATGAGATCTTACAAATGGAATAAATAAATTTCTCAAAAAGTTCTTTTATTGTAAGTGACAAAGGGAGAATTGTTTAGTAGTATGATTAGAAGTCATCATGTTTCAAGTAAACAAGGAAATGGATGGAAGGTTCAATATGCACACAAAATTAATCACACTTCTATTAAAATGAAAATTTAGTGACATTTTCTTAGGTATTGTTTGTGTTGTTTTCTAATCGCGACATCTGTATATTTACACATGTTATATTTTTTTTAATAAATCTCCACATGTCATGTTGTGATTGGGAAAAAGTACACATGACACCTACGAAAAATATTTAAAATTTCTCTTTCCATTAGTATTATCTGTTTAGGAATGGCAATGAACACATGAACTAACATGCATAAAGACAACATCAAACTTAGAGAATTTGTGAGTTCTCTCCTTTAAACATCAAACTTAGGTAATTTCGTTTTCCTGCCAACTACTTTTGGATAGAGTTACTACTCAAACAAACTTTTTCTGCGGATGTGATTTTTATCCCCCGCCACCACATATGCCCTTTCGCGGTGGCGCATAACAGTTGTTAACTACAAATAAAGTCCCAGAGTGATTTAAGATTTTATTTTAGAAGAATTTCCTACCAAAAGCCTAGATAGTATGTCAAACCATAGTCAAATTCTTCCTATTCGAGGTCTGAAACACACTACGGTAGAGAGGTCAAACGGTAGCACCAAGTCACCGACATTACCCTGACCGAACCAATTAAACACCAAATACCAAATCCAAACCGATAAATCACTCCTCGAGACAATGTGTCTCTCCATATCTTCATGTTCCTCACAAAAACTCAGACAATGGTTTCAACCTCTGAAATGTTCCATCTTCTTTTGTATTTGCCATTAAAACAAATCTTTGCTCTTAATTTCACCATCCTCATACATAAATTATACTGGAACATATATGTAAAAAGCTTAATTTATGAATAATTGCTTAGAGATATTTATTTTCCATGCAATCACTCGTATCTTCAAAAATCAAATATACAAGATATTGTTGATCATATTCATCATTCTTCATATATATACATAATAACAAAAATAACTGGTCATGACAACAGATTTTCTCTCCATTTGCTAACCCTCACATAGTAAGAAAATACATATTCATTATTCAATCAAATTCCCACACCATTGAAGCTTCTGCAGGGGGATTTGAATTGACAGAACTCCATGTTGATCATCCAGACTTTTCATAGCCTGCAAGGGATATGATAACTTATATTTTTGAAAACTTGTGTCAGGGATTAAATCTAACTATATACTATGTATATTTCAAAAGTCAAAAGTACTATGACTTAAGAACCCTAGAGAATCCAGTAGCTAGGGCGACAAACATACTTTATTAACTTGAAAACAATAACAAAAAACAAAATTCAGTTTCACATTAGGTTTGACTCATAATTTGGAATGTATCTCAGTAGGTGAAATATAAAGTTTTTCATCATTATAAAACTAGAGGTTGAAAACTATATATTTTTATTTGTAATATACTATGAAATGAAATTATTAAAATATTTAATATTAACAGAAAAATTAAGAAGTAAAATTTTACATTTTATCATACACATCTTGTATTTTAATAGAGTCAAATTTTAACATCAAATTGACTTGTTTGTGAAGGTCATTAGAACCCTGAAAGAGATGAGAACTAAAAAATATTATTTTGTTGATAAAATTTCTTCTTAACCATGTAATGTCCAAACCCTAACATAACAGTACATGATGAACTAAAAAATTAGGGGCACAAATGATAAGTTTTAGAAATAAAATTTTCATACAACAAACACCATTGAATATACCAAACAAAAATAATATTTTTTTATAGGAAACAAACAAAATCATTACATCATAACCAAAAGATCAGCGGTTAGGTTATTCATCAAAGCTTTGGTCAATATTCAGCCTCTTAAATTTCACAATTGTAGAGCAACTGAGAATATAAGATCATAATTTATCAATTTATTTTTTGAAAAAGACAAAATTATTTTGATTTATAGAATTTAAAGGTACTCAAAACCTATTACATGGACAAAAACACTGTATTTCATATACAGGTATTCGGGTCACCCCTTACAAGAATTAGTAAAAAAAAAACCAAGATCCGAAGCTCCTATTTCCTTGATCAAAATTCATCAATACATTTATACTTCTGAAAATAGGTCCTGTATCTTGATGCATACATTTGCCTCAGAAAGATGGAGCTGAAGTACTTCAGATCAGCATGTATACCTTTCAGATCAGCATGTTAAGTACCCTACATGACAGAAAAATATGAAGAAAAAGGTACCTGTAATATATATAATGTGAGATGAGCATATATTATTAAATGATATGACTGAAAATTTCATATATAGCTAAGTGATCTGGTATAATATAGGAAGGGAAAGTAAGAAAAGAAGAAACAATTAAACAGATGTGTAATATAAAGGGATATGAAAGAAAGAAAGAAAGAAAGAGATGGTGATGGGGTGACAGATAGAGAGTGAGCACAGATAGTTTCAAGAATGAAACATCATACAAGAAAATACCATCTGTGCTCACTCTCTTCTGTCACCTCCCTTACCCTTTAACCTCATTAGAATCAATGGAATCTCTCATGCTCCTTAAACATGCTGCAATCCTTGCTTCTGATATTGGAGCTAGCTATAGATTGAGGGTTAGTTAGGGGGCAAAGAAGAATAAACTAACTAACCCTCTAAAAACTGTTCCTTTTCTATGGAACAAATGACAATTTGTTTTGTTTTTGTGTGAAGAGATGAAGGGGGTGAAGGTGTTTATATAGAGGCCTAAAAGAGAAATTGATTGCATCATGCAATTATGGAAAGAATAAATGTGGGGTTTATTTTCCATTGTTGATCATTTTTTAATATTATAAAATAAATGTTATATAATGTGAAGGGAAAGAGAAATTGAAAAGTAAAATATATATATTAAAGAATTATCTTTTTGTGCTACATCTAATCTGCCCCAACCCCAACCCCAACCCCAACCACAATCTCATTTATATGCATTGCTGTTACCAAAGCATCTTATAAGCCCTAGTGGTGAGTTTATAGGGTTCAAATTTTCTTTGTGCATTTCCCAGTTACTGTACTGAAAAAGCTTTCAAAAGCATCTTGTAATTCTAAATCTATATATTGACCCTCCAATCATGTACCTCTAAGTCTCTTCAAAAAGTAATTACATTATGTGGAAAAAAATAGATTAGTTATAATTCCTAAAAACTATAAGGCCAATGAAATTAGTAGTAATTTTTAATTGGGTATGAAATAATTAACATGCAAAAGATCAGTGGTCATATAATTGGCTAATTAGTATTTTTTAAGGCAAACATAATACGATATATAATAGTTGAGTACAAGGGGAAGAGACGGCGTTCGGCGGTGGATACCCTGGTCTCGACCAAAAAGAGGCAGGGACGGAACTAGAAAAAACAATTAGGGGGGCGAATAAGTTATTACTTAATTGTTACATAAATCCTATAATGATGAATAATTTAATTTTAATAACTTAATATTCATTAACTTAACATATTTGTTTCTTTGAATTTTTTTCCTTCTAATAGCCTCAAGTCGTCATTTTTTTACTTTAAATAATATGTTAAAAAATGATGTTCGGAACACTCGAAGGCTTGTTTACTTATTAATAGTGAAAATTAACATAATAACAGTTGTTTCTCGAACCTCTCGTCCAGACTCTTTTTCCTTCTTCTTTAAGTTACATAACTTTAATTAACAAAATAACATTGCTTTTGAAAATATTCCATAAAGGTTTTTAGTTTTATAACATTCATTTTTCAATACGAATAGCTACTTAATATTTTACGATTCACGGGGGGGCGACAGCCCCATTTTGACTACACCTAGTTCTGCCTCTGATAAGGGGTACTCAAACCCATATACAAATGAGAAAACCACCTCCAACAAGGAGAACAAGCCAAAAAATAACGATCTAAAAAATACAGTCGATAGGATCTACGAACCTTTACCATTAATGAAAAAAATCAGGGATAACTTGTTTTGCATATGCATATGATATTGTTACATAAAACCTATAATGATGAATACTTTAATTTTAATGACTTAATATTTATTAACTTAACATTTTTGTTTCTTTAAATTTTTTCCTTCTAATAGCCTCAAGTCGCCATTTTTTTACTTTAAATAATATGTTAAAAAAATGACGTCCGGAAGACTCGAAGGCTTGTTTTCTCGAACCTCTCATCCAGACTCTTTTTCCTTCTTCTTTAAGTTACATAACTTTAATTAAAATAATAACGTTGCTTTTGAAAATATTCAATAAAGGTTTATAGTTTTATACAAGGGGAGAACATTCGTTTTTCAATACGAATAGCTACATAATATTTTATGATTTGCGGGGGGGAGACAACCCCATTTTGATTACACCTAGTTCTGCCTCTGATGAGAAAACCACCTCCAACAAGGAGAACAAGCCAAAAATAACGAGTTAAATATACAGTCGATAGGATCTACGAACCTTTATCATGCATTAATGAAAAAAATCAAGGATAACTTGTTTTGCATATGCATATGATATTGTTACATAAAACCTATAATGATGAATACTTTAACTTTAATAACTTAATATTCATTAACTTAACATTTTTGCTTCTTTAAATTTTTTTCCTTCTAATAGCCTCAAGTCGCCATTTTTTTACTTTAAATAATATGTTAAAAAATGATGTCCGGAAGACGCGAAGGCTTGTTTATTTATTAATAGTGAAAATTAACATAATAACAGTTGTTTCTCGAACCTCTCGTCCAGACTCTTTTTCCTTCTTCTTTAAGTTACATAACTTTAATTAACATAATAACGTTGCTTTTGAAAATATTCCATAAAGGTTTATAGTTTTATACAAGGGGCGAACATTCATTTTTCAATACGAATAGCTACTTAAAATTTTAGGATTTGTGGGGGGAGCGACAACCCCATTTTACACCTAGTTCTGCCTCTGATAAGGGGTACTCAAACCCATACACAAATGCGAAAACCACCTCCAACAAGGAGAACAAGCCAAAAATAATGATCGAAAAAATACAGTCGATAGGATCTACGAACCTTTACCATTAATGAAAAAAATCAGGGATAACTTGTTTTGCATATGCATATGATATTGTTACATAAAACCTATAATGATGAATACTTTAATTTTAATAACTTAATATTTATTAACTTAACATTTTTGTTTCTTTAAATTTTTTCCTTCGAATAGCCTCAAGTCGCTATTTTTTTACTTTAAATAATATGTTAAAAAAATGACGTCCGGAAAACGCGAAGGCTTGTTTATTTATTAATAGTGATAATTAACAAAATAACAACTGTTTCTCGAACCTCTCGTCCAGACTCTTTTTCCTTCTTCTTTAAGTTACATAACTTTAATTAACAAAATAACATTGCTTTTGAAAATATTCCATAAAGGTTTTTAGTTTTATAACATTCATTTTTCAATACGAATAGCTACTTAATATTTTACGATTCGCGGGGGGGCGACAGCCCCATTTTGACTACACCTAGTTCTGCCTCTGATAAGGGGTACTCAAACCCATATACAAATGAGAAAACCACCTCCAACAAGGAGAACAAGCCAAAAAATAACGATCTAAAAAATACAGTCGATAGGATCTACGAACCTTTACCATTAATGAAAAAAATCAGGGATAACTTGTTTTGCATATGCATATGATATTGTTACATAAAACCTATAATGATGAATACTTTAATTTTAATAACTTAATATTTATTAACTTAACATTTTTGTTTCTTTAAATTTTTTCCTTCTAATAGCCTCAAGTCACCATTTTTTTACTTTAAATAATATGTTAAAAAATGATGTCCGGAAGACGCGAAGACTTGTTTATTTATTAATAGTGAAAATTAACATAATAACAGTTGTTTCTCGAACCTCTCGTCCAGACTCTTTTTCCTTCTTCTTTAAGTTACATAACTTTAATTAACATAATAACGTTCTTTTGAAAATATTCCATAAAGGTTTATAGTTTTATACAAGGGGCGAACATTCATTTTTCAATATGAATAGCTACTTAATATTTTATGATTTCCGAGGGGCGACAACCCCATTTTGATTACACTTAGTTCTGCCTCTGATAAGGGGTACTCAAACCCATATACAAATGAGAAAACCACCTCCAACAAGGAGAACAAGCCAAAAATAACGATCTAAAAATACAGTTGATAGGATCTACGAACCTTTACCATTAATGAAAAAAATCAGGGATAACTTATTTTGCATATGCATATGATATTGTTACATAAGACCTATAATGATGAATACTTTAATTTTAACAACTTAATATTCATTAACTTAACATTTTTGTTTCTTTAAATTTTTTTCCTTCTAATAGGCTCAAGTCGTCATTTTTTTACTTTAAATAATATGTTAAAAATTGACGTATGGAAAACTCGAAGGCTTGTTTATTAATTAATAGTGAAAATTAACATAATAACAGTTGTTTCTCGAACCTCTCGTCCAGACTCTTTTTCCTTCTTCTTTAAGTTACGTAACTTTAATTAACATAATAACGTTCTATTTACCTTGGATTTTGGTAAACACCACCAGTTTGAAATTGCTTCTGTTTGCAGGATCAACTAGTAAATCCTAAGACCATTTGTGTTAAAGTTTTTCCCAGAATTATATGTGTTCTTGCAGTTTAAAAGTAAAAAGAAGAAGATAACCGTCGATCTCGCGCGAAACCGTCGAATTTCCTCAATGAGGGAGAATAAAACAAAGAAAAAATTGCAGAAAAGCAAAGAAGAAAACAAATTAAAGTTGCATTAATTGTAAAGAGAGTTGGTGCACAGATCATACATTCTTCTCTTGGCCCGTTTTCTCTGTAATGTGTTGGAAGTTAAAGCGTGAGAATTCTGTAATGAGATTGTGACCCCCTTTTCCTATGAGAAACTCCTATTTATATGAGGAGGGAAAACGCTAAAACTAACTAACTGTACAGAGAATTTAAAAAGGAAACTGCTACAGCCTTCGACTAGGATAACTACCAAAGCTTCGACAGCGAGCACTTGCTTTTGACTTGCTATTGAATTCAATTTTCTTCTCGTCGAAATATCACCCTTCAAATCTAGTTAATTAAGTCTGAAGCTTTGTCGAATTTGCCTTCTGATACAACTCTACTGTGTTGAAACCAACACCTTCTTATAAGAAAACCAAAGTCAAACCGCGTTGACTGCATTTAATTTAGCCTGTCGAAATTACATGCTAACACGTTCTTTTGAAAATATTCCATAAAGGTTTATAGTTTTATACATGGGGCGAACATTCATTTTTCAATACGAATAGCTACTTAATATTTTATGATTTGCGAGGGGCGACAACCCCAATTTTGATTACACCTAGTTCTGCCTCTAATAAGGGGTACTCAAACCCATATACAAATGAGAAAACCACCTCCAACAAGGAGAACAAGCCAAAAATAACGATCTAAAAATACAGTCGATAGGATCTACGAACCTTTACCATTAATAAAAAAAATCAGGGATAACTTGTTTTGCATATGCATATGATATTATCTATTGATTTTCTCATCAATAGATAATATCATATGCAAATACATGTACCATATCATATCAAATCATATCACAATAGCCATAATTAAATAACGATTTAATGAGCTTAATTTGTAACAATCTCATCTTGGCAATTCTTAGAATGTGGATTGAGCCTAACTCAACCCCACAAAACCGGCTTGTAAGGTGAGGGTTGCTTCCCACTTATATCACATCCGATGTGGGACTCTTAACACCCCCCCTCACGCCCAGGAACAGATATATGGAGCGTGACTCGAGTGGACCAGGAATAGACATCTGGAGAATGACCCGACAACTGGTGGCCCAAGGGATCTTGGATAGGCTCTGATACCATCTTAGAATGTGGATTGGGCCTAACTCAACCCCACAAAACCGATTTGTAAGGTGAGGGTCGCTTCCCACTTATATCACATCCGATTTGAGACTCTTAACACCAATAAATTTTCAAATAACAATATATATGGTTGAACATATATTCAAATTTGGGCTTACAAACACTTTTTTAAAAAAAAAAAAAAGAGTTATATCTATATTGTACCGGTACATCAATTTTTGGGTTTATATATCTTCTTCAGAATGGAGGTATTTTTCTGGGAGAGTGTCGGTCTTTGAACAAGCGCTCGACTTTATTGTATTACTATACTATTGGATATGATTTTTGGGATCACGATCGAGTGCGGTCACAACATTCATGTATTCCACAGCTATTGGATTTTTGCATTGATCCTAGCAGTCCATTCATGAGAGATCCTAGCATTCATGAGAGATCCTAGCAGTCCATTCATTTTTCTTAAAAAATAGGGAAAAACCAATTTTGGAGAGAGATCTTCAGAGAATCAACATCCTAATTTTTGGCCAGGAAAAAGTTGGGCCTCGTATTTGTTATGAGTGGCACGTTGAATCGTTGATTGTATTACTAGATGGTAAACCCTTGGTTTTTTATTTTTAGGTATTTATTGTTTGAAGATTTTGTATGAGGTTAATTGGTAAGCGTATAAACTTTTCTACACCATTATCCAATTAGAAATGATGCTATGTGTGACTTTCAAGATAGGTGGGGTGAAAAGTTAAACATTTTCATGACATCATTTTCTGATTTATTGTCAATGTACAAAGTATTTACACAATCCGAATCAAATTAGGATTGGAATACATACTCCTATCCTACCTCTTAATATATCTTTTCCATTTAAAATATGTATTGATTCTTAAAAACGACAGGAAGTCAATGAGATATGAAGGTTTTTGCTCTGAATTAACATGTCAATAACAAAATGCAGCATTATTGATGTACTTCATCTAGAAGGAATAACCATATTTGTTAGTATTACACATAATATGCTATCTGCAAATCGAATTGTTGGCCAACACATGGAACTATAATTGCATTATAGTAGTTAATTAAAGAGAGAAGGAAATCTGCCTAATTAATTAAGAAACCAGCAGCATATTACTAGTACCAATTAGTGCTCAACACTTACACATAGAATCATAAACACAAAGATATCTAATGCGGCGCTAAAGCAGTTTAAAGTATATTTGCTTTATGCTTTATATTAGTTTAAAACATTATTGATGTAAAGTAAATCAACAGGCGTCAATCTTCCCCCAATACGTGGTTTGAGTTTTAGCCTCATAACACCTTTAACACATTCCCTCATTTTGCACTAGAAGAGTAGCTCACATGGTTGAGTGAAAGGAATATTATTGATGGAAGCGTAGACGTTGGGGTTCAAACCCCGCAACAAAAAAAAATTCCCCCATTTTGATGTAAAAATTAATAGGGTTAAATATGTTTTAGTCTCTATAAAATGAAAAAAATTTCAATGATGTTTTGCAAGTACACTGTGTTATGATAGAAGTCTATAGGAAAAATAAGTTTAAAATTCAATTTCTAAGTCCATATTTCTTTTATTTTGTTTCTTGAGTTTTTTGTGCTTAAAAATCATATTTAATTCATACCTTGTTAAAAAAATCTATATTTTTGTGCCGGAGATGTATATAATATTCTTAACATGTATGCAAAACATCATTGGAAAATTTGAAGGGTACAAATGAGTTGACATTTTATAATGACTAAAAATGTTGACGAAAAATTTTATGAGGACTAAAAGTTGACAAAAAATTTTATAGAGACTAAAACCAAAATTGAGAAATTTTATAGGGACTAACAACATACAGGGTGTGATTTCTTCTTTCATGTGTGATATTTTTGTTTTTAGTTTGTAGTGATACCCATGATCTATTAATTACTGTAGTCTATGCTGTGAATCCCGATCATGCGATACAATACAGGATACGACATGATACTAATATAGGGATACAGAAAAACTTTGAAAATCAAGATACGATACGTACGTGTTTACCTTGGATTTTGGTAAACACCGTTTGAAATTGTTTCTGTTTGCAGGATCAACTAGTAAATCCTAAGACCATTTGTGTTAAAGTTTTTCCCAGAATTATATGTGTTCTTGCAGTTTAAAAGTAAAAAGAAGATAACCGTCGATCTCGCGCGAAACCGTCGGATTTCCTCAATGAGGGAGAATAAAACAAAGAAAAAATTGCAGAAAGCAAAGAAGAAAACAAATTAAAATTGCATTAATTGTAAAGAAAGTTGGTGCACAGATCATACATTCTTCTCTTGGCTCGTTTTCTCTGTAATGTGTTGGAAGTTAGAGCGTGAGAATTCTGTAATGAGATTGTGACCCGTTTTTCCTATGAAAAACTACTATTTATACAAGGAGGGAAACACTATAGCTAACTAACTGTACAGAGAATTTAAAAAACAGTAACTGTTATGTCTTTTCGATCATGGTTGCTTGATTCCACTTCGACATCAGCCTTCAAACTTCCTCTTGTCGAAATCTTTGCTTGCAACTTCTTCGACTTCACCAAATCCAGCGTCGAAATCAGCTTGATATAACCTGATAACTTAACCCATTTTGAACTTCGAAATTACTTCTTATCTCTTGAAATACAAGGTCAAACTAAACCTCGTTGACTGCATTTAATTGAGCCTGTCGAAAATGCAGGCTAACAAATTGCCCCCCAAAAATGTCTTTTTCGACTGAGTTTTTAAATGAAGAAGAAAATGACATTTTTGAAATTCCTCTTAACTGCTCTAGTGACGTCATCAGGTCGAAAATACCTTGTTCTTTCCAGATTTCTCCTTTTTTCAACAACGAGCCAATCGACAGGTATAAGGAGGTCCTGATTTCAATTCTGCAATATTAACCTCTTCTTCGACATCTTCATAAGATATGTCGAATTCTTGGTCACTGTCATTAGTTTCGACATAAGCAACCTTTTCTTTTTTATTACGGAACCTACTTATTCTGGCTTTTTCAGCTTTGAGTCTTTCGACTTGTCGAACTCTATCAGCCAATTGTGCCATATCTCTTAAATGTTGTGTGTCTAGTTTCTTTCTTATAGTGTAATCTAGACCACCAGCAGCCATTTCGACTAACTCATGCTCAGGCACTTGGGTAAAGCACCTTGCTTTGAGTAGTCTAAATCTATTGAGATAATCATCAATAGATTCTGCCCCCTTGCGTCGAACGCTAGCCAGTTCTTTAAGACTAATCTTACATTGGCCCATATAGAACTGCTCATGGAAGGCCTTTTCTAATTGACTCCAATTAAAAATTGAATTTGGAGGCAGTGTAGTGAACCATGTGAAGGCATTCTTAGTTAGAGAATTTGGAAAGAACTTGATCCTTAAATTCTCATTATGTGCTAGATCGCCAGCCTCAGTCAAATAACGAGCCACGTGTTCGACGGTAGATTCACTGGTTTCTCCAGCGAACTTTGTGAACTTGGGAATTTTCCATCCCCTAGGTAGCTCTGTTTGTAAGGTGTATTCTGACAAGGGCGACACAAAATTAGGCCTATGTAAACCTATGTTAAGGCCATTCTGAGCTAAAATAGTTTCGACCATATTAGCCAGATTGTTTTGTGCTCCAAAATTGTTTTGTTGCACTTGTCTGACCACTTCGTCTGCATTTTGGTTTCTATTCACCAACACAACTTCAGAGATCGCCTCTATCCTCATAGGCTCTTCGACAATTTGTTGTTGTCCTTGGTTTCCCTGATTCATAGGAATTGCATTGTTGGGCCTTTCTACCGGTATCTCTACAGGCCTAGCATTTTGGATTTGGGGGATTTGCTGGTTATGTACTGGTGGAGTACCAAAGAAATCAGCAGTTCTTCCCATTTGTGTTGCCAACAATTGGTAACTATTATTAGTGTTTTGTATCAAAGGATTAAACACAGTACCAATTTGTTGTGTTAACATATTGACCATATCATGATTGCTATCATCCATTTGTTGCCTTATGCCAACAAAGATGTTGTAGTCAGATTAGTTTGGGCATTTCGACTATGGATGCCCTCTGTTGAACCATGAGTAGGAGAATACCCTGTAATTGCATTATCTGCAAATGTAGACGAATTTGTCTGAAGGCCTGCCATCAATGCCGTTGGCATGCCATACGGTAAAGCCCTTCCACTCATAGTAAATGGCATAGTTCCAATCATTGGATTTGCCATCAAAGGACTCGTTGGTCCTACTATTGGTGGCACAGAAGCCATTGTATTAACATTTGTTAATGCTGCAGTGGTCATCATTGACACAGGAGTAATCATGGGAGAAGTTATAGTGGTTACTCCCATTGTTGTCGAAGAAGGCATAGCAACGGTTATGCCTGCGACATTTGCAGCGTTAATGTCACTAACTGACGCTTGTTCTTGTGTACTTTGTGCATTTAATGCAGAAGCATTACTTGTACTAGAGCGTGCCATCTCTGAAAGATGTTTACCACTCCTTAATTGCATGCACAGACAAACACAAAGTTTAAGAATTCAACGAAAAACTTTAAAATTAGCACAAAGGTCCCACTGGGCGTGCCAATTTGTTTACCTTGGATTTTGGTAAACACCGCTAGTTTGAAATTGTTTCTGTTTGCAGGATCAACTAGTAAATCCTAAGACCATTTGTGTTAAAGTTTTTCCCAGAATTATATGTGTTCTTGTAGTTTAAAAGTAAAAACAAGAAGATAACCGTCGATCTCGCGCGAAACCGTCGGATTTCCTCAATGAGGGAAAATAAAACAAAGAAAAAATTGCAGAAAAGCAAAGAAGAAAACAAATTAAAATTGCATTAATTGTAAAGAAAGTTGGTGCACAGATCATACATTCTTCTCTTGGCTCGTTTTCTCTGTAATGTGTTGGAAGTTAGAGCGTGAGAATTCTATAATGAGATTGTGACCCGTTTTTCCTATGAAAAACTACTATTTATACAAGGAGGGAAACACTATAATTAACTAACTGTACAGAGAATTTAAAAAACAGTAATTGTTATGTCTTTTCGACCACGGTTGCTTGATTCCACTTCGACATCAGCCTTCAAACTTCCTCTTGTCGAAATCTTAGCTTCCAACTTCTTCGACTTCACCAAATTCAGCGTCAAAATCAGCTTGATATAACCTGATAACTTAACCCAATTTGAACGTCGAAATTACTTCTTGTCTCTTGAAATACAAGGTCAAACTAAACCTCGTTGACTGCATTTAATTGAGCCTGTCGAAAATGCAGGCTAACAGTACGGCTTGAATACTTTAATAAAAAAATTAAAATTAAAATATTTTTTTGAACCATAACTAAAGGTAACGGTAGAGAGATATTCACTTTACTAATTGATAATTGCTCATAATAGGAAAAAAATCGCACAAGAAAAAGAGGAACAAAAAGGAGCCATGATTTATCTAGTTGGTAGTACCCCTTTTAGGATTTAATATTTTATTGTAGTTTATTTTTAGGATATAAATTAAAAAACAATTTAAAAGGAGCCACATTGTTTGTCAAAAAAAAAAGAAGAAAGAGCCCAATATGTCGTATCATGTGCATATCCATATATGCCTACCGTATTCTGTGCATATTCGTTTAAGCCAGCTGTATCTCATGGTATCGACCATATATCCCCCATGTATGAGACATTTTTCTTTTAGAAAAATAAATTAAAATTTTAGGATACTCTATAGGTATGTATCTCGGCATATCAGATACGTAGTGGTGTCAGATACAGATACTTAGTCTGTTTTGGAGTATCAGGGCTTCCCAGAGTCTATTTTCTCCCATCGACCCCAAGTATGGGAAAGAAGGGCGTGACTTTGATTTGACACACTGTCTTACGAGAATTTTGGGATATAAGGAATGTATGCATCTTTTTAGGCATGGTTCCGGGTTGTGCGATGTAATTAAGAGTATCATTTTGGAGATGAATCGGTCGTCTAGGCTATCCCTTTGTTTGTGTTATGGATAGTGTATTGACCATTTTGATTGTATCTATGGAAAATAATTCTCGATTCAGAAGATAGTATCTTTTAGTTGGTTAAATCATAATGAAAATCGCGGTAAAATTGGATTGACGCACTTTATTTTATAGTGTCCAAAAGTCACGATAGGGGCTCCTAAAACATACAATTGGCGTCACGATCGTAGATCCAAACATACACTTATATTCATTCTGCTTTTTAAAAGATTTATTGGAAATCATGGCATTCAATAAATTTCATTTTAAATGATTTATTCTTCTTTTTCTTCTTTAACTTTTACTCCCTCCGTTCCAAAACTTTGGTCCTTTTGGCCTCTTTTTTTTGTTTCAAAACTTTGGTACTTTTGTGATAGCAATGTATAATTTACCTAATTCTACCAAGTTTACCCTTTATCTTTAATTAATTGTAACTATTAACTCATTTATTTGAAGAATACCAGGAGGGTTATGCTGAGGCAAATGGAATAATACCAGGAGGGTTCGGCCAGCATTCCAAGCTGAGCCACCTCACACCTGCTTCTTTTTTTTTAAGTAATTTATTACTGGCAGCCTTTTCATTTATGTGTGTGGGGGGCTTTATTAAATTACCAGCAGCCTTTTCTTTACAGAGGGGTATTTTAGTAATCTGGTATTACAACTTTATGATTTCTTAATTTGTGTGAAAGAGGTCAAAAGGACCAAAATTTTGGAACGGAGGGAGTACCTTTTTTACCTTATGCACTTAGGGCAATTATTACATTAATGTACTTACTACAATCTTGTAATTTGAGGAAGTTAAGAAAATCATGGTCGGCGAATGAAGTTGCTATAAAGCACCGTCAATTATCATTATCCAACCCTTGCCAGCACAATGTAAAAACTAAAAACTTTTCAGACCATTTTCTTAGATGAACCTAGTCACCATATACTGATAGCAAATTATATCTTATAATAGCATAATGGTGTGGGATACCACAAAGGGCAAGTAAATACTTTCCCAATATGGAAAGAGCCATTTGGGTATTAGATATCTTCTAGACTTTCCCTTTTTTGGTGGACAGGAAGGAAGGTTACTTGTTACACACATGCTCTTTGATTCCAAGAAACATAAAAGGACAAATTAAACAGATCAATAAAATTAAAAAATGTATTTATGTGGATAGAGAATGGCCACTTGCATCGTCAACTCCAATTATGATAAGCATCTTCCTTCTACCTATTTTCTTTTACTTTTTTGGTAAGACAAGTCCTTATAGCCGTTAAAGAAAAGAACTCAAATCTTTTTTGAACTTGTACGTCGATCCTTCCAGATATGCCAACTGTTCCATTTTCGGCTTCTTTCGATGAACCAAAATGGGTAACGAGACCAGGGTATCTACCGCCAAATGTAGTGATTAATTCCCTCGTTGAATTGCAAGTACCTCGAAGGGTAGGATAGCTGACCTAGAGATTTAAAACTGCTCCATACTTAAGGCGAGGATCGAACCCTCGACACTTGATTAAGGGAGGATGAGCCCCAACCGCTCAACCACACCCTGGATTCACCAAAATGGATATTCTATTTCTATTATATATTCTATTCTATTCTATTCTATAAATGCATAAAAGTTTTTTTTAGAATTTTATACCGATTTTGGAATTTTAATGATATATATTTGAAAACTATCTTGTGGTTAGAAACGAGTAACGGATCATTAGTTCATTGTAAGTGATTAGAAATGAGTAACGAATTATTAGTTCATTGTAAGTGATTATGAATGAGTAACAGATTAATTTTTCATTGTAAAGTACAGGAATGAGTGTTGATTAGTAGTTCATTAGGAGTATTAGGGAATAGGTAACAGATTAGTAGTTCATTGTAACTAATTAGGAACAAATAACAGATTAATAGTTCAATGTAAGCGATTAGGAAGGGGTAGTATATTAGTAGTTCATTGTAAGTGATTAAAAATGAGTAACAGATTAGTAGTTCATTGTAAGTAATTAGAAATGGGTAACAGGCCATTTCACGTCAGTACTGCCACATGGCACTAATTAACATGCCACGCCATGAACAAATGGAGTGGTGACATGGCATTCAGTGTCACGTGGCACAACCATCCAATAATATGTTGACATGTGGCTGATGTCATCTCTGTTTGCCACATCACTTTTTTTGAATGGAAAGTTAACAGAAACTAGATGTGTTTTGTTTTTGTAATGGATAAACTAAAACTTTTTTTGCAATGATTAAATTGGATTAAGAGTATATTTGCAAGGACCAAACACATATTTAAGGCTAATATCTATTATATATTCTCGTGCTGCTAGTGAGTGTACCTCCAAAGTTACTCTGGTGTCTAAGTCAAGTCACCACAATTATACTCCCTCTGTTATCGAGGCTTTCGATGTCGTGGAGTGGGCACGTGGGCGTTGAGTGCTTAAGCGCCCTGTGCTCAGGCGTCTTCACCACGCCCTTGGCGCAGGTTCCTTTGGCGCCTGTTGTTTGGGGATATGCAAAAGTGGGTCAACGAAAGCTGACGTATCTGGTCAAAATTTTGGACCAGATATATCAACTTTCGTTGACCAATTTTTTCTTATATTCTGTAACAGAGGGAGTAGTGTTTTAAGGTATAATAAAGAAGTTACCTTAAGCTTATGAGTGATCATCATATATACATTTGAATGAACTAATAGTAGACCTCATTTATGGACCCAAGTTTGATTAGATGAGGAAAGCCTGATATGGAATCCATGAATCAGAGGTCGATCAAGCTTAATTTCGTGGGCAAATCACACTTAAGCGCATAGACCTACTAACAATATTTTCATTCGAGCGGTTCGGAAACAACCCCACCCGACCTAGCCTATTAGGTCGAAATATAAAAGCAGGTTAGTGAGTCGGGCCTCCCTATCTAACTTTTGACATAGAAAACTATAAAAGATGTCCAACAAAAATAAAAGTGGTTTTTGACCAAAAAAATAAAGATAAAAAGTGGTTTCAGTCTAGCTCATGAGCCAACTAAATTAGGCCAAAATAGTTTGCTTCTTTTTTGGATATCTATTTAGCGAATCCAACCTAACTCAAAACACTAGCCCATCGAACCAACACGTTGGGTTATAGTACCAACATTGACATTGACACATACTCTACTAAAGATAATGATCAAATAAAGATTCACATTGATGAGGATATATCTTCATTTGTCATAGTGCGTGGTTGGGGTTGCAAAGAAGCAACCCTACATATGGGCAAGTGGGTGTGATTGATTCCATTGGCTTGGCTTAGTAGTGATATGCCCTAATTAATCTTCTAAATCTAATCTCTGTAGCTTTGGAACTCGATATATCAAGGTCGGGTGTTGGGAAATGTCCAACAAAACCACTTAGTCAAAGACACAGTAGTATACCCTCTCTCTTGTCGTTATTATATTTGCCCTATCAAAAACGAATAGGGTCAATTCTATTTTCTCTTAATAATATATTTTTGATTGGTTATTAATTTGACATGGTCAGAAAAAGATGAAAGAGTAGCCAACTCAGGTGCATGTGCATAGTGAGCATGCGCTACATTGTATTGGCTCAGTGGGGCGGTGTCACTGTATCCCCACTTCTACACTATATAATTTAATAAATATTTTATTATATTGTATAGTCTATTCCTTCTTCTTCTTTTCCTTATTTTAGTTTTACCAAAAGAAAACACACTTTATTCCTTTCTATTTTATAAATTAAATTGTGATGATTATGCAATTCTTCTTCTATCATGCGTATCGATATGTGATTTGTCAAAAATAAATGCAAAGTAGCAAGTTTTTTTTAAACGAAGTATCGTCCATGGCGATCGTGAAGACTAATCCTTCGAGGTATCTGAGATTTATTTAAGGGGTTGACCTCTCCCAACAAATATTTTTTCATACGCCCAGGCCAAGAATCGAACCCAAGACCAAATGATTAAAGAACTCACGTATCTACTACCACTTATGCCACATTACTCCCTCCGAACCTAATTATAAGCAAAAATAACTACTTTCACACATATTAAGGATAGTGATTTTGTGCATTTAATTTCCTTGAATTAATGAAAATAATAAATAAATTTACTAAAATATCCCTAATTAATAGTCATCTTCTCTCAATATTAATGAGCCACTTTAAGGGTAGTTGTGGAAAAATAGCATGAAATATAGGTGAGTTAGTTGAGATTTGCTTATATTTGAGTCTAACAAAACTAGACACTTTTTTGCTTATAATTAGGTCCGGATGGAGTATATCGGTAAAGTACACAAGTTTTATTTGTGATGATGGTTTGTGCAAATTCGTCTATCATACATATCGCTATGTGATTCGTCCATTACCCATTAATAAAATGTTTTAATCATGTGTTGGAAGTGAAGCAACACATGTGTCTTCCTAATTAAGATCACCATTAAATTAGTTTGAGGGCTTTATGTTACCTAGCTGGCCTTACATTGCATTGGTGGTGTCTAGATTTGATTTGCTTTGTAAAGCACAAGACTCTCCCAGGAGGAGATTTGCTTGTACTCCCTTTGTAATAATTTGTACCCTAACTTACAATAAAATATAACCAAAAATTGATTCTTTTAATCTTATATATTTAATGATAGTATAGCAAAAATATCCTTAATTTGATTAATAAGAGATGGTCTCATCAATAACTTTGGTTCGGATCTCATCCAAAAATCTTAAGTTTGGTTCTTAGGTGTGGCTAAAACTATATTGGGGGAAAAGAACTACATAAATTAGAAAAACGAGTAAACACTTAATGGTAGTATATATATAGCAAAAATATCCTTAACTTGATTAGTAAGAGTTGGTCTCATCAGTACAGTAACTGAGTTCAGATCTCATCCCAAAGTCTTAAGCTTGGTTAATTGGGTGTGCCTAAAACTCTATCATGGGAGGGAAAAATCACACAGAACAACGAGTAAACATGTGGACAACTAGGATCCTCAACTTAGATTACTCATCGATAAAGCTTGAGGTTACTCCGCACAAATGAAATAGTAACAAAAAAAATCTTCCTTTATTGCTGAGTGTTTAATGCTGAATATGAAAAGTTAGAGACGTTTTTTAGAAAATTAAACGAGATAATGGGTAACTTAAATAAGTGTGCAAATAGTTAGTTTTATTGATAACGTGTTGCAGATTAATAGTTATTATCATTCTAATTATACAGTATGATTGCATTTGTCTTCTCAATTTTTCAATTTGATAATTTTCCTCATGATCTATTTTATTATTTGTACTTTTCTCACTCAAAATTATGAATTTTTGCATTTTTAATGTTGAGTTTTTATTGCTAGAAGTTAGAGACACTTCTTTAGAAAATTAAATGAAATGATGGCTAATTTAAGTAGGTAACAAAGTTTTTTTTTATGAGCAGGTGATAAAGTTAAACTTTAAACTAGCCGCCTGACCCGTGCCACGCATGGGGTTGACTAATTTTTAGTTAGCAAAATTAAAGTAAAACTGGAAGGGGAAAACCTCTTTAATAAACCGATCATTTAATATAATAGTTTTCTGTGGACTGCAGGAATCAAACTCGAGAGCACTAAGTCGACCCCGTGTCCCAGGGTAGCTTATATCGGTTGACCAATGATATTGGTTTGTAAAATATATAGTCAAATAATTGTGGATTGAAACTAAATTATAGCTATAAATTAAATAAGAAAATTATAAAATTTCAAAAGAATATTGACAAAAATCGTTGAAATTAAACATCCATGGATAATGGAAAGAAAATGTCTAAAACTTTTAATAACATAATCCATATTTATCAAATGTAAATATAAAAACTTAGCCCATAATAAGAAAGAAAAGAAGACAACACAATTTAAAACTAAAACACGTGGGTATTATGCATGGTTGTATAAAAATTCATGATAAAATAAGAGCAGTTATACAAAGTTGAAAGAAGATGGTGGAGGTTGTATAATAAATGTGACTGAAGTTCCCGTTGAAAGAAGATAAAAATTTAAACACCAGTTAAAGTATGTTTTAATACCGTTTGATGCGAAATGACAAAAATAAAGAAGACAATACAAATAGAAAGTGAAACACGTGGGTATCGTGCAGGGTTAGATGAAAACCACCAATAAAATAAAATCACCTATAGAAAGTTGAAAGAGGGCGATGAGGAGATCTACTGTAAACGTGGCCGAAATTCCCGTAAATAAAAATTAAATTAAAAAACTATAAATTAAATAAAAATATTATAAAATTAAAAAGAAACATTACCAAAGACATTGAAATTCAACATCCATAGATAATAAGAAAAAAAACATAAAGAATATTAATAACAACAAATACATTGAAATTGAACATCCGTAGACAATTAGAAGAAAAAGTTTAAAAAACTTTAATAACGTTATTTATATTTATCAAATGTAAATATAAAAACTTAACACATAATTAAAGAGAAAATAAGACAACATAATTAGAAAGTGAAACACGTACGTAGGGGTATCATGCAGAGTTTGATTTAAAACCACCAATAAAATAGAAGCACATATACAAAGTTGAAACTATTTTTGAAGAAAGAAGTTCGCATATTTGAATAAAATAGAAGCACATAGAAATACTATTTAGTATCGCACTACATATTTTGTCACAAATTTTTTCAACCAAATGGGTTTTTGAGGAATGAGCTTTGTGTATCCGAACATGTAAAAAAATTTGAATCCTAAAGTACCTCAACAAATTGTTTGGCATCACATTTTACGTATTTTGTCACGTATTTTTTTTATTTTTCGTCAAACAGGTTGTTGAGGTACAAACTTCACGTATCTGAACATATAAAATTTGTTCTGGACCCTAAAGTACCCCAAAATTCAATGTTGGCATCACACTTTACCTATTTTGTCACAAAGCTATTATTATTTTTTTGACCAAACCAATTATTGAGGAAAAAACTTCGGGTGTTTGAACAGCTAATTTTTTTTCTGAATCCTAAAGTGTCTCAACGCACACTGGTTAATATCATACTTTACGTATTTTGTTAAAAAAATATTTTTTTTCACCATCAAGTATACCAAAGCACACTGTTTAGCATCTCATTTTATGTATTTTGCCATGAAATTAAATCTTTTTTCACCAAATCGATAATTGAAAAACAAAATTCGCATATTTAAACATCTAAAAATTTTCGAGACCGTAGAGTACTCGTTAAAATATTAAAAAGGAAAAAATGGAAAACATTAAAATAAAAAAGAGGACAAAAAAAAAACTAAAGTTAAAAATAAAACAAAAAATGCGGCAATTCCCGCCAACGGTGACAAGCCGCTTACAATTAAAAGATGAGACATGGCCAATAATTACTCATCTTAATAAATATATGCAGATAATTAATTTTACTTATAATGTCTTGTAGATTATTAGTTATTTATCACTCTTATTATATGGTTTGATTGCATTTTTCTTTTCAACTTTTTCAATTTGCAATTTTCCTGGTGATGTATTTTATTTGTACTTTTGTTTTTGACAAAAAAAATTATTTGTACTTTGATCACTCAAAACTATGGAATTTTTGCACTTTTAGTACTCAAAAATCTTGAATTTTGAGAAAATGGAGATCAAATACACAATTCACGATTTTCAGGAACTAGAAGCGCACGAAAAAAACATAAAGATCAAGATTGGCAAATTGAGAAAGTTAGAAAATCGAAATTACATAATAAAATTAAATAACCGAAATTGTCAAATTTATAAGAAAGTTGAAGACCAAAACTACAATAAACTGAACAATGACCATTTACTAAAAAGAATTAGAAAGATAATTATGTGTATACACGAGTATACCGCAAGTATGTAAAAAATTAGAAGAAAAAACTAACGATTTTGTGATTTATAACTAGCAAAATGTACGGAAAAAAATACATGGGTAAATTTTTTTAAGTGTCTAGAAAGTAATAAAAAAAGTTAGTTTACTTTTTTTACAATAACAAAAAATTTAGTTTAATGAATACATATTATTTTAGAGCAACAAAGAATAACTAAAATGTTCTAAGACTAGCCATAATTTGGGCCGACTGAGGCCCAAACCACAGCCAGGCGATGTATATCCTCATTCAACTTAAGGGAATTATTAAATTCACCACCCATTTCTTGTACCATACACCCCTAGCATCTTTCATTTTTTTGTTCCCTTCTCTATTAATATATTTGCAGAAAATCACTGAAAATCATTTAAAAAAAAACCCGTGGGATTCTCTTCCACTTCTCATTATTATTCCTTGAGTTTCTGTTATCTAATATAATAAGATAATTAAGATTGGATTTATTCTAACGACTAACTTGGTCATACTCCATTCCTAAAATGTATGTACATAAGTTGTTCATTTCCAACTCTGGGCCCATTTGGATGAGCTTATGCACAACAACTTATGAAGATAAATAAGTTTTCATGTTAATCCATAAGTTCTCACTAACAAAACTTATGTCTCCATAAGTTGTTTTTCCATAAACTACATTGACAAACTTATGAATAATACATAAAAACTTATTTATTTTCATAAGTTGTTTTTCATAAGCTCAAAATAAGCTCTATCCAAACAGGCCTTTTAACCCTTTGATTCTAAGTGCACTCCCTCCTTCTCCATCTCTAGACAACCTCTCTCACATCCCCCCTTTTCCGGCAATCCTTTTTCTTCCCTTTAATAGAGTTCAATGCTCCTCTTTATTTCTTACTCCTTAAATGATAGCGAATAAATGTCCATAAATCTAACCCTTTATTATTTTGCTTTGAAATGAAAGTCCAAAAATAGTCTAAGGATAAGGCTACTAAAGCCATAGCTTTAGTCCCACCAACAAAAAAAATATTTGTCATTAGTTTTTATCAAACAAAAATGTGTCATATGTATTGACAAAAAGACAAAACCTAAACCTCTCACGAGAAGAAAAAAAGACATCAACTAAAAGTTTTCAAATTCTTTATTTAATATATTTTTCCAATTTTTTTTTTTGTAGAAAATTTTCTAAACTATTGATTATTTACATGCAAAGAAGCTTATATAAGAATTACTCCTAATCATGCATCTAGATAAAAGCTATTTTCATGATTAAAAATGAACATGCGCATCTCCCTCATTATTGATTTGATGTCATTTAGGACTAAGTCAGCCAAAGTCTAACCTCACAGTGTTGGACCAAAACTCCTAATTAAAGGTCTTTGTTGGATCACCACACATTCCCACATTCTCTCATATGATTAATCATACTCATGTTACAAAAAATACAAAGACTTGAACCTTGAAGAGTGAGGCAAATAATACTCTTAAGTCTTCTATTTCTGCCTCAATTTCCATGGAGGACAACAACCAACCAAAGACTTATGGAAATATGCAAATGATGCAAATAGAGAGCTACTATGGAGAAGCTAGGCCTAATTATGCACAAACTCAAATGGGAACTAACAATAAGGACTTGAAGTTGAAGAAAGGAAAAAGCAAATCTTCTATTTCAAAGTCTTGGAGCTTAGCTGATCCTGAGTTTCAAAGAAAGAAAAGGGTTGCCAACTACAAAATGTATTCTGTGGAAGGTAAGGTGAAAGGTTCCTTCAGCAAGAGTTTCAAGTGGCTCAAGGATAGGTACTGGCAAGTTGTTTATGGATTGTGGTGATTTTGTTGTTTTTGTTATTTGTTTCTCAATTTCTAGTTCATGTTTAATTACAACATATATTTGGCTTTTCTGTTCATGGGATATGTAATTTAGGTTAATTAATGGATTATCATCAGTTTAATTGAGTTTGGCCAAGCGTTTATTTATAAATTGATTTCACTTTGTTGGGTATTGATAGTTCTTCTATATATCGATCGTTAATTATATAATAATATGCTTTAAGATGGTTCTTGTGGAATAATCACAAGAATGCTTTGTTTTTTCATGCATATATACAATGGTGCTCTCCTAACTATGTATAGGATGCTTCAAAAAAAAAACTATGTGTTAAAATAAATCAGTCTATATCTCAATTACAATTTATCTCCAATTATGAAAGAATCCCTTGTAATATATCACTATTTGTAACAACCTAATTTTTTGTATTAATAGGTATATATTATTTTATACATAAATATTGTAATGATTTTTGTGATATATTTTGTGTTTGTTTGCTTTGGTAATTTACTAATTTAAGTATTTTAGTAATGTTTATTATTTTTATTCCAATAAAATATAAGTTTTCGATAATTAATATTATGTTTGAAATGATACTTTGCTTATGGATTAAAAACAAATAAATAATTAAATAAATATGAGTTTATGGGCTTTTACTTTCCAGTTCCACACCCATAGTTTCTTCTTTCTACAACGTCGATTTGCTACGCGCACCACCAACAGTTCATATGCACGACCCCCTCCCATTAAATAACTTTCATTCATTTTCTATATGTACAATGTGACGTTTATTTCTCATCTCAAGATTGTGGTATGAGGTGAATTGGACGTCTCCTCTACAAATGTGTTAAGGTTGAACACAAATGGTCAGTGGCGGACCCAGGACCCTGGGTCAGGGGATGCAAAAATTTTCAAACATATATTGCTACAAATATAAATAGACTAACATAATCAAAATAAACTAAATAGTACTAACACAAAATACAAATTAATTAAATAGCACTAACACAAATTACCAATTAAATAGCATTAATAGAATCAAAATTATGATTGGGACAATAAGAACAAGAACTAATTCAAGGAGGGAGAAATGTTTTTTTAAATAAAATATGTGAGAGCATGAGTGATTATGTGAGTGTTGTGCATTAGAATGGTGCAAAAGATATTTTTCAGGGTGTGCGAAAACATTTTTTTCTAAGCTATCGGTGCTCTTTTTTTTTTAGGGGGTTCAACTAAACCCCCGAACCCCCTCAAATGTATGTAGGCCCGCCACTGCAAATGGTGCACCAAAGGTAAACTCAAGGTGTGAGGATGGTCATTGGGTTTATGGCTTCTCTAAGTATTTGTTTTTCTCTTTGGCCTATATTTCTGAACTTTAGAGTGCTCTTTAAGGACTGTTGATCAAAGGGATTTCCAATATGTAGATCTTCTCATGCATTCTGATGTTGCAGTGTTTGATGAAGGAATGGTAGAACTTTTCACGTATTTGTACATATTTGTTCTTCGCTGAAAGAGCTCTCTTCATAGCGCGACTCCATGAATGTAAGTTCTCCCTCATTGAGCTGTGTGGGACGAGCACACATCGCCTGGGTTTTCACCTGGATGAATGTAATAAAGGTCGATAGATGGATCAAGATTTGGGGTATTCTTGAGAGGATTGTTGATTTTGACCTAAGTATCATTGGTGGAACTTGACTCTTTTTTTTTATTTAAATGGGGAAGCAGAAATTTTATTAATCAAAGTAGTACTAATGACCATTTTACAACTGTTTCTGAGGGGATGAATTCGGATTAAACATTAAAGGAGAAAAATGGAAACCCAGGCCAAAGCAGAAAGCTAACGAAATGGGGGAAAGCGCAAAATGCATATCTAAACGGATACTACATTGTGATTTGCTGAATAATACTTTTCATTAATCGGTAAAATGTGATTGTAATAAGTTAAGACTAAGACTAAAAACTCAAATTGGTCCATGGCAATTTCATTATTGGACAAATTAGTCATTGACAACTTTTTAGGGACACGTTAGTTCGCCATTTTCAAATAAGAACAAGTTAGTCTCTTCGTCCATCCAAAGTTAAAATCGTCGACAAACGTCACGTACATGACACATCAACTATCCGCGTGTTACGTTAAATGATACATATTCTCATTTTTTTAGCCCAAGTTAGTCCCTCATTCAACTTTTCATTTTATTTGTTTAAAATAGACATTTTGGTCCCTACACTTTTGGGATACATTAGTCCCTAATTATCATCTTCTTCAAAAGTAGTTTTTGGAAACCAGAAACTAGAAAATAAAATGCACACACGTAAGAAGGAAAAGGAACACACATACAAGTATTGTTTCCTACTTAATTAGTTTAGGTGCTTAATGTTATGACTTATGAGAGTCCTTACTCCCCATCAGGAGTGAGCATGAGACACATTAGGACGAGTTATATATAACTAACTCAAGTTATAACTAACTCTAACCCGATCCTAAATTTTGAGAGGCTATTTTGTCAACCATACCCCGTGATGTGAATCTAATTGATTCCATGTAATTTAGGATCTAACCAAGTGAATTTCTTGAATCAAAAATAGAAAACAAGATAAAAGAGAAAGGGAAAAAGAACATACAAATGAAATTAGGCAAGAAGATGTAATTTAGGATCTAACCAAGTGAATTTCTTGTCTAATTCCATTTGTATGTTCTTTTTCCCTTTCTCTTTTATCTTGTTTGCTATTTTTTATTCAAGAAATTCACTTGGTTAGATCTAAATTACATGGAATCAATTAGATTCACATCACTCCGTTATTAAACTCAAACAAACCCGATAAGTTATGGTCAATTTAGGACCAAGTTGGCCAAAAATATAAATAATTTAAATTTTAAAAATGTTGCTATAGCTATTTACTACTTCAATTATATTTTTATATTTGACAATAAAATTATAGAATAATTTAGTAAAACTTCTATAATAGTAATGTTGATGTGTGTCTAACTTTGTTATAAATACATACAATTTTTATTTTTCTGTAAAATATAAGTATACTTTCTATTGCTATTGTGACCACTACAAAATTAAAATATTGATGGTACGACTATAACGTTAATGTTTAAGTTTGTTAAAATTTAGCATCAAACTACTTTAATGATAACGTTAACGTTAATGATAACGTCCGACTAAGTTATCATAATTCACAAGTATAAGTGTATTAATCATATATTAATATGTATGTATGTATGTATGCACTACAAGAAAAAGGTGTTTTTCCGGCAGATTTTTTCCGATGCAAATGCACCAAATCCGCCGGAAAAGTGACATTTCCGACGGATTTTTTCACCGGAAAAACATTTGTAGGTAAAGCTTTCCGGCGGATTTTTTTTCAAAAAAAAACAAAATTAAAATCCGCTGGAAAAGCACATTACCGGCGGATTTTTTCCGTCGGCAATGGGCATTTCTGGCGGTTTTTTAAATTCTTTGAAAAATCCGCCAGAAATGCACATTACCGGCAGATTTTTTAAAAAAAATGTGTTTTAAAATTTTTTTAAGAAAATTCTTTAATTAAACTTTTTTTTAAAAAAAATTATATTTTTTGAAAAATCCGACGGAAATGCACATTACTGGCGGAGTTTTTTTTCAAAAAAAATTTTAAGTTAATTTTTTTTTTCAGTTTTTCCGAATTTTAAAATTTAATATGTATTTTAATAAAAATTAAGGAAAAATGAAAATGAAGTAGAATATGAGAAAAAATGATATAGAAGAGAATGAAAAGAAATAAATGAATGAGAATGTAGAAGTAGGAAGAAATAAGAATGCAAGAAAATATGAGAAGAAATAATATAGGAGTGAGTAAGAATGAAGAATTAAGAAGGAATAAGAATGAATGAGAGTATGAGAAGTAATAATACAGGAGATAATGAGAGTAAAGAAGTAAGAAGGAATAAGAATGAATGAATGAATGAGTGAGAATGAATGAGAAGGAAGAAGAAAGGGGAAATATAGAAGAAAGATATGTAGAGAAATTTATGGAGATTGGAGAGTATGAGAAAGAAGAAGAGAGATAATATAGAGAAAATGTAGAAGAGAAAGAGAAGAAAATAAAGGGATCCTTTTAGAGTGAAAGAGCAAATTAAATTTTTCACCGGTGAAACACTAAAATTGACCGTTGAATATTGTTTAAAATGCTATGAATGGTTAAGATTGAATCAACCAACATTAAATCTCAACCAATGATAAATTTTTATACTACATCCAACGGTCAATTTTAATGTTTCACAGGTGAAAGATATAATTTGTTCTTTCACCTAGAAGTACCTTAAATAAAGAGTGAAGTGAGAAAATGAGAAGAGTGTAGGAGAAAATTTTAATTATGGCATTTTTGGACCGGCGGTTTTTTTCCCTCCGAAATTTTCCGGCGGAATTTTAAATTACCGATGAATTTATTTTGAAAAAAATATATTATTTTTTTAGAAAATCCGCCGATAATTTGAAAAACCCGCCAGAAATGTTACCGGCGGATTTTTAAATATATATATATATATATATATATATATATATATATATATATATTGTTGAGACAAGAACCTGATAAACACAGCAGAAAACCAGAATGCAGCAGCTATCCAACAACACAGAACACAGAATTGGTTGAGCAATCTATCAAACAGTTCTTGTGTATAAACCAAGAAGCACACTCAACACAGAATTGGATATGATAATGATCCAATGTAAAACAATTAAGAAGAATCTAACCAGAGATGAACAAGATATTCACAGAAACTTAAATTGCAAACAATTAAGAAGGGAGAAGAAGAAGAACACGCGAACAATTTGTTCACCCAGTTTGATATCAGAAAGATATCTACATCTGGGGGACTAAGCCAATATGCTTCAGTCCAATTCCATTGAATCTCTGTGAAAACACCATTGTTACAAGATTGATCTTCTCTCTCACCAGTGTATCCCCCTCACAACCCTGATCCCAATGAGTCCCGTGTTTGTTTTCTCTCCACACAACCCTGTGAATTCCTCTCTCTTGCACATTACAGAATGTTCTCAGCTATATATACAATGATATATCAGACTAACAAATTGTAACTGCACTTTAACTAACTACACAAGGCAAATGTAACAGACTAAACAGAATCACTGATGACAGTTATAAGAAGGGCCGAGCTGGCAGAAGTGGATGCCACATCAACAACATATATATATATATATATATATATATATATATATATATATTCTAAAAATCCACCGGAAAATCCCCTGGTGACATTTCTGGCGGGTTTTTTTAAAAAAAACAGTCGGAAATGTACAGACGGAAAATAAATCCGCCGAAAATACTATTTTTCCCGGAAAAAATCCGCCGAAAATGCCAAAATTCCGCCAGAAATGTACCGACGGAAAAAATCCGCCAGAAATACGCGTTTTTCTTGTAGTGATGTATGTATGTATGTATATTAGGGATGGGTTGGGTAACCCGAGGGTCAACTCGAACTCGTCCTAACCCGAATCTGGGTTACTACTTAGACGGTCCTATTTTCCCACTTTGTGTTTGGGAGAGGGTCCAAATCAGAGTCAAGATTATCTCCAATTCTACTCTCCATCTGTTCTCTATATTATTATAGTTTTAAGGTGTTTTAGGTGTATAAAAAACATTTAGACCTTGACATATGGAGAGGAACTTTACTACTTACTTGATATTTGGACCCCACTAAATATTATATTATCACAATTCCAAATTAAAATAGTCTACTCTTGGAGTAAACAACAAATTGATCTCATCTTTTTTTTTATCAGAACAAATTGATCTAATCTAGCCACAACACGAAAGCCTAGTTTTTTTTTCGGACAAACAACAAAGCATAGATTAAGTTATGCTGTTGCTAAAATCTTCATTTATCAAGGTCTAAAATTTGTTATACACATAAAACACTCTAAAACTATGATAATGGAGAGAATAAATGGTGAGAATCTTAACTCCCAAAATCATTAGATTGGAACGGGTTGACAGATTGGGATTAGTCATGCATACCCCTATTTCCCATTTAGTACTTTTGTAGTTTTTTTTGGCTTCAACCTCAGTTCTATATAAAAAAAAAGTAATCTCCAAAATTAAATAAATTCTATGATATTTGACTTGATATTTTGTCGAAAAAAAACTTGATAAGTGTTCTAAATCATATTTCAAATATTTGATCAAAAACCATATTTCAATTTTTTTTACCAATTTTTAGGCATTGTTGTTTTTTTTTTGGTAATTGGCATTGTTTTTTTTAGTATTGATGTCAAAAAAAAAATTGTTTTTACTTCATAATATTACTTGAATAAAATAAAATCTTAGTTAATATCAATATCCTCCTAACTCTTGTAATTTGGATATTTTGATCAAAAGAAGTCATTTTATCATAGTAATTAATATTAATATGCTTTTTCCATGACGATACTAGTATATGAAGATCTTTTTGAGGAAATGCTTAATACATTATTAAAATACGGGTATTATCTTAAATCATATAAATAAATAATATAAGGTGGATGTAGTATAATTATTTCTTCTCTCAATTTGTGATCTTTTAAATTTTTTATCTTAATAAAAAAAGGAATTTAATTGGTATATATTACCACTTACATTATCAATCAATTAAAAAGAAATTTAATATGCTGTCAAAAAAAAAACTATCAATCAATTAAAAAATATAGTATCAGTGACTTTTATTAAGGTAGTTGAAATAAAGTCAGACATTTTTTTATGATGTGTCATATTATGATTGGACGACATTGTAAAAAAATTCTTATGTATACATTTTTGGGTGCTTTTATGGTGAGGGAGCAAATCAAATCTCTCACCGGTGAACCACTAAAATTGACCGTAGGATATTGTATAAAAAGCTATTAGTTGTTTATTTTTGTTAGAGTATCAGAAGAGAAGTGAAAAGATACATTGAATTCATTGATTGAAAATGATACACAATGGTGTTTTTATACAAGAGGAATAATCAGAGCAACAAACTGTGTAACTGACCTAACTAACCTTTGGAAATTAACAAACTAAACTAACTATAGGGACTAACTATAGTTGAGTGTATGACATAGCAACTGTTAACTAGAGTTACAGAAATATTAAACTAATATCCTCTTACACCCCCCTCAAGCTCATGGAGGGTGTGACTGTAGTAAGGGAGCAACCACTGTGAGCTTGTGCTTGAGTAGCAGGAATCTGCCTGCAGATAAGGGCTTGGTGAGCACATCAGCCCACTGGTCCAGGTCAGGAATATGAGAACTTTATCACGAACAAAGAAGAGATCAAGTTCAACATGTTTTGTGCGAGCATGAAGTATAGGATTGTGAGCAAGTGCAACAGCACTTTGGTTGTCACACAAAAGTTGAGGAGTGATGTGAGCAATGCCTAATTCAAAGAGTAATGACTGTATCCAAGTGACTTCTGCTGTAACTAGTGCTAAGCTTCTGTACTCAGCTTCAGCACTACTTCTAGCAATCACTATTTGTTTCTTTGACCACCATGACACCAAGTTGGGACCCAAATAGACTACAGCACCTGATGTGGACTTACGGTCATCCACATCAGCAGCCCAATCAGCATCACACCATGCAGTGAGGGACAAAGGTTGGTTGGGAGAGGCTGGTTTGAGAAGAAGACCTTGATTCAAGGTGCCTTTGAGATAACGAAGTATCCTTTTAACTGCTGTCCAGTGAGATTCTAAGGGATTGGACATGAATTGACAGACTTTATTCACTACAAAACTGATTTCTGGTCTTGTAATGGTTGTGTATTGAAGAGCACCAACCACAGATCTGTACATTGAGGAGTCCTGAAAAGTGTCACTGCCATGTTTGGAGAGCTTGAGATTAGAAACCATGGGGGTGGAAATTGGTTTGGCTTCAACCATATTGGTTTTGTGAAGGAGATCACGTATGTACTTGTCCTGTGTGAGCATGATTTCTCCAGTCTTCAAGTGCTTGACCTCAATACCTAGAAAATAGTCCAAATTCCCAAGGTGTTTCAAGGAGAAAACTGCATTAAGCTGCATAATCAGTCTCTGTATCAGCAAGTTGGAGGTGCCCGTAAGGATGATATCATCTACATACACAAGTAGATAAACAACAGCAGAATGATGGGTGTATGTGAAGAGAGATGGGTCACATTTATTGCTTCTAAAACCAAACTGCAGTAGTGTGTTCTTCAATTTATCAAACCAAGCTCTTGGTGCTTGCTTGAGGCCATAAATGGCTTTGTGGAGTTTGCAAACAAGACTTTTATCAGAGACTTCAGAGCCTGGGGGCTGCTGCATATACACTTCCTCAGTGAGATTGCCATTTAGAAAGGCATTGTTGATGTCAAGTTGATGTAGAGGCCATTTGTGAGTGAGCTCCATGGTGAGAGTGATACGGATAGTTACTGGTTTGATGACTGGAGAGAAGGTCTCATGGAAATCCAGTCCTTATTGTTGATGAAAGCCCTTTGCAACCAATCTTGCCTTGTATTTATTTAAAGTACCATCAGCATTTTGTTTGACCCTGAACACCCATTTGCAGCCCACAACATTCTTGCCAAGAGGCAGAGACACAAGCGACCAGGTATTATTTTTCAAGAGAGCATTGTATTCATCTGTCATGGCAGTATGCCAAGCAGGTTGTTGAAGGGCTGTTTTGACACTTTTGGGTTCAATGTGTGTAAGGTGAAGTGATGGTGGGTGTTTGGGTTTTGAGATGCCACTTTTAGCTCTAGTTTTCATTGGATATAGATTAGTTGGTGGCTGGTGTTGAGTGACAGTTTCTGTAGGTAAAGTTTCTGTGGTGGAGGGAGTTGTGGGTGGTATGGGTGAGGGAGTAATAGTGGTGGAGGTAGAGGGTGAGGAATGGTGAGTATTATCTGTAGCAGTAGGTTCTGTAGCAACAGGGTGTGTGGTTGTTTGAGTAGAGGGGTGAGAAGGAGCCACTGTAGGGATAGAGGCAGTAGGATGAGAGTGCTTCTGAGAGGGTTTTGGTACAGGGGATGGCTGTGGTTCAAATAAGGCTTTATAGGGGAATTTCTTCTCATTGAACATTACATCCTTGGACACAAAGATCCTACCAGTTGGAAACAAACACTTATAACCCTTGTGAGAAGCAGAGTAACCCAAAAATATGCATTCATGTGATCTAAAATCAAGTTTGTGAGTATTATATGGTCTAAGACATGGAAAACAACTACAACCAAATGCTCTAAATGAAGAGAAATTAGGCAATTGACCATGTAATAATTGAAAAGGTATGTTACCATTAAGAGAAGTAGTAGGCAATCTGTTAATTAAATGTACAACAGTAGTAAAGGCATGATCCCAAAAAGTTAAAGGCATTTTGGCTTGAGATAAAAGAGTGAGACCAATTTCTACGATGTGCCTATGTTTCCTTTCTATAACTCCATTTTGGTGATGTGTGTGTGGGCAAAATTAACCTGTGAAGAACTCCTAGGTCTGCCAGATATTTGGAGAGAGGTCTAAATTCCCCACCCCAATCAGTTTGTAGGCATTTAAGTTTGGTATTGAATTGTAGCTCAGCCATGGTTTTAAATTGCTTAAACAGAGTGAATGTTTCTGACTTGTTTTTAAGTAAGTAAAACCAGGTAAAACGAGAGTATGCATCAACAAAGGTAAGGTAATAATAAAAGCCTGTAGAAGATGACATGGGAGTTGGTCCCCAAAGGTCACTGTAGACTAGTTCAAGGGGAGCATTGTATACACTATCAGATGGATAATTGGGTAATCTATGGGACTTTCCAACACAGCAAGCATCACAGAAAACAGAAACATTTTTATTAGGTATTGACAAATTACAAAGATTGAGGACATGTTTCAAAACATTCAAATGTGGGTGCCCTAGTCTCAAGTGCCAAGATTCTATAGTGTCAGCAACATTAGAAGACACTGTGGTATTGAAAATACAAGAATTAACATTGTCTACAGGTGAATGACAGCGTGGGTTATCAGAACCAGTGGAAGAAGCAAGCAAATCTTTGAATTCATAGAGGCCATCAAGGCCAGCACGTCCATGCAAGAGCACTTCACGTGTAGCCTGAGATTTTACAAGGCAATCATTTAGGTGAAATTCAACAAAGACAGGGTTATCACGAAGCAACTTGTGAATGCTAATGAGATTCTTAGAAATGCTAGGAACATGTAGCAAATTATGCAAGTAAAATGTGAAATTAGGATTAATGGGAGAGTTAAAGCTAGTAGAGCCAGAGGAAAGAACACGCAAACCTTGGTCGTTGCCAATGAAGACCTGGCTGGGATGATCAAGATTGGGTTGAGGATACTGGATGTTCTGCCCATCATTTGTGACATGTAGAGAAGCTGCAGTGTCACCAAAGAAATTAGGGTTCTGCAACGCGGATGTGTTGACCATGAGAGCATTGGCAGGGGTGGTTTGTGCAGACCAAGGGGTGGATTGAGTGGTGGTTTGTGGTCTCACATAGGCATAGGGGTTGGAGTTCTGCGGAGGAATGTTGGGATTGAAGGCCTGATTAAAGCGATGGTAGCAAAATGCAGCAGAGTGGCTAACACGATTGCAGACTTGGCATTGAATTTGAGAGCGACCTCCACGGCCACCACGGCCACGGCCACGAAAGCCACGACCACGTCCTCCAAAACCAGACAACGAAGGAGCAGTACCATTGTGATTAGCCTGTTGTTGAGACGAATTGGATTGTTGCGCCGGTGCCTGGGTGAGAAGGATAGATGGAGAGTCATTTGTATTTTGTTTGCGATACCGTTGAAGTCTGATTTCTTGACCTAAAAGAAGAGCTTCAGCTTCTTCTACAGAGACATCGTTGTCAAATCTGCTTTCAATGACAGAAATAATGGAGTCATACGCTTGAGGAAGGCCATCGATGATGGCGTCAAGATGATCTTGAGAAGATACAGCTTCACCAACTGAAGATAGCGAATCAGCTAGGGATTTAATCTTGGCTAGGTATTCTTTGATTGTCAGATTCTCCAATTTGGTTGAACGCAATTCTTGACGGAGTTGGCGAATCTTGGTTCGACCTAATTTTTGAAAATACGCGAAAATCCGCTCCCAGAGTTCATATGTGTGAGTAGCTCCGACTACATGAGCTTGAATGCCGTTGGAGAGGGATGTTTGGAGCCAGGAAAGTAAGATCTGATCTTGAGCTTCCCATGTCTGATACTCAGGGTTTTCGGTTTCGGTTTGACAGTCTTCTTCCGTGAGGAAGCGCGGCGGAATGCGAGGGCTCACCAAGAAATTTTGGAGGCGGTGAGCTTTGATGACGGGTTCGACTTGTTGTCGCCACAAAACGAAGTTCTCATCATGAAGTTTTTCGGTTATTTTGTGCTTGAATTCTTTAATTTCAGACACGGCGGTTGAGCCGGCGGTGATGATAGCGGCCATCACTGGAAGGAATATGAACGCGAAGCGAAAAAAAAGGAGGGATGGATCAGTTAGCTCTTGATACCATGTTAGAGTATCAGAAGAGAAGTGAAAAGATACATTGAATTCATTGATTGAAAATGATACACACTGGTGTTTTTATACAAGAGGATTAATCAGAGCAACAAACTGTGTAACTGACCTAACTAATCTTAGGAAATTAACAAACTAAACTAACTATAGTTGAATGTATGACATAGCAACTGTTAACTAGAGTTACAGAAATATTAAACTAATATCCTCTTACAATTTTTTTATTTTTTTATGAGTGGTTAAGATTGAATCAACCGGTATTAATTCACAACCGGTGATGAATTTTTATGCTACATCTTACGGTCATATTTAATTGTTTACCTATGAGGGATTTGATTTCCTTTCTCACCCTAGAGGCACCCTATAAATTAATTCCTAATTTTGACAAAAAAAAAAAAATAAATTTCTAAAAGAATTACTAAAAAATATCCTAGTAGGAGAAATTAATTAATAATTAATTGGTTGCTTGAGTAGAATGACAAACGACAAATCGTGAACGAGACCACCCAACAAACAAATCATAGAATCAAAAATAGTTGAAATTGAAAGAGGAAGAAAAGTTTCAACATTTTATTTTCAGAAAGGAGAGAGCATGTGGGAATCCATTGTATTAACGGTGGCTGCAACCGCCGGAAACAACATCGGAAAGATTCTTCAGAAGAAGGGCACTATCATTCTTCCCCCTCTCTCTTTCAAGTTAAAGGCATGTCTAAAATTCCTTCATTTTATTGATTTTTGTAATGTTCATGATTATGTTCTCGTTAAAGATCTCACCTTTTTTGATAACATTATAATTTGAAACATTTGGGTTTCTTTTAAATTAGCTTGTTAAGCTGTATTCATTTGCTGCCAATTTGTTTTAATTCATGCATGTGTATGATTTGTGTGAGAATATGAAAATGGATGAATTTTTTCTAAAATTAGGGTTATGTGGTCGTGAAATCACTGTTTGGTTGCTGAATTTATTGTTTTTGCAGGTTATAAGGGCATATGCATTGAATAAAACTTGGGTGATAGGTTTTCTAATGGATATATTTGGGGCATTGTTGATGTTAAGGGCATTGTCTCTGGCTCCAGTAAGTGCTATGGTTGTGGTTTTTGACATTCAATTCAAAGGGGATTTTATAACTTTGGTTTTTGACATTGGTGATTCTTGTGGTTTTTTCTTTTCTCAAGTATAGGTCTCTGTCATTCAACCAGTTTCTGGTGTTGGACTAGCAATTCTGTCAATATTTTCTCATTTTTATCTCAAGGAAGTCATGAATGTTGTTGATTGGGTTGGCATTACCTTGGCAGGTTTCGGCACAATAGGTAATGTAAGTTTTTAATTATTACTATAAAGCATTGTGTTTAAATGTGCTTTCTCTAAACACGTGGAACAATTTTTGGGGTTAATTGTTAGGAATGAGTGTGTTAAAATCAGAAACAAAATTATGTGTTTTATGAAAATTTATTTGGTTGATTATAATGAGAGTATGAAATTTCTAGCTGTTCATATATTTTAATATTTGGATCTACACCTACTCGTGTTTTATTTGTCTGTAATGCTGTATATTATTTTGTCAACCATGTGTGTCCAAGCATCTGAGTAATGGGCTGAAATTTTCTGGAGTTTTCTCATTTTTGTTATCTTGCTGCTAAGAAAACTAAGTTGTTTTGCAGTGTCATTGTATTAAGATATATGATTTTGTATTCATCTGACACTATTCATTAACTATTGTATGCTTATCTATATATAGGAGTTGGTGCTGGAGGCGAAGAGCAAGAGGCGGTTGCTCTGTCTATTTTTCACATACCTTGGCTGGCATTTGTAGTTGTCATCTTGTTTGTAGGTACCTTGTCTCATGAAGCAACTTATTTTATTGTCATATACTCTTATGGTCAGAGACATTCAGCATTCATAAGTGTGGAATCACTTTGTTTCGATATGGTAACAAGTTTGTGAAAATGTTTGTGAAAGAAGAAATAGTGGCTTTCTGTTATTAACGGGAAGCCCATGCATGTAGTGCCTGCCTAACTCGTATTTGGCCTCGCATCTGGTGCATATAGATGCTTGATGTATTGCTTAATAGTAGCATATAGTCCATTCTTGAAATTGTTATTTGAATGAAAAAAATATCATTTGATTATTTGCTAGTCTGTTTTTCCCACTTATGTTCATTTGGATATCATTTTCCCCCTTGAGTTTTGATTCTATGAAGGTCATTAATCACCAATTCCTTTTGAAAACATTAATCACCAATAGGAAAGCATTTTGCTGGTATCTTGTAATGTATCAAATTCATTATGGTAGTCTTTTCATTAACCTAATAGTATTATTGTAAGAGTATTGATTATGATATTTATTGATGGTATTTTTTATAGGCTTTAGCAATCTGTCTTTAGAAGATTATGAGTTCACCAGTTAACAAAGTGAAAATGCCATATCATCTGGGCATTGTTATTATTTTAATTGTTACAAACAATTGTACAGATACTGCTTAATGGATGGCTTAGAATATACAAGCGTCAGCGAAGAGAACAAGAGATGGTAATTGTTGTTTTAAGCACGCTGGAATACCTTCAAATTTACATTTTTGTTTTCGTAATATAAACACCTCATATGTTAATTTAATGGGCTATGTTGTCTTTTGCTCTTCTGTTGGTTGACATGTTTAAGTTCTACAGATGGAATATGATGTTGTTGAGGAAATGATTTATGGCTTGGAATCTGGTATTTTGTTTGGGTACTTATCTTCCCTCTCTATTCTATTTCTTTATCTCACTTCTTTCACATACCTCAACTCCTTTACCAGGGTGAACATTTGTTAGAAAATCTAGAATTTCCTGCCATTAGACAATTAAGCACTGCATGCTTGAGTGATTGTATTTGCACGTGCCGATTAGTGATTTCTTATTATTTTGTATAAAAGCCATTTTCAGAGAGAAGAGAATAAAGCAGCTAGAAGGATATCCTAAATATACAGAAAAAAAGGACAGAACCAAAGATGTTCTAACATTCAACACACTGTTCAATCTCTTTAGTCTGTATATCAAACTGGAAGTTACTTTAAAACTCTCACAACCATAGCAGCATTGAGAAATGGTCAATAAAGACAGTTCTACCCATATTAAGGGAAAAGTGAACCTTTGAAAATGTGTTTACTGTGCCATATATGCCTCAGAGAGAACTGCATCAACTTTACATCTCCACAAAATTTTGCATCCTTATTTTCACTTAAGCTTTGTAAAAATATTACCAGAAATTTCTTTGATATTGATCGTCAGCAAGTTTTGACAGTTTTAATTTAGTTGTGTACACAGTTAGGCCATTGCACAAACAGTTCATAATATAACTTGCAATATATATTTTTTTCTTGAAGACTAAGCTTAACTAAATTAGAATTGTCTCTTTACATGGAAGGTCACTACTTTCTTTGGCAATGAAAAAAACTCAGACATTGCAAAGAGAGAATGCAAAACTTGATTATTTGTCTTAAACTCAAATTTTGTTAAAACCGAAATGCAGGATGTCATCTGTAATATCAAAGATGGGATTTCTGTTCCTGGAGCAAGGTTTTCACAAGCTGTTGGTTCCAATATGCCTCCTGATCAGTCTGTCTTGCAGTGGTATCGGCTTTTACTACCAGGTATTCTGGAGTCCACTTCTATGTGATCTAAAATTTACATTAATAATAATAAAGACAGTATAATAATTGAAAATAAATAATACATATAATGTAAAGTTTATATTACTAATAATTTTCAATCTTTATAACATTGGTGAAAGGTTCCTATCAAGTTCCTATCAATCATTACGATCTTGTTGGTAAGGATCTTGTTGGAGGATGTTTAAACCTAATTGATTCAAACTTCTTGGACACTTTATCCAAGTTTGATGCCACAAATTTCACATAAGACTACTAACATCTTTAATGAAATAATCTTTATCTTCCCCTTATGCAGACACGTGGTCTAAAGCATGGGAGGGCTATTATAATTTCAACTTGTGCAGCAGTTGCATCAATTTTGACTGGTGTACTTGCTGGCATGCTTGCTTTGGGTGAACGACTCCCTTCTGCCCCAAGAGCTCGTTTGGCACTAATGCTTGGATGGTAATATAACATGTAAAATGACCATTAGTGTCATTTTAGTTTCCAATAATTTTCCCTTCACCGATTTTTTTTTTTTAAAAAAGATTATACTTATGAAACATTATTTTGCAGGCTACTTATTATTGTGGGTGTGATTTTGCTTGTTGGTTCAACGCGGCTAGTGAGATTCCTATCGTTTTCTTCACAACGAAAAAGAAGCAATGTGGAGAAAAATTACGGCTCTAGAAGATCATCCACTTCTTCTCGTGGAAGGGAGCCTAGTCCTAGTGCCGTCATTCAAGCGGCAACATTAAATCATTTACTATCATCATCTTCCAAAGAAAAAGCTTGAATTGATATAAGCTGGAAAATCTTCCTTCAATCCCTTCACAGGATTTCTAAGCATTAAGTTGCTTTCTGATCTGTCTGCTAAGGCCATTGTGTATTTCTGTGTATGTAAAGTGGCTGCTTTATCATAGGGTATGACCTTTATGTTTAGAACCATACCTTCTGGCTCACACATTTTGGATGAAATATTTCTCAACTTTCTGATGTCATCTTGTAAAGACTAATCTAAACTCTGACTATCTTGGATTTTTAAGGATTGTGTATGATAGCGAAGATGGCATGCCAACATACATAATTTGCTTATCTTTGGAAACAGATTTTAATAAGAGAACATTGTATTTTAAATATGAAATTCTTTCATAAAATGTCTTAATTTAAAGTATATTTTTGCTTTTGAAGTTTTATTTGTGCTCAATTTTGCTATGAAAAAGTTTGGTAGAAGGTGTTTCACATGTCTAAATTATGTTTAGGGAAGAATGAAAAGAAGAGGGGCCTTGAGAAAGTAACAGCTTTCTTATTGTGCTGAGCTTCATGATTTAACGAAAGCAACTGGTTCACCATAAAATAAAACATGGTCAAACACACCCAATGTGATAAGCACTCAAATACTTGGGGACCCTTAATGAGACTGTTAGGGGAAGAATTCAGTAATTAAGTACCCCACCTTGGAAGAACCAGACCGGACGATAACCAGTTGAACTGGAATCCAATTGAACCGACTAGAACCAAGTTGGGTTGGATCAAACTGCAGTTGCACTGTTTTGAGCTGCTAATTGACCCGGGTGTACTGCTCAAATGTTTTTTTTTTTATAATTTTTTATTTATTTTATGCCTAAACTTTAATACTTTATTTATTAGTCATCCGGTTTAACTATGGTTACTAATTGAACCATGACCTAAAAGTCTTGCCAATTCGATCTCCGGTTTTAAAAACATTTTCCCCCTCCAAACGTTTCATACAATCCACTTAGACACCTCATAGTCATACAATCCACATAATGATGCAAAACAAACTCAACCACTGATAACCCAATCGTTTAGAAAAGGAGACAGTAGAACCAAGAGTGACTAATAAAGGGAAATAATTACCAGACAAGGGTCCTACTCTGAAAAGTTCATAAAGGGAAATAATTACCAGACAAGGGTCCTACTCTGAAAAGTTCACTGATAAGTGATAACCCATGTCTAGTTAACACGGTTGACACCCTCAAATATGGCCAACTTGAACCATAGAGCGTAAAATTTGTCAACGAGACTGGTGATAATAACTAAAATGTTTCAGCAGAAAAGTTTTGTACCAAATATATAAATAGCAGATGTATTAGGGAAGCTCCAATATTTTAAATAAGTTCACAGTAATAATATTGAGGCACCATTCATATCTTACCAACTTGTACTTTTATGTGCATCTTAGTTCCAATGGTACTTTTTTAAAACTACAAATATATAAGTTTCACTAGCAGAAACCATTAGTAATTAGTAAATTTTGGTTGTCACATTCATGTTCTGAAATTGTGGTCTACAATCATAACTGAAATCGCATTTTTTTGTCTCTGTAACTACGTTGCAACTGCAATTGTGACTACATCAATCATATTTGTATGCAAGTTTTCACACTATCAAGACACATTATATATCTGCAACCACTATCAGTTGTACAGTGATTTCACTAAACTCTAAGTTGTTCATGATTCACCTGTATTTTCCACCTAAGACTAAGAAATGCTTGTCATCTGTTTCCATTTCAATATACTTTTGCCATTTGAACAGTATTAAGTAACACCAAATATGACTGTCTCAGTCTCTCAATTGACCGATAAATGAAATGAAATGATCAAAACAGAAAAACACATTCTATAGCCTCATAAAATCAATGCTTAGTAACAAACAACATATGGCCTCATCTTCAGTAACTTCTGATTACATTTCAAGTGACGAAGAACCGCATCAGAGAACAAATAAAGGTTTCATTCTGCATTTTCTTGTCCTGGATAATTACCTAATTGCTTCATTTGCCAGCTCTCATGAGGAGCTACATGCTCATGTGATGGAGAGTAGAGCTGCAAAAAGTTCAATTCAGCATTTAGACTTTTAATTCACAGAATACAAAAAAAAAACACAGCACTTTGAACTTTGTTAATATTCTTATGTTATGTAAAAGTAAAAAGGGCTAGTCATAGACCTCCATCTCCTTCATAAGTTCTTTGGCTGATGAAGCCGAGACAACGATATTTCGAGCACTGGGCTTAATGAAGCCTTCTTTAACACCATTGTCAAATAATGCAAGTAAAAAATTGTAGTAACCATCGACATTCAGTAGGCCAACCTGTCCAGGATCATGTTATTGAGTTAATATATGATCATAATAGTATACTAATAATGTTGTTTTTGTCCTAAAAATTAACAGCATAAGGTTACCGGTTTTCTATGAATTCCAAGTTGAGCCCAAGTTATCATCTCCAGCAGCTCTTCCATAGTTCCATATCCTCCTAATTACTCAAAATAGAAGCACATTTCAGTATATAAATGAACATCTTTCTTTAGTAGAGTTCAGATGTAAATAAGACATAGAATTATTGATTCCTTTTAGAAACTATTTGACAGTTGTTCAGGTAACTTACCGGGGAGGGCGATAAACGCATCAGCTTCTTGAGCCATTGCAGCTTTGCGCTCATGCATATCTGAAACAATTCTTACTTCACCAACTGTTTCACCAGATATCTGTCAAAATAGCCCCATTACAACCTTTTTAAGATGATAGTTTCTACAAACCAGCAAATTTTCTCCCAAATAAACCAGTATGAGAAGTAAGAAGAGAAGTGTCAATGTAAAGGTACAGACTGGCTGAAGATTATGCAGAACCTTGTACACATCTTAATCCCTCACCCCAAAAGTAAAAAACTTTTTTTAAGTTCCTTGAATCAAATTCATTCACAAATACCATGACCATGGTCCGATAAACAACTTAATTAAGCGCTTATAGCATAAGCGCTTATCATATAGATACTATTGTATAAGCTATTTCAATAATACCAGATAAAATGCAATAAAACAGTTTTCATGTAAGCAATAAACTAAAAACAACTTCTGGAAATAAGCTAAAAACAGCTTATATGCATGTCTTAAGTTGTTTTCATAAGCTCTTCCAAGCACTTTGATAAGTGTTATGCTAATAGATAAGTCCAGATATAGGAATCCAAACATATCCTATATCTTTGACTGTCAAATCTTAAAAGCATTAATTCTGAGAATAAACCATAAACCAATATCAAATAAACAAGAAGCAATTCATTGATAGGGATCAAATTAAATGTATCAAGAATGAAAAACAACTAGAATAAGACAGAACATAAAGTAGCAATATAACAGTTACACAGGTAGTGGTAGCACAAATACCTCAAGAGGCATGAGAGCTTTTGGAATAATCCTGTTCATGTAGAGAGGGAAACATAAGGTCAAAAAAACAGAAAAGATAAAAACATAAAAATAAACAAAGAAAACAAATGGTCTGTGACAAAGTGATCAAATCAACAACAATAATAACAATAAATTAAGAATGTCAAGCTTACAATGAATGAATAGAGAGTATCCATTCCATGATATAAAGACTATAAAAGATGTTCTTCATTTAGACATACCCGAGAACATGGCAGCCTCCATCATACATTTTCTGAGATATTAAGCCCATAAGCCCTACACTTCCACCACCATACACTAAATCAATCTTCCTCTTAACCTGAAATTCATGCCATAACATAAAGACAAAGTTGAAATCTCAAGGATTATGTTCATAACATAACATATACTAGAATACAACAAGCAAAAAATAAAGAAAAATTATGAACATTCACATTCCAGTTCCTCACATGGTGCTTATGTCAGACATTGATGATGACATTTCAAATCCAGACCAGAGCAATAAATGCATTTACAAAAAGTTGTTAGAATGTTGTTATTATCCCAAAAAAACAAACATTCTCTGACTAGTATATGTACGAAGATACCCTTTATGGAAAAAAGATGATTTTTTTAACAGAGATTGAGAGGAATAAGATAATGAAATGAGAATGTTGTTGGAAAGAAATTAACTGACGAGTTCATTAGCTAAATCAATGGCGGCGTCACTGAAGATTTGTCGGTTGCCGGAATTGCTGCCGCAGAAGACACAAACCCTCTTGAACTTGGTGTTTGTGGGGAAGTTTTTCTCCATTCAAAATCGGTGCTTTCTTTCTTTCTTACTTACTTTGTGGTTTTCTGGTTTTTGTTTACAACCATTGGAACCAACAACGGGACCTATATTTATATATATAGTTTAATTTAATGATAAAAAAAATATTTATATATAGTTTATTCAAATGATGATGTATAATATCTACTAAAAAATTTCCACTATCTACAAAAACAAAGGGATGATGCAATTGTATTAATTACTTAATTATATTTTCAACAACAAAATTTTAACTATGGTTCATATGTGTGGTTAGTGTTGTTTTCTAATTACGAGGCGACATATAGGCTAGTTTTTTAAAAAATAAATAAAATATAATAAATAATAAAAGTAATATAAATAATTAATCTATTTGTGTCACAATGTGATTGAGAAACAACATTAATCACACATATAGAACAAAACCTAAATTTTGTTATATATTTTGGTATTTAGGTATTTCAATTGTGCGATTTTAGTTATCAATTTTAGAACTAAACCTAAGTTCTGTCTTTATATTTTTAGTTATCATTTGAGTCATTTGATCGGCTAGCTAGAGAGAGAAAAGTTTTCCATCCATTAGATCAGCCGACCAGACACAATACGCAATCCTTCAAGCATAGAGGATGCAAAACAAAAAATAGTTAGTAACATCTAAAGGGACATCCCCATCGTTCAATACAAGGCTGACCCAACACTAAAGGAAGCCTAAAACGAGCTCTAAAATGAGACCCTTTAATATTTTAATAATAATATTTCGTAAAAAATAAAAATATTACATTTTAATCTAAAGTTTATTCAATCTAACCTGTGATGAAAAATCATTTCAAAGTTTAAATGTTGTAAGACCTGACAAGTGAAAAGTGAAACCAACGAGTTTACTAATTTATCTCTTGGGTGACCAAACAAAAGACCCGATAGGTAATAAGTTATCTCTTGATAGACAAAGTGATTAGAAATTAGTGTGTTAGTAGTTAGTGGGACAAGACTTACATTGTCTTAGAAAAATATTACATCGTCTCGGACGATTGAAAGAGACAAGGCTTTATGCCGGAAGAGTTCTATATTGTGCCCAGTGAACAGACATCTAATGTATGGAGCACTCTCACCTTGCAGGCTTAGCGCTCAAAAGATTTTGTATTGTGATCTGACCGATTATTTGAGGAATGAAGGACTCAATATATGATTGAACACTATATTCAAGCTAATACTAGTTGGGAGTTAAGCACACGACTGCTTGAATGGTGGAGTTAACACTTTTGATGTTACTAAATATTTTTGTTTTGCATGCTTTTTCACCTTGAAGGATTATGTTTTATGTTGGTCGCGTGGTCTAATGAATGGAGAGCTTTTGCCTTACTAGCTCAACGCTCTCGAGCAACGTGGAAGAAATCAGTAGGATGAATGACTCAATTATAGAGTGCTTTAACCTTACAATCTTGACTCTCGAAGCACTATGTACTGGGCTAGGCCATAGGAACCGACAAACCAATTGAGCCAAACGTGAGGCCTAATACCAGGCCCATCAGTCTACTATATATAAAGATCTACTCACACATATATGAGGTAACCTAAAATAAAAATCCCTAATTATATTATATTCTAGAGATTATTTAACTTTGATATCAGCTTGACTTTGCAGGTACACCAGTGAACCTTTACCATTTTTAGTTTGTTTCAATAAAATATTATTTTATTTTTCATTTTTTATTTTTTATTATTATAAAATTCATTTTTTCATAAAATAGTAAAAGTCCACCGGTGGACCTTTTTTGAGAGGTCCATATTAGATGCGCCATTAAAAAATATTTCACTCAATACTTTTCAGATACATCCATGATACTTCTTATTAGGTAAGGATATTTCTCAGATACATCTTCGATACCCTTACCAACTAAGCACGTTTTTTTGTAACTCCTCAACAACTAAAACACAAAATTATATGTTTTTTCGTAACACAATCATAGAAGAAATAATACATTGTGATATGAGTGTGATAAATATACATAACTATCTCTACTTTATATGATCACAAGTATTTATTTCTACAATGTGATCATCATATATTGACTAATGATGCTTATGTGTTATTGGGCAAATGCTAATATGAATATCTTAGTCTATAAAAAGTGATCTATTTGGGCAGTTTTTTTCATCTCTATAAAATGCAATATTTCTGTTTTTCATCTTTTTTATTTGTGTTTCTATTCCATTTTATTCTTTCTGTTATGTTTTTATATATTTAAATTTTAGTTTAATTTATTATTAAAATATCCTAGCCATGTCGTATCTATATTTTCAAAATTTTCCCATATCCCCATATCTGTATTGTGTCGTATCCTGTACCGTATCCCGTATCCAGGCTTCATAGCTTCCTTACAATAACTTCTGATATACATTCTAATTAATGTAGTATATAATTTTTCATACTATACGAACTACCTTTTCTTAAAAATGTAAGTAAATTGGTCGAGATTCCAATTGATCATATATCGAATAAAAAATATATGGAAAATGTTACTTCTAACGAAAACTCTTCAAGAAAAACTTCTCAAAAAGCTTTTAATTGGCCAGTCAACCCTCACCCTCGTTTTGCGTGCCTCACGTACGGTTTTTTTTAAAAAACTTTAAATCTTAAATACATGGTCGTGATATATAGCAGTTCTGAAAATATATACTATTTGATTGTATTTTTTTAAATGTTTAGTAGCTTTTAAAAAGTAGTATAACTAATCTACGTTTCCGAATTAAAAAATTAGGTGATGGAGACGCTTTTCACTCATAACATGTGAAAATAACATATGCATTTTTTATAGGCAAATTGGTTAGAAATTTGTGTGTTAGTTATTAGAAGGGAGAAGAGAGTGGAGTTCAAACCCCGTACGTCTACATTTCCATTAATGATGTTCCATTCACTCAACCATGTGAACTACCCTTCTGCGATTAATAACATATGCATTGATTTATCTTCATTAATTATTTGTTACTTACTTAGTTTAGTCCATTATTTAATAGTACCATCACCAATTTAAATAAAGTGGAGTATATATATAGTTTTGGTACTCGTGTTTTCTAGAAAGCTTGTGAATTTTCACTGAAATGATACAAATAAGGTGATGATCATCTTTGACAATTTTTTGGGGTCAGGTGGTGCTATGGGAGATTGAAACATAACTATTAGGACACTTGTCTTTGAGAGTACTTAGTTTATTCATATCAAGCTATTTACTTTTTATTATAATAATTTAGATCATTTACCGATTCTTAGAACATGGTTACTTTCGCAGTTGATTGACGTAGAGCTTCTTAGGGGTGAGAAAAGTAAAAAGGAGTGCTACTAGCAACTTTCGAATTGAAAGGAGAAAAAAAATGATGTCATGCTCAGGTTTAAATCCAATTACGGATCACATGACCTAACTATTTGGCGTAAGATTGCCAAAAAAAACCTTTTTTTGCAAAGAAGAAGGGGGAGTCTCGTTAAAAACTTTGAAGCAAACACTCCTTAGGGAAACTCATCAAAAGAAAAAAGAGTACCCCCCTCGTTAAAAAAAGAATGTGAGAAACAGAGAGTATGGGCTAGACCGAAACCCTTGGTAAGAAAATAAATGTCAACGAAAACAGTAGTATGGAATACCTAAGCTATTATGGGTAAAGTCCTCTAAGACAAAATTTGGCAGCAACTCCCACCAATTGAAACCCTGACTAATAAAGTCATAATTAGCTAGCTTATCTGCGCAAGAGTTTACTTCTCTATAGATATGAGAAATAACGAAACTCGTCATCTTGGTTATAGCCATGCAATTGCGCCATCTATTTCTAAGTCTCCATGGAACTAAACCAGCGGACTTATAAGATACCACTACAAGGGCAGAATCACATTCAATCCATAACTTGCACCAGCCTCTCTCAAAAGCAATTTCAATCGACTTCATAACAGCCAAGATTTCAGCTTCAAAAGTAGTAGCAATGCCAACATAATCTGAGAAACACCCCATAATTTCCCTACCCATGTCACGAAACAAACAACCATAGGAGAATTGCATTTAACCCAACCGCACAAAGGTGTATGCCAAGTGACTTCAATAATAGACGGAGCCTTTGGAGGGTGACCCGACACAATGAAGTGCTTTAGAAAATGAAATTCATTAGTGGAATTCGAATTCACCCCTGTAGAAATGTTGTCAGATAAAGAAACCGCAGCAGAGATAAGATGAAGACATCTGTCCAAAGGAACAGAAACATTATTGAAGCGAGTCTGATTCCGGCCATACCAAATGACCCATATAATGTGAGCAATGGCAGAGAGAACCATGTAAAGAACCTGGGGACTCCAAGACATATCGCATATGTTAAGCACAGTGTGTATACTATTAACATCTATGGATAGATGGAGAAGACACCCTAACCAGCGCCAAAATCTAGCAGCAAAATCACAATGCAAGAAAACGTGATCAGCAGTCTCACTAGTTTTCCCACACATGCTACACACTAAGACAATTGTGCAACCTCGGGATCTCAGGTTTTCATCAGTGGGCATTCTTTTATGAATGGGTCTCCAAAGTAGAAATGACTTGGAGGAGGGATCAACAGGTAAGCATCTTTCAGACTTAGGAGGCCATCAGATGAGTGCTTCTAGACTAGAGCATCCTCCCCAAGATCAACAATGATGGTGATTTGCTGAATGTCAACCATAAGAGAGGGACAAACTGTGATCAGCCTCGGAGGAATGTGCAAAGCACCGTCAATAATAAAGTCTTTAACTGAGGCTTTTAGAAGAGAAGAAGTATTATCTGAAAGCTAGGATACCTCAGCTAATGGGTGAGAAAGCCAAAATAAAAACTAAACTGACATGACATAGGTAGAGTTTTAAGATAGAATTATGTTAGTTACATCAATTAATCTTAACGACAAAAGACCAAAAGAGTCAATTGTAGATTTTTTTCAATAATTGAAAAGATTTATTAAGAGAACCTAGCACAAGCAACACGCAAAACAATGAAGGAATGGCCGAGGCCAAGATACACCAACACAGCTAAGTAACACCCATTATTGCTACAAAGCACCCAATAGTCGAGGCGAAGGTACACCAATAATCGAACAACATCAACCATGAAACACCCAAAATATGATAAACAACAACTACGACAAGAACCATAGAGGCCCCTACACCGACTCCAAGATAACTCCAACAAGAAGCAATACACCAAAACTACCACAAAATAAACACAAAAGCACCCAAAGGTGACCTCTCCAACATCAATGATAACCAAAATTAAGTACCAAATGCACGGTAAAAGGAAATACTTCTAAAAGAAACACCAAGAAATGCCTCAAGTGCCCGAGCACTCATCAACGAGGATCACACCCTACGACAAGACGCTTTTTCCTGTCTCGAATCAGAAACAACTCACTGAGCAAGAAAGCTCTGATATTAAACACAACCCAATGATTAGAAAAACTCCTCAATTATGCTCCAAAACTCCTTGATAACTCCACTACACTTCTAGGAAAGATTGTTAAGGACACTCACAATCAAAAGCTAAACAGATAGATTGAGGCAGTACAAACACCATAGAATGACCAATACACAAAAAAGAGCCACAGATACACCTGATGGACAAGGAAAGAGAAGAACACCAGCCCCTACACAACACCCAATATACAAGGGGGGCAAGAGCACTAGCAAGAATCCTAACATAGAAACATGAAGAATGCACTCCCACTCCCCAGACTCATGGCAACACCCAAGAAGAGACACCATGCACATGATAAGGAAAAGAGAAAAAGGCCTATGACCAACAAAAGGGAAAGTAATCTCGAAGTAAGATATCAACAACACAACACAAGCCTACACCAGCAGCCTAAAAAACACCTAAAGGAGGCCCTTCTATCCCTCAAACACTCACGCCTCAAGCCAGACAAAAATACAACTACAGATGCCTATCAAATGCTTTCAACCACAAGGAGTATCACACCCAGAATCTGTAGAAACACCAAGGCAACTACACACACAAAGAAGTGAAAGGATTCCTAAGCAAAACGGCTAGACGACAACATGCAAGAGACCTTGAACAAGAGGAAACTAACTTCACTCATTGAGATATCTGCAGAAACATCAATAGTGCGGCTTCATATTGGCAAGAAGGGGGGATCCCACCGACGACTCTCAAGCTTCTAGAGAGACGGCGAGATCGAAACAAAACGCCTTGAGACCAGAAAAACCAAACGAAACACCCAATATCTGTTACAACCTTATTGTTGCAAAATCAAATTCCTGAGCTTGTTAGAACACCTAAAACAAAGTTGTACTCCACAGTCACAAACATGCTAACTAAGCCAAATCACCAAATCGCGAGAAAAGGAAGAGCACAACCACGAGTAGACTTGGATAGTCGACCCTCCTTCACCTAAAGACAGATCCGGGGGCAAAAACCAAACTCCCGAATCGAAGTTCTAGGATCTAGAAAATGATGGGATGGAAAATGGAGATGGGGGAGGAGGGGGCTGCGAGAAGACGGAGGGAGAGGGGGGAACCCGAGGGTGGAGAGAAGGATCCTCCCCCTGGCGACACAACTCAAGAAGTGAGAAACCCTAGCGTAGACTCAGTTGTGGATAGTTAAAATATTTAAACAGAAATAACAATTTAGAGCGACTAAAAGAAAAGCTCTCATGTTTGGATAAACAGTTTAATTAAGCGCTTATTAAATAAGATCATATACATACACTTTTTCTATATTAAAAGACAAAATAATGTTTTGGTAAAAAAATATAAAATATTTTTAAACTATTTTTTTAGAAGCTATAAGATGTTTTAATAAACTATGGTGAAGAGATTAAGGAAATTAGGAAAGAAAGAGAAATAGAAACCTATAAGCTGTTTTACAAGGATAAATGAAAAACTTGTTTAATATTATACAACGGAAGTTAGATAAATAAAATTCTCAACCTATCATTTTCTTTCCAAATTTAGACTCTCTCTTTGTTGTTTCATCTCTGTTTCTTCCCCTTCAAATCCTTTATTCGAGGCTTCGAGCAACCATATTCGGTTTTATTTAACGGCCAAACCAAAAACAAAAACAAAACTTAGCGCATTTAATTTCCCAAACCTTATCTTTTTCAAGAATTTATTAGCACCCTTTCATTCAAGAAACAAGTAAAAAAATTGTAGAAACAAAGAGCATAAAATAAAACAAAGTGGCATTGGTAGAAGAAATCACATAGATAATATATGCCATGGGAAGAAGAGTCCCCATTGATAACTTCTCATTGATAGGTCCATTTCTATATTTCTCATTCTCATTCATAGGATTTGCCACAAGCATTGCTATAATCACAGCTTTATGTAGTTTTCGATTTCGGAGGAAATCACCATCACCATCACAACCTTGTACATTGCCCAACAATCAATTTGAGTTTACAAAATCAATGAATCTACCTACACCACCAATATCAACAACCATGCAACATGCCACAACAATATTTACATCACCAGAACATCATCCTCATACCTCGGAGGAAACAAAGTTAGAAAACAGAACAGAATCAGAGAATAACGAGGTGTTGGTGAAGGAGTTGCCTCTTCCTCCAGCAATGTTGCAACAACAACAACCTAACAACAAGGAATCGGAAATGGTGAAAAGAGCAACTTCTGAACGTAGAATATCGTTTAGTCTAAGCATGAAAAAGATAAGGAGTTTGTCCATGGCGACGAGAAATCGAGATGCGAAAGAGGATAATGGTATAGGAAAGAAAGAGAAATTGAAAGCTGATGAATCTGTGTGGATGAAAACAATCATACTAGGTGGGAAATGTGTTGTTGATGATGATGAGGATTTTGTCATCTATGAAGAAAAAGGGAAGAAAATTGAAGCATATCATCCTAGAAAGTCTCCCTCTTTTATGTCACTTTCTAGGCAATGGTCTTCTATTTCTGTTGATGTACCTCAATCCCATGATGAAAGAATCAATAACATTTGAGTTTTGACCTTTCACAATATCCGATATTAGGGAACACAGATTTTAGAAATGATAGGGTTAACTAATGGTGATTATATTTGAGTTTTAACGTTATTTCTTCATGATATTTTTGTCTTTGATATATATAGTTAGTTCATATGCATACATGTGACTAATTGTGATTATATATGTGACACTTTAGAAGGTAGAAAAATAATACATAGTACTAATTAAGTCGCAAGAACATTGCAGGTTTCCGAGGAATTCTTCGTGATAGCACTGAGAAATTTATCAGTGGTTTTTTATGATTAGCTCAGTCATACTAATGTTATTTACATTGAGCTTATAGGCATGGTTGTTTACAACATTGTTGGCACATGGGTAACATGAAGATTAATTATTCTGACTCTCTCAATGATTTAGGGTCTATTTGGTAGAAGAGAAAAAGGAGGAGAGAATCTTTTCCCTCATCTCTTTTTATTGTTTGGTACGCTCTCTTCTCCCTTTCTCTCTTCTCTTACTCTGTCTTCCCTCTTTCACCTCAAACAAACACACTTTTAGTGCAAAATATATAGTACTAAACTAATCATATGTATTTCTCTCTTTATATCTTATTTCTCTCTTAATTAAACCAAACAATAGTAAGTCGTTCTCTCTTCTCTCTTTCTCTCTCTTTACAACCAAACAGACCCTAAAACCATAATTTTCATAAGTATGGTAGTGAGATCGTTATTATCATCAGATAACTCTTGCATAGAGAGTGGTATTGTCAACTAGCGCATACCCTCCTCATAAAGGGGATTTAGTGTGCAGATTTGTTGGCTAAGTTGGGTGCTTGTAGCTTTGGGTATCGAGTTTGTACAGCTTTAGGCCACTTTTTTTCTTCTTCTTTTGTTCCTCTTTTATCGTTTGTAACAACAACTGAAATAAGTCGCAAGAACAAATAAAACTTAAAACAATGTTGTGGATTCAAATACTCATCATAGATTCATAGTTTTTTCCTGATAAATTAAAATATTATTGATGAAACAGTTCAGCTTCATTGACATACACTTCCCTCATCTTCTAAGAAGGGTTTGAGAGGAAACCCAATCATGTACTAAAACTAAATGCTGAGCAAATACACCGGTACAGAAATTACAGCCCAGAGCCACACCAAAAAACATTACACCTTGAGAAAAGGGGGAAAAACTAAAAAAGAAAGAATAGAACTCAAAACCAGCTATAGCAATTACAATAAAGTTTAATTAATCCACTCATCAATAGTACAATCTACTTGGTTTACAAGGCCACTACTATGTTCTTTTAATTACTCTAAGCTTAACACCATGCTTAAAATTGAGAACTATACCATACTCTAATTCTATAGGTTTTTCCATGTTAAGTGAAGGTCTAAATATATATTTTCGATACAAATGAATAAGAGTAAGCTTGATTTCCTGAAGGGAAAATTTCTGACCAATACATGCCCTTGGACCAATTCCAAATGGTATGAATGCATAAGGATGTCTTCTTTTCATTTCTTCACATTTTGGATCAAATCTCTCTGGTTTGAATTTTTCTGGCTCTGAAAAATTCCTTGGATCTTTGGCTAGAACTCCAAGTGCTAACCATACCCATGTTCCCTACACATATAGAACTATGTTAGTAATGTGATCTACATGTATAGTTAAAGAAAATTACATTTTATCTCTCCAAATATTAGCAAAACATTATATGACCCTACAATTATGAAGCACTCACACAGACACGAACAACAGAATATGATTTAGGTTATATATACTAGTATGACCATTAAATTTCCAAACATTGGCTGCAGTGTAGTAACTTTACTGTGTATTGTCTAGTTGCGCGCGAGTTTGAATCTCGCTGAAGACTATTTTGTTTTATTTCATTATCTAGTCTTATTTTCTCAAAAATAATCACAAAAACAATCAATTGGGGTTTGCACCGGGTTCCATGTGCATGGTACAAGGTGAAATTTACCATTTCAACAAAGTAAACATTTGTTTATTGTCAAGAAAATCTTAATATATATTACGCTTAACTTCAATCCCCCAAAAAATCTAGTTAAGAGCCACTACTTAAACGTGTCTTCAATATGAGGTGTTTGTGGTACATATCTCTTCAAATATTGTTGTGCCACTAGACTATGTATTTCTTACCTTTGGAAGAAGGTAACCTCCTATCTCAACTTCATTTAATGTTTCTCTTGCAACCAATGGGGATACAGTGTAAAACCTCATTGCCTCTTTAATCACCTGCATCAATGAAATAACATATAATATCCATATGTTGGCAGGTTCTATAGTGGACCACTTTCATAGGTGGTCCATGGTGAAGTAGTACTTAAAAATTATTTAAGGCTCTAAGACGGTCAACGCTACTTTCCAAAAGTAGAAGCTCATCATCGTCCTCACGACGACCTAATCGGTGTGTGTTCAACTAAAACGGGGGAAGACAAATATGATTCATGTTCCAAGAGACTCATTTGTTTTCCCATGTTTTTATTGAACCAACACTAATCAGGTTACCGTTTCAACTGTGGGGACGTCGTGACATTCTGCTTCTGGGAGGTGAAGTCGGTCTTCGTTGGAACTTTGGACAAGTTTCAAGCACCGGTCCAACATTCCGATCAAAGTGGTCCACAGTAGAATTTTCCTTAAATGCTAATCACTTTGCTAAAACAACAAATTTCAAAACTTGAGTTTAGAAAGTTTCCATCACCAAACCTGATCAAGATAAGGAAAACTATCATGTAAATCTTGAGCACTAGGTATCCTATCAATTGGACCAAACCCATCAATCTCTTGAAGCAACTTATTCTCAACATCAAGGTGCTCAGAAACCAAATAGACAATAGATGACAATGTAAAGGAAGTAGTAGCTGAGCCAGCTAGTAAATGCTCATAAGTAACAGCACTAATATAATCAGCTGAAAAGACTTTTTCTGAGACAACCTTTGATTCTCTTGCATTCAATATAAGTGACAAGAAATTCTTTGAAGTTCGACTCTTATCTTCCATTCTCCTCTTAACAATCTCATCAATACGACCACTTAATTTTTTATTACTACACTCCATTTTCCAATCCATTGTACCTGGAATCCTCTTCAGAATTTGTCTAAATGGTTCTTGAAGTATAGGAACAAGTAAACCCAATATAATAGAGAATGAACCAGATAAATCCATCTTAAGTTGTGTTGTTGAGTAAATATGTTGATTAATGAAATCTGATACTTCATCATTTGCATTTCCTTTGTTGTTAGCATTTTTTATTGATTCATGAATTGAATGAGGTTTTGAGAGACCAAAGTTGACACCAAATGCTGCTTCACCAATAACATCAGTTGCTAGTTTTAAGGAAAGATTGGAGAAGTTAATGTCTTGTTTTGAGGTGTCAAGATTTTGTGTCGCGGATTCTATAAATGATTGCATTGTTGGCACTAAGCTAGATAAGTGTGATGCTTGGTATACTGATAATATGGTGTTTCTCATTGTAGACCATCTTGATCCCCTGCAACATAAAATTGTATCGCATGATTAATTTTTGTGAGATGAAAATTTGTATAGCATATCGGATATCTCAAGTGTAAGATAGATGTGGAACTTGTGCAGTCCGTAAAGTAAAGTCGTGCAGAGTGCAGTCATGCATTCAGCGGATCTGAACCGTTAAATCTTGATCGGGCGATCTAGGTATTTAACATTAAAAACGAATATAAAACATAAAGTATAATCTAGATCGTCTGATCAAGAATGGACAGACAAGATCTGCTGAATGCACGACTGCACAATACGGCGATCATACAAGATCCACTTTTAAAGTTCTAGATGCAAATATTTTGGTGTGAGAGCATGTCTCACAACCACAGCTCAAGTGGTTGGAGCTAGCTGGGACATGGGTGGGGGTTGGGTTAGATCTCACAATTATCAAATTTCTCTCTCATACATAAGTTTTTAGTATATTTCATGGGTGCTTTTAGGGTGAGGGGTCATCAACTAAATCTCTTATTGGCGAACCACTAAAATTGATCGTAGGATATATTTGTAAAATGCTATGAGTGGTTAATATTGAGTCAATCAGTATTGAATCTCAACCATTGATGAAATTTGAATATATTCTACAATCAATTTTAGTGTTTCACCAATGAAGGACTTAATTGAACCTGCACGCATGCTTCTTAAGGACAAAAATTTGGTGAATTATTATTGGATTAGAATGAATTTGCGGTTCTAAAGTGGTCACAAAAAGGTAATGGCATTCAACTTAGTGGCTAGGCTACCCCATCCACGAGAAAAAGTGGTACTCAAAGTACATTTTTCTTTTAGTGTTAAAAAGATCAACAAATTATTGATGTTACAACAATAATATTAATCGTAGCATTTTCTCCGGTGTGACTCCAACAAGAATTATTATTTCGAAAACACTAATAAAAAACGTCAAATAGCAACTGAAATCAAAGATGGAAAAGTTAAATTGGTCTTCAAAATTAGTGTTGCTAATATTTGGAGACAGAATTAGAGATAAATATTGCTATTTTCAAAATTTTCCGTCGCTATTTTATTTTCTCCTAGTAGTAAAATATTATTCTAAAATGCTTAGCTGATCAAATTGCATACCTGGTGAAGAATAAACCCTTTTGGTGAAGAGGAGAAGCAGAAATAGGTGAGGGAATGCTTCTGTTTGGAATGTCTTTGAATTTTTTGATACCCACTTCTTTACAAAGCTCTGCATCTGCTACAATTATAAGAGGTTGTCTTCCCATGTGAAATCTACTCCATTAAACAAGTAGGAACAATATCGTCAACAATTATATTGAAAATCAAAGAAGAAATAAACGAAGTAAGAAAAATAACATAAATATATATAATTAATGCTTAACACTAAAATATAAGAGTCATTAATAGAGGACTAACGAGGAATATAATTAAAGTAGTAAGAGTCAAACAAGAAAAAACCGAAACGCTATAAGCTCAAAAATTACTTCGAGTATATAGAAAAACGCTATAACGTAATGAAAAATACTATAAATTAGTAGTAGCTAGCAACCACTAACTACAAGTGATTATAAACCGTTTGATGTTATTTTCAAAAGTAACAGTTATGTCGTTTAAAGCTCCATAGTTGCAAAGTATATTTATGATAATGATGACAAGAATTCTTCTATACACTCTAGCTAGCCTTTTAGTTGGTGCTCAATTTCTTTTTTTCAACAAATAGTCTGTGTGGATTTGTATTGAATTCTTTTTTGTTTACATAAAATTTCATTTTTATGCACCAAAAAGGTAAAAGTCTACGTCACTTTTAAGTTTTAGCATCATTTTCAAAATCAAATATGACAGAAATAAAATAAAATATGACAAGTTGAGGATTTAAGAAGGTGGAATTAAAGACAAAAAAAATGAAGTTAATGAATATTTGGGTTATTAAAAGTAAATGATTCAATATTATAGTTTTTAAGTAACAAATAGTTTTGTAAATAAAAAAATGAAACATAAATAATTATTTTCACCTCGTTGAGATACTTTTATGGTTTTGTCTTTGGACACCACATCTCCCCCCAAAACCTTAAAGTTATGAGTTATATTAGTCCCCTCTCTTGTATATCATTTATTTAGTTCATTCCTAATCTATGTGAAACTAGTCACTGACATTTGAATTTCCAACTGCTAGTAATTTAACATTTTTCAAACAGCCATAAAATATTTTTTGTTTTACATTAAATTTGATGCCAAACTTTTTTTAAAAAAAAATTATGTGGAGTTTCATGCATGTTTCTAATGTTTTTCAATCACATTCTAACACATGAATCATGTTTAAATATATAGAACCATTTTATGTTTAGCTTTCAACTAAAATTTCAATCTAGGTAACATAGTATATTTAGTGAACAACACTCAAGTTTTATCCTATATTAAAAAATAAGCCCAAGAAAACACTGACCCACCACAAAATTCCACAGCATTCACAAGTCAAAGATAGCCACCATCATGACTTTGGACAAGATCATCTTCCCCAAAAGAAGTTTCAGGGGTTTTGCATTCAAGTTAGATAGCATACCAATAATTTATAACAGTTTTTTTCTTCTCAATCAAAGAACTTGAAGAAAAGAAAAGATGAACTTAACAAAGCAAGTACAAACCTGTAGATTGGGCCATATTGCTTGGCAAGGATAGAGAACACATCAGGACCATACTTAGCTAGCAAAGGAAGGTGTCCTACAAGTGGAAGAGATGGTGGGCCTGGAATTTCTCTTAACCTCCAACATGGCCCATATAGATAATAACCTAATAATCCTCCAATTAGAAGACAAAGAGTGATGAATATTGTTGAAGACAATGGGATAATTGGAACATAATACAACCATTCCAAGTCCATATACGTCACTTTTTGTTTTAGAATGTGTGAAGATAAGAGTGAAGGTTTTTGTTTCTGAATTAGAAGAAGAGCTATTGTCTCATCTCATGAGAATTGGTGCTTATATAAAGGGGGGATTGGGGGGTGGTTTTCTCAGTCTATCATCAATGATGATATAGACGAATTATTTTGACTATTTATTTTAATATATATACTAACAATAGACGTAACTAAGAGATTTCTTTTATCTAACAATTGTAAGTGGCTTGTCAATGCTGCGGGAAATGCCGCACTTTTTTTTTGTTTTTTTTGACACAATCTTATTTTGTTTTTAACTTTAGTTTTTTTCTTTTTCTTTTTTGTTTTGTATTCTTTTATATTTTAATATTTTTCATTTTTTTCTTTTCAATATTTTAGTGACTACTTTACGGTCTCGAAAAATTTTAAATGTTTAAATATGTGAACTTTGTTTTTAATTATCAATTCGGTGAAAAAAAAGATTTAAAATTTATGACAAAATACGTAAAATCAGTTGCTAAACAGTGTGTTTTGATGTACTTGATGGTGGAAAAAATATTTTTTAACAAAATATGTAAAGTACGATGTTAACCGGTGTGTGTTGAGGTACCTTAGGATTCAGAAAAAAATTAGTTGTTCAAATACCCGAAGTTTTTTCTCAATAACTGGTTTGGTCAAAAACTAATAATAGCTTTGTGACAAAATAGGTAAAGTGTGATGCCAACAATGAATTTTGGGGTACTCTAGGGTTCAAAACAAATTTTAGATGTTTAGATACGCGATGTTTGTTCCTCAACAACCTGTTTGACGAAAAAAAAACGTGACAAAATACGTAAAATGTAACGCTAAACAATTTGTTTTGGGGTACTATAGGGTTCAAATTTTTTTACCTATTCGAATACACAAAGCTAATTACTCAATAACCCATTTGGAGAAAAAAAATGCGTGACAAAATATGTTGTGCGATACTAAATAGTGTTTTTTGGGGTACTTTAGCATCAGAAAAATATTAATTATTCAAATATGCGAACTTCTTTCTTCAAAAATAATATCAACTTTGTATATGTGCTTCTATTTTATTGGTGGTTTTAAATCAAACTCTGCATGATATATATACGTACGTGTTTCACTTTCTAATTGTGTTGTCTTCTTTTCTCTTTAATTATGTGTTAAGTTTTTATATTTACATTTGGTGAGTATAGATAATGTTATTAAAGTTTTTTAAACTTTTTCTTTTACTTACCTATGGATGTTCAATTTCAATGTCTTTGTTGTTATTAATATTTTTTTACGCTTTTTTCTTGTTATCTATGTATGTTGAATTTCAATGTGTTTGTTAACGTTTCTTTTTAATTTTATAATTTTTTTATTTAATTTTTATTTACGGGCACTTCAGCCACGTTTACAATAGATCCCCAAATCGCCCTCTTTCAACTTTCTCTAGGTGATTCCATTTTATTAGTGGTTTTCATCTAACCATGCACACCCACATGTTTCACTTTCTATTTGTGTTGTCTTCTTTATTTTGGTCACTTCTCACCAATGGGTATTGAAAGCATACTTTAACTGTTTTTTAATTTTTTATCTTCTTTCAATGGGAACTTCAGCCACATTTACAATATAACCTCAATCATCTTCTTTCACCTTTGTATAACTGCTTCTGTTTTATCATGAATTTTCATCCAACCATGCATGATACCCACGTGTTTTAGTTTTTAATTGTGTAGTCTTCTTTTGTTTCTAATTATGAGTTTAGTTTTTATATTTACATTTTCTTCCCATTATCTATGAATGTTTAATTTCAACGTTTTTGTCAATATTCTTTTTAAATTTTATAATCTTCTTATTTAATTTATAGTTATAATTTAATTTCTAACTACAATTATTTGACTATATATTTTACAAACCAAACACCATTGGTCCAGCGTTTTAAAATACAATGTCGAATAACGCGTGATGGTGTTCGTCATAGATTCATGCGTCGTCAACCTGCTCCTAGGCAACCCCGTGCATTGCACGGGTAGTGAGGCTAGTATAAAAATACCACTAGCAGTCACCTCTATGATCCGCACACTGAGAACCAATTTGTAAAATTCCATTCTAGGGTTTAAAATGTGGGATACCTTGGTAGGCATGCTCAACTCAAAAGGCTTATTGTGTCCGAGACATAGTTTTATAGTTGTTGGGGGGTTTGATTGCTTTTAACCTTTTTTTTTGTGAACCGAGTATCTTCTAAGCGTAATTGTAGAGACTAATCTCTTAAGTTGTGATGTCGACCGCAAGAGCATTAAGATAATCTACTTTGTTTAAATTAGAATAAACTTTATTTTATTTTAAGAGGGTTTTATTTTAGTTTATGTTGTCATTAAAGGAATTTGGTATTTGTGTGTATGCGCCTTTGGCATAGGCACTATGGTGGTGTGGAAGGTTGTAGCTTAGGCACAACCCTAGGTATTTAAGGAACTTTTGTATACTTTATTTCACAACTTTGATGAAATAGAAGACACATTTGTTTGAGATTAGAGAATGCTTCTTTAGGGTTCTCGTCTAGAACCAAATTTAATCTTATCAAGAGCCTCTTACTCTTGTGGTGATTTATCATGATCTTATCATCCTCTTGGATGTAGCGACTCCTCTATCTTCTTCCCTAATTCCATTTGTATGTTCTTTTCTCCGTTCTCTTTTTTATCTTGTTTGTTATTTTTGATTTAAGAAATTCACTTGGTTAGATCCTATATTTCCATGGAATCAATTAGATTTACATCAAGCAGTGACGGATCCAGAAATTTTTAATTGTGGGGGCAAAGAAATAGCCTATAATATTTTTTCAAAAAAATATTGTAAATTTTTAGAAAATACATAATTTCATTACAGAAAAGTCCTAAAATGCCTAAATTTCTACAAATTACAAAGGTAAAAAGGTAAAATTAATACTTTAATAAAGTATAAGTGTTGATCCAATTTCAATACGATATAACAAATAGTACTATTTTTTTTTGACAAGAGCAAATAGTACTATTTTAACAAATAAAATATAATATTAGTTTACATACATGTCATTGGTTTGTTTCTAATGTACCAGTTGGGTCATGTGGGGTCAACATAAAAAATAAAGTGGGGTCAACATATTAAAATACCCTATTATTGGTTGAAAAAATAGCAAAGAGTGGGGTCAGCTGACCCCACTCTAATCAACGTGGATCTGTGCCTGACATCAAGTGGATCCTATATTTACATGATGAGATCTAAAGTAGATCTTGAAGTTTAGGATATTGAAATTTAGCAAATCAATAATTTTCTCACACAACAATTAACACTAGCAACACAAAATCAAAGACACAAATGAGACAACACTAAAGAAAGACAAAAACATTTACATGAAGGAGAAGAAAGATCAAATATGGAGAAGATAGAAATGAAAGTGAAGGAAGTCCACCACTTCTTCTTTGGGAAGATGATAAGGACAACACTATCCTTGAGCTCTCCTAGCCTCAAGGTTGTGTGCTCAAGGTTCTCATCTCAAGAAACCTTGGAGAAACCATGATGAACCTTCACCAACACTAGCAACTAGCCTCTCACCGCTCTCTTAGGTATTAGGGCACCCTCTTGCTCAAAATGTCATAGTGAATTTCATTCATCAAAGTTCTAACAATTACACTTAGACTTAGAGTATTTATATTGTGGACTTATGGATCATAGGCCCACAACTAAAGTCCAAAAGAAACATAAAACAATACCCAAGGCCACAAACTAAGCTACTAGACCTTAGCCACTTATCCAAGGCCAACATGGCTCAATTAAAAGTGTCTTACAATTTATTGAAAGAAAAACAAAGCATAGGAAACACTAAAGTTGGTTATCTATAAATTTCCTACTATTTACATGGTCATCTTCAATGGGCTCTTGTCTTAATGATTAGGTTGAGCAAAGTATATTCCCAGAAATTCTTGTTAACTATTTTTGGTATTTATCTTCGTGATCTTCATCAAAGCTTCATGCATGTGGGCTCACATCAAGTCGGGTATGACCACAAAGAGTCTCCTTCAAGAGTTTTAACGTTGCTGCATTCCCAATGCTAGATTTGAACTTGATCTGTACCTGAGCTTGTCTGCTGGATATCACCCAGAGTATCAAATTTTCTGTTTGCTTCTTGGCCCGTGCTCCACGCCCAAAGAAAAAGGGGCGGGTGTACCTACAAATACACTCCAACGCCCAAGTCAGGAGCGAACGAGCAAAGTAGCAATACTAATGAATAGTGTGTACCAGACAACTGACGTAATGAATGCTTATATAGTGTGCGCGAATCATGCTTGGCCGTTGGATGGTCGTACGGATTCATTTGTGCTGTTGATCTAGCGTTTTCACTCTTTTGGCCATTTTTGTTTGGGTCGCTCTTTGTTGCCATAGCTGGAGTGGGCTTCGGCCTACTCCAGAACAGTTTGCCCACTCCAGAATAGTTGCCCCCCAAGCCAAGATCGTGCTAGGGACTGGCGAACGAGCAAAGTACCAATACTAATGAATAGTGTGTACCTGACAACTGACGTAATGAATGCTTATATAGTGTGCGCGAATCATGCTTGGCCGTTGGATGGTCGTAGGGATTCATCTGCGCCGTTGATCTAGCGTTTTCACTCTTTTGCCCATTATCGTTTGGGTCGGTCTTTGTTGCCATAGCTGGAGTGGGCTTCGGCCCACTCCAAAACAGTTGCCCCCCAAGCCAAGATCGTGCTAGGGACTGGCGAAGGCTTGAATCTTGACCGTCTTCTATTGCCCCCGAGGACTTTTTCCCGGTCAGTCGCTCATTTTGACAATCTTGTTTTTAAATCTTTACGACACGTGGCCGTGGGAGTGAAGCGACGCCCCCTTTATCATGTCAATCATCAATGATCCCTCGATTTTTGAAATGACGGCGTGTAGTTATGATGATGGTTCAGATTCCAAGGCATTTTAAAGTAAAGGGTTGCGTCGTTTCGCCTGCCTGCATTATGGGCCTTATAAATACGTTGCCCCATTTTCTCCTCATTCTTCACTTACTATCCTTCACACTCTGAAAGCGAGCGTAACTTCCTCTCGCGACGACCAAGAGCTTGCTGTGATTCTGGCCAGGTGTTTACCCGTGCACGAGCTTCCTCTCAGACGGTTTCATTCCTCTGGTCGCTTGATTTTATTCAATAAGGAGCATACTACGTTAAGCCCGAATTTTTCTCCTACTCCAGGCATGTACTTTCTTTTAGATCCTTGCTTGCTCGTAATTTCTGCTTTCGTTGCATAGAGCGAGGAGGGGGTGATAGGCCCGGGGTCGACCTTGTCGCCCCCTTCTGCAAATCATCATTTAGGGTGATTCTGACTTTCCCTCTCCTTGCAAGGTAGGGTACTAGCACGAACAAAGAAAACGACTAGGATTTCTGGTCGTCCTTCTGCTAAAATGGCTGAACGTGCTGCTCGTTCCTGAGATACCAACACGAGCGAGCTTCCTTCTTATGAGTCTCTTTCTTCTTCAACTGATCTATCCACCTCCTCATCTTCCGGTCGCTCTTCCTCATCGAATACCTCTGAAACCGTTCAATCCCCTCGGGCGAACTTACCTCAGGAGGATGTGAGATCTGCGAACCCCGTGCCTCCCCTGTCCCGACCAACGAGGTGTTGCCCGAAGAGCACGACTGGAAGGGCAGGCTCGACGATGATCGCTCCTGGATTTCTAGTGCCATTCTTCAGCAACCTTCAGTCTTTCCGCCCGTTGACGAAATGATGCCATTTTTTAGTAAGTTGATCGGCTACGGCGACCAAGAGTGGAGGGTCGAAGGCGTTCCTCCCGAAGAGCACGCGACCACAATTCCTAGCTCCTTGAAGTTCATCATGTATACCAACACCCTTCGAGACTTGAAAGTGCGGCCTCCTTTTACCTTCTTTCAAAGGCGTGTTCTAAGGACTCTCGGGGTTGCCCCTTCTCAACTCCACTTTAATGCTTGGGCGCTTATTAAATATTTTGAGATGATAATGGCTGCTCTTGACCGCGATATCAACTGTCGTCTTTTCTTTACCTTGTTTGACGTTAGTCATACTGTGGAGGTGAAGAGCGAGCCCAGGCGCTGGGAGCAGGTCTCACTGAAGAGTCGTAAGGGTACGATCAAACTTTTCAAGCCCTTTTGTGAGTCTGCCAAAATTTGGAGGCATGCTTTCCTCTGGGTCATTCCGGTTAATGATCGTGCCTGTGAAATGGTTGGAACATTGGACGCTCAAGGCCACATTGCTTCCATGAAGTTCCCCCTTGCCTGGTCTCATTCGCATTACGATCGCGAGACCATTCACTATAGGCACCAAAGGAGGCTCAGCGAGTATGACCTTGAGAGCATCAGAATGTTGGAGACATTGGTTACTTGGATGCCCGGGGGAATTACCCCTTGTAATAAATTTGCTTGCATTAAGACTGTTGAGCACGCTCAACATAAACTTGGTGTGACTCTTTCTTTGCCCTTTTATTTTGGTCGTTATCCTCTACTGGATTCTAACCGTTCTTGTTTTGATGTTACAGCTGAGATGTCAGGTGTTGGATTTGAAGCTCTCTTGCTCAAGACCAAGTCTAGAAAGGCTAAAAAGGTTACTTTTGTTGATTCCCCATCTCACAACATTAATATTGAGGGCGGTCATAAATCTCCTGTCCGCGAACGTGGATCGGTCTCAGGATCCAAGAAAAGAGATCGGCCGCAACACTCCGTCGAAGCCATTCAGATCGACCTTGACCCTCCCCAGTCCAAGAGGAGCAGAGAAGCACCAAGAAAGCCATCCCTGGATTTAGACGATCTCAGAGAACCCGATTTTGAACGCCTTCGTGAGGACCCCCTCTTATTCATGTCCGAAGTTGCCAAGGCCGCTTCTCAAAAACTTGCTCGCTATAAGTCCGAGGAGGCTGAACGTCAAGCAGGTATGCGTTTAGTCCATCATAATTTGTGGTTGGAGGGTGACCTCTTAGATAAAACTGATAAGTATAAATCTGCTCTTGGTCGTATCACAGAGTTGAGAGCAGAGCTAGAGAGCACCAAGAAAAAACTTGAAGAGGCTGAGGTCGCTCTCCAACCCACCAAGGATGCACTTGGCACGGTCACTTCTGAATGTGATGCGGCCATAACAGCCAAGGTAGATGCTGAAGCCAAACTTGCCACTGCTACTGCCAGTTTGACCGAGCAGTCTGCCAAGGTTACAAAATTGGAGGAGAAGGTGGTCTGTCTTAAGGAAGATTTGAAGGCCGTGGAGGGCGAACGTGATAAAGCGAAGGACGAGCTAGAGATTCTGGAAGACAAGACCATTTCAATTGCCAAGGGGAGGTTTGACGAGGCTGTTGCTCAGATCCAGTACTGTTATCCCACACTGGAGATTAACCCTGAGATCGTGAGCAACGATCATTTTCTGAAGAACGGGCAGATTTTTCGCCTTGCAGAGAAAGATGAAAATGGAAATGTTATCCAGGAATAAACGGTCATCTATAGTCGTCCTGAGTGACTTGTCTTTGTACTCTTGTTTATTTCTTTTGAAAAATGTATTCTATTGTTTCCCTTGGGGACCTAGTGGTCGCCCTTATTTTGTAACCTTTTGTGGAGCCCGGCCTTCTCCGGACAAACTTTAATGCATGTTTCCTTCTATCAACTTTTTTCCTTTTAACTTTTTCTAAGTTTGATTTTAGTTTGCTTTTGGTCATTTAGCACGAGCTAAATTTTGCGTGAATGCCCGTGAAACAGCTTACGAAGTTTCTACTTGAGATTTAGCTCGTTTATCAGGCGTGTTTGAACTTAAGCTCGCTTAAGTTTCACCCTTAGCAGTTTATCAAACTCGGTTTGAACTTAACTCGCTTAAGGGGTCGTTCGTTATTGGAGTGATCAACAACTTTAAAAGAATCAAGAATTTAAGAAATTCTTCGTCATTCTATTGACGGACGAGCGGGCCTCAATAAAAAACCTCGTGGGGAAAAAGAGTGTCCCACCCGTTTTGATTTTCATTCATCATTCAAGTAGTAACATGACATTCTTTCATATTTACAAGGCATCAAGTAAAATATCTCCTAAGGTTTGTTGCATTCCAAGTGTTCGAAATCATTCCTCCATTCATGGTTTGCAAGATATACGCTCCTTTGCCCGTCTTGGCAGCTACTTTGTAGGGTCCTTCCCAATTTGGGGCGAGCTTGCCCTAGCTTGCATTCCTCTGGCCAATATCTGCCTATCGTAAGAAGAGCTGTCTTACTTCGGACGACCTTGGCATCATGTCTTGTTGCCACATTCTGCTTAACCAATGCTTCTCTCAGGGCTGCCTTGCTCCGCAATTCTTCTACTAGATCGAGTTCTTCCCTGGTGGCTTGCTCGTTCTCAGACGGCTGCAAAGGATTGGTCGTCCTCCAGTTTAACTCTCCCATCTCTACAGGAATTAGAGCGTCCGTCCCATAGACCATCCTGAAGGGGGACTCTCCCGTAGTTGAGTGTGGTGTGGTTCTGTACGCCCATAGCACTGAAGGGAGCTCTTCTGCCCATTTTCCCTTGGCCTCGTCCAATCTTCTTCCGAGTCCTCTCAGAATGACTCTATTGGCTGTTTCCGCCTGCCCGTTTGTTTGCGGGTACTCCACTGATGTGAAACGCTGTTTCACACGTAGCTCTACCAAAGTCTCTTGGAAGTTTCGATCAGTGAATTGCGTGCCATTATCTGACACGATGACCTCTGGGATCCAAAACCGCACCAAAATATTTCTTTTGACGAACTTGAGGCAATTTCTTGAAGTAATTGTGGCCAATGGTTCGGCCTCTATCCACTTGGTGAAGTAGTCAACTGCCACTACCAGGAACTTGAGCTGACCAGGGGCGAGGGAGAAAGGTCCCAATACATCAATTCCTCACCATGCAAACGGCCAAGGAGCTATTATACTGTAGAGCTCGGTCGGAGGAGCAATGTGAACATCTGCGTGTCTCTGACACTTATCACACTTCTTTACCAAGTCTTTTCTGTCTGCCTCCATGGTGGGCCAGTAATAGCCCGCTCTTAAGGCCTTTTTAGCCAATGCTCGTGAACCCATGTGGTTCCCGCAGATGCCCTCATGAATTTCTTTTAACACATAGCTCGCTTCTGCTGGGAGAAGACATTTGAGTAAAGGCATCGTGAAGTCCCTGGGGTCAACCCCGCAATGAAATCAGCCAAGATTTGTGCTTTAGTGGCCGACCTAGGCTCATACTTGATCCCAAATTCTGATAACTCCACAGCCCATTTGATCATTCTGCCCGCTAGATCTAGTCTATGCAGAATCTGTCTGATGGGTTGATCGGTGCGTAGTGCGACCTGATGAGCCACGAAGTACGGTTGCAGCCTTCGGGCTGATACAATTAATGCCAAAGCCAACTTCTCAATCTTTTGATATCTAAGCTCGGGTCCTTGCAGTACTTTGCTGACAAAGTAGACTGGATTCTGCTTTGTTCCTTCCTCTCGCACCAAAACAGCGGCCAGAGCCTTGTCTGTGATGGATAAGTACAAATATAGAGTTTCTCTGGGCTCTGGAGTTGTCAAAATTGGAGGTTCTGCCAAGGCCTTTTTTAATTGTTTGAGAGCATGGTCGCACTCGGGCGTCCATTCGAATGCAGTCTCCTTCTTTAATAATTTGAATAAGGCAAAGATTTGCTCGCTGCTTTTGAAATGAAACGAGAGAGAGCGGCCACCATGCCATTGAGCTTCTGTATTTCTTTTTTGGTTGTTGGCGGCCTCATCTCCGTTACTGCTCAACATTTGTCTGGGTTGGCTTCTATTCCCCTTTCTGTGAGATTGAATCCCAGAAACTTGCCCGCTCTTACCCCAAAGGTGCACTTTTCTGGGTTGAATCTTAATGAGTTTTTCTTGGCTTCTTTGAATACTTCTTTTAGGTCATCTACATGAGCTTGGTCCTCTTTGCTTTTGATAATCATATCATCTAAGTATACTTCCACCATTTTTCCTATCTGGTTCTGAAAAACATGGTTCATCATACGCTGGTAGGTCGCCCCAGCATTCTTCAGTCCGAACGGCATGACTCGGTAACAGAAGTTCCCTCTGTCCGTCATGAACGCTGTCTTTTCCTGATCGGGTGGGTGCATGGCAATCTGATTGTACCCAGAATAGGCGTCCAAGAAGGACAGGATCTTGTATCCACTCGCATTATCGACCAAGCGATCTACACTTGGGACGGGGAAAGCATCTTTTGGGAATGCTCGGTTGAGGTCAGTGTAGTCTACGCACATCCTCCACTTGCCATTTGCCTTTTTAACTAAGACGACATTGGACAGCCACGTCGTGTACTTTATCTCTTTGATGAACCCTGCTTCGAGCAGGTCTTCGACAACCTTGCACGCTGCACGTGCCTTTTCATCTTTTTGAACTCTTCTTCTTTGAGTCACCCATTTTTCCCCCGGATCCACCGCTAAATGATGGCAAGCTACTTGGGGTGGAATTCCGGGCATGTCTGCGGCACTCCAGGCAAACAGATTTGCATGCTCTTTTAAGCATTGGACGAGCTTGTCACGGACTTTCGAGGGGAGGTTTATCCCTATCTTGATCGTTCTGCTAGGGTCGTCCCCTAGTTGCACATGACAAAATTCTCCATCTGGTTCTGGTCGTTTAATCCGCTTTTAAGCTATTTAGTCAGGAGGTCGTCCCCTTCTTCCTCCTCGCTATCTGGATCATAACGGGCATCCAGATCAGCCAGGTTTACTTGCTCGCCACCTTTCATGGCTTCCTCTATTTCTTTTGCTACTTTTTTGCCTTTTTCCTTCAACCCCAAAAGAAAAGCTCGCTTTGCGGACAATAAATCCGCTTGAAGGGTAGCGACTTACCCAGCCTTGGTGTAAAACTTCATTTTCAAGTGGACGGTGGATGGCACTGCTTCCAAACGGGCAAGGGTTGGTGGACCAATGATGCATTGATAAACAGATTTACATGGCAGTACGATGAAATCTGTTCTGACCGTTCTGTAAAGGGAATTTTCTACAATATCATCCCCGAAAGTCACCATCAACTCTATTCGTCCTATGGAGGTCATAGAAGCCCCATTGAATCCGGTTAATACTGTTCCTCTATACGGCCTCAGGTCGTCCTTTGAGATTTTTAACACGTCCAACAGGTCTTCGAAGATTATATCTGCTGAGCTCCCCTGATCAACCAATATCCGTCTAACTTCCATGTTTGCCATCACTGCGACTATCACCAGGGGTACTTCGTAGTTGGGCGTTCCATCAATGAGATCCTCGTCTCCAAAGGAGATGGATGGTCGCTTAGAAGGTGGTCTTGGAGTGGAGGTCGAGGCAATGCTCATGATTTCGTCCCATCTTCTTTTGATCGATTTGTTGGTCGAGGCATCTGTGGGAATTCCTCCGGAGATTACCATGACGACTGGTCTTCCCCTTGATTTTCTTGTGTCCACGACGTCTTCATCATCGTCCTCTTCTACAACCTTGATTGCCTCGTCCACTTGCTCTTTTCCCTTTCTAGGTGAACAGGCAACCTGCCTTTCTCTTCGTGTATCAGCTTGATCTCTTTTCACATATTGAGTCAACTTCCCCCTTCTGATCAACGCCTCCACATCGTCTTTCAGAGCCATGCAGTTATTAGTATCATGCCCGTTACTTTTGTGATACCTGCAATATTTCTTCGACGGGCGCTGCCCCTCTTTAAGAACGAGGGGTTCTGGTGGCCTGATATCCCTGAATTCCGCATTTTCACATTTTGCTAATATGTTCGCATACGAGGTGTTCAGCATGGTGCGTTCAGCAAATTTTTTGACCCTGCTTTCTTTGTTTGGACGGGTGTTAACATAGTCTTCCTTAACCTTTTGGTCCCTTTCTGGTCGCAAGCGTTGATTCATGCCCGCCTCAGCGGCTTCTATAGCAGTCGTTTTTTCTTCGTAATTCATGAATCTTTGTTACCCTCTAAGGAATGTCTTTAGATCTCTGGGAACATGGAGTCCTACCTCCACCTCAAAGCGACTTCCCCTCAAAACACCCGTCCTTAAGAAGAATAATCTCTGATTGTCATCCAAGTTCCGGACTTGGTCGGCTTCTCAATTGAACCTTTCCACATAACTTCGCAGAGGCTCGTCTGGACCTTGTCTGATCGGGATCAGAACATCTTGGGACTTTGGTTTTATTCTAGAGGTTGTGAAACGGGCGGTAAACGCCCTAGCCATCTGCTCCCAAGATGAAATGGTGTTGGGTTTCAGCTCGGTAAACCATTCCAGTGCTGACCCCTCTAGAGTGAGGGGGAAGATTTTGCATTTGACGGGTCCGGGCGCTTTCATCATAATGTCGAAATGCTTTAAATGGGCGTCCGGATCTTTCACGCCGTTGTACATCTTAAGATCGGACGGAGGTTTTTGCAACGAGTGTGGAATACGAAATTCATCTATCTCCCTTGTATATGGTCCCAGGCTGGTATCTTCCTTTTCTTTACGACGCGGTCGCTCCTTTGAGTGACGGGCTACATGACCGTGATGTTGGTTATTGGAGTAATCCTTTGATCGGCATGGGTATCGCTCGTTGGATCAGCTACGAGAGCGAGCGGGTGAACTAGTCGATCCATAAGAGGACCCTTCATGCGAGGATTCTTCGGGTCAATAAGTGTAATCGGAGGTAGATGCAGTTTTTCTTGGCGGTGTGGGTCCTCCTCCTCGTCCCCTCCTTGGGGGTGGAGATCTATGGACCAGTTGCCTACGCGGAGGCGATCGATAAGCCCTTGATAGATGTGCTCGCAAAGCCGATGTTCCCTCATGATGAGGTCGCTGTTCTGGATCCGTGTGTGCTCGCCTCGAGGTGATCTGATCTTCTAACTGCGTAAGTCGATCATTGTTGCGATTTAAAGCCTGATTCCGGTCGTGCAGTAATTCTCGCAGCTCTTGGACCAGGTCTGCGGGAAGTTCGACTGTGACTTGTTGTGTAGGGATCAATGGGACGATGCTGGTGCCTGCTACACCTGTTGGTGGTAGTCGAGCAGGGATCTCGGCCACGCTTTGAAGACGAGTAGCGGCCTTTGGTCGGCCTCGAGGTGCCTTTGGTGGCATCTGAAAGGATGGTGGAAAGCGCACTGGCTCCCACTGTGGTCGCCAAATGATCTGTACCTGAGCTTGTCTGCTGGATATCACTCAGAGTATCAAATTTTCTGTTTGCTGCTTGCCCGTGCTCCATGCCTAGAGAAAAAGGGGCGGGTTTACCTGCAAATACACTCCAACGCCCAAGTCAGGAGCGAACGAGCAAAGTAGCAATACTAATGAATAGTGTGTACCTAACAAGTGACGTAATGAATGCTTATATAGTGTGCACGAATCATGCTTGGCCGTTGGATGGTCGTACGGATTCATCTGTGCCGTTGATCTAGCGTTTTCACTCTTTTGCCCATTATCGTTTGGGCCGCTCTTTGTTGCCATAGCTAGAGTGGGCTTCGGCCCACTTCAGAACTGAACTCATGACCTTGGTTAGCTGAAAGACACTCAAATCATCTCATTCAATAGCTCTTGAGTTTAATTATAACTATAATTTATTTTGAGTCTTTAATTAGATTGATGTCACAATTAATAGCGAACTTGTTGTTTAAAGTACTTAGTTATTCTTGAATTAAATGCTTGTTATACAACTCCAAGCTTGAGTGTAAGTGGTTAATTAATGCACTCTATCTAAAGAGGTATAATCAGATAGTACCCGGGTTCGATGCTCAATGATGGAACAAATTGGAGCCAGACTATCTGATTGAGCATCGAACCCGGGTACTATCAGATAGGGCCCCTTTCCCCTGAATAGCAGAGCGGGGTTAAAGACCTCTAAAAAAAAGATTGTTATATGAATTTAGTTGCTTCATGAGTTAATGTACAGCTGAGCATGTCAAATAAATTTCCCCTGAACCAAATACTTGTAAGAATTTAGTTACCTTGTGTCCCATGTTAATTTAGATCTCAACGTTTACCTTAAAGGGTTGAATGAATGTTTTTTTTAGAACATATTTAGATTTTGTTAACGCTTCTTTAAGGAAGTATTACCGAAATACATTATTCAAATTATTTTTCTAAAGGAAACGTTATTTAAAGGGGCCGGCCTCATATAAGATTTCCTTTAAGAAAACGAGATATGAATAATGCACCTCGATAAAAAAAAATTATAAGCAAGAGGTTTATTTATTGAAAGGAGTACATGAGGTCTCATTGAAAATTTGTGTAGGATTTGCTTAAGCTGGAAGAGACTCCTATTATCGCATTTACAGGGTGCGTAGGGGTGTAAGTTGTATGTGTAGGGGAGCAAAAAAAACCCTATTTTAAATCCTAATCATCCTATTATACTAAGGGAGACTTGACACGGGCATTTGAAGGACTTTGTGGGTACATCAGCGGTGCACCAGCGAACACTATCGTACCTTCAATACTAAAATATAGTTTGTTCATATTTGTTTTATCATGGTTGGCTACAAGTACTCGATTTTGTCGGCCTGTGTGGTTCTCCACTCCTAACAGAGTTTTTGCCACAATCAAAATTTGAACTCGCGACCTTAACGTGAGATCTGAACCCAATTATCGTTCGGACCAACCCTTGTTGATTATTCTCACAATGATGTACTCTATCTAATTTATTTTTTTTATAATACCTTATTTAATATTTAGGACTGCTATACATAGCGAAGATGCAATTCCACGAAAAGCCAAAATGACAGATGTCACGTTTTGCATTCATGCTTTAGTTTCTTTTCTCCGGAATTTGGGGAAAGAGTAGTGATAGGTGATACGAAAAATGTTGTCAGAAATGTCAGAATAACACTACAACCACTCACCCAAAATCACGGATCGTGGTCTAACTTATCTCACAACACAGGAATCTTTGGTTTCGCACAAAAGTTTTCGTACCACCTAGTATTATCTTTGGGGAAATTAAAACTTAGTGGCCAATCAAGGCGAATTCGTAAATTTTAACGACAACTTTTGTAGCTATAAGTAGCATTAATAACTTGTATATATTAAAAGTAAAATATGATTTTTTTTCCTGATATTAAGTAGTTTTTAACACCGTAACATAGTAAATGTAACTAAATTGTGTATATGTTTATATGTAATAAGAATTATATATATAGTGTGATTTTCAATTTATAAGTTAGTTCAACTGTTAATTTTATAAAACACTTTAAATTCAATCAGTTATGAGGTAGCTTATATGCTATCCACTATTCTTTTTACCAAATTGAGTCTAAGTCTCTACTGGTCCCTTTTTTTACTAATAAGAAAGGAAACAAAAACAACAAGGAAAACAACTAAGGTTTTAATCTAACAATCTCTATAGTATTAGCTTGAAGAGAAGTAGATATAGCCAGTTGGAGAGAAAATCCGCCAATTATGACCACCAAAACCCATATATAGATGAACCATATTTAGCAAGCTCGTCTGCACACGAGTTTCTCTCTCAAAGGGAAAATGGGTGAATGCTAATTTCCAATCACGCATCAAGAAAGAGTGAATATAATCAACAATAGGAGCATAAGGATGGACGGAGGCAAATTCATAAAACAAGGTTCTGATAGTTATTAAAAAATCGTTAGGCTTTATGAATTTGCCTCCAAAAACAAGGTTCTGATAACTATTTTGAGAAGCAACAGTAAAACCCTAGGTGATGGCTTGCATTTCAAAGTGTCAGTAGAGTTCGATTGACAAAAATACTTTATATTTCCAGTTTTACCTCCACTAGTCCATTTAAAATGAAGTAAATATAATTTCATTATTCTTAAATTCTTAAAGATGCTAAAGATTTTTTCTACCTTGAATTAGGATGACATAGCTCCTGCCATTATCAATTGGAAATCCAATTATGAAGTTTTGAAATTCCACATTAATTTACAAAATATTGAGTTTAATATAAGCATATATGAAGACTCATTGAATCAAGACGTGGTCTTAAAATCTACCATTGTGATTTACTACCACTTTACAAGTCCATTAACGAATTTTGTTTATTTTTTTAACACCGATCGACCTCGCATCTCAGAGTAGATAAGTCACTAAGCCAACGGTGTTGGTTTTGATGTAATGTCAAAACTACATATCATTGGATAGGAGGTTTCTCTAAATCCTCTCCAAATGGGAATATTGTTATGGCCAGTCAATAATTTGTTGCACTAGTATTATTTTATTTCCTTACTTTTTTGTTCACTTACACGAGTCAATGACTTAGGAAAGGACATGAACGGGGCCAATTCCTCTCCATACATACAAAAAATGCACTGACAATTACTATGATTTTGCAGCTAGCTTTTGTGCTTTAGTTTGGTGGAAGACATTAATTATTAGTATTATTTTTAGTTGAACAAAAGTTTGGCTTCCGTCCATTATTTTGTTAAAGAGGTTTGATTCATAGAATCATGTTTGTAAGACAAGAAATTTGGGACTCTTCATGGCCATAACAAAGTAGTATAAGTATATTTTGCCTTTTAATTAGAATAAAGTAATTAAGTAGATAGTGCGTCAAAAATAGGGATCCTCAAACTTTATTATGATTTTAGTCTAGTATTTGTTAGAAAAAAAATAAGCATTTATAAGATATATACAATTTCACAATAAAAAAGAGTAAAGACTCAACCCTATACTATTACTTATATTACTACTTGACGAAAATCACAAACTTTTTTTGTTTTTGAGAAATGAAAAATATCAATATAGCCTTCAAATATGAGTTAAGTTAGCCCTTTTAAACTAATTTTAGGGACATTTTAGTCACACTAAATATTAGTTTGACTAACATTATTTGAGTTTTTATTAATTGACTACTATTTGAGTTTTTAATAACCATATTAGTAATTTCCATTTCTAATAGAACAAAAATAAGTCTCTACTTCATGTAAACAACTTTCCGAGTCATTACTCCTTAAAAATCAAAATACTTTAGGTTTTCACCCTGTATATTTAGTGTTAGAAGAGATCGAAATAATAAAACTATTAAAATAAAATAAAGTTAATATTCTTTATACCTTCATTTTAAAAATAAAATAAAATTGGCTCATGGGGGCAAAGAAATTTTTATTAAGTGTAACTTACTAAATTAGTTTTACATTATGAGGGTGATTGCCCTCACAATTTACAGTGTAGACATGCCATTGCTGCAGGTGCCCACCCAACCCCGGCTCGAGTTTGACAAGAAAAACCCGTTTTGATTGGGGGCGAGGGTGAGATTAGGGATCACAGTACCCAGCCTGCCCTTATCCCGAACTCGCTCGACTAAACATTAATTATTAGTTTTTATTTTATTTTACGCATATATACTTGGTTGTTGATCCTATGACTACTGATATCCAAGGAACAGTTGCTCAGGAAGATAATTTCGAATCGATTGAGTCCAAGACTTAAAAGAAGAAATTTCGACAGAAAAGAAAATTGGTTGTAGGCTATAATACCCTACTCAAGCACTCTTTATCACACTAATGATGATTCTACAAAAATAAGGACAGAAAACAACACCGAATAGAGGGCAAGAGAAAGAGACTAACAGTCTCTGATGATTCAGTCCGCTGATCAAAGAGTATGTCTATGCCTAGTAACAATAGTTAAATATTGGCAGTAGCTTGTGCTTAAATTCATAATCGATGTCTATTTCATTTCATATAAATAGTTACAGTACCCTCTTTACTTGGGATCAATATATTGCAACTATCTGTGCAACTTTTACAAAAAAACTCATGCATGCATGGAATAATATTTTTAAATTAAGTTCAGTAAGAAGTAAGAACACATGCTGATATAGTCTGAAATAGCATACATAAAAATATAATAAATATAAAACTTTAATGTATTAAAAAAAGGGTTAAATATGTTTTTGGTCCCTATAATTATCGCGAGTTTTGTTTTTAGTCCCTATTAAATTTTTTGGGCACTTTTGGTCCCTACTTTATTTTTCGTTAGCACTTTTAGTCCCTGCCGTTAGTTTTCACTAACGGCGCTGACGTGGCATGGCACATGTGGAATATTTTTAATGTGCTGGCATTTTGATAACAAAAATTAAACAAAAAACAGATTTAAAAAAGAAAAACAAATTAAAAATCAGAATCCCTAGTCTCACGTTTTCTTCTTTACTGTTGCAGCAAGGCTATCTATGGAAAGGGTTGCATGTCCAAAATTTCTGTGTTTCGTTTTAGTTTCTTCGATCGTTCTTCAGATTTGTGATTTCGTTTTCGATTTTGTTCTGTGTTTTGTGAGTTCTTCTGTTCTTCTTTCGTTATGTGTTTTTATGTTCTTCTTTTCATTCCATCTTCCATTGTTCTTCAAGCTTCTTTGTGATTTTGTTTTACATATTTATTTCTCCACTTCAGTTCTTCATTTTGTGTTTCAATTTGATTTCGTTTTGGTCACTTGGACTTCGATTTCATTCCGGAAAGGTGTGCATTTGGGTTTGTATCTCTAGATCTGTGATTGGTGATGAAGATTAAAGCTGCATAAAATCGATTTTGAAGATTGATGGTGATGGCTAGTTTGTTTCGTTTTTGAAGATGCAGATCTAGGTGTTTTGATGATGAAGATTGATAATGGAGATCTCCGTTTCCTCAATTACTACATCCACTTATTAATGTTGTTTTACGATTATTGGGTTTGAAATCAGATCTGGGTGTTGGGTGATAGTGTTATGCATTTACTGGTGTTAGTAATCAAATATGGTGTTGGTGTTTGGGTGTTGGGTGATGATGTGATAGTGTTATGCATTTTCTGTTACTGAGTTTTGTGTGTCAACGGAAGAAGAGAGTGAAGAGGAAGAAGAGGATTGATTAGGATCCAAGGACGCGGAGAAATTCTCAATGAGTGAATAGAAAGATAAATCACCCCATTTGTAAGAACCCCATTTGTGGGAATTGGTTTTTGTACCTGATTTGAAGATTTCAGATGAAATTGGAGGTGGAGGAGGTTCATGGGGTTAGGGAAGATTGGAGGAAAAGTAACGGCAGGGTGTGATCTGGGATTGACATTGAAGATTGAGGAAGAGTGTGAGAGGAAGAGGAATTTTGGGTTTGATTTTTTAATTTTAGTTTTCAGGTTTATTTTTTATTTTCCAGTGTGTAATTACGTGGCACACAACAAATGAGGTGGAATATGCCAACACATATAAAATTGCCACATAATCCATGCCATGTCAGCGCCGTTAGTGAAAACTAACGGCAGGGACTAAAAGTGCTAACAGAAAAAAAAGTAGGGACCAATAATAAGCTCTGGATCAATACCAACGAATACATCTCTCTCAATGTAAGTCACTAGACAGTCATTCATCCATGAATCCCCTATTTGGTAACGCAACATATCCTTCACAGTCTTCATAGCAGAAAAAGCTCTCTCTTCGGTTGTCGTGGCAACAAGCAAAATCATTGCCAATTTCAAAAGAAGATAAACTAAAGGATAAAGAACATGTCCTCCAGTTTCAACCATCTTCTCTGAAAGTTTCTCTAGTCCTTTCAAAGAAGTAAATTCAACATTGCTACGGGTATCAGTGATGTAAGTCTCTAGTTGATTATCAAGCATCACTAAATCAAATGGAGAGAACTCATTAGGATAAAAGCTTGCAAATTCAATCAACTTTGGCTTATCAAAAGTAGAGAATAAATTAGCTGGATCCAAGGAAGCCAAACAGAGGAGCAACTGAGTATTTATCTCACCAAAACGATCATTAAGTTCCTGAAGTTGAGCATCTAACACGGTATAAAATAACTCAACACGATAGTGATGCTCTACTGTGGTGGCTTGAGTTTGTGCTCGACGTCGTGATTTCTCCTTAACAAACATATCTTCCATATTAGGAACATCAATGGAATTTTTATTGCAAAATAAAATTACTTCATACAATAAAGACTCCCATCCACTATTTCTGATTGTTTGTAACCTCTCCTTTGTGATGTTAACCAAGTTCATAGCATTCATAATGTCTTTCCTTTCTAAGGCTTGTGACAATTCATGTGAAATAGCTAGAACATTTCTCATCAAATGCAAGGTGAATGCAAAATCAAAACCATCTAACTGATTTGGAAGACTATCTGCATAAACTCTTTGATCTGACATTCTTCCCTCTTCTTATATAAATTCAAGAACCTCAACAATATCAGGGTATATTAATATCAAATTAATCAAAGTTACATAATAAGAACTCTTAGTATCAGTAGCTCGATTTAGACTAGTTTCCTGATTAAGACCTTGCCCACTAGGAATTTCTCTTATTCCTAATGCCTCTCTAATATTTTCTATTTTTTTATCATGAACCATGTCATATGTCTTGCAAGATCCCTCAACAACACTTGTTAAAGTGGAGATTATTTTAAAAAGAGAGTAAACTTCAAAGTGTTCTTTGTGTTCTTTGGCAACAGCAGCTAAAGCAAGTTGTAATTGATGAGCAAACCAATGTACATAGTATGCACATGGATTCTCCTTTAAAATCAAACTTTTGAGGCCATTAAATTGTCGTTGGTTGTTGCTAGCACCATTATAACTTTGTCCACGGATTCTTGATATACTTAGTCCATGTTTACATAGCAACTCATCAATTGCCAATTTCAATGATAAAGCAGTGATATCCACATCATGAACAATGCCAAGAAAACGCTCAACAATACTGCCAGTTTTATTAACATAACGCAAAGCAACTGCCATTTGATGTTGAGTTGATATGTCACGGACATCGTCAACAAGAATAGCAAAAAATTCATCTCCAATATCAGCAACAATAGCAGCAGTAGTTTCTAATGCAGCAGAGTGAACAATATCCCTTTGGATTGGAATAGCTAATTGATGGTTTTCAAGAGCTTTGTCCATGTCAATCATCTTTATCAATTCATTGTGAAATTCAAGGAACTTACTTTGATTAGCAGAACTGGTTGACTCATCATCTTCATCACTAAAAGCCCATCCTTGCTTCAATATAAGGGAAATGCTATCAACTGATGCTTTTAAACATTTTCGGTAGTATGCCTAGACATCGCGGTGCCAATATGTTGATTTTGATTCATTAAATCTTGATATTTCTTCCAAACAATCTAAAGAGCACTATAAGAGTCATATGCTTATGTTAGTCAAGATATGAACATGCAGACAAATCCTAAAAGTTAAAATATGCATACAATTATACCACAGACAAATAACGATGCCCCAATCTGCTTTTGCATAAGTATGCATTGCAATTATATACCTAACAACTTGAAATAACGATGCCCCAGCAGAAATTAAACTTTACATGTTTCACAATCAAAGTGAGCACAATACCAAACCCAAAATGATGATATTATTGAGAGGATTTCATTAAAATAATAGTATTAAGCAATGTTTTGAAAACCGAATCGGACAAAGAACCTGCAAAACCTTCGGGTCATGGTTCAGTCGCTTAAAACCGCTCAAACCCAGATAAAAGCGTTTTGAACCGTTGAAATAACGAAACCGTATAAGGTGTCGGGTCATGGTTTAACCTGATCAACCGCTCCGGTTGGTTCGGTTTTTAAAAAATTGGTATTAAGAGAGCAATGTGCTCATTCACAGAGAAATGAAATTCAATTCCTCTTGAAGTGTTACAATGGAGTATATATGCTCTTGGATATGTAAAATTATGTTGAGGCATCAGCTAACAATAAACTAACTTTTGCTAACAAACCCTAACAACCTAACAAACTCTAAATCAACTAAAAACAGGGGTTTGAAGAGAAAAGATGAGTCGAACCTGAATGAGAACAATGTGAGATGAACAACTCGAGTCTGAGAGTGAACCGGTCCCTACCAAGCAATTTCGCAGATTTAGAAAAGCTCCATCACAAGCGATGATTTTTTGCACTGAACAGTGATTTGCAGAGTAGAGTAGGGCAAAAGAGAAACGCAAAAAATTTCAATTAACATTGGAGTTAGCCGAAAGACGTATTTAGCCGTTGAGTATATAATCTTGGGTTGGGCCGTGGCCTATTTTCCCATATTTTATCATGGGCTAAAATTCCATATAAAAAAGGATAATTTTTTTGGGGTTTTTTTTTATACCCCCACCAACTCCCATATACCCCCACATAATTATTAAAACCCGAAAATACCCATTCCCAAAAACGGATTCTTTTCCAAAAACGGATTTATTTACCCAATAGGTAAATCTGATTTATAAAAATAACAAAGCGGATTTACCTTAGGTGGGGGTTAAATCCGCTTTGTTATTTTGCAAATCGGATTTACCTATTGGGTAGATAAATTCGATTTGCAAAATAACAAAGCAGATTTATCTACCCAATAGGTAAATCCGATTTGCAAAAATAACAAAGCTGGGGGTTAAATCCGCTTTGTTATTTTGCAAATCAGATTTACCTGTTGGGTAGATAAATCTGATTTGCAATTAAAATTAAAATTAATTTTTTTAAAAAAATAAAATAGATATGAATATCGGCCATCTTTTGGTTCTGTTTAGTGTGTAGTTCGTTAACACGCGACGATGTTGTACGTCGGGTGAATAATTTAGGCTAAAAAATCGATTTTCGGGCAACCTACTCAGATTGTAATGAAACCACAGCCATTAAATCCGAAAAAACCAGGGATCATAACACCTCAAGAGGAGACTTCTTTCAGGATAGGGGGCTCAAAATCCCAAATTCCATCGTTTACTATTTTTTATTAATTTTTTAAAATTTTTCATAATCTCCAGAAAATCTAAAAAAATTGCATGACCTTATTTTGGTTTTATTAGATTTTTAATGGTGTTTTTATAATTTTTAGATTAGTTTTGACTCTTTAACGGATTTTTAATAGTGTTTTTATAACCTTTTTTAAAATATTTAAATAAAAAACAGTTATTTTTAATATACAAAGTGGATGTAACCCCCCACCCAAGGTAAATCCGCTTTTAAAAATGACAAAAACGGATTTATCTTTTAAAGGATTTATCTTTTAAAAGATAAATCCGATTTTCAAAAAAAAACGGAAAACGGATTTATCTTTTAAAAGATAAATCTAAGCGAATTTAAAAGGTGGAGTATGTTTGGGTTTTTAAATTTTGTGAAGGGCAACTGCGTCTTTTCGTGGGGTATAGAGTGAAAGGTGGGGGTACAAAAAAACCCTATTTTTTGTACCCCATACTTAGACATCATACCCCCACAAATATAATTTATCCCATTTTACTCCTTAAAAAATGTAAAACGGATTAATCTATTTTTAGGATAGATTTGTAGTATTAAAATAATTGAAAACGGGTTTATAGATAAATCTGGTGTTGAAAATTGCAAAACAAATTTATCTATTAATAGATAAATCCGTTTTTCAAAACAAAATAGATAAATCTGTTAAAAATCATAATTTAATTTTTTTAAAATGATAAAATAGATATGGATATCGGTGATCTTTTGGTTCTGTTTAGTGTCTAGATACTTTTTACACGGAAAGATGTTGAACGCCGGCTAGATAATCTAGTCAAAAAAATTGGTTTTCAGACAACCTACTCTAATTGTCCCGAAACCATATCTAGAAATTTCAGAAAAAAAAAAATCAGGGCTCATAATTACTTAACGGATGTATATTTTTAATAGATAAATTCGATTTAAAAAAATGCAAATCGAATTTACCTATTAAAATGAAAAATTTGTTTTGCATTTATGCTAACGGGTAAAATGGAAAATGTGGGGGTATGGTGTCTAAGTATGGGGTACAAAAAATGTTATCCTTTAAAAAAAACTAACAAAAGCTAAAAAATATTATTATGCCCCTTTGAAAGCAAAATTGATTTTAGAGTAAGTGACAATGTAATATTTTTACGTCAATGCATCACAAAGTATAACCTTACTTTAAAGTACTCAAATATTTTAAGTTAATAGTCAGCTTGGTTCCTCAAAAAAAAATTCTAAAAAAATCGGTCTCAAATTCTCTATGTTTGTTTGACTTACAACTTTCACAACTTAATATCAATTAAATCTCCAGCTTTTAATACAAACTTAGTATTGATTTGGTCCTGATATATTTGGAAAGGCCATGAACCTAATTGAAATTAAATTGTCACTATTACTAATGAGGTGAAGGGTGTTAATAGTAATACCCAAAGACTTTTTCAAGATTGACAATCAAAAACTGACCAAAATTGTCAAGGTTCGATGTTTATCCATAAAAAAGGCCCGTTGTATGGAAAAAAAAACCATTTTATATTGTGACTATAAAATAATGCTCACCTTTTACCTATCCTGGGAAATAATGTTGGAAACAGGATAAAAACTAAAAGAATCCCTCCATTATCCATATAGAAGATCAACTATCAACTCAGACTCCCACAGAAATGCCAAATAACATTTTAATATTGTGCAGGTTCCTAACATTGCAGAGTGAAAATAGTTAGCAAGATGTAGTGTTCACGGTTTTTTTATATTTATTGCTGATCCTGCATTCGCACTTAATTTCCAACATAAATAAAGTCAAACTATAAATAAAAAACTGAAGTCAATATATTATATGGATTTTAGACAAAATAAAACCATTTGCAATTGTAAACCGATTACACCAGATGCTAGAATCATACACAAGAAAGATACTAACCAAGTAGATTCTCATACAGTAGCACCAAAAAAAAAAACTTGTGACATATTAACCAATTGGGATAAACAAAATATAGAAAGAGGCAAGGGACATAAGGAAGTTCAAGAAATGACTTCAATGTCAAACAAATTTTAATCACAATACCCAATGCAAGAATCATACTAATGATGGCAACAATTGTTAATTTATACAACAACTGAAAAACGAGCCAGAAACCTTTGGAAAAATACTAATATGCACCACTCTATTCCATCTTTTTTCTGAAAATAAAACAAGTAGAGGAAATGGTGGAGTTTGTCTAGTATACACTACTTAAATTGTGGCCGTAGCTTGTGCTTAAATTCAGTAAGTAAGAACACCTACTGATATAGTCTGAAATAGCATACATAAAAATATAAAGGTTTGATATATTTATATAAATAAATTACACAGTTCATAATTGTCCTCAACGTGATTTTAGATTTTCAAATTGTTGAATAATGAGCTCACGATCAATATTAATGAATACATCCCTCTCAATGTAAGGCACTAGACAGTCGTTCATCCATGTATCTCCCGTTTGGTAACGCAACAAGTCCTTCACAATCTTCATAGTAGAAAAAGCTCTCTCTTCGGTTGTCGTTGCAACAGGCAAAATCATTGCCAACTTCAAAAGAAGATAAACCAATGGATAAACAACATGTTTTCCGGTTTCAACCATCTTCTCTGAAAGTTTGTCAAGTCCTTTCAAAGAAGCAAATTCAACATTGCTACGCATATCAATGATGTAAGTCTCTAGTTGATTATCAAGCATTCCTAAATCATATGGAGAGAACTCATGGGGATAAAAGCTTGCAAATTCAATCAACTTTGTCTTATCAAAAGTAGAGAACAAATTAGTCGGATCCAAAGAAGCCAAACAGAGGAGCAATTGAGTATTTATCTTATCAAAACGATCATTAAGATCCTGAAGTTGCGTGTCTAACAAGGTATTAAATAACTCAACACGATAGTGATACTCTTTTGTGGTGGCTTGAGTTTGGGCTTGACGTCGTGATTTCACCGTAACAAACATATCTTCCATATTAGGAACATTAATGAAATTCTTATTGCAAAATAAAACTACTTCATGCAACAAAGACTCCCATCCATTATTCCTGATTGTTTGTAACCTCTGCTTTGTAATGTTAACCAAGTTCATAGCATTCATAATGTCTTTCCTTTGTAATGCTTGTGACAATTCATGGGAAATACCCAAGACATCTTTCATCAAATGCAGGGTGAATGCAAAATCAAAATCTAAATGATTTAGAAACCTATACGCCTTAGCTCTGTGGTCTGACATTGTTCCCTCTTCTTCTATAATTTCAAGAACCTCAACAATATCAGGGACCATCAATATCAAATTGCTCAAAGTTACATAATGAGAACTCCATTGAGTATCCGCAGCTCGATTAAGGTTAGTTTCCTGATTAAGACCTTGCCCAGTAGGAATTTCCCCTATTCCTAATGCCTCTCTAAAACTTTCTAATTTTTTATCACAAATCATGTCATATGGCTTGCAAGATCCCCCGAAAACATCTCTAAGTGTCCTTGGGCAGCATCAACAAAAGTATGTTGCAATTGATGAGCAAACCAATGTACATAATATGCACATGGATTCTCCTTTAAAATCAAACTTTTGAGGCCATTAAATTGTCGTTGAATATTGCTAGCCCCATTATAACTTTGTCCACGGATTCTTGATATGCTCAGTCCATGTTTGCATAATAGTTCATCAATTGCTAATTTCAATGATAAAGCAGTGATATCCTTAACATGAACAATACTAAGAAAACGCTCAACAATACTGCCAGATTTATTAACATAACGCAAAGCAACTGCCATTTGTGGATCACCTTCTATATCAAAAGCTTCATCAACAAGAATAGCAAACAATTCATTTCCAATATCAGCAACTATAGCAGCAGAGTGAACAATATCCCTTTGGATTGGAATAGTTAATTGATGATTTTCAAGAGCTTTTTCCATGTCAATCATCTTTATCAAATCATTGTGAAATTCAAGGAACTTACTTTGACTAGCAGAACTGGTTGACTCCTCCACATCATCAGAAAAAGCCCACCCTTGCTTCAATATAAGGGAAATGCAGGCAACTGATGCTTTCAAACGTTTTCGGTACATATCACGATCTTGATCAGAATTCCTAGACATCGCGGTGCCAATTTGTTGATTTTGATTCATCAAATCTTGATATTTCTTCCAACCAATGTAATGAGCACTATAAGAGAGATATGCTTATGTTAGTCAAGATATGTACATGCAGAGAAATCCTAAAAGTTAAAATATGCATACAATTATATCAAAGACAAATAATGATGGCCCAATCTGCTCTTGCATAAGTATGCATTGCAATTATACAACAAACAACTGGAATTAACAGTGTGTTATGTGTACAACTACACACACACACAGATATATATATATATATATATATATATATATATATATATATATATATATATATATATATATATAAAAGAGAATCTCTCAATCAATTTTAACAAACACAAGCACAAATTTGTGAACATTGAGCAATGTGCTCATTCACAGAGAAATACAGTTCTATTCCTTCTGAATGGAGTGTATCAATAAACTAACTAGTGCTAACAAAGCCTAACAATCTAACAAACTCCAAATCAACTGAAAACTATTTAACACAAAGTGCAAAAGCTAAGTCTAATACAAAGATATTATGATTCCTTGTTTGTTCTTATACGGTTTTAGTTCAAATGATTTAACAATAGGGTTTTGAAAAGAAAAGATGAGTTGAACCTGAATGACAACAATGCGAGATGAACAACTTGAGTTTGAGAGTGAACCAGTCCCTACCAAGAAGTATCGCAGATTTAGAAAAGCTCCTAAGCGATGATTTTTTGCAGTGGACAGTGTGATTTGCAGAGTAGGGCAAAAGTGAAAGGCAAAAATCTTTTTAGCCGTCGAGTATAACCTTGGGTGGTCTATTTTCCCATTTTTATCAAGGCATGCAGTTTTTACCCCCACTAGGATACACTATAAACACCCCCATACGTTGCGTGTAAAAAGACCAAAATACCCTTCAGACATTATAAAAACCCAAAATCTTTATCATTTCTCACTTACATCCGTTTGAGAGAAAGAGTAAGTCAGGAATTTTCTCTTCATGGAAGTACCTACTTCCGTTAGACACATTTACGTAAATCCGCAGGCAAAAAAACACACTGCGGAAGTATGTAGTTCTGTTTCGTGCTTCACGGAATTATGTAAATCTGTATGAAGCTGGATAGAACTAAATACTTCCATATGTTCAAAAAAATGGCTTACGGATTTATGTATGTCGTAGGTAATTCCGTAGTTGTTTTTTTATTAAAATTTTAATTAATTTTTTCCCTGTAGTGGTTCTTAGCAGAGGTAAAGACAACCGAATTATAGACATTCTAAGGGATCTGTTATGCAAAGAGGATTGTCACATTCTACCGGACGAGGTAAACCGAAAGAAACTCTGGTGAGTACACGGACTCGGATTACTCGGATTACTCGGATTAGAGTTGCCGGACATGCGTCTAACAGAGATAGACGCTCCCAGAGATAAGAGCAGCACATGGAAGATGAGGAGCAGCCTGGTCAAGAGTAGTATCAACAGTACCAGAAAAAGAAATAGTAGGAGCTAGCAAGAGTACTCGATTCATGATGAGAATGTAAATGAGCAGCAACATGCTCACATAGGACCTATGGAATTTAATGCTCATGTAGCATCTAAGATTCTCGGAGGTCAGGTAAAAATAGTTTAATATATTTATTTACATAGTGTTGTTATATAAGTTATTCGGCCTTTAAAAGTTATAATTAAATAACATAAATGACCAACTTGTTACAATTAAATAACTTAAAGAACCTAAGTGGTACAAGAAAACTTAAAGAATCAAATTGTTACAATTAAATAACTTAAAAGATCTAAGTGATATGAAAAAACTTAGGCTAAATTATAGTTTTAGTCCCCCTATTTTCACAAATTCAGACATTTGGTCCCCCTATTTTAAAACTCAGACATTTAGTCCCTCTATTTTAAAAAATTCAGTAAATTTAGTCCAAAGAGGGGTTTTTCAATTTTTTTGTTGAGTTGGCCTTGTACCAAAAAAATAATGCTGACGTGGCAGCTGACCCAAGTTGCACACTTGTATGCCATGTCATTTAATGACCCATGTGTACATGACACGTCATATATTAAAAATTAAAATTTTTAAAATAAAAAATTAAAATAAAAACAAACTAACCCAGACACAAAATCCCAATATCCCAATTCTTCTTCAATCAAAATCCATTTCAATCTCACTTCATCATCTCAGACAACGAAAACGCACCATCTTCTCAACATCATCACAACTTCACTCACATCTTTTCAAAATCATATTGTCACTCTCATCTTTCAACATCATTACAACTTCACTATCATCTTCTCCAACTTTACACAAAAATGGCTTCAAATGTTTTTTATTTAAACAAAACAAATTTGATTTTTCTGTTTTATATTAAAAAAATTGAGGTTGTTGTTCAAAAACATGAGAGACCCAACATCGATGATAGAACTCTTCTTCTGGTCAAAAACTCAAAATGATGGCTTCTTCTCCCACTCTCAACCATTGCTCTTCCAGATTTGCTTCACATTTTCCAGCAACAACAATCATTTTCCAGATCTGCTTAACATTTTCCAGAGAAGGGAGTGACGAAGATAATAACAGCAACATCACCCTATCACTGCCAGCATCTACGGCGCTCCACCGCTGTCGGCGCCCACACCTCCACGTTTCCTCCCTCTCAACCCGCAACACCTCTCTTCGATTTCCCTCCCTCACTCACAACCACCCACACCATACACCACCCCCTCTCTTCTAGGTTTTTGTTGTTGTTGGAAGATGAATCTGGAAATTTGTTGATGGAAGAAGAAGAGGGAGAAGAACGATTGAGAAGAGGGATTAGGGTTCATTGCGATGTGATTCTAATCTTTTCCGTAATTTTTATTTTTGTTTTGGTTGATTTTAGTAATAATAATAGTAATATTAATAATAATAATAAATAATATAGTTTATTTATTATTTTTATAAATTTAAATAATAAATCTGACGTGGCATCATAAATGATGTATGCAAGCTGAGTCAGCTGCCACGTCAGCATTATTTTTTTGGTAGAAGGCCAATTCAGCAAAAAAAATTGAAAAACCCCTCTTTGGATCAAATTTGCTGAATTTTTAAAAATAGGGGGACTAAATGTTTGAGTTTTAAAATAGGGGGACCAAATGTCTGAATTTGTGAAAATAGGGGGACTAAAACTATAATTTAGCCAAAAACTTAAAGGACAAATTTGTTACAATTAAATAGTTTAAAGGACTTCTAGTCTAATTTAGCCTAATACTTTTATGTCAATGCGTCATAAAGTAATCTTACTTTTTTTGACTAAAAAGTAATCCTACTTGAAAGTACTCGAACACCTTTTGAGTTAATAGTCATTTTGGTCTCTCAAATTTTGAAACATTCAGTTTAATCCCTAACATTAACAATATTAGTAATTAGTTTCTGGCATCTTCAATTATTATTCAGCTTAATCTAAATCTCTATGTTTGTTTTTTTTTTTGACAAATAATTCTCTATGTTTGTTTAATTCCTTACTTTCACAACTTAATATCAATTAAGTTTCTAGCTTTTAATACAACTTAGTATTAGTTTGGTGCCGAATATTTGAAAAGTTCGAGAATCTATTTCATACCCTTACATAGATGAAACTTCCACGGGAAGGTATGCCTTTTCATTCTTTGAACTTGATATGTACTAGCATACAAAAAAAATGATGCAACGCATGTGATGAAAGTACTAATTGATAAAGATATGAGGAACAAAATAAATCCAAGTTTGAAAACATTTATAGAAGACCAAAACTTATGGGATACGTTAAATTTGGTCAAAGAATCCGATGCTACTATTTAGTATTTATCCCTTTAAAGTACAATAGAGACAAGTGGTCGTATAATGCTCAACAAATTAAAATCCTCCTCTCCACTTCCATCCATTTTTGTGACTATGATAGATAGACAGTAAACTCAACTAATTAAGACATGACCTTTTTTCATGGTAACCAATCCCTTGGTTGCGGTGGGTTTACTTTTGTTTTTTTTTTTGGTGAGAAAATGGGCCCTCAGGCCCAAACGAAACTAGCTAATTACTGATGGGCCAGCAGACCCACTATTGTCCAATAACAAAACATTGACTAAAAAAATCAGACTCCCTAATCTTATAACTCATCTTAGCTAACTTGTCAGCTAATTCATTGCAAGCTCTGCCAATTGTCTTCCACTCAATCTCAAGACCATTATCTTCAATCTCCACAATTCTTCTCAGCACATGGAACCTCTCTATCTTCTCCCTACACCGATTCTTCAACCAGTCGCAAGCAAGGCAAGAATCAACCTCCACAATTAGCTTCCGGAAACCTCTGCTCCACGCGATGGAAACACCATGGAAAATAGCCCAGATCTCTGCTTCAATCGCTGAACATCCCTCAAGCTTGTTGATGAACGCCAGCATAAAATTCCCTCTGATTACGGAAGATACCACCACAGCCAGCAACTCTCCCGTTGTGATTCACGGCTCCATCACAATTGAGCTTCAAAGTACCATGGGGTGGAGGGCACCATCTATTCTCCGATTCAATGCTTTGAACACTCAGGTTAGGAGTTAGAATCAAATTTCTATTATTGATTTCCATAATCCAATCCACTTGATTCCGAATACTAATGATTGAAGATTGAACAGGAGAATGTTTTTGGGAGAAAACCCATTCATTCCTTGTTCTCCAAATCGTATCCAAGACCATTCCAAAAGTTATATTCTAATTAGTCTCCTCATCAACATAGGTAATCTGTTTCAAGTTCAATTCTAACCAATTTCTCCAATTTTGAATATTGAAAAAATTCCTCTGGTTTCTCACTTTCAGGTGATACCAGATACTGAGGCTTTTCCTACAGTCACGAGAGCAGTGGAGCAATGTTTCATCAGCATCGTTACAGTTAGGACAAGCCCTAGAAGAGGCCATGGATCTTCTCTATCTCTCTACATTTGTCGGTAAACATTCATGAGCAAGTTTCCACAAAAAGGTTCGTATCCTTTCCGTTCCTTTCCATTTCCAAATTGATTGAAAAATAGGATCACAAGTAGTACCTGTAGTTCCTTGAATAGCATTATAAGCTGATTTAGTGGAGAAGCTACCATCCGGAGTAGCTTTCCAAGTAAATTTATCAACTTGATTAATCACCTCAGTAGTTGGTATACTAAGAATACTCTGTTTAATAGAGTCAGGGATCATACCTTCAATGTTATTTAGATTCCACTCCCCACTATAAGTTAAGAAATGACTAATAGTGAGATGTATATCGTTTTCTGTGAGGTTAGTATTGCAGAAGGAGTTTAGAGCATGACCATCAGGTAACCATTCATCACTCCAAAACCTAATTGCTTCACCATTCCCAAACTGCCAGACCAGAAACTTCCTGAATTCCTCCCAAAGAGCACCAATCCCATTCCAAAAATTAGATCCCTTCTTCTTTGTATCAATAACAGGTATTTCTTTCCAACCACATTTATACTTACTTCTAATTACTTTCTGCCATAAACTATTAGAATCGATACAAAAGTTCCATAATGCTTTCATCATAAAGGCATCATTAGATATTCTAGCAGATTTCAGCCCCAATCCACCATCTCTTTTAGCCTTACATAACTTCTCCCATTTGATCAGATGAACTTTCCTGCGTTGCTCCTCATCACTCCAAATGAACCCTCTACATAACTTGTCTATCTCATCACAAGTACCTCTAGGAACCATACACGATTGCATCACATAATTAGGCATGGCTTGGAGGACAGATTTAGTCAAAGTCACCCTACCAGCAAAGGACAGAGTTCTTGCTTTCCAAGAACTAAGTCTCTGCTTCACCTTATCCACCACAAACTTAAAAGTATCAGAACCAGCTCTTTTGTGGAAAATAGGCACACCTAGATATTTCCCAAGGTCATTAGTATGCTGAAAACCAAGCACCTCACAAATATCATCCTTCACAAGTCTAGGAACATTTTTGGAAAAAAAGACCCTAGTTTTGTCATGGCTCACCTTCTGTCCAGAGCTTAAGCAAAAATTTAGCAGAGTTTGATTAATTAACTCTGCTTGATCCAAGTTAGCTTCTGCAAACAGGAGAAGATCTTCTGCAAAGGCCAGATGAGAAATCTTGGGACCACCTCTAGAAAGTTGAATAGGAATCCAGCTGTTATCATTCACCTCTTGCTCAATAACTTGAAAAAGCCTTTCAATGCAAAGCACAAAAAGATAAGGCGACATAGGATCTCCCTGTCTAATTTCTCTAGTAGTTGTAAATTCTTCTAAGGCTTCTCCATCCATAGAACTTGCATGGTAGGAGTGGAAATACAATGCCAAATGATAAGGATTAGCTTTTGAGGAATGCCAATATCTTCAAGAGTATCCTTAATAAACTCCCATCTAAGTCTATCATAGGCTTTCTCAAGGTCAATTTTAATAGCCATCCACCCCTTCTTCCCACATTTGTTTTTCATAAAGTGGAAAATTTCTTGAGCAATAATAATGTTGTCATGAATTTGCCTCTTAGGGATAAAAGAGGCTTGAGCAGGCCCTATTAAATGGTTCAAGGCCTCTCTAAGTCTACTAGACAACATTTTAGTGATAGTTTTATAAGCCACATTGCACAAACCAATAGGCCTAAAATTCTTCATTTCAGCTACATGATCTACTTTAGGAATAAGGGCAATAAAAGTAGAATTCAACTCCTTAATTCTACTAGGATCGTCCCAACAATTCCTAATCAGATTGCAAAAATCCTCCCCAATCACCAACCATTGACTTTGGAAGAAAATGGCTTGGAAGCCATCTGGACTTGGAGCTTTATAGGCCCCAATATTCTTGAAAGTTCTGTGAATTTCTTCATTAGTAATATCTTTGCTCATCACATCCAGCATGTCATTATCAAGCACAGGAAATTGACCTTCAATAACATAAGGGGCTAAGGGTTCATTGGAAGAGAACAAACCTTTGAAGTAATTTGTAGCAATCCTTTCAAGCTCCATAGGATCAGAAATCCACTCTCCAGCACTGTTACGCAGAATTTTTATTTGATTTCTATTCCTTCTAACGGTAGTAACACCATGGAAGTACCTAGTGTTCCTATCCCCAAATTCAATCCATTTGGCCCGAGATTTTTGGTACCAAAGGATCTCTTCCTTAGCTAAGATACCTTTATATAATTTCCAAGTGTCTTTCTGAAGCTTGAGAAGATGATCAGACCAGCTGCCTTGAAGTCTTCTATCAATATTCTTCAATTTTCTGAGCAGAATTTTCTTTTTACTGAAAATATTGCCAAAAACTTCCTGATTCCAATCTTTGAGGGATCCTTGGAGCTCTTTCAATTGATTGGGGAAGTTAGAAAGGTTTTGTCTCCAATTATCAGAAATAAATTGAGGGAATTCTGGGTGAGTCAGCCATATTGCCTCAAATCTAAAAGGTCTACGCCTTCTATTCACCTGTCTTCTATCATCAAAAGCCAAAAGAAGAGGAGAGTGATCAGACTTTAATTTAGGAAGATGATAAATAATTGTCTCATTGAATCTAAGTCTCCAATCTAAGTTGCACACTGCTCTGTCCAATCTTTTCCTTGTAGCACCTCTAGCCCAAGTAAATTGACCATCATTGAACCCCAAATCCATAAGGTTGCATCTCTCCATAGTAATCTGAAAACCAATTTCAGAGATATGGTTATTAGCCAAAATAGGACCAGCTCTCTCAGAATCATTGAGAGTAGCATTGAAGTCACCAATTAAGGCCCAAGCACCATCCACATCAGCATACAATTCCTGAATTTCATCCCAAAGAGCTTGTCTTGGAGTGAAGTGAGGGCTACCATACACAATGGTGAGGAACCAAGATCTATTATTAGGAACTTTGACCTCCACATGAATGAGTTCGTTAGATTCCTTAATAATATTAATATCCTAGTGATTTGCGTCCCAAAGGAGCCAAATACCTCCTGATTGACCCCTAGCATCCTTAAGATAATGATTGTCAAAACCAATCCTTCTAGCTATACTTTTAGCTCTAACACCACTTGTATGAGTTTCAAGAAGCGTCACAAAGGAAGTAGCATAATTTGTTTTCATATCTCTAACTAGACCTGCAAACCCTTTGGAGCCCGTTCCACGGCAATTCCAACAAATAAGATTCATTAAGATTGATTAGGGTTAGGAGGGACTATACCCTCAGAGTCTTCCATAGGAGCTGAATCTCCTTCATCACATTTCAGGTCAGTTATCATAGAATCTTTTAAAGTATCAACATTCATCTGGATCACTTCCTTTTGCATGGAAACCTTCTCCATTTCCTGGGCCCTTCTCTTATCATTATCATCAATATTTCCCAAAGCAGTTCTTATTGTTACCTTGCTTCTGAATTTGTTGAGGAGAATTTGTCCTTTAGTCATATAGATAGTTTTCATGTATGCCAAGGCAGCCTCCTCCGCTGCCTTTTTCATAGTATCATCAACTGTGCTTGAGGAAGGAATATTTTTCTTATTTGTCTTTATAAGTTGGCTTCCCCCTTTATCTTTAAAAATATCTCCTTTATTGACACTTTTGTCTTTTCGAATATTGCTTTTGCCTGCCTTTGCTAGCTTTCTATCTTTCACAGCTAGTTGAGGATTCTTCCCACTAGCGGGGTTTTTGACCTTCCTCTTGATTGTGTTAATGACAATAGGTTTCTGGCTTTCCTCAGTAGGAACATTCTGCTGCACATGACTGTTATCTTGAGGTGAGGGTTCAGCACTCATAGGAGTTACATTCTGCCCATGTTGAGCTTTGGCCTGACCTCTAGTGTTGGTCTTACTCTTCCTGACATCTACAGGCTCTTCTTTCTTGATTTGCTTAATCTCACTCTTCTTGGAATTCTCCTTATCATTATTGTTTTTCTTCTTCCTTGCAATATACTTTGGAATGTTCCAAGGGCCCATATCTATTTCCTCCTGTGTTGTGGTTCTTTGTGACTCCATTTCCACATTCCCACCTTGCTGCACATTCTGGCCTAATATCTTCATCTCAGGAATCTCTTTCTCTTCTTTTTTCTCCACCACAGTAGCATGATTATCATCTGTCTCCACCTCTGATAGTTCCCTACAAGAATCTTTCTTGTGTCCATACTTACCACAACGAAAACAAATGGAGTGAAGCCCTTCATACTCAAAAAACAGTTTCATACCACGAATATAGAAATGGGAAACAAGAGGTTTGTCAAGGCCTAGTTCAACACATATCCTAGCAAATTTCCCTCTTGAATGAAGAGAAGTCAAGCGATCAACCTTGAGCATATTTCCTATTGTTGATCCTATCCTAGCTAGGATTTTTTCATTGTATAGTTCCAATGGGAGTTTGGGAATTCTCACCCATACAGTAACTTTGTTAGTAACTGAGAGACTTGGTGAAAACATAGGCCTCCATCTTTGAACTATTAAATAGTGATCCGCTACCTTCCATGGTCCTTCAAATAGGGCATGTTTGTAGTCTTCAAAGTCAGATAAATGAACCACGAAATAGTCTTCAGCCATATCAGTCATTTTAATGGTTCCATTTTGAATCCACTCTCTTCTCAATTTGTTCTCCAACATTCTGATGTTCACCTTCTTCCCTAATACCTTGACAATCAATGTATTCCTCAAAGGTTTAGTTAGTTCATCCATTTCTTCATCAGATACAATAACAGTAGGCCCCTGCGTTAGGGTTTTGCTTTGCTCTGTTCCATTGTTGTGATTTTCTTTGTAGCAGCTGTCTTCAGTAGCAGCAGGAATTAACATGTCACTCTAGACAGCACTGTGGTTCACTGTTTCATTGGAAGGTTGTAATAGAGCTTCCTTGAAAGATGGCGCATTATTAGCTCTCTGCACATCACTCTTCTCTTCTTGTTTCTGCACTATTTCTTCTTGTATCTTATGTTTCTTATTGCTTCTTTGTAGGAGATCAGCTTCTTCAGCAGAAGCCATCGTTGGCCTGGGTGGGTTCCTTGTCGCTGTCATGAGAAGTGGAGGCGCACTGTTCTGTCCACTCAAAAGAAGAGAACAAATATTTATTGATTTATGGGTCTAATCGTGAATCATCCCATGAAAATAAACAACTACTATTTCAAAAAAGAATGTGATGGTACTTGAATTCAATAGTAATATGATTTCAATTGGACTAGTGATGACGGATTCTGATTTTCAAGATACTCCAGAAGAAACCTAGTTTCTCCAACGTTAGAGGGATGTGTTGTACATGTTTGGTAACTAGATTCCAAAATATGTTATTTATTCACTTATATAGACAAGCAAAGCTCGATAGTAATTTTATAATTGGAAGATATCTGTAAAGAATATATACTTATGTTGTTTTAATCGAAAAATATATATACTTATGTTTTTTTCTTGACCAAAATATATATACTTATGTTGTGGATGGGTACGGCAACTATATATAATGTTAGGGTTTTTTTTTATACCCCCATCACCTTCTATCATACCCCCACACATTTTGCTAATCCCAAAATTACTCTTGACATAATTTACCAAATTTTGACTTTTTCAAGATTCTCTCTAGTGACCCCTACAATATCTAAAATCGGATTTACCAAATGGAAGGTAAATCCGATTAGCATTAAATATGTATTTAATACGCACCAACCGGTCAAATCGGATTTAACGACTGGAAAGTTAAATCCGATTTGACCATTTATTATTGTATTAAAAGCGTTTTTTTGTCCTGGACGGATGTAGCTACATCCGATGATGTATCGGATTTACATACCCCTACGTAAATCCTCATTTGACATTTTCTGAATCAGATTTAACATTGATGGGGGTACATCCGATTTGGAAAAAGCAAAAGCGGATTTACTTGGGGGTACGTAAATCCGCTTTGTTATTTTCATTTTATTAATTAATTTATGTCTAATTTTTATTTCTATTTTTGAAACAGATATTGACCCACCTGTTGTAGAGTCACAGTTGGTTCCTTTCGACGTAGATACTACGGAGCCATTCAGGACGGAGAGAATATATTTTTCATACTAAGTTTTTTAATCAAGTTTGATAGATATTTAATTAGTTAAGTACGTAACATTTTTCTATTTTGTATATATTTTCTACACGCGAGGATGTAGAAGAGTGGGCTATCGCGGTTGGGAGACGTATTGGAGTTGTGGTTATCAAGGTCAGATCTGAGAAACTTGTAGCTAAAAGGGGGAGTAGAGATAAGGTTATTTTTGGTTGCGAGAAGCAAGGGAAGTGGTCTAATGATTCTATAGTTTTCGGGTCCAAGAGAAGAAGTTGTCCGTTTACATTGAGAGCTACTTGTACGATACGTGATGGGGGTTGGCGTGTGAAGGTTATGTGTGGTCGACACACACATCATTTGCTTACTACCCCGGTCGGGACGACAGCTTTTGGTCGTTTAAGTAAGCCGCAGAAGGCTATGGTTAATGAGCACGCTGATCTGGATGTTGCCCCGAAAGATTGTCTTACTGCTTTGAAGAGTCATTATCCGGACAACGTCACTTCTCTTGCTCAAATATATAGGCAGCGTCACAAGCATAGGTCTTCTCAGAGGGGTCCTAGAACGTACATTCAGGAGTTGTTGAGATTAATTGAGTCGCATAATTATTTATGTTGGAGCAGAAAGGTTGAGGATTCCGATGTGGTCAGTGACATCATGTGGGCGCATCCCACTTCTATCAAATTATTCCGGTTGTTTCCCAAGGTTCTTATTCTTGACACAACCTACAAGACCAACAAATACAATCTACCTCTATTGGAGATTGTGGGAGTCACTAGCACGGAGTTAACTTTCTCACTTGGTTTTGCCTATATTGCACACGAGCTTGGTATTCATTTTACTTGGGCATTGCAGCAACTGAAAGAATTTGACTTGCACGGGATTCAACCTCAGGTTTTCTTGATTGACAGAGATCTTGGTTGTATGTCTGGTATTCTTGACGTCTTTCCTTCTGCTACCAATTTGTTGTGTTCTTGGCACGTGACTAAAAATGTGAAAGCAAAAATTAAAGAATTCGTGCTCGTGGATAGACAAAAGGACGTCCTCTCTCTTTGGCACAACATTATTGATTCACTTGACGAGTCTGAGTACTCAGCTCAGTTGAAGATTTTTGAGGACTCCTGTGCTGATTTGCACAGTCTTATTAAGTATGTGCATGACACGTGGTTGACAAAGTATAAGGAAAGATTTATATTGGCATGGACAAACCAGATCCCACACTTCGGTAATCAGACCACCAACAGGTATTTTGGCATTTAGTATTTTTATCGTAGTTAAAATTTTTTAGACACGTGTTTAGTATTTTTATCGTAGTTTAAATTTTTTTGCGTGTTTATTGTTATTATTTAAGAGCCGAGTCAGCTCATTGGACTTTGAAGAGACCTTTAAAGACTTCTGGAGGTGACCTGTCTAAGTGTTTTAAATCTATCCATGACATGCTTACCCTTCATTTTGATAAAGTCACCGGGTCTTTTCAAAGAAGCATAAACCGTATTGAAGTGGCTTCCAATATTCCTTTGTTTAAAAAGCTTCGCGGTATTGTGTCTTTAAATGCTTTGGATTATATGGTTAAAGAGTTTGAAAAATCGACATCTCGGGTTGGATATGACAAAGGCCGGTGTGGGTGCATTATTAGAAAGACACATCTTCTTCCTTGTGCTTGTGAGATAGGTGGTATCATGTCTCCGATTCTTCTATTCCGTTGGATGTTGTAGACGATCATTGGAAACACTTGAGTTTGGATTCTATAGGTGAAAAATTCTCCCAAGAAAAATCTGTTGGATGTGATATTTCTTACCAAATGGAAATGATCTGGGCGAGATTTAATCGTGTGACTGAGGATGAGAGATTTGTCTTCAAGAAACAACTTAATGAGCTTGCATTCCCTACCACTTATTCGATGGTTCCACCACCATTTAAAGTCAAAACAAAACGTGCACCAAAAAAGAAAAAGCAGAAATTATATGATGTCAAACGTGATCCTTTTGGGTGGGAGCATGTGGATGAGAAGATGAATCTGGCTCAAGAATCTGGGACTTCTTGTAAAAAAATCATCACAACAGTCTTCTTGTAAAAAATCATCTCAACGGTCTTCAAAGTTATCTCAGGGTACTACTAAAAAATTAACACAGCAGAGGATTCTCCGATGTGGTCTCATAATCGATCAGAGGATTCTACTTTATGGTTGGATCCGTATATCGGTCGTTTCGCCCTATGGCAGTCTACAGCTCCTCCGGTCATGCCCCGTCCCCCTCCCACTGATGTGCCCATCTGCGTAGACTTAGCCGATGATTTCGACGATTTAGACGGCCTAGATTGACACGTGTTTATAGATTTCTTGTACTTATTATTGTACCACTTTTTTGTAATTATTTCTATTATTTATCCATATCTATATCTATATATATATATATATCATATTAAATGATGTAAAAAAAATTAAAATGGTTAAAATTAATTTGCAAAGTCGGATTTACCCTGGGAAAGGGTAAATCCGCTTTTGAATGTAGCAAATCGGATCTAACTGTTGTGGGGGTAGATCCGCTTTGTTAAATTCAAAAGTGGATTTACCCTACTAATTTTAAATCCGATGCGCTTTTTTACATTCAATCGGATTTAGTTAAATCCGCCTTTGATTAATGTCAAAGCGGATTTACCTATAATTGAGGTAGATCCGATTGAGTCAATATTATGGGGGGTATTTTCGGATTTTCATATATTGTGGGGGTATAATGGAAGATGATGGGGGTACAAAAAAATCCATAATGTTAACAACACCCCTTTAGATAGGCCCAAGAGGGTTGGGCATAAGCCCATTTACCTTAAGGACTATGCCAGTATTTGTGTTAGGCCCATACTTCGTACAATCCTCCCTCTATTCAGTGGACACCTCCAAATTTTAAATATTCCCAAACTGACCTCACGTAGGATACACGTGGACACTGTTCCAATATTAGGTTCGGGAGACCGTAGTCTGAACCAGTTTGACACGTTCCTACCGATTATAGAAAAAAAAGTGGTTCGGTGCACAACTACCGAACCCGTTCGAGAATTACACCTCGAACCATTAATGGGGTGTCTGGTATTAACAAGGAGTTCGACATATTATTACTGAACCGGTTCGGACCATAAGGTCCGAACCTATTTGTTACTGCACGAAAATTAAAGTTTCTACGCAGAAACTTCTTTACCCAAAAGTAGTACAAAAATAGTGTAATTCCGCAATTTAAATTTAGATACTAACAATAAATTAACTAATTCGAGTTTGTGCCAATACACATATTGATCACGCTCCAAATAAGTCATCAACTGTTGGAGCTCAGTCCTACCCTGACGTAGATTAGATCGTAACCTTTAACGTACATTGTGTATTTGTTTGAGATTCAAGTAGTTGTCTATAGGGTACATAATCTTTAGTTCGTCCAAGACTCGATTAGGTGGAATCAAGTTCTTGGTCATTCTAGTAATCATGTCCTTCTGTTTCACAGTTAATCTGTTATTGAATGGATGATCTTCACCGTAAGATATTAATGCGTGGTTATGTATTCCACACATCACAGTCAGTATCCATCCGCCATGTTTTTTGATAAACTTCCTTTTCTACTTCAGGTAGGAATCAAATGAGCATAGTTGTATTTTTCTTCCTTTTCACAAACCAATTCACAGAATTCCTTCCCTGACCTCCGTCCGTTGTCAGATCGGAATATGACAATAACCATCCCAAGAGTACGCGCAATAGAACGTACATATACAAGCAATTTATCATGAGTAGCAAAGACTTGATCGGTTTGGAATGAACTTGTATGATCCATAACCATTAAATCTACTCTGGAGTTGGGAACCACTTTCAGCCATTTTAGGACCTAAAAAAGTGAAGAAAAAAAATCAAGCATAGATGTTAGGCAAAATTACACCAGAGGACCTTTAAGTTATTTATTTGTAACAAGTTGGTCATTTAAGTTTTTTTTGTAACAAATAGACATTTTAAGTTACCTAACGTTGACACCGTTGGCCCTTTTAGTAAAATGTCATATCGTTGATTACATCAAAATACACAAAAATATGTTTGGTTGCATCAAAGTACATAAGCTAGAGTAATCACAATATATAAAGTAGCATTACATCAAAATACATAAGCTAGAGTAATCACTAAAAGGGCCTTTGTTACAAAAAAAAACTTAAAGGACCAACTTGTTACAAATAAATAACCTAAAGGTCCTCTGTTGTAATTTTGCCTAGATGTTAAAAACCGAATGTCTGCATAATCTGTCAAACAGCATGGTTCAGTGCTTTACAATAGAACCAGTTTGAACCTAAAGGTTCGAACCGGTTTAGAACACGACAGATCGAACCACTAATAAACACACACACCCTTAACAGGTTCGAACCTTAAGTTCTGAACCGGTTCAGACTTTTAGGTCCGAACTGAGCACGATTTCAGACGAAAATAAACCATCAAATGAGAACAAATGCGTGAAAATAAATGAAAACGATGAAGGGATATGCTACATACCGTAATATACTTGACAATGGGAGGCTGATTTGAGCAAAATAGGTGAGAAAGATGAGAGGGTGTGGAGTGAGAGTGATAAGAGGTTTAGGGGTTTAGGAGAGGGGGTGTGTTGGAGGAGAGGAGAAGAAAGAAGAAGGATAAGCTTGGGATAACAAAATATTGGTAAGGGTATTTTTGTCTTTTCAAAAAGGGAGGGAGTGGGTACGAAGTATGAGCCTTTATGGTATCATTCCGTTATTAGGCTATGGATCTGTTGTGGCAATCATTTTGATTCGATTATGTAGTAGTTAGGCATTCTGTTATTTTCTGTTATTCAAAATCTTTGTAGTTATGCAAAAATTGGGATTAGAATCAAAATGATTCGACGGGGGATTAGATTAGAAGTTGCATCGAATTCTGAAACGTTAAGCGAATCCAGACTCGTAGAGGGAGATTGAGTGAAGGATGAATCAAAAGAGTTGCATTGACTAGCAAATTTTATTTTTGAAAACTGCTGCGAACTGCAAGAGCATCAAGATAATCTAATTTTATTAAAATTAGGATGAACTTTATTTTATTTTAATTGTAATAGGCTATACTTTAAGTTTGAAACTTGGGTTTAAATATGTAGGCATGTGCTAAATTAGTTGGGTCATGTTTTGAGCTTGTATATGAGCTTTATTTTGCTTGTGTTGCCATGGCCAAACCCTACCTATATAAGGGTTGGTTTTGCTTCATCTAAGGATCTTTTGGTCATTTTTATAAGATTGTGAGTTTAGAATAAGATGCTCCTCCTAGTTCTTCTTAGAACCTCCATGGATCTTATCAAGTTCTTCATTATGGTTGGTGTTGTCCAACAATGGAATTTATATTCATCCTTAAATGTGGCATTTCTTTATTTCCTTGAATCATTCATTTCTAGTCCACATTTTGTAAGTTCTTCCCCCTTTTAGTTTGTTGGTGTTTGGAAAAATTATGATTTATGGAATGATCCTTGGATTTTTAGTGAACATATATGTCTAGTTGACATAAAAAACGCTTCGAGTCAATATTCATATCATTGACCATGATGGTAGGAACTTCATAAACAATATGCAACTGCTCAATGGATTTCATATCCTCAACTGAGTCGAAAGAGTGCTTAACAAGTTGGACTGAATGTGATTCTTTATTAGGATGCATAACCCCATCGCTAATCTCATTACCTGAAGATTCCTCTTGTTGTTGTTGCACCTTCAGAGATAATACTTGATGGGAACCAGACAGATCAATGATGTCAACACTAGTAACCCGAGCTTTCTGCTGATAGTTAAACTTAGGAGCATATAATAAAGATCAGAAAGAGTATTCAACAACATCGATAGTAAACTCATTTATTCAAAGATTTTTTAACAAGAAATCAAGTAAATGATAACTACTTTAATTTTTTGACATTTTCAATATTGTGTGTGTTTAAAAAAGTTTGCGCCGAACATCAGAGTTCTATATCCGCTAAGCATAAAAGGTAGATTGAATCTAACCATAGACTAATTGGGTTGGATCAAAACAATTCATTTTTTCTAGACCTCTATTTAACGAGTTCGATCCAATTCAGAACACGGAGTTAAATTGACACCTCTGGTAATCATGGATGAGGGATGGTGTGTCATAATTTTCACCACGACAATAACAAGCTATCCTTTTAAATTGACACACAGTTATGTAATGCTAGGATCATGAGACGACAAAGATTCAGAGGATGAAGTCATAGTAGTATACCCACCATGGACATGATACTGTCATTTCAGATTGCGTCGTCACCCATGTGTCATACGCATTCAAACTTAGTCAACTAGCTTATTTTTCCAGCTTCCATACAAATATGAATCATCCATTCCATTCCGCGGCGCCGACAGATTTGGTTATTATATCTACCCCCAATAAATCCATCAATAATGTCTACTACTAGTTTTTCTAATTCGGCGTATTGCTCGTTATCCACGGAGTGTTTAAACGCTTTCAATAAAATACTAATTTTTACTCGTATTTAAGATCAAATTTCATATTGACCAACAATGAATTTGTCCCGACGCATAAAATCTACTTCCTTTTTAGAATCATCTCATGTGTTATTTCTCCTAAATTGGAATTCAAGTGTGTGGAATCTAAAACAAACACATTTAGTATATCATAGATCGACAGTAGAGAATCTGTTTAAACTCCAAAAATGATAGATGTTGCTCTTGGAGGTAAAATTCACCACTTCGATCTTCTCTTTCCATCCTTTCTCCCCTTAACAAAATATTATTAAGAAAACCAACATAGAAAAATAAAATGAGAACAATCAAATTATATTTCACAACATTCTAATTAAGAAAAGAATATAAAAGAAAGAAAAAGTCAGAATTGATTAAAAAAATGAAATAAATTTCCATTAAAAATTTTGTGTGGATTGAAAATTTAAATGTTAATTAAGGTTGACGTGGACCTAAATTTATTTTACAAATACAAAAGTTAAGTTGCTTTCAAAAGTGAATTAATTATATAATAAGTTAATAACTACTAGATAGTATATAAATGTTCTTAAAAAAAAGCTTGTATATAAAAATGTATGTATTGTGCATGGTGACCAGGATTGGGAGTGCCACTTCCACGCAGAAAGGCTATGTGTGATTATAAGAAGAAGAAGAAGAAGAAGAAGGCTTTTGGTCCACTCATAATATCTATATCATGCATTATTGATTCTTCAACTAAATAAACCACGTCATTCATTTCCCACTGATTTCAGAATCCGCCCACCCAATCAAACTAGAGTATTGCATTGCAAGAAAGAAGTCAATCAACTTGTATCTCAATCAATATGGGCAAAAAATATTATAGGCCCTGTCTAAGGTACACCATCTGAGAAATGGTGTATTCATGCACTGCTGCTTTGAAACCATTAGATCAGCACCTTTTACATTTCTATTTTACTCATTGTTTTTTTTCATATCACCACATTTGAGAGAAAAATTGTCAATTAATCTACTTCTCTCTACTATCTATCTATCTCTACTATCTATCTATGTATCTCTACGGAGACTGTAGAGATTAATCATTCGAAATATCAGATATTCATTTAAAGGGTTGATCTTTTCCAGCAAATGTTTTTTCATACACACCAACCAACCACAGATCAAACCCATGATCAAATGGTATCGATCTATCTTTTTAATCAAACAATTTATCACTAAAATCTCTATTTTACTCATTGTTATTTTTTGTCATATTACCACTTTTAAAAATAAAATTGTCTATTAATAAAATTATGGAAATGTCATTCAGTGATTCAATGTTGAGTATCCTACTTAACAAATTTTTTAAAAAACATGATAGATTTTCTGAAGGAAAATGTGAAGAGGGCCCTTCAAAAGTGTGACGCAACCCATAGTCATCACACAGCATATGGCAGACACCATATTTACTTATTTAGCACCATCAACGGTGAGTGTGTGAGGGAGGGAGGGCTCTATCTATAATATATGAATGACTTTTTTTGGACTACCATGAAGTGTTCTAACACTTTTAATGAAAGACTAATTTCGCTCGTGTTTAGAATCAAATTTTATACTGGCTAATACCAAGTTTGTAAACTGCGAGAATCGAATCCATAAGCATCAGATTTATCCTCATGAGTCGTGTCTCATAGTAGATTAAGCCATTGAACCGATGGGGTTGGTTTTATCACTGACTTTTTTAATTTAGAGAGAAGAGATTCATGATCATGATATATTAGTGGGGACCACATCCCACAACAAGGTCACCACACCCAATCCAATCTCCACTAAAAAAGGACAACCACGTGGGCCAATCCATTCTTATAGCCCAAAAGCATGGTGGACCCAAAGCCCATAACCTCCCTACCCGAAGGAAAGTAAAAGATCCTGCCACGTGTTAAACAGTGAACGTCACGATGATGAGGAAAGTATGGCTTTCTCCGATGATTATGTCATGACAGTAGGGCCATTGTTATCCACGTCAGCAAGACTACCTTTTTTTGGTTTTTTTTTTAGATAAGCACCTTTTTTTGGTGTTTTTACTACACTATGGGGTTTTTTAACTTTTTGTTACGTCACCGTTCAATCTTACCGTTGCACGTCCAAGTCAATGTGACGTCATCGATGTTCATAACCCATGTGACCGGTCCGCGCTATTTTGCCGGCAAAATTTCCTCTATTCCCGAATCACCTTGTTTCCTGCTTCACGCGCCACGTGAAATCGTGGTTATCACTTCACTGCACACTGCACACTTTTGACATTTTCTCCCAATGGTCTTTCTTTCTTTGGAGATTTCTTATCCTATGTAGTATCAGTATAACCCAAGTTGATGTTTTACACACGTGTGACGATCAATTATGTACCCACACGGTTTGTATAAAATTTTCCATATTACTATAAGCATTCATATATCGACAAAGAGGCTTATCATTCTCTTCTCTGGTCTATCATGTATCCTATCAACACACTCTCTAATAGGGGTGGACAGAATACCCTAACCCACCCGACAATCGAGTAAACCGAGAAAAAGTAAGTGCATACAGTTGGGTCGGATCGGTTGGCGGGTCTATGGTTGAAGATAATCAGGTTCAAGTGGTTTTGAATGGGCGGTTGCGGTTCTGGTTTTAGAAACCATCTGGACTCGAACCCGACCGAACATGGTTGTGCAACGTGAAGGTAACTGAGATAATTGCATATAGTAGCATGTTTTATTAATTATTTTGCTTTTTGTCAGACACATTTTGACTTGAAAAAGAAAAAGTATAATAAAGTAAAATAAAGTACTATATACACATTGCAACACGACCCCGAAGGCAGCACTGTGCCACTGCAATACACATTGATCAATGTAAATTTTAAAGATTAATGTCAAAAAGATAAATAAAAAACATTTAATAAATAAATTATAGTACACTTTTTACTAGGCACTTCTACACTTATCTTCTCCCTCTATCTTCTTCTTTCTCTGGTTTTTCCACAAAACTCCACCAACACACTACATCTTCTCTTCTCAATAGTTCTCATTATCTTCACAAACTCCATTTAAGCTTTAAACCGCATAAAACCACCCGCCCAACCCGTCAACCCGTTAAACCGAACCCGAGTAGACCGAACAAAACTTTGGGCGGAAATGGGCCTCAGTTTATAGACCGCGGATTTGGACGGATCCGTGATTTTGGCTCGAACCCGCCCGATGTCCAGGCCTACTCTCTAACATTTCACTCACAATACTCAACGTATCGTCATTAGAAATTCAAATGAATACTACTTGTTCTCGACTGGACCGACGGGTATCTATAGAGGTTCGGCCGAACACCACTAGCTTTCACCTTTGATTGGTCGGCTCGCATCATTCAGAAGACCTTCCCATCCTCTAGTCAAAAGACTTATTGTAACGACCAAAATGACATTTATTAGAAACTCTTAAACTTGTTATTATGTTTGTAACAGTCACAACGACTTTAGTCTGTGATAACTCTCATTAAATGTTGTATCAACACTATATATACCGCCTTAAGAGGGTAATGAAAGAATAATAATTTTTCCAATAATTTTTTTACTTACACTAATCACACAATGCATCATACTCTATCATACTTGTGTTCAGTTTCATTGCTTCCCAACAATTTTATCGAAACTGATAAACTCTAATTTAGTGCATTTATTAGAGATATTTTGAGTTGTTTTTAGAGTAATTATTACTGATTAAATAAATAACTGACTTAAATTACTCTATATTTGCAGGAAGGTAGAAAAAGAAAATAATATAAATGTGGGCTGAAATTAGAAGAAATGTTAGAATTAAAGAAAGCAAGCCCAAGCCCAAGCCCATTAATGCAAGAAGGCCCACAGTAATAAAAAGAAGATCCTCTTGGAGATTTCAATTAAAAGTGATGCACATGTGACTTCGAGAGAAAGAAAGAGGCATGGAGTGGAGAGCAAGCAACACATATTTAGGAAGGATCTAAATCCTAATATTTAGGGATTGGCATATCTTGCAATTAAAAGTGGAAGCAATCTTGACTTGATCCTTTGCTCGGAGAGAAAGAAAATGAACTAATATAAAAGGAGAGCTTCACTTGTGAAAGGGGGCTAGACACCATAACACAAACAAAACCACTCACGCTAACGACAACAGATTGGAGAGTAGCAAAAGGAGTTTTGGGTACCTGTTCTTGATACCGTGAGAGAGCCTTGGAGTAAAAGAAAGAGATTGAAGACATTGATCAAGATTTTCTCTATTTTACTGGTTATTCTTTATCTTTGTATTTCATGAACTTTATTTCTATTTTATTGTTCTTGACTATTATGGATACCTAAATCCTCTTCTAGGGTCTTAGGTGAATCTTGCTTGTTTAGAGACCTTTTATGTTTTAATTTTACTTTGAATTCCTAGTTTTATTTCAATTAATATTGTCCTATTGTTTTTATCACATAATTAGGATTAGCTACCCTTTTCATGTTTATAATCAATTAGTTGATCAGCGACCGTACTGCAATTAGTTGGTGGACCTATAGGATAATTGGGGCTATAATTAATGAATGACCAAACTTTAATTTAGTCTTCCAATCATTCAACCTTTTTGTACTTTATGCTTTTCTTAAATTTAAATTCTAGCATGACCAAACTAGGGTTAATTTAGGAAAAAGAATATTAATCGCGAATGACCAAACGGATTAATAGCTTTAGTAAAGGGATTGGTAATTAAATAAAATAAGGGAATTTAGGTGAAATTAGACATAGGGGAATCGAAGCTTGCAAGTGAAACCGCGACCCTAGACCTCTCTCCATTTATTAAATCTTGCAATTTATTATTTGTTATTTACTTTTATTTCTTTCAAGTACAACTCAATTATTCACTAGTCTAAACAATAAATAAGTTTAAGTAGTTTAATACTTGTTAATTAATCTCTGTGGATATGATATTCTTTTATACTACTTCTGCGTAAGAGTACACTTGCTCTTAGTGTGTTTTTAACGCAACAGAAACACCACTTAATAATGTGTGACTTAATTTGGTAAACTCTATATAAATTTGAAACAATAGAAAATATGCAGTTGCAAAGATAGTGCCTTTAAGGAAAGGAAATAGAATATACATTATAGAGTTTTCTGCACTAGACCATGAGGTACAAGTCCAACATTGGGCCCTGGATCAACCCAATCACCTGAGTCCAGGTCCAAGGCAATTAAACATCATAGGCAACTCCCTGCTTCCAATTCAAGCCATCCAGGGATGAACGACAGGGATGCATCTGTACAATCCAACGAATCAGGGCGCACCTGATGTCTATAATTACGGGTCTCACTCTGCAGAAAAATGTACATTATTCATTCACTGCTTCACTCTGAGATTTTCATATACTGACTTGAGCGTCGAAGTGGTTTCAGACATACCACATTCGGGGTTGACATCCAAACCCAACCTCAAGCAGGAGTCTTACAAACTACTAACTTGAACCAACTTGAGCTAAGGCAAGGTACAGTACATGAAGTATTAAACTCGTTTATTGTTTGGTTGAGATAAAAAAATGGAGGTTTCATAGACGTAGTTGGTACTGTTTTTCAATTACTAAGTTTTTTCCTTAATTTTAATCCTTTGTTAAAATATTAAACTCGTGTGTTGTTTGATTAAGTTAAAAAATGGAGATGTGAAAAAAAATGAGTGAGAGAGAGAAATGGGAGAAGCGCGCGTGGGGAAGTTACGTTGCGTGGAGCGTGGGGTATTAAAATTAAGATGAGGAAATACACTAGTTTAGTGATGTAAGCAAGCACCAAGTCTTCGTCTTCTTTTTAATTTTATAAATAAAAACTCCCTCAACACCAACACCAAAAAATAAACACCTCTCTCCTCTCCTCCTCTTCATTTCACAATTTCCCATTTTCCCCTCTCTCTCTCTCTCTCTCTCTCTCTCAACACACACTCACTGTCCAAATCAACAAAACCAAAACAACACACATACACACGAAGCAGCAACAAACTCAACTCACAACACAATATGCAAGGCCTACGCCGTTACACAAACGACATCGTTCAACTAGACCTAGGAACAACACCATCAACAACAACAACAACAACCACAACAACAACAACAACCACAACCATAACAAACTCATCCTCAACTTCCTCTTTCTCAATCGACATCGACGAATCCGCTGAAACAAGAATCCAACGACTTGTAACTGAACACCCTGTCATAATCTTCACACGATCTTCTTGTTGCATGTGCCACGTCATGAAGAAACTACTTGCTACTATCGGTGTTAACCCTACAGTCATAGAATTAGATGACCATGAGATCGCTTCTCTTCCTCATAGCTCCGATGATGATGACCTTGCTTCTTCACTTCGTAACCGCTCCCCCGCCGTCTTCATCGGTGGTTCTTTCGTCGGTGGACTTGAATCTCTTGTTGCTCTCCACGTCAGCGGCCATCTTGTTCCCAAACTTGTCCAAGTCGGTGTTCTTTATGTATGATACTTATATCCTTTTATTGTTATTATTTTTATTATTATTATTATTATTATCATTATTATTACTATTATTGTTCACCTCAAAAATCAAAAAAAGAAAATAACTAATTGTATAATCTTTGTTAGCCTTTGTTAAATCAAATGAAATTCCTATCTCAATTTCAAGTTCATCTTATATTATTATTTGAATTTTAGTCTCAAGTAGATAGTTAGTTCAAAGTAGGAGGTTCTCATACTAAGGTTTAGAAAATGATGATTTTATTTTCTCTAATTAATTTAGGATGTCGAATTTTGTTTATTTTTTTGGAGTGTAGAGAGTGTGAGTGGTCAAAGGGGGAGAAAGAGATGTTGGAATCAAATTAGGAGTATGATACTGGGCCATTAAGAAAGGGACACGTGTTGGGGGAGAGCATCTGTGATCAGTGGCTATGAGAGTGACAACGTTGTTGTTGTTGGGTTTCTGTTCAATGTTCTATCCCGTCCGTGTGGGTTCTTCACTTGATCCATTCCCCTTCAGTCTCACTACATACATTGGGGGTCCCATTTTTCTCAATTATTATGCAACCATAGTAGCTTTGTCAATTTTCCATTCATAATTCTTTCTATTTCTAATCCATATAGCATGTGATAGAAAGATGGGAAAATAATTTCCTATAAAAAAAATTTGGAAATTTCTTAACCATTGTGATGGATGGTGATGGTAATCCGACAGCGTTTCGATGAGATGGTTCAAGTATCTTTTAGTTTAACCAGACGTCTTAGCTTTGGATCTGATCTTGGCTTGAGAGCTTAATTGGCTATTAATTTCCGTCGTTGTGCGTAGATGATATCTAATTTAAAAAATAGTGATACTTACACACAGGATCATAGTACATCCTGTCAATATTTTTTTGCTAACTAACATAGTAAGTACTAAAAAAAGATTGGTAGTTAATTTGTAATAGTTACCTTGTTTATTATTATGTGAAGAACAACATCACCAATAACTAGTACGAGTACTAGATACTATACTCCCTTCGTTATAGAATATAAGCAAAAACTGTTTGACAAAAGTTTTTTCCTCCTTTAATAAAACGGTACATGGTCATGATGGGTATGAATGTATGATAATTGCTTCACGAGTCACTACTAATGATAAGGACAATCATGAACGTCCAAATGTGGGTATTTTTTTTGTTTGGTTTTCTAAATTATTGTTGACTTATTGTTCCCTGTGGGGGTTTAGCCGTTATAGAAGAAACGGTGTTCTCAAAGTACTTTGGAAAAGATGATGATGATATGAGTGATGAATTAAAGCTAGCTAAGAAGAAATAATTCTTGATAAAGCGACCCATGCAATGGAACCTCTATTATTGAAGAGAGAAAAAACAAATCTAGCACGACTCATTTTTTTTATTTTAATTTAGTAAATTTGTTTTTTCTTTTTTATAACTTAGTAAACATTGCATAAGGAATCAAATCCCTTATGTATGCTTTGAGTACCTCTAAATTAAAAGGAATTATAACATGACTACTTTAGTAGGCACAGTTCAATACTTTGATTGTTCTGTTAATGTCAAGCAAGAATCCTTTTCAAAAAAGGAGTTGGAAATTAAAACTTGAAATTGCAATCTCATCTCCTGTTTCTTATATTCTTCTTTTGACTAGATCGGTATATATAGCTTGCTTTTTCTTTTTTAATAATATTAGATAGTGACCTAATTAATTTTTTAATTTCTTCATTTTAACCACGGTGGTAATTACTATTCGATCATAAAAAGTCATTGTTTTTTGTTTCCTTAGATTTGTTAAAGTTGCAAGTTGTGAAATTAAAATATTGGTGTGGGGGCACTATTGGAAATATATTATTATTAATTGTTATTGAATCTAGCGATTCAGAAAAGGAAAAAAGCCCAGGTAGATTCAAAGCTAAAACAGGGTGCACTTGAAGTGCAAGGACAAGTTTATAAATTACTGTCATCATGCAAAAGAGACAACCAACTGGTGTGTGATGCCATGCATGACTTCATCCCCATAAAACCTCACCTCACTTTTGATATCAATTTTCTTTACTCTTAAATTATCAACCATATGTCAATAAATGTCGACATAGATGGTTGGACCTTCTTGTACTTATTGTGACTTAGTTCTATTGTAACTAATTAACAACTTCACTGGATTCCAAAAGAAAATCGATTGAACATAATTGAGATGAATACACGAAAATTATTAACGAGCTAGGTTCGACAATGGTGCCTTTGTCTAGACAACTAGAGCGGTTGTTTCTTTCTATTATTAAAGAATCACCGAAAATTTATACTAAAGCATTCTTCAAGTGTGAGTCACCAACATCGTTAGTCTTCATACAAATTAGGATCCTTCCCGTTCCCCTACCAAGTCGAACCATGGCTCTGATACCATTTGTTGCGGAGTCGGGGTGTAACAACGAGCTATCCAATGATAAGGACCACCAAGAGACCTGGACACCACAATCTCCCCCTCAAGTGTGAACCGCCAAGAGACATGAACGCTACATCTCCACCCAAATCCTTAAGACAATGGATACATGAGTCTTCTATCTTATATATCTTTCATCTCATTCCTAACCGTTGTAGGACTAATCACTCACACTTAAATTCCAAACACATTCTCCTATAATAACTCATCCACAATTTTGGTCCCCAAGTTTTTTTTTCACGGTTTTGATCTCCCTATTATTCAAATTTGTAAAATGCTTGCCACTACCAAAATTTGTCAATCCATTGACTGACATGATACTCACTTAAATGATGGGACATGCCAAAGTTTGATTGCCACATGAATTTTTTAACAAAAAGTAATATTTTTAATATAACAATTTGTTTTTTAAATAACTAATAACAACTTAAATATAAAAACACTTTTCTAAAAACTAAATTATTATATTAAAAATATTAGTTTTAAGTAAACAACTCATGTGGCTGTCAAATATGGTATACTACGTCATTTAAGTATATGGTCACGTCAGTTATTGAGTCGATCAATTTTGGAAGGGCAAACATTTTACAAATTGGAATAATAGGAGGATCAAATCATGAAAAATAACTTGAGAAACTAAAATCATGGATGAATTATTATAAAAGGATCAAAAGTGTAATTAATCATAAATAGAATGAATAAGAAAGTTAATCAACCATATAACCACCATCAGCATCACATGAAAGTATCGAGATATCAACTTTTGATATTATACCAAGCCTAGCCACAAACTTACCCTCAAATAGAAACAAAAACAAAAAGGTTTAGCACTAAGCAGCAGTAGTAGTGCCACTGCTTTCTCCCAGCTTAAAAACAAAAGGCACTTTGGTGCTGATTCATTGATAAGCAAAGAATCTTAGAAGCTGGTGTACAACCACTGCAGGAGCATCTTGCTGCTTTCTACCTATTTGTTAATCATACATGAGTATGTTTGTCTGCAACAAGAAGTAACTTCAAAACAAACAATTTAAGGTAATTTTTTTTTTGGGTCTTTAATAATTAGTACAAACGGTTCGAGTAGTGAGAAAGTGAAGCATTGTGAGACTACATAACACTTGTATTTTATAACTAGATTTCTACACAGGGACGCACGCACACCCTAAAAATATTAAATTAAACCTATGCACCTTATAAAAAAAATTGCACACCCTGAAATGAAAAAATAATCTGCACTCAAGTTCCTAATTAATTTTGTACTCGGACCATACTCTACGACACCCACTCAATCACAATTCCTCTCCCTCATGTGAGTATAGGAGGACAATCAGTGGCGGAGCCACATAGAGTTGAGGGGGTTCAGTTGAACCTCCCAATTTTTTTTTTTGCATACCACCCTATAGAAATATTTTTTTGACACACCTGAATATTTTAAATTGTACTAATAGCCTAATTTTTGCACCCATTTGCACCAAAGAGCCAAATTTAATTTACCAAAAACACAACACAGTCACTGTTTCACGCACGCACAACTCTCTCTGACCTGGCATCTCTCTCTCTCTCTCACAAATCTGACTTCTCTATTCTCTCTCTCACTCAGTCTCACAGCTTCTCTGTTCTTCTCTCACAACATCAACTTTCTCTTTTTCATTGAACTCTCAAAAACACTAAAACAGGTTAGATTTCTTCTCTTTTCTAGTCTAATCTACTGAAGTGATTGTTTGATTGGAAACCCTAATTGTTTAATTTTTGATTTGGGGAAAATTGAAAACCCTAATTGTTTAATTTTTGATTTGGGGAAAATTGGTAACCCTAATTGTTTAATTGCTTAATTTCTTCTTTGTGACTTTTATTTTTAATTTTAAAATATGTTCTCTACCAATAGGATATGATGAAGGATATATGAAGCTTCTTGCCGTTGTGTTAGCCTGTAATTTCGACAGGCTTCATTTAAAATAGTCAACAGGGTTTGACTTATACTTTGACATAGATCAGAGGATTTCGACAAAGATCATGTTCAGGGCAGATTCGACAAGCTTCCAAAAAAACAAAAACAAGAAAGAGGAAAATGGACACAAGCTTCGACAGACAGAAAACTAAGTAGTTATGCGCTGAAAAGCTAGCAGTTGGTCGAAAAGAGGAGCAGTTACCAACATTTTTATAACTGTTTTTGAGGGCAGTTTCTGCTCCTCCCACTAAGTATAAATAGTAGTTTCTGAGAAGAAACAAAGGTCACAAAAACTCATATTTTACTTCTCACGCTCTAACTTCCGCATTCAAGAGAAAAACGAGTCAGAGAAACAATGTATGAATTTGTTCACCATTTCCTTTAACTTTAATGCAATTTTAATTTGTTTTTCTTTCATTTTACTTGTTTTTATCGTTCAAGTTCTTCTTCTCTGAAGTACTCTGATAACTTCGCGCGAAGGAATCAGTTATTTCTTTCCTCTTTTTCTGGTTAAAACGCGAGACAATTCAAGAACATCATAATAAACTATAAACTCTAAGCACAAATGGTCTTAGGATTCACTGGTTGATCCTGCAAGTTAACCAAATTGGAGACCAGCGGTGTTTACCAAAATCCCAGGTAAACAAATTGGCACGCCCAGTGGGACATTTGTGTCAAGTAGTAGAGTATTAGTTTAATATAATCCTTTGAAGTTAACCGTGCATGCGCTTAAGAAGTGGTAAATCTCTGTCAGAGATGACACGTTCTAGTGCAAGTTTTTCAAATGCACAAAGTGGGCCTGAAAATGCGTCTACCAATGATGATAATCCAGTAACCACCATGGGAGTAACTGCTCCGTTGCCTTCGACAGGCATGGCTGCTGTGATATCGTCTGTGCCTAACACTTTATCAACAATGGCCACCACAGTGACCACACAGCCTATTGAAATGGTATCTATGCCACAAACGATGGGAATGTCTAGCCCTTATATGATTAGTGGGCACATGCCATTTAGCATGCCCATGGTTGGTCGAAATTTCCCTTATGGCATGCCAACTGCCATGATGGTAGGTTTACAAGCGAACTCATCAACATATGCAGATAATGTGCATACTTCCCCAGAGGGCATTTATGGTCGAAATGCCCAAACCTCATTAACCACAGCATCTTTGTTGGCTTTGAGGCAACAAATAGATGATGCTAATCATGATATGGTTAATATGTTAACCCAGCAAATTGGTACAGTGTTCAATCCTTTGATACATGACACCAATATTAGTTACCAAGCATTGGCAACTCAAATGGGTCGAATTGCTGATTTCTTTGGTACCCCCAGAGTACAAAATCAGCCAATGCCCCAAGCCCAACCGGTGAGGCCTGTCGAAATCCCTTTAGAAAGGCCTAACATTGAATTGCCTAGAAATCAGGGGCAAACACAAGTTGTCGAACAACCCATACAAAGGTTGGTCGAAAATGCACCTGATGTAGTGTTGGTAAATAGAAATCAAAACGCTGACGAAGTCGTCAGACAAGTACAACAAAATAATTTCGGAGCACAAAATAACATAGCTAATCTTGTCGAAACAATTTTAGCCCAAAATGGCCTTAACTTAGGTATGCATAGGCCAAAATTTGTTTCTCTTTTGTTTGAATATGTTTTACAAAGTGAATTGCCAAGGGGTTGGAAAATCCCTAAGTTCACTAAATTTGCTGGGGAAACCAGTGAATCCACTGTCGAACATATTGCTCGTTATTTAACTGAGGCTGGAGATTTAGCCCACAATGAGAATTTAAGGATGAAATTCTTCCCTAGTTCTCTAACAAAGAATGCTTTCACTTGGTTCACTACTTTACCCCCACATTCCATGTTTAATTGGAACCAATTAGAGAAAGCTTTCCATGAGCAATTCTACATGGGACAATGTAAAATTAGTCTCAAAGAATTGGCCAGTGTTCGACGCAAAGTGGCTGAATTTGTGGATGATTATCTCAACAGGTTTAGACTTCTCAAAGCAAGGTGCTTCACTCAAGTGCTTGAACATGAGCTAGTCGAAATGGCTGCTGGTGGCTTAGATTATTCCATCAGAAAAAAGATAGACACTCAACATTTGAGAGATATGGCTCAATTGGCTGATAGAGTTAGGCAAGTCGAAAGTTTGAAAGCTGAGAAATCTAGAACTAATAGGTTTCATAATAAAAAAGACAAAGTTGCCTATGTCGAAATTAAAGATGAAGAACAAGAATTCGACATTTCCTATGAGGAGGTCGAAGAAGAGGTCAATGTTGCTGAGTTAAAACCTGGACCTCCATATACTTGTAAATTGCTAAAATCTTCAAATGGTAAAAATCCTGTCGAACCTAAAAACGACAAATTCGTTGCAAAAACATATACTTTTGATGTTACTAAATGCGACGAAATATTTGACTTGTTAGTTAAGGATGGTCAAATTTTGGCTCCGAAGGGACTAAAAACACCACCATTAGAACAAAAGCAAAAAAGAGGTTTTTGCAAATACCATAATTTTTTGGGTCATAATACTTCTCGTTGTGTTCTTTTCAGGGATTTGGTGCAAAAGGCACTCAATGAAGGAAGGCTGAAATTTGGTGATAAACCAAGGGCACCAATGAAGATTGACGCTGATCCTTTGCCTAATGCTGAGGCAATGTATACTGAGGTGAGCATCAACATGGTCGAAGCCTCTGAAATTGTGCCTGGTAAGGCTAATATGAAGAGAACTACCATAAGTTCAAAGATGGATGTCGAAATGGTCACTAAAAGGCCAAGAAGATGACAAAGTGAAAGCAGTGTACCCAAAAGCAGAAGAGGAATTGGTTGATTTCCTCAATCGTTGCAAGCTAAGCAACTCAGAAGTGATGTTGTGCCCAAGGTGCAGTGCTGTTTTTGACAAGGAGGCTGCTAAAGAATTGGAAGAGTTCAAGCCTCAAATGAAGCGCAAAGGTAAATGGGTGGATAAAAGGCCCAAGTTTGATTTTACCGATAGGAGAATTCCCTACATGGTTACTTCGACCAAAACTCCTGGAAGAGGAAAGCTGAGTACTTATGTTCCTCCTTCTGGTACTCCTGTCCAAAAGTGGATACATTCTGGTGGGAGAAACAAAGCCATATACCACACGGGGGACAATGCTATCCATCGAGTTAGACCACCTAAGCTGGTCGAAGGTAACACAAGTGGTGTTAACCAGAACAAGGCAATTGAAATCAAGAAGTATGCCTATAGTAACAACTACAAAGGGAAGAATCCTATGACAAGAACTCAATGGCGAAGGTTTCAACGCCAAAAGAAGGCTGATGCTATTGCTGCAGGTAAAGCAACAACCTCAAACAAAGGGAAGGGTAAAGAGGTAATCTTACCTTCGACTGAAGTGGTTAGGAAACCAGACACTGAGAGAATTTTCCCTCCTCTTTCTGAAATTAAGAAAGGCTTCAAAAAAGAAGACCTTAATTTAGAAGAGGAGTTAGATTCTTCCTTTGCTGATTCTGGGTCAGAGTTTGACGTGCTATGTGGGGTCATCTCAATTTTACCAATTGAGTACGATGTGGTTTCTGAGGTTAATGATGTCGAAGAAGATTTCGACGAGGAAACTACATATAAACCCATATGCTACTATGTGTTGAAGAATGGCTGCATCGAAGAGCAACATGCTGTCTTTGAAAGGCCAGATTGTGGCATGATGAATCACCTCAAGCCACTGTTCATTTAAGCCAAGGTCAACAATGTGGGAATCAACAAGGTCCTTGTTGATGGTGGTGCTGCTGTGAATTTGATGCCTCAACATTTGCTAAGAAGAATTGGCAAATGTGACACTGATTTGAGGCCACATAATGTGGTTCTCACTAATTATGAAGGCAAAACTGGCCATTCACTTGGGGCCATTGAAGTCGAATTAGCAGTAGGTAGTGTCAAAAGGCCAACTTTGTTTTTGGTAGCACCCTCCAAGGCAAACTACAACTTGCTGCTTGGAAGAGAATGGATACATGGAGTGGGGGCAATCCCTTCGACTGTGCACCAAAGGCTCATTATTTGGAGAGAAGATGGGTTGGTTGAAAACATTGAAGGTGACCAAAGTTATTTCAAGGCTGAAGTGAATACGATCACCAAGAAGACCTTCGACAAGCAATTGGCAAATATCTCTCCATGCTCTTCTTCCAATGCTAGGTTCATTGAGCAAGACAATGTCTTCTCCTCTGTTTGTCTTCACCCAAATTATGGTTTCATTTGGGAAAGGGAAATCATTGATGAGGAGAATAGACCAAGAGGCTTTGTTAAGCCTACTGGCTGGGATAGACTTTGAAATGATTATAAAGCCCAATGCATGGGAAAGAATTACGGCCTATGTGGCCGAAAACAAAGAAAAAGCTATTCTAGAAGCTGAGTTACATCAAATGGTTGCTTTAGCCACAAAAGATAATAACAAAGAAATCATGGTCGAAACACAGAGACTTGATGGTGTCTATGATGATGAACCATTAGGATTTGAGAAAAATCCAATGGGTTCGACCAAGAAAATACAGGCACAAGATCCCTTAGAAGAAATTGATTTGGGAGATGGTTCAACAAAAAGACCAACATATATTAGTACAAAGATCAACAAAGATTTCAGAGTGCAGATTGTCAAATTGCTAAAGGAATACAAAGATTGCTTCGCTTGGGATTACAATGAGATGCCAGGGCTGAAAAGAGAGGTGGTTGAGTTGAAGTTACCTATTCGACCAGAGAAGAAGCCTGTGAAGCAAACACCAAGAAGATTTGCACCAGAAATCATGTCGAAGATCAAAGCGAAAATCGAAAGGCTATTGAAAAGCAAGTTCATCAGAACTGCCAGGTATGTTGATTGGCTTGCTAATATAGTTCCTGTAATTAAGAAAAATGGTACACTTAGAGTTTGCATAGATTTTAGAGATCTAAATAATGCTACTCCCAAAGATCAATACCCAATGCCTGTGGCAGAAATGTTGGTTGATTCAGCGGCTGGTTATGAATATTTAAGCGTGCTTGATGGATATTCTGGTTATAACCAAATTTTTATTGCTGAAGAAGACATTTCAAAAACTGCATTTCGATGCCCAGGGGCATTAGGTGTTTATGAATGTGTAGTGATGCCATTTGGTTTAAAAAATGCTGGTGCTACATATCAAAGAGCTATGAACACTATGTTCCATGATTTTATAGAAAATTTTATGCAAGTCTATATAGATGACATAGTTGTTAAGTCTTCATCAGAAAATGGTCATTTAGATCATCTACGACTATCATTCGAAAGAATGAGAAAATATGGATTGAAAATGAATCCACTCAAATGTGCCTTTTGTGTAAGTGCAGGTGATTTCTTGGGCTTTGTTGTGCACAAAAAAGGCATTGAAATATATCAAAACAAGACGAAAGCTATCATGGAAACACAACCTCCTTCAACAAAGAAAGAATTACAGTCATTATTAGGAAAGGTCAATTTCCTTAGAAGATTTATATCAAATCTAAGTGGCAAGACTCAAATATTCTCGCCATTACTTCGACTGAAGAATGATGATGTTTTCAAGTGGGATGTCGAACATCAAGTAGCTTTTGACGAGATCAAGACATATCTGATGAACCCTCCTATTTTATTGCCTCCTATTAGAAATAAGACAATGAAATTGTATATAGCAACATCAGAATTGTCAACAGGTAGCATGTTAGCACAAGAGGATGAAAATGGTGTAGAAAGGGTCATATGTTACCTCAGTAGGGTTTTAAATGATTCTGAAACTAGATATCACCCTATTGAAAAATTGTGTTTATGCTTGTATTTCTCTTGTACTAAGTTAAAGCAATATATTAAGCCTGTTGATGTGTATGTTTATTCCCACTTTGATATTATTAAACATATGCTGTCGAAACCAATCCTACATAGTAGAATAGGCAAATGGGCTTTAGCTTTATCTGAGTATTCATTAACATTCCAACCTTTAAAGGCTATCAAAGGCCAAGTCGTTGCGGATTTCATTGCTGATCATTCAATAGTTGAATCAGAAATTAACTTTGTGCACCTTCGACCTTAGAAATTGTACTTCGATGGCTCCAGCCATAAAAATGGGTCTGGTGTTGGGATGTTAATCATTTCACCTAAAGGGATTCCAACTAAATACAAGTATAAAATTAAAGAAAGTTGCTCCAATAATGAGGTTGAATATGAAGCCTTAGTAGCAGGACTTGAAATTCTGTTAAACTTGGGGGCAAAACAGGTCGAAATTAGAGGTGATTCTGAATTAGTAATCAAACAATTAACGAAAGAATACAAGTGCATTAAGGAAAATTTGATTACTTACTTTTTTGCTGCCAGTACTTTATTGAAACAATTCGACATCGTTGATATTCAACATGTGCCTCGTATTGCAAATCAAGAGGCCAATGATCTGGCACAAATAGCTTCTGGTTATAAAGTTTCTAAAGAAAAATTAACAGAGCTAATCGAAATTAAAAACAAGTTAATTTCGACAGCAATGACACAAGAAACCTTGTCAAGGAAAAAACTGGAGGAGGCAGAGAACTACTCTTTAGTCTTAAGTCAATTACCTCCAAGTGAAAGTGAAAATTTTATTGAAAATTTTAATGATGAAGTTTCCGACAAAGGTTATTGTGATAATGTGTTTGAAATTTTTGCCATTGACAGTATGTCAAATGATGATTGGCGAAGACAAATTGTTAACTACTTGGAAAATCCAACAGGGATAACCGATAGAAAAACCAAGTATAGAGCTTTAAGTTATGTGATCATGGGCAATGAGTTGTTTAAGAAAACCCCCGAAGGAGTTTTACTCAAGTGTCTTAGTGAAAATGAGGCATACTTGGCAATATCTAATACTCACAGTGGAACTTGTGGAGCTCACCAAGTAGGCCATAAAATGAAATGGCTCTTATTTCGACAAGGTGTCTATTGGCCGACTATGTTAAAAGATTGTATAGAGTTTGCCAAAGGATGCCAAGAATGTCAAAAGCATGCAAGAATACAACATGTACCTGCAAATGAATTGCATTCTATTGTAAAACCTTGGCCATTCAGGGGATGGGCTTTGGATATAATTGGTGAAATTAAACCAAATTCGTCGAAAGGCCATCGTTTCATATTAGTAGGAATAGATTATTTCACTAAATGGGTGGAAGCTGTTCCTTTAAACAATGTTAATCAAGAAGCAGTGATTAATTTTATTCAAGACCATATATTATATAGATTTGGTGTGCCTGAAACTATCACCACAGATCAAGGTTCAGTTTTTATTGGTCAAAAAATGGTCGAATGTGCTGCTGAAAATGGTTATAAATTGTTAAGTTCGACACCATATTATGCTCAGGCAAATGGTCAAGTTGAAGCAGCCAATAAAATTATTGTTAGTTTGATTAAAAAACATGTTGGGCAAAAACCCAAGAATTGGCATAGGACACTTAACCAAATTTTATGGGCATGTCGAACATCTCCCAAAGAGTCAATCAATAGTACTCCTTTTAAACTTGTTTTTGGGCATGATGCAATATTGCCAGCAGAGATTTGTCTCCAATCAACTAAGATTCAAAGACAATTTGAAATCCCATCTGATCATTATTGGAATATGATGTTAGATGAATTAGTTGATTTAGAAGAAGATAGGCTAAGTGCATTAGATATGCTCACAAGACAAAAAGAAAGAGTGGCTAAGGCCTATAACAAAAGAGTCAAATTGAAGACTTTCGACGTGGGAGATTTAGTTTGGAAAGTTATCTTACCTATATATGGATAGAAAAGATAGAGTCCTTGGTAAATGGTCCCCAAGTTGGGAAGGACCATTCAAAATTTTACAAGTCTATTCAAACGGCGCATATGAAGTCGAAGAGATTGGCGCTGATGAAAGAATTTTGCGTATAAATGGCAAATACTTGAAAAACTATAAGCCAACATTGCAAGAAGTTAAAATAACGCTGGAATAAAGATAAAGAAAGCATAAGTACGTGGCATTCAAAAGAAATTGTGATTGCCATATGAGCATTGTCAGAATTACAAGCAAAACGTAAATCATTATCAAAATGGTTAAAGTATTACGACAGGAAAATGAATCTATATTATTACAAAATGACTTTTGATTTCAAGTCATTGAACAAAGCTTTAGCTTTGGAGATCTTCCTGTTGAGGAAATTGCCATCTTTGGTTAGCTTTTCGACAGTGGCATTGCAGCGTTCAAGTTCTTCTAAGTGTTTAAGGCAATTGGTGGTTTCTTGGTCAATCTGGTCCTTAATTTTTTCTGCAGGAGTCAAAGACCCTAAAAGGGTTCCTTTCTTCTCTTCCAATGCTTGAATTTTCGACTGCAATCTGGCTATACTCTCTTGATGTGTCTTGATCTCAGCATTGCAATCCTCGATAGCCTTCATCTCAGCTTCTGACTTGGTCTTCAAGGAGGCAAAGCTAGCATGAGTGGCATCAACAAGTGCTGCCACTTCTGCCTTGCTTTTCGACTCAAGCTCTAGAAGATTGTCATGATCCCTCTTTTTCTGTATATCTTGAGCAAGTTGTTCGAAAAGAGGCTGGACAGCTAAGACAAAGTCACTAACAGATTCGTCAAGGACTCCATCAACAGCAAGTTCAGCCAATTTGTGGAGTAAATCCTTAATCTGAAAAGCAGAACGTGGAAGGCCACGTAGTACACCAATATAGGAATAACGCCAACAACATTTAACAGTGATGACGTCAGGTAGGTGAGATATTCCGATCAAGTGTAAAACCTATTTCAACATTGAATTCAAAAATGCTCTTTTTCTTCCTTTGCCTTAAGCTCAGTCGAAAAAGACATTTTTGGGGGGCAATTTGTTAGCCTGTAATTTCGACAGGCTTCATTTAAAATAGTCAACAGGGTTTGACTTATACTTTGACATAGATCAGAGGATTTCGACAAAGATCATGTTCAGAGCAGATTCGACAAGCTTCCAGAAAAACAAAAACAAGAAAGAGGAAAATGGACACAAGCTTCGACAGACAGAAGACTAAGTAGTTATGCGCTGAAAAGCTAGCAGTTGGTCGAAAAGAGGAGCAGTTACCAACATTTTTATAACTGTTTTTGAGGGCAGTTTCTGCTCCTCCCACTAAGTATAAATAGTAGTTTCTGAGAAGAAACAAAGGTCACAAAAACTCATATTTTACTGCTCACGCTCTAACTTCCGCATTCAAGAGAAAAACGAGTCAGAGAAACAATGTATGAATTTGTGCACCATTTCCTTTAACTTTAATGCAATTTTAATTTGTTTTTCTTTCGTTTTAATTGTTTTTATCCTTCAAGTTCTTCTTCTCTGAAGTACTCTGATAACTTCGCGCGAAGGAATCAGTTATTTCTTTCCTCTTTTTCTGGTTAAAACGCGAGACAATTCAAGAACATCATAATAAACTATAAACTCTAAGCACAAATGGTCTTAGGATTCACTGGTTGATCCTGCAAGTTAACCAAATTGGAGACCAGCGGTGTTTACCAAAATCCCAGGTAAACACGTTGACAATAGCCTTTCTAAATATCAACATTCTGTTGAAAATAATAGTATATAATTTAAACCTGGAATTTCATTAATATGATCAATGTTTGAACAACAAGTTGTTTTGCTCTTTGTTTTGTTTTTTAGCTTGTTTTAGAAAACTTTTCAAGAAAAAATAGTTAAGTTAATAGTGTGTATTAGTCTCCAATTAGTATTAGCTTAATTCTAATTAGTATTAATAGTGTGTTTGAACAAGATCATCAAATGGATAAATTTTTAGCAAATTGTGTATTTAAAAAATTTGACACCCCCGACCCCGGGGTCCTGGATCCGCCACGAGGACAATTATGAGTTGTAAAATTTCAATGAATTAAATATATTGAAGTTTTTTTTAATATATTTTAAGTGATATTTTGATTCCCTGATCTCGAGTCTTAGCTTTGTCACTATTTCCACAACAATGTAGAAAGGGGTGTACAAAATCGAACCAACCGTAATTGAAAACCGCAAAAACTGATATTTGTCGGATCTATTTGGTTTTTATTATGTCAATTGCGCGGTTCGGTTTGGTCTGCGATTTTTGTTCCACCAACTGAACCAAACCAAACCGCAAGTAAACCTATGATTTTCATTTGCATAATGCCCAACACTTGGGCTTTTAATTATTTCGGCTGCATGGCCATGACTAGCGCAGGTCCAATTAGAATTCGCCATATATATCGCCTTTCTTTCATCCGTTGAGGTTTGGACTTGTTTTTTTTTTGATAAAAATTGCTCTAAAAATGACCCAAAAATTTCTCTAAAAATTGCATTAGATTGGAGTTTATCACGGGTCTTTTATCCTTGGGTTGTTCTAATAAAATTTCTTTTGCTTATATAAAAAGTAGTAATATTTAGATTTAGAATTAATTAGTTAAATTTAACTCTTTTAAATTATATTTTGTCTCTCAAAAAATTGAACCAATCTGTTTACACCAAAAAAATAGTTGGCTAGATCAACTGTGGTAAAGGGAAACTATTTGCCTGATCGGCTGAAGTAGAATCGGCTAGTCGAGGGCTGACCCCTGGTCACCAAAATACAAAGTTAGCGGCTACAGTAACCACCTTCCTACACATTCATGGGAAGTGGACATAAGGAGTTAACCACGTTCATGAGAAGTGGACATAAAGAGTTAACCACTTGGACTCAAGGCAAAAAACGTGCAGCCACAATGGATGGTTACCTATGCTTTTGTTGTTAGTTATGATCTTCTATGATGTAACATGTTAAGTAGTGAGTTAAGAATGCGGCAAATAGAGTTAGTGTAGGTTTCTTATGTAGTCTTTGTCTATAAATACCTCTTTAACATATTATTTTTGACACACCCATTCAATCAAACACAAGTCTTTACTTATTTACATTTCCTTTATCGTCGTTACTTTCATGTAACCGTAATTTAGTAGTTCAATATTCTAAAGTAGACACTTTCTACAATAGTTTAGGAACCTACAATTGAGAAACATAGTTCATTTCTCAGCGTAATCGCTTGATCAACGAAGGGATCGCCGTTAGAAGTGTGAGTTAGCCAAAGTAACTCTTAGTTGGTTGACCAAACGCTTAACTAGCCGAGCAAACAAATAATCAACCAATCGGCTAATTAAGTCGCAAATCGGCTAAGCACCAAATTCGCACGAGAACACAACCGAACCAATCAAAACTGCATTGGTATGGTTCAAATTTTTTTAAGAAGCCAATCAAATCAAACCAAACTACATATATTTTTACGTTGCAATTCAGATGATTTTTAAGCTCAAAACCAAACCAAACCGCACCGCGAACTCCTCTAGGAGAAACTACCCGTTAATGGGGTTGAACGTGTTCCCATACGCACACTCAGTAAAATAACAATATTATATATTGTATTGGGATGGTAGGAAAGATTTTATTTTTTCCAATTAAGGAAAAGTAAGAAAGCATGAGAGGTGACATAATTAAGGCAAAGAGTCCTAACTCCACTTCAACCCAAGAGGGACCCAATTAATTTTCCTTTAGGTTGGGAAAAGACGGCAAAGTGACAATATCAACGATATCAACCACTACAATTCTACAACTATACAACTATGGAGAAAGTGTGAGTTAGTGGGCTTTTTTGTGTTTCATTTTCCAAATTTTAAGGCATTCTTTAATTAAAGATCAGACCTGGCATGCTGCATGTCATGATATTTATTAACATTATTGGTGGGTCCTATTTAAGAATCTTACAGCCTAACGTAAGAAGAATCTCCTTATGATTCCCTTTCCACACACAAGTATGAATAATTAAGTTTTGTTTTATTGTAGTGTAGGTGGCACTTAAGTAACTTAGTTTTTGTGTACACATATGATTCCAACCGTTAGATTTTTATTTTTAATGTTTCTAATTCATCATTAGTCAAGATGGAATGGCCATATAGTGGTCACATTTCTATTCTCTCACTATTTTTTTACCAAACTATTCCCTCACATTTCTATTATTATCTCACTATTTACAAAACTGTTCTCACTCTTGTTCGCCTATGTCTAACCTTTTTTTTCTTAATGAAAAATATTCATTACTCCAAAATAAATTTATAATTGCTAAAACCGTAAAGAATACATCCGTGAACAAACTCACAATATTCATGTATGTTATAGCACAAAACGGCAAAATACCCACAAACGTGACAAAATCAAAGTCACCAGAATACTATGCTTTGGATTTGTACATCAAAGTCATTGATTGAATTGTAATGGATCGAAGCTGATTTGTGAATCATAATCAAATGAATACCACATATGGGAAACCAAATAGCGTCGCAACAAGTCGATGAACAAAAAAACCACTCAAGCGATGAAATTAAGAAATCTATATATAATACAATTACAAATATGATCGGAAAGGAAACAAATAAAACATTCATTCCTATTGGTCCACTTCATCTCATTAATCCTAATTGTACTCATCAGCATGCCACATAATTATATGACCTGTAATTTGAATAAAAAAAAATTAAACGAACAATTAATACCGAAAATAATTTGTGCCTCAAATCAACGTTATATACATGGTAATATTATCATGCTGCCTTACTAAAAGTAACGTGATCATGGTACATTGATTACCTTCCAGATTTTACATCCACATATTCCTCCTTCATAAATAATAATAATTCAAAAAAACATTAAATAGGTGTAACATGTAGATCTTCACTATAATTCAAAATCAAATTGACATTAGATATTTCCATATTAAGCCAATCACAATCAGTTACATGCCTTTAGCAATATGAATCAACATAATCACCCATGAAATTAACGTGGGCCTTGCAAAAAGAAGAGCCTAAGTTGTGGTGCAACGTTCTACTTGGCAAGTATGGGAGGAATTTTGATGGTGGTTCTATAGTTGTGAAGCCATCAGATTCTACTTTATGGAAGCAAATAGGTTTGAATTAGGAAACTATTAATCATCACTGTTTTTGGAGTATAGGTGATGGTAAAAGTATCTTTGTTTGGGATGATTGTTGGATTGAACCAGGTTGTCGATTATTAGACTCCATTGATCAAGTGCCGCAAGACTTGTATAGGCTTCGGTTATGTGATCTAGTGGATGATGATGGAAATTGGAAATTAGATATTATTCTTCCCTACAATAATATACTGCAAGTGTGGGGTGAATAACAGCTTTGATTCCTCCTAGTGAATCACATGGTAATGATAATAAATTATGGCCTGGAAATAGTCATGGTGGGTTATCAGTGGCAAGCTCTTATGCTATTCTTACAAACTATGGAGCTGATCCTGATCAGGAAGTGTGGAAGAATATTTGGAAACTCTCAGTTCCTGAGAGAGTACGTGCTTTTATTTGGATGGTGTTTCATGATCGTATTCTTACAAATAAAAGGAAACATCGAATGGGTTTGGGGGATCCGTATTGCGATCACTGTAATGAGGAGATTCAAACTACTATTCATGTTCTTAGAGACTGTCCTCTAGCGACCTCGCTTTGGATGTCCCTTGTTCGGCCAGAGTATAGAAGTGATTTCTTTGTAGGGGACTGTAGAAATTGGGTTCGGTTTAACGTGTTAAGTAATGCTGGTGACTCGGGTGACCATAGTTGGAGGAGTATTTGGGCAATTGCTTGCCATAGTTTATGGAATTGGAGAAACAAGGAAGCCCAAGAGCAGTCTTTCATCAGACCCTTTAGACCGTGGAGATTAGTAAGGAATTTGGCTAAGGATTACATGTTGGTCTCTACTGCAGATGCATTGTTACAATCGCATGAAACTCGATGGTCTGATGTCCGATGGAGTCCACCTCCTTTTGCGTGGTACTGCCTTAATACTGATGGTGCCGTGAAGAATAATGGTTGTGTGGCTGGTTGTGGTGGTTTGATTCGTGACCATTTGGGAAATTGGATATGTGGTTTCTCCAAGTTTATTGGTACTTGTAATACTTTAGTGGCAGAGCTGTGGGGTATTTTGGAGGGACTTAGACTGTGTTGGGCAGAGATTTGAGGAAAATGATTGTCCAGGTAGATGCTAAAGTTGCTTGCCAGGTGATCCAGGATTCAGACGATGACCATATTTTTGGTGGAGGCATTATTTGTGAGATTAGGAAGTTGTTGAAGCTTCCATGGGAGGTTAAATTTTCTCATGTCTATAGGGAAGCCAACCAGTGTGCGGACGAGTTAGCTGCTATTGCTTGTCGGCAAGTGGAGACTTTGATTATTTTTGAGCATTGCCTTCCAAGTGTGGGATCAATTGTACTCGCTGATATTGGGGGTGTGTCTATCCCCCGTCGTGTTATTTGCTGATCTTCTTCTTTGAGGTTTTTTTTAGCCCCCGTTTAATACCAAAAAAAAATGAATCAACATAATCACCCATTTAATGGCATATCATAGCCTGTATTATTCACATAACAAATTCCTGAACTTTTAAAATATCTCCCGCCTTATCAGAACCTGCATCAACATTTGAATTACCCACAGAAAACGAAATTATTAAATTTCATTATGTATACCTCACAATTGATATTATCATACGATGAACACCAATTAGCAACACAAACTGTAGAGCTTACTCTTCCACTGAATAGAGAATCATTAAAGAAAAATTCCAACAATTCTAAGAGAAAGCAGAAACCATCAAAGGCAATGAGCAAATCCAAACGACGTGCATCAGGTGTTACCGAGTACCGACCCTTCTTTTAATTTAGTACTAAATCCAAAATGTTTGCTGATTAAATAAAACAAAGTGTTCTTAAACGAGTTTGTTATATGTTTCAGATGAGAACCAACATCTGTTGTTTACAATGAAACCTAATGTTTCGTCTGACTTCAACCAAGGCACAGGCCCGTTCATTCCAGATGGTATGAAACACAAAACCTTTTGTCGTGCTTTCAATAACATACAACACAACTTTTCATTAACGACCAAAACAATTTTACTGATAATGCATCAAATTTTGATAAAAAATACTAATTTGGGTTATCAATATTGTTAAATTCTCAAGGCCTATTTTCCTTTACTATTTTCCTTTATTCTTTTCTTCCAATCATTTGTTAATTAAGAAGATATCATGTAAGTGATAAAACATTTAGTACCTCATATTTGTTAATAGGACGCATGTCAGAACGCAAAGGCGCAGAGAAGAACTCAGAGTTAACACGCATAGGCCAACCTAGCCGGAAACAATCAACAGACCTATAATTTGGGATTGATAATTACTTTAACCATAAAAATGTTATAAAGGAAAGAATATACCATGATCTACTAAAATGCTTCTTAACCACATCATGGAGACTCTTGAATTATAATTTTAACAAAAACACCATATATCATTATCTGGTTTCATATACAGAAATAAAATTGTAAAAAAGAAATCAAAAAGAACACAGAAGAAGCAGTTTGGGAAACTCTTAAATCAAGCCATTTAGGAAATTTTATGCATTACAAGTTCGGCTCAAGATTTCGAAATCGAGATTGACTGACATGATTTCGAAATTCAAAAGAACTTACCTCAAGATTGCTGCCAATCGAGACCATCGCTTCACATTGTTGTTTCAGAGACGTCGTCGGAATATCAATATCAGCTCGCGAAGGGGACAAATTAACTTTTAATTTAATAACACTTTCCTTTCATATTCTGATATTTCATTATTTTCTTAAATTTTAATAAAATAATGTTTCTAATCAGTTATGCACAAGCAGTGCCTATTGGTGTGCCTTTCTTTTCCAAGTACAGAAAATGTCCATCGGTGGTTTATATGTTGGGCAACAATCTCTTATTTTTATTTATTTTGATAAAATACCAAATAAATCCTTAATGTCTTATTGAGTAATTTTGCCAAAAAACTTATTTAGTAGTTAACACTATTTTGGTTTGTTCGTTGATATGTTTCAAGAGAAGTGCTACTAACCTTCTTCTCGCTACTTCACGTCAAAAAAAGAAACCTTCTTCTCGATACTTTCCTTCCGACATTCACTTTATCACACCTAACAAATTATTTTAGTGTCAATAGTTTCTATAGAAGTTAATATATAATTCAATGTCTTTTAGTATACTAATTTTATTACCATTAAAGTATTTAAATTAAATCTTTAAAATAGTTTTTAAAGAGAATATTGGTAATAATTTTTTGATATTATAGTGAAACATAAAATGATATAGCTAAAACATATATTTTTATTAATGATAATCTAAACAATATCTATATATTTATGTTATAATAAAATAGTTATAAAAAAAATAAAATGCTTGACATGAAACGTGATTTTCATATTGGATGCATATATTACTATTTATTTTACTAAACTGCTTAAATAGATAGCTCTAAATATACATCTCACATTAGAAATCCATCAGACAAGTGAAGTTTAAATTCTTATGTGATATAATTTTAAATTGATCATATATAATATCTAAAATTGAATATTATTACTGTCTAGCTATACAATGAAATCACATATTTACCAAATAATAATTCATTTGCATTTTTCTGAAATGCTAATATAACATGTATACCCACAAAGATATATAAACTATAAATTCCTTAAATTGAATTTTATTTGATATAAAATTGTTTAAATACTTTATATACTTATATAAAACCCCTAATTTTTCAAGTTTTTTCAACAAGAAAATGTATATCCGTGCATCGCACGGGTCATACGCACTAGTTAAAAAACATAGGAAAAATAAGATATGTGTGAAAACCCCTTATTTAGATAAAGGAGAGGAAAAACGGTGGAGATGAGTGATTCTAGACCAAAAATATGACCAAAAACCACTTCTCTCCAATATAAGAACAAGAAGGAAAACAAGAGTAGAGAGAAAAGTGAGAGAAACGACTAGAGTTTTTTTAGAAAAGGTTTCACTCATGTTTAACTATGAACACGAAGGAGAGAAAATCAATTTCATTCCAATATGTGAAATGAGTGATCTAATCTCTAAATTATTAGTTTCCCCTCTCATATAAACTTTTTTTTTGCCTAGGTATTGATAAATCCTTTATTATGATCATTTTAAGGTAAAATAGTTTCTATTAATTAAAATCACATTGTTATAATTTCAATTAATTATGTGGAAACTCTAATTAATACCACTCAATCTCTTTAATTATATAAGTATCTTTTGACTAATTCACACAAATTAAGAAAATCAATAAGTACATTAAATTTGTCGGCTGTGTATTTATCCTTCAATTTTGATTCTTATTTTCTCAAGACTTAAGAGAAAATCTTGTGTCTGTTAACTAGCAAACTACGAGACTTTGAGGAATGGCTCGGTCTGATGGGACGTTATTCCCTCTTTTGTTTTTGAGGATTTTTTTTAGAAATATTTTTAATTTACCTATTTATTGTGTTAAATAATCCTTCATGGGTTAGCTTTATGTCTTCCTATTTTTTATACTCTTCTTTATTTTAAATAATAAAATATAGTATGCTGGAAATGATTGGTAGTACTAGCAGTGCCAACATAGTTAGGATGACTAGTATTGTGTGATATGCTAGTTTTACATGTCATTTTGCTCAAAAAAATTAAAGGAAATATTTTTATGTAAAATACTATTGACTATACGTTTGAAGTGAGCATGAAAACAATGTCAAGGAACTTAATTGTAAACTGTAGGGGATTCAGTGGTTATCCCATTCCATCAAATTTTGAGTGATTGATAGAGACTAATAGAATCTAAAGCTTAGTGTTTCATGCAAGCTTTTGATTTTACTACACATTCTTATGTCTGTTCATCGTTTATAAACATCATCCTCTTTACATTATTTTTGATATTTTATGTTTGTTTGTTCTTCTTAAAGGCACAATTATTTCCACCAATGAATCTCCAACAACTTTTGAGGCTGCTCAAACATTTCCTCATGACAAGCAATCTTGAATGGCTTGGTATGTTATAACATTCATCTACACAATTGTTAACAACAATAAACTTTTGGTAGTATGGAAGAAAGCTAGGCTTTTTATAGCAAAATGTCTATTGTATAATCAATCTTGTTGCAATAAGTACAAACTCTAACTACTTGTAACACTCGAATTGTAGGGTAAGGGAAAGAACCAAGGCAGCTCAGAGACTCTTAGATTTAGATTTTGGGCATTTTTGAGTTGCTCTAATCGGTTAGCCTAATCGACTAGAAAAGTCTTTCCCAAATCTAATAGTGAAATAAGAGAAGCTCTAGTTGATATGAGACAGGACTCTTTAATCAATTAGAACGTTTCTAATCATTCATAAACCCAATATTAAAAACAAAGGGGGTTCTAATCTATTAGACAAGGTCATTTAATCGATTAGAATGTTCCTTGACTATTTTATATGAGGGTATATTTAGAACTCCGTTTAAAAATTACAATAGTAAATGTGTTTCCTGATTTTAATGTTTTTTGATTTTTCTTATAAAAAAAAGTTAATCACAAAGTTGATAAGGAAATTATCCAAGAGCACTTGGTTGGGATGATAGGGTTTTTTTTTCCAATTTAACCAAGGTCCTGGTTTCGAATCCAGCCGCCCATTTTGATCATACCCAACTCGAGTGATTAGTCTCTGCAGTTACGCGCAGAGGATACCCGGTTTATAAAAAAAAGTTGATAAAGAAATTAGCACATTTATTAGGCAATAATAAAAGAAAGGAAAAATAAAACTCTCACTTCTCACATACAACAATTTCAAAATAAATGTTGTCTCTATCTCTTAATTCTTCTTAGGCACAGTTTATATTTCCCTCATGGCCAATCTCTGCTTGCTTCATGCTCCAAGCATTCAATTTTGATATCACAACATTTTGGCTTCCATTGTTGAATACATAAAGATGAGCATTTTTGTCTATAGCCTTTGAGGGATAAACTCTACTTGTAATGCAAACTCTTCCACCTTCTCCAAAATTCTCAATAATTGAGTGGTCAATCTGCATATTATAATTAATAACATCCCATATATCATATTAGCAACCACATGATTAAAAAAATAAAGAATGATACTTATCATGATGAATAAAAAAAAACATACCAAGCTTCTAAGTGCAATTGTTTTCTGATTGGTATCTATGTCAAAGAATGTTCCATATGTGGTTTTATCAAGATCCTCCCTCAATGAAGACCTGTTAAGTGTAGACAACTTTCATCACCTCAAGTCTTAATCATAAGTAACAATATTGCAGGTTCAATTTTATTGAAAAGTAAAATGAATAAATCATTAATTTACTCTATAAAGTATCACTCTCTTTTCTATTTATGCCTTAAACTATAAAAACATAATAAATAGGCTGTAAAGTTTATCTTTGCCCAACAATTTAGGGTTCTTTCGAGGTGGTTGTGAGTTTCTGGTTTTTGGTTTTGAAAGTCAATTTCAAAACCAAAACCTGTTCGTGTAAAATAGGGTTGAGTTGATGTTTTTCTTAATTTCAAAACAGATTACCATCAAAACTCAAAACCGCAAAAATAGGTTTTATAATTTTTGTTTCTGTTTTTATTTCATCAACCTCTAATCATCAATATATCTGACCACCACCAACTACCACTCCGACACCACCAACCACCACTGACCACCACTCTGACTACCTCCGGCCACCATCAACCACCACTCTGACCACCATCAACCACCACTCTGACCATCGTCACCCACCACTTTGACCACCACCAACCACCACTACGACCACAGTTAACCACCACTTTGACCACTACCACTCCGACCACCGCCAACCACCATCGACCACCATTCTGACCACCGCCAACAACCACTTTTACCGCCATCAACCACCACTCTCACCACCGCCGACCACTATTAACCCCCACTCCGGACACCGGCCACAACTTTGTCAACCACCATTTTCACTATCTCCAACCACCACTTCTTCCAGTGTCGGCCACCATCAACCACCACCACAATCACCACTTTTGACCACTGCCAACCACCACTCTGACCATCTTCAACCACCACTTTGACCACCGTCAGCCACCACTCTGACGATCGCCAACCATCACTTTATCACCACTATGAGTCTATGACCATCGTCCACCATCGTCAACCACTACTTTGACCTTCACCAACCACGACTTCGACCACCGCCGACCACCACTCCGGCCACCATCAACCACCACTTGGACCACGGCCAACCACCACTTTATGTCTATGTTTGAAATTGATTTTGATTTTTGAAAATTTCTTAACTGAAAACTGAATTTGGTTTTGGTTTTCGAAAATTTGAAAACTCAACAAAAACTGGTTTTGGTTTTTGAAAATTTCAAAACAAAAAACAGAAAACCACCCCGAACGGGGCCTTAGTTTCTAATAATGGAAAATTTAGTTTCTCTAACATTTTAACCAAGAGCGCTTCGACGAGATGCTACGGGTCTCTTCCAGCTTAATCAAGGTCCTGAGTTTGAATCCAACATTAGGAATGCAACAACATTAAAACTCTTGAGGGAGAGTTTTGCCGCCCATTGTTGACATATACGACTCGACAGATTAGTCTTTGCAGTTGCGCAGAGAGGATACCCGGTTTACACCAAAATTTTGTACTAAATTGATGGGCAGATATGAACTTTAGAGACTATTTGACTAAATACAAAAATGAGTTTAATTGGTCTGTAAATTTTTTTACACCAACAACCAATAAAAGTTCATGGTATGAGTGATTTTTAAGGTAGTTAAAATAAAGTCAAACCATTTTTATTCCATGTCGTTTTGTGATTGGCTGACGTCTTTAAAATCTTGTACAACGACAGTGTATAGAAATTAAATCCATAGAAAAAAGTGATATTTTAGGGATTAAAATAAGGGTTTACTTAAGGTAAAATATATGAACAACAAAATAGGTTTAGAGAATGTTAGAAATTACCTGCTTTGGTCACTGCACATGAGGCCTACATATTTATTGGGGGCTTTATATATTTGGAAAAATACAGCAGTCTGCTCTGTGAGATCCTCTGAAGCTAAAGCTAACAATCCAAATGGCCCTATGATGCCACTTTTTGATGCATATTCTTTACTACATTGTAGTTGAGGATCAACTCCACTTGGATCTAACAACTCAGCACTTTCTAGTTCAGGTAACTCAAACAAGACTTCCACATCAACCTTAAAATTCACATTAAAAATACTTATCATCAATTATAAGCTTCCTTAGAAAACTTATCAGTGCAAAATTTGAAATATGTAGCAGTATATAGCAGATTTTACTAACCTGAGATGCAGTGATGCCTGTGACTTCAAGAGTTGATCCACTCACTAGTTTTTCTCCTGTTATAGTGATTTGTTTGTCATGTAGTTTTTCTATCTCTTCAATTGGCCACTGCACCAATCTCTTTCCAGTTCCACTTTTATCTAGCCAAACTTGCCTTGGAATAGACTAAATTTACAAACAACATTGATCATTCATTCATCAATATGATACACGGAAACACTGACAATATCAGAAAATTTTGAACCTTATGAACTATGAACATAGCCTTAAAAACAAGGCATAACTGCAGTTTTGGTCTCCCTATTTTATGGAATATGCAATTTTTGTCTTTCTATTTTTTTTCGCAATTTTGGTATCCCAATTTTATTAAATTTGCAATTTTAGTTCCCCCGTTAACTTGCCATCCGAGTTTTGATGACAATGCTGACATGACACACGACTGCCACATCACCACTTTACTGCTACGTAAGCTTTTTCGTCAAAAATTAGATGGCAATTTAACGGGGGGAGTGAGACTAAAATTGTGGATTTAATAAAATTGGGAGATCAAAATTGCTAAAAAATAAATAAGAGACAAAAATTGCATATTTGATAAGAAATAGAGACCAAAACTGCAATTAAGTCTATAAAAACAAGTAATTCAGCTGAAGTAACTATAAATAAAATACCTGTAAACCAGCCCATCCTTTTCCAATGTCATCTTGTGTAGTATCAGATTCATTCACCCATCCCCACAATATTCTCCTATTTTTAGCATAGTCAAAAAATGACTTTGAAGCATAAAACTTACCATAATCAAACCGTAAATCCAAACTACTTCCAGTAAACTTTACATCTGGAACAAACTTTTCTTCATCATAAACATATTTACCAAGAAAATAGTAATCATGTTGTACTCTTATATAGCTTATCTTCAAAACATGTCTAACACTTGGATTTTGAACAGAAGTTTCCACCCCATTAGTACTATTAATATACACAGGAAAGAAATCTGGACACTCACAAACTCCAGTATTTTCTGATGCAAAAAATGGATTAGGAACCACTGTCCAATTAACAAAATCATCACTTTGGTATAAAATAGTTTTCCCTTCATCAATATTTTGAGCACCAATTATTACTCTCCATTTTCCATCTTTTCCTTGCCAAGTAGTTGAAGGGTCTCTAAATTCTTTCTTTTCAACTCCATTAGGTGGAGTCATTAAAGGATTTTGAGGATGTTTTTCCCATTCTCTTAAGAAAGGGTCTGATAAATTCTTTGGTATAGCTAAGTTTTGAACTTGGTGTTTGTTTTCATCAATTCCTGTGTATAAAATAACAGGTTTTTGTGTTTTTCCTGGGAGTATAGTTGCTGAACCTGACCAGCAACTGTTGATGTCAAAAGGATCAGTTGGTTCAATAGCATTATTTAGATGAATCCAGTTTATGAGATCATAGGATACTGAATGTGCCCATACAATCTTGTCTCCAAAGGTTGCTGCCTCAGGATTGTGTTGGTAGAATAGGTGGTATACTCCTTTATAGTACATAGGTGCTGAAAAAAATCATCATATCATAATTTGAGTTACATTTACAAAGCTAAAGGGTAATAATCCATTTTGATCGATGGGCCAAAGTGTAAAAGTGGGATGGGCTTGGCCAATTATCTTTTGGGTTGTGTTTTTTGCCCAACCCTAAACACTAAGCCAGCGGGCCAGGCCGACTTAGTCCAATTTTTAACAAAGAAAAGAATAACGAATGTTCAAAAAACATAAAAAAGAAAGTCTAGTTTGGCCCATGGGCCAACTGGATTAACCCAAAATGTTTCGGTTTTTTGGGACCTCCAGTTTTTAGTCCAGCTGTTGGGCTGGGCCAAAATTGACAACTCTAATTGTCACACTAGTCCATGACTTTATCGAATTTACAAACTAATCCTCAATTATGTCCTTCGTTAGTAGTTTGGTAATCGAGGGACAAAAATTATATGTTAATCAAGGGACTAATTTTGTAATTATAATACAATTAGGGACTAGTGTGTGAACGCCTCACAACTTCAAGAAACAAAATGGTTGTTTATCCAAGAATGCATGCTTAAGTGCTCAAATAAACCATTTGATTAGATTTCAAATGCAACAGGTAAGTCTAAGATGACAGTCTTGATTCTCTTTGATAAATAGTTATGCTTTGATGATGTGCTGGAAAGGTAAGTAAATATATTATATATATATATATATATATATATAAATAACTGATAGTAAAATAAATTGAGTGGCTTACCATTTGGATCTGCATAATGAAGGCATCCATTATACATTTTGTTCAACAAAAAACATGTCAAATGAAAGAGAAAAGAATTAGGCTTATTAGTGGTATAATATGTACTAGTTGACCAACAAAACATTAGTGTTAAATATGTAATTTCATATATGGATTGGTAGAGGGATAGATAATACCGTTCATCCAATTTTGTGGGGGTTGAAAATGATAAGAAGTTCTGTAAGGTTGTTCTTCTTCATGAACCTTGTACTTGATATAATCACTGTTTTGTGTGGATTCCTCAATTCCATTTCCATTGTTAAAGAGAAAAGAAATTATCACAAATAATATTGGTGCTGTAAAGATCTTCATGAAGGAGAAGGAGAAGGTCAACAATTATGAGTTATAATTTGATCAAGGAGTTGTATATATACAGTGTATCATAGAGAATGATTAATATATTCAAAATGGATCTGTCATTTTATAGATAGAGCAGAAAGAGCACAAGACATGAACAATGATTCCTACAACTAGAGACACATTCAAAACCAATTACAATTTTAAATCTACATCAGCATCGATCTGTGATTCAAAATCTATTACTTAATTAGATAATTAATTAAGTTTATGAGTCCTGGATTTTATTTTCTCTATTGGGTTTCTTTGTTAAATACTATACTTGAAAATTTGTTTAAGCACCCAAAAGACTGAATGAACCTTCAAAAGAACCCAAATTATTGTTGCAATGCTAGTTATATTATTATAAATTGTATAAACAGAATATTTCCAAGTTAAAACTGTTTCAACTTATTTTATATATTTAAGCTTAGCCTAGGTGTCTTTGTATAAATAAAAATATATAAAAATAAAACTGTTAACTATTTAAAGACTGTAATATAAAACTGGTTTATTTATATTTAAAACTGTTAACTATTTTTATATTACAGTCTTTGGCTAAATAGTTAACAGTTTTATATTTAATCTCTTTATTTAGCCTAAATAAAAATAAAACTGTTAACTATTTAAAGAGTATAATATAAAAATACATTTTCAAATAAGCTTTCATCCCAAAAAAAAAAGAATAGGAGAGGGGGGGGGGGGGGGGGGGGGGGGGGGGGGGGCGGGCATATTTAGCAAATTTTATGAACTAACGGAAAATGACTTTTTTTAAAAATTAAGATAGATACATTAACTAATAGTAGAAAAAGGGGCTAAATATATATGTTTGTTATCCATGTTATATGAAATATCTGCAATTACAACACAGAAGTAACATCCTAAATAGCATAGTGGATAATTAATAAGGAAAATGTCATGACTCTATAATTAAGCATGACCCAACTTAATGAAAAAGATCAATTAGTTGTTATATTTGTTTGTTTGAATAATTAGTAATTTTGTTAGAAATATTATTGAGTATGTTAGCGTGTAGCATTCATGCTATGAGTATGGACTAATCTTATATAAGCATGGTAGGACCTTTGTAACAATTAATCAACGAAGAATATTACAGTCAATTTCTCTCTTCTATATATCTTTTTGGAAGCTTATTTGACCTCGAATTAGAGTAATATTCTTTCTTCTTAAGTCACGTATCTCCTTCAAAATCTCATCCCTTACATTTGTGCTTTCATCCTTGAACTCTCTATTTCTTCAATGACTTACGAAGCATTATGCCAAGTTGCCAACAATTCATGGACTCACTCTGCTCAACACCAATTGGCCTTTGTATTATACATCGTTTAGTGCATATTAATTAAACCCTTAAACAAATAGGTGAAATTTTTAATGTGATTTTTTTCGAGTGAAAATTTCTCATGTGTCGTTACGTTTTCAATATGATGAAGCTGTATTTTACAAAAAAGCCTAAATATTTTTCTCAAAATAAAATCGATTTTATTAAAAATATAATGATGCTATATTTTAAAATATTATCTACGTAGACTTGAAAAGTTCCTCTTACTGCTTAATAATTTATTTTCTCAATGTAGATCGTCATAGCTACCAAATATATTTAATAGTTGATTTCATCAATCTCTCATGTGAAAGATTGCAAAACGCAATCTTAAAGTCTTATAATTAAGTTTATTAAAGTACAACTAAAGAGTCTCAGTCTTGCAAAAAAACTTTTTTTTCAGCTTATTCCTCCAACTTGCAGAAAAATAACAAGTTCGACAACCACCCGTGAACAGCACAATGTAGGGTAGGGTACATGGATCAAAGAAAGTGAATATAAGTACTAGTAGATATATGAAGAATTATTTTTGACATAATTGACAATAATTTGATTTGATTCAAATTGGATTAACCTCTTTGTTTGGTTTTAGAAAGAAAGTTGGAGAAAATAAAGTTGGAAAGAAAGTGAAAGGAATAAAAAATAGAACATGAGATGTTTTTTTAGTTTTTTGGTAAGAGAGAAAATGAAAGGAAAAAGAGAGACAACTTTTTTCCCTTTCTTGTTTGATTAAATAGTAAATTAGAGGAAAATAAAATTTTTGCCCTCTGCCGATTTTTGTTATTTCATCCATCCCATATTATTTAACATTTTAGTGAAAAAAACTATCTCATATTATTTGACCTTCTACGACATTAATGAAGTATTAATTTTATTAGTACTAATTTAATACACTCTTTCAGGCATAAATTGTTTTATTAAGTGAAAATAATGAGTTTCAATTAATTATGTCTCTCATTAATACACTCTTATCATGTTATTGATGCACAATATCTATCGATTTTATTAGGGACTAATTTACACCAGGAAACTTGGTTGGCCACATGTACCCAACTTTGTCGGTAAGTGTTCGAAGCTAAAACCTTAAGGTGGTATCCGAACTCAATTACCGCTCAGACCAACCCTCGGTGATTTTTTCATTTACTCTTTGATCATACACATTCTTAAAATAATGCAATTTACATGAAATTATTTAACTATTCTGTATTGAAAAGAATATCTTAGAGAGTGTATTACTGCTATTTCTCAAGCAGAAATACTTTTAGATTTTCCAAATTGTTAACTAGAGCTTAGAGATATTCCCCAGTAGACCAAACTCAGCTTGCTTCATGCTCCGAGCATTCAATTTTGAGATCACCACACTCTCTCTTCCACTATTAAATACATAGAGATGAGCATCCTTATCTATGGCCAACAAGGGATAAACTCTACATGTTATGCAAACTTTCCCTCCCTCTCCAAAACTCTCAATAATAGAGCGATCAATCTGCAATATTAACAACTCATACATATCAAACTAGCAAGCACATTATGAAAAATAGAAGACACTAATCAAGACATAAAAACATACCAAACTCCTAAGTGAAATTGTTTTGAGATTGTGGTCTATGTCGAAGATAGTTCCATATGTTGTTTTATAAAGATCTTGCCGCAATGAAGACCTGTAAAGTGTAGACCATGAGCACAAGTCTTAGTGAGTGTTTATATTCATGGTATTTTGATCATACGCACGTCAAATAGGAAGCTACACATTGTAGCTTTTGAACAATCGTGCATCGAGACGCAAATAACATTAAAATTGACGCGGAACCAAACATGCTGCTAATCTCATGATGTTATTATTGGAGGTTCAATCTCGTTGAAAGGTAAATTTATGCATAGCAAATTAATTTTGGAGAATGTCAGAAATAACCTGCTTCGGTCCGTGCACATTAGGCATACATATCTATCAAGAGTTCTGTATATTCGGAAAAACACTGCAGTCTGCTTTGTGAAATCTTTTGAAGCTAAAGCTAAAAAACCAAATGGCCCTATTATGCCACTTCTTGCTGCGTATTCTTTGCTACAGAGTAGTTTGGGATCAACTTCACTAGGATCTAGCCACTCTGCACTTTCCAGTTCCGGTAGCTCGAACACGACTTCTACATCGGCCTTAAGTTTTGAAAATAAATCATCATTGATGTTGTTCTCGCTCTGAAAATCCATCAATAAAACAAGAGAAAATGCGACTCTAGACTCCAGTGTATTTACCTGTGATGCAGTGATACCTGTGACTTCAAGAGTTGATCCACCCTCGAGAGTCTGTCTTATTAAACAGATTTGCATGTAACGTAGTTTATCTACCTCTTCGATTGGCCACTGCATCAATTGCTTACCACTTTTATCAAGCCAAACTTGTCTTGGAATTGTCTACATTTTCAAACAATATTACTCATTCATCCGCATGATTTTTCCAATATCCTGAAATGTATGCCATAAAATTATGGGCTTAATTGATATGCACTGTTGCTGTCAATTTTTTACCCCATCAACTAACGAAAACCATGATATGTGTGACTTTTAAAGTGGTTGAGATAAAGTCAAACATTTTGATGACGTGCCATTTAATAATTGGCCGTCATTGTAAAAAATCTCTGGCATGGACACCAACGATGTATATAAATTAAATCATAAAATTATTACTAAAAGGAAAAGGATGACATGGAACTGTAATAAAATACCTGTAGACCAGCCCATCCTTTTTCAATATCATGTTGTTTGGTATCAGATTCGCTCACCCATGCCCACAATATTCTGTTCTTGGCATAGTCGAAAAATGACTTAGACGCATAAAATCGGCCATAGTCAAACCTTAGAAGTGAACTAGTTCCTGTAAACTTTACATCAGGAATAACCTTTTCCTGATCCGAGACATACTTCCCAATAAAATAGTAATCGCGATGTTGACTGTGTGTATAGCTTATCTTCAAAACATGTCTAATACTCGAATTTCGGACAGATTTATCGACCCCATTTGTGCTATTGACATTTGACATAGACAGGAAAAAAGTCTGGACATTCACAAACTCCAGTATCATCTGTTGCAAAGAAAGATTTGGATACACTGTCCAATTAACAAAATCTTCACTTTTGTAAAGAATGACTTTCCCTTCATCACCATTTTGAGCACCAATGATTACTCTCCATTTCCCATCCTTTCCCTTCCAAGCAGTTGAAGGATCTCTAAAGTTATTCACTTCAACTCCACTAGGTGGAGTCATCAAAGGATTTTGAGGGTGCTTTTCCCATTCCCTTAAGAAAGGGTCTGATAAATTCTTTGGCATAGCTAAATTCTGAACTTGGTGCTTGTTAACATCAATCCCTGTGTACAAAATAACAGGTTTTTGTTTTTCCCCTTGGAGTATAGTTGCTGAACCCGACCAGCAAGCAGCAACTACTGATGTCATAGGGCTCACTTGGTTCAAGTTCATGATTAAGATGAATCCAATTCATTAGATCATAGGATACTGAATGACCCCATAGTCCCATACCATTTTCTCACCAAAGGTTGCAGCATGAGGATTATATTGGTAGAAAAACACCTTTGTAGTACATTGGCGCTACAAGAGGTAAATCAGCACTAATCATTACATAATAGAGTGGACAATGTAGTAAGAAATTGTTGCTTATATTCTTCAGATAATATATTATATATATATATATATATATATATATATATATATATATCAGTAAATTTCATGTGGTAAGTGCTATGTAAGGTAACAGAACAAAAGTAGTCAATCCCGAAAAGTGGCGCGGAGCGCCAGACCTCAAAACCACTAAAGCGGTATAGCGGATAGCTGTATGACTGCTATTTTGACCTCTAAAATGTAGTATATATATACTAAAATCGCAAGCTACATACATAAATACTCAAAAATAAAAGGACACAATCAAAAAGGTACACAATCAAGAGGTAAATAAATAACTGAAAGTCGGAGAAAGTTGACAGGCATACCATTTGGATCTGCATGATGAAGGCAACTGTTTACAATTTTCGTCAAGTCAACAAAACATGCCAAAACCAAATGACAGCGGAAAAGAATCAGACATAAGCAGTGAATTAGATCAGAAATACTTGCAGACATTACCATGTATGCTTAAAAGTAAATAGACAATGAGTGGTAAGGAATGAGGATAATACCGTTCAGTAAGGCTGGTTTTTAGGCAATCTTTCGTTGTTAGAATTAATGCTGTGAGGGGATTCACCTTTTGCAATGTTCTCCATGATGATGGCACCAAGGTTATTGGAGGGTCAACAAGAACCAGAGATCCGGACATCCAGTGGCTTGGTTTAATCAAAGACTAAAATATAATGCACTTGAATAGTACCTTAAATTTAACATCAATGGTAATGATGAATTCAAATCCAAAATCTATTGGATCTTAATGCAGTCAACAACTCAGACAATATTGCAACCGGAATTTATATTTTTTTGGGTGATTCCAGTGAGTTGACTTTCAAAAGCTCTGCAATTTGGATTTTTTTTATTAAATAAACTATAAACTATATTGTATACACCATCTTTCCAATTTGAAAATCTGTATTCAAGTACATTTAACACACAAAAGGCAGACTCAGATTTCAACCCTGCCCATCCTGGAAGCTACACCTTTGTAGCTTAAGTATATTTTTGAAATTTTTCTTAAATCAATTACTTAAGCTACAAGAAAGAAAACCAAACTAGGACTAAAAATGCAATTGAACCAATATAATTTCATTCAGTAACTCAATTAAACACCCCATTGTACACTATATTACCCTATAACGGACACTTGAATTTCTATGGCTATAACTTCCATATTGCAACATATATTTTACTGCTATGATCTAATTGATAAACTATGTGCAAAAGCAAAATAAAAAATAGAAAAAATCATAGCAGAGGCATACCATTGCAAGTCTGAACCTCGAGTACTATACTACCATTTGCAGGATGGTAATGATAACTGCAACCAGCATACAAAATACAAAAAAGAAAAAATATATCTAAAAATACATTTCATTCCTCAATCTGCAACCAGCTGGTACATATTATCACAACATCATAACACTATCCTCAATTGATTCTTAAACCTCAAAGCTTAGCTTCATATACAAAAAGAATCAATCAGTAAATATAAAATCAAATCCATCATCATCTTCATCTGATGTGTAATCATCATCATCCTCATCATCACTATACACCAACATAAAATCTTCTTCCAATTCATCATCCTCGCGTAAAAACAACACATCACCAAAATCCTCTCCTGTACTACTCACCGTATCCCTCATCCTCCTACTCCCTCTACTCTTTGGCACCAAATCCATCTCTTCAACTTCACCATTCTCAAAAGCAATCCAAGGAACCCACAAATCAGCATGTCTACCCAAAGCTCTATCCATATCACCAACAACAACAGTCCCTAAATCCGCTTCCCTCGCTTTCCTCAACATCTCGCTAAAATCCGAATCATCCGAAACCAAAAACAACCAATCAATCCCTCTACTCATAGAATGCATCATTTGTTTCTTCAAAGCCCAATCAGCAGCTTGTGGTTTATCCTCAACAGTCTTAACAAAAACACCAGCTCTTCTCAATTCAGAAGCAAGTCCATAACCAACTTTCGGCGTAACAATCGTTTTAGCAACATCATTATACTTGTCATCACCACTAATAAACCTCTCCTTAAAACGCTGTCGTTTTTTCCCTTTAAGTGAATTCAAACGATTAAGCTTCTTCTGTCTTTCACGTTGATGAAGTTGTTTAAAGTGTTTCTTAAGATCAGCATTAGTTTTACATTTACGACCACACACACCACAAATGTAAGGTTCGGAGGGATTAAGAATACCTTTACGTTCGAGTACGTCGAGGTTTTTACGTTCGTTGCGTTGATTCCGAACCCATTGAGGTAAATGAATGAAAGCGTGACGATTAGCGTAAGCGGAGATGTCGATTACTTCACCGAAGCGTTGAGCGGTTGTTTTGAGTGAGAGAGCGGCGTCGTACGGTGGTCCACGTGGTGGTTTGTTATCGAGGTCCCAAAGAACAACTACTTTGTTTTGTTTTTGTTCGTAGGTTCCTTGTTTGGTTTTTACCATGTCGATTTCGATGTTGCAGCATTGGATAGGGATGTGGAAACGGTGGCGTTTTGGGAAGGGGAGAGAAGTGGTGGGGTTTGAGGGGAAGAGAGAGTGATGGATTGTTGTTGCGTTAGCGTTGTGGAAGTATAGGGAAAGGGAAAGGGAATTCATGGTTTGATCTTTGAACCCTCACATTGCTTCCTGGGAAATGGATTTCAGTAGATAAGGTTGCTTCCTGAAAAGCGAAAGAACACTTTCGTGAGGGGATTGAATGTCAAAGAGGAATATGCCTATTTTTTTCTTCCCAATCTTATCTATTTGTTTCTCTTTCGTGTTTCTCGCGTGAAATAGCAAATCAAATCCCGAGTGAATCACTAAGATTGATGACTATAGGATATTGTGTAAAATGCTATGAGTGGCTATGATTGAATTAACCAATATTAAATCTCAATCGATGATAAATTTTTATCAATGTCTTCACAATTTCTAATTTTGTTGTTTGTAGCTAGTGGTCTCTTAGCTTGTTCACTTGCTCTTATGTTGAATCACCATGGAAAAAAAATCTTGTTCAGGTTAGGTAAGGACTTCATTAGCAATATTTGTGATCTTATCATGGCAAAATTATCATTCAACCTAGTCAAAAACCTGATGGTTTTGCACATAGTATGGTGTGTGTGTGCCGGGGTCATCCCTTCAAGAAAATACACTTTTCAGTGTCTCTACAAACAGGCTCGGACATGTATGAATATAATTCCTCCAATAAAACTTTCAAATTAGTAAAATTCAATGAGAGTTAATGAACCTTGTTTCAGACCATATATCTCGCATTGCCACTCTAAAATTTTTATAAGGTCACCTTGTGAAAACCTTTCTCTAAGTTCATTCAAAACATCAATTGCATTTTTTAGGGAGAAAGGTGCTTTGGTCGATGGACTCAGCCGCTGAGTTCATGATGCATGAATGAGCAAGCATGTGGATGAAATGAATTGAGCACCTTTATAGTACCATATACAAAAGTAAACTTATCCTTACCTCCAAGAGCTCTCCTCATTGATCAAGCCCAACTATGACGTTGGCCCCATTTGCGCTTATCACCAGTGTCACCATCACTAAAGCCGACCCATCATTGGGATTAACATAATAGGGACTTGATTGATCCTACCTTGGATCTCTAGGTGGCTGGTTCTAATTCGTAACTCAAGAACTTGATGCATTGTTGCGAGCCACGAAAATCAAAGAAGAAATGCGACTAAGCGTTAAAAGAAGTTAGGGTGCAGAGCTTAAAACTCTGATACCATCTTAAACATAACTAGAATTCATTAAAGCAGAATTTCTTATAAGAGCAAAAAGCAATAAAACAGTGTTTTGATCAATGGAAATGGAAATTCATTGATGATTTAATTCTAGTACAAAGGGCAATTATAAAGGAGCTACTATGGTGTACCACTGACACTGTACCACAAGACAAAGTACACTTTATTACATAATAGGAAAAACTAGAAAATATCTCAGCTGACATGTGAGTCAACAGAACCCATATTGATATTGTGCCCTAACCAAATTGTGCCCTTCAATTTTAACAACAAAAATTAGGACAATACAAATATTCCTTTAGTAAATTCTTAGAACATTCAAGAAAAAAGTAAACATCACATACAATGTATGATTATCTAAATTCCTTTTAGATACTTCTCAACTAAGCTTTCCATAGAGCCAAACACGGCTTGCTTCATGCTCCAAGCATTAAGTTTTAAGACCCCCACACTCTGGCTTCCTTTGTTGAATACAAAAAGATGGGCATCTTTGTCTATAGCCAACGATGGATAAGCTCTACTTGTTATGCAAACCTTCCCTCCATCCCCAAAACTCTCAACAATTGATCGATCAATCTGCATAATGAAAAATTTTAAGCACTCTTATATCATGGAAAATTTATCCAGGACTAAAAACACAAACTGCATATTTTATAGGGACTAAAAACATATTTAATCAGAAAACAAACACACCAAACTTCTAAGTGAAATCCTTTTGACATTAGGATCTATGTCAAAAATAGCTCCACATGTAGTTTTTCTTATGTTCTTCCGCAATGAAGACCTGCATGGAAAACTTTCATGTGTTCAAATCTCATTAAAAAGTGAAATATATGCACACACTAGAAATTAAGTATGAGAAATGTCAGAAATAACCTTTTCTCATCACTGCTCATCAAACAGACACATCTGTTGAGAGCTTTGTAAATTCGAAAAGATACTGCGATACTCTCTGTTTGGTCCTTTGATGCTAAAGCTAGTATACCAAATGGACCTATTACGCCACTTCTTGATGCATATTTTTCACTACAAAGTAGTTCAGGATCAACTTCAATTGGATCTAACCATTCAGCATTTTGTAGATCAGGTAGCTCAAACAATACTTCCACATCAACCTTGAAAGTTAAAAAAAAAAAAAAAATTACTTCAAAATTATTTATTGGAAAAATCAAAGAAACATGACAACATATTTATTTAATTACATATGTCCCTCACTGCTAATTGCATTGACAATTTCAGCAAGTATGAGGACGTAGGCTCCCGAGTGTGTCTGTTTAATAGTGTGTGTGGTGTTTGTTTGTCATTCTGTCTAAGTTGACTTAAAATGTTACGTACCTGAGATGCAGTGATACCTTTCACTTCAAGAGTTGTTCCACCCTCGAGTTTTTGCCCTACTAAACTGATTTGCTTGTAACGTAGTTTTTCTACCTCCTCAATTGGCCATTGCATCAATCTCTTTCCACTTTTGTCAAGCCAAATTTGTCTTGGAATTGTCTACATTGATGAATAAAATAGATCTTTCATTTACATGACTATCTTCCACATATTACAACTATTATCCATATCATGTTAATTAATATGAAAAAAATATATCATTGAAAATCACATTTGACAAATAGTTACAAGAAAATGTATAACATGAAACTAAAATAAATACCTGTAGACCAGCCCATCCTTTTTCAATGTCATCTTCTGGTGTATCTGCCTCTTCCACCCATCCCCACAATATCCTTCTATTCTTAGCATAATCAAAAAATGTCTTTGAAGCATAAAAATTACCATAATCAAACCTTAACTCAGAACTATTAGTTCCAACAAATTTCACATCAGGAATAAATTTATCCTCATCAAAATCTGACACATATTTCCCAATAAAATAGTAATCATGACGTCTAAGTAAATAGCTTATTTTAAAAACATGTCTAACACTTGAATTTTGTACAGAATAATCCACCCCATTAGTACTATTAATAGAAACAGGAAAAAAATCTGGACATTCACAAACACCAGTATTTTCTGTTGCATAAAAAGGATTTGGATCCACTTTCCAATTAACAAAATCTTCAGTTTTGGAAATAATAGTTTTCCCTTCATCACCATTTCTAGCACCAATAAGTACTCTCCATTTTCCATCATCACCTTTCCAAGCTGTTGATGGATCTCTAAATTCTTTCTCTTCAACTCCAATAGGTGCAGTCATCACAGGATTTTGTGAGTGATTTTCCCATTCTCTTAAAAATGGATCTGATAAATCTTTTGGCATAGCTAAGTATTGAACTTGATTGTTATTAGCATCAATCCCTGTGTATAACATGTAAATTTTTTGTTCTTTTTCACATGAGATTATAGTAGCTGAGCCTGAGAAGCAACTTCTTATGTCACCTTTGCCACTTGGTTCAATAGCAATTTTTAGATGAACCCAATTAATGAGATCATAGGATATAGCATGACCCCATACCATTTTGTTCACTCCAAATGTTGCCCCAATAGGGTTATGTTGGTAGAAAAAATGGTAAACTCCTTTATAGTACATTGGTCCTGAGACAAAGGAAAATCAAACACTAGTCAAATAATGTAAAGTTATGTGATTTTAATCTCTGAAAGTATTAAAATTATATAAAAAAATCTCTTAATGATTTTCCTCTTAATCCTTTTCATTCTTGAATGAATCTTTCATTAAGTTGTTTTGATCCTTGACATCAATCTATTTAAGAACCAAAGTGAGGAACAAAATTAAGATGACGTTGTTGACCAAAGTAAAAAACAAATAATACTTTGAAACTATTTATAGTTTTGACACATTCTTGATCGCCTATGACTCTCTGTTTGATAAAAAAAATAGCACATAGTGCATATGATAGCAAATTAAATTTAAAGTGTTTGGTAAAATTAACAGTTGAACTAGCTTATAAATATAAAATGACATAAATGAACATTTGTAATTAATACTTAAAATGAGAGAGAAAGTTTATTTGATGGAGGATACGTGAGAAGTTAAATTAAGACAATAAGATAAAAAATAAGAGAACAATGAAACGTTATAAACTAAACACTACTTCGACCGAAGTTTCACAAAACACTAATAACAGGTTAAAAAGCCCTTTAAATTTGTCATATTAAACACTTAAAAGAAATATATCCGCTATAAGCTAGTTGATTGACATTGTCAAACAGATTCTACATATATACAACTAAAATAATATTGGAAAGTTTGAAACATACCATTTGGATCTGCAAATGATGAAAGTAACCATTTTCAATTTTCATCAACAGAACATGTCAAATGAGAGAGAAAAGAGTTAGCTAGATAAATTATAATCTGTGATTATAACAGAAGAAACAGATCCTTGTTAAAATACAAGTGCTTAAAAGTAAACATGTACAATAAGTGGTGGAGATAATACCGTTCATCCAATTTTGTGGGGGCTGAAAGTGATAAGATGTTCTGTAAGGCTGATTTTCTGGTATCTTTTCCATGGTAGAAAGCAAAAAGGTTTGATCAACCAATTTTGCTCTCAATGGAGAATTTTTACTTAGTGGGAGAGATTACACAGCAGATTTATATTATAATTTGTCAATGAGTTGACTTTCATAGTCTCTACCAAATGGGCATCTTTTTATTAAATAAATAGCAGAAGATAGGAGGAAAAAGCAAGAGAAGTGTTTGGTATGTTAATGGAAAATACTACCATGATTCATTGTTTTAAGATCACTTGGACACGTATTAATCTCAGAGACTCAGTTTTCCACTTAAAATATTAAAAGAAAATTGAAGTCTTTTTATATTTATATTCTTAATTTTACTTGCTAATTTCTATGTATTTTTTTTGGAGTGCATAAAGTCTTCGTCTCTTTATTTTTTTTTAAACTTTTATCTTTTAGCTGTTTCCTCCAATTTGCAATTGCAATGCTCCATAAAACGTGGAGTTTCTAAAACCAAAAGCGAGAAGGGGTTTTGAGATTTGAGCATGGAAAAACGAAGGCAAGATAACAATCATTTCTATTTTTTTTTTATAGGTAAAAGTGGTTAGAAATTAGTGTGTTAGTAGTTAGAGGGGAGCGGGAGCGGGGTTCAAATCCCGTATGCCTACATTTTCGCCAACGATGTCCCTTTCACTCAACCACATGAGCTACTCTTCTGGGACACAATCATTTCTATGTTTTAATTAAAAAAATTGGCAAAAATGCACCGGGGTCTTTTAAGTTATTTAATTTAATGAAATGATCTTTTAAGCGTTTTGTATGTCCTCTACCTTGTATAACGTTTACACCATTAGTCTTTTTTCATTTTCTGTTCCAAACAAGCCTAGTTGACACTAACGGGGCTAACATGTCTTTACTGAATTGTGAAATTTTGACGGATGCATTTAGTGGGGATTGGGAAGTATAATAACAATTGTACTAGATCTAAGTTTGAAGAGTCAAATAAGAATGATACAAATTTCCATATCTGAGTTTGAAGAGCTTTCTGGGCTTAAATGAAGAACAATAACCCTAATTTAATAAAGACTAAATTGTAGCTAAATTGTACGACTTATTAAAGGACTAAATTGTTACACGACATAGTATTAAAGGACCAAATTGTTACAAGACAGAAAATCCCTCGCTAAAACACTATAAAATCCCTCGCTAATGGTCATTTGCGAGGGAATTTGCGAGGGACAACTTCCCTCGCTAAATCCCTCTTCGCTAATCCAATTAGCGAGGGATTTGAATCGCTCGCTAATAATCAAAAACACGTGGCCAAGTTCTGACAGCCACGCGTCCACTATTCCCTCGCTAATTCCCTCGCTAATCCCAAAAAAAAAATTATTATTTTTCCTGCTAAACCTATTTTTTATTGATAGACCTGCTTTTATACCTGATTGAAATAGCTAAAACAGTTTTAATTCCATCCAAATCAACATAATATAAATCCAAATCAACATAAAATCCGAATTAAAACAACATAATATCCGAATCAAAAATAACATAATATCCGAATAAAAAAGTACTGAAATGTCAAACTATCCTAAAAGCTGCCGTCAGACTCCTCTGACTCCTCTGACTGCTGAGCTTGCTCCTGATCTTCCTCCTCATCTGGAAATATATTCTTGCTCTTAAAATAGTTATACATCAGCTCTTGTCTCCTTAGCACCTTCGCATGGTCTGCCCTCCAGCCCCTAACCTCCTCTTGAGTATCCTTCAGCTGCTGTTTAGTAGATTGCAGCTCCTGCCTAAGCTGCTCTGTCTCCGCATATGACTTAGTAGCAGTTGGTCAACTGCATCCTCTGCTGCTCCCGGCCCCAGACGAGCCCTTAGAACCCATAATAGGAGCCATTGGCCCAGTACCATACTGACGACCCTTGTTCCAACCAACTAATTTCTCCCAATTGATGTTTGCCAGATCTCTCATCTCAGGAGGAAGTTCACCAAGTGAGGCAGGGTCCCAGCTCCCCTGAGTCAGCTGAGACATGATCTCATTAATTTGCTCCTGTTTTGCATAACCACAGAACATAGCATAATTAGCACTCCATTTTAACAAAGCAACTTTATATAATACAAATCAAGTTGTATATTTACCTGAGTAATCCTGGCGCGGTCATCAACATACTCGTTAGTCCCTTTCCTCAAATGGGTGACTCTATGCAGCTCAAGAGCAGTGATAGGGCGTCCTGCCGTCAAACTCTGTAAAATGAAATACATTTTCAAATATTGCAAACTAATTAACCAATGTAAAAATAACACAAAGATTTTTAAAATAATATACCAATCTAAGAGCATGTTGAGCCTGGTTGACGGACCCACAGGTGTGAAGCGAGCCACCCTTCTCTGAGTTTCTATTCTTCTTGGCTGCTTCAGATTTTGCTTTGAACTTTGTTGTAGCCCAATGAGCCTGGAAGGCATTCCAAACTTCATCACTCATGTAGTTTGGCCGCTGATTTTTAGCCCGTAACTTATAAAGCAAATATGATAACTGAGCGCTCATCCTTTTATTAAAAACTCTTCTCACTTCTTCATCATCTTCTTCTCGCCATGTCACTTTACCCTAAGTAAAACAAAAATATGTATTAGTAGTTATATTAAACATTAAATTTAAACTAACAATATAAGTAATGACATAATTGACACTTACCCTAAAGAATTCCAGCAGTTCTTTCTTTTCCTCGTCAGTGACCTTAGTCCACTTTGAACGGAACTTTTGAAAGTACATCTTCCGGATGACACGGGTAATGTTCGATGAAGCTACCTTTGCATGAAGAAGCCTGCATAATGAAAGATATATCAAACAATCAAATATAAGTCGTTCCATAAATTAACTTAAAAAAAAACAAACAAAATACTTACGCGTCACCACTAGGATAAAGGACTTTTAGTTTAACACCATCAATAAGAACCACCTCCACCGTCTCTTCATCGATGTCAATATCATCATGCTCGGGCTCAATATCAGGATCAATATCATCCTGGGGCGATGGGGTAGGCATATATAACCCAGCTGGTCTGCCCGTATGTCCAGATGGTGTGCCCATATGCCCTACTGGTCTGCCATGCCTAGATGATGAGGCTATATGTCCATGTGGTGCACCCATATGCCCAACTGGTGTGCCCATATGCCCAGATGATGAGCCTATATGTCCAGGTGGTGCACCCATATGCCCTGCTGAATACATATATGATGGGCCCATATAATACCCATGCGAGGGTAAATGAAAAAATCCGGAACCAGATGGAGACGGAGGTCGTGGGGCAATCGGCTCGGTACCTGGTGGGCCCATATATGATGTATGACCCTGCCTCATGTTGCCAATATTGAGAACCACCTCACGATTACGAAGATTACGCCTCCTCTTGGGAGGTTCTTCGACAATCTGCTTCCCTACATCACGTCTTGGTGGGTCAGAATCCCCTGGATCCATATCTATGAAAAAAGAGAAATCAAATGTGATACTAACAACATTAATGATGTATATTATAAATAAATTAAAGAAAGTAAATTAACAAGAACAATCATGATATATTAATGATTCTAATAAATTTAAAGACAACATAATGAGTCAATATAAGAAAATACAAGAACAATAACTCTAATAAATTTAAATACAACATAAGATTAATAAAATTATTCATCTTCATTGTCTTCTTCATCTTGTTCATCTTCATCTTGCTCATCTTCATGTTCTTCATATTCGTCATATTCATTCTCTTCTTCATCTTCATTATATTCTTCATCTTCATCAACTTCTACTTCAACTGCTTCAACTTCTTCAACTAGGAATCGATCATCACGTAAGGAGTCAATCCGTTCAACTTCAATTACCTCATTTACTCCCGAAATTTCATCCACCTGACACTACAACATTTTGACCCAAAGGCAACGCCTAAAAAACATTGCGTTAAGCCAAAAAACCGTTGTCTTACCTTTCTGCAACGGTTTTGAAACCGTTGTTTCTGCCGACGTTGCCTAAACTATACGCAATGGTTTTTTGTGACCAAAGGCAAGACAAACCTAAAACTGTTGCCATTGATAACTTAAACGCAACGCATCAGCAACGATCGCAAACCGTTGGCAATTATGGCAACACTTAAAAACCGTTGCAAGATATGGCAACACGCAAAAACCGTTGCCCTCACCAACAATTACAACACTTCAAAAACGTTGCCATAGATAATAACAAATTTGAAAAAATAATAGAAAAAAGATTAGAGAGGTCCATTAAAAGTTGTGTGATATTCCTCAAATTTAATGACAATCAATTAATAAAACAATACAACAAAAACATGCACTCCCTTCAGTTCTGCCTACACTAAATTCTTGGTTTCTAAACACATCCAAGATTACAAATCACGATACAATGAGAAAACGATCAGAATCCTAAGAACAAACAATCGCGATTTTCTTATGAAAAATCTATTTCTACCTAGTTCTTCCTTGGTTAGAAACCGTATTTCTCCAGAAAATTTGAAGGCACGGGTTTAGCTCCCAAGCATTAAACTTGCTCAGAATGATGTCAACCTACAAGAAAATAGCATTGTATCATATCAAAGCTAACTCACAATCTAATACAAATAAATTTTTTGATATTTGGGCTGAAAAATAAATCTAATTCAGTTCATTCTAGCTAACATATCAAGACCAGATGCTTTACAAAATGTCTGCCGGTATATAACAAAATCACATCTTGGTCTGACGATAAAGTAGCATTAAGACCTATTAAGAATTATGTTCAACAACTTGTGTATTTTACATTGTACTAAATATTAGGCAAAAGCAAGAATAGGAATGATGCACGGAATAAAGGGACAATTTAAGTTAGGATTTTAGCTTACGAAATTGAATATGCATAACACCAGAGAAGATTTTTGGCACACTAAAAGCTTACCAATAATCAAATAACAATAACAGATTAGAAACAAGTAAAATAATGATCAAATAAAGTAACAATTATGTGTAATCCCAAATTCAATAGTAAAATGTCATAATATTTCTTTCATAAGCTTTATTTTTCTTTCTTTGGGCTAGCCAACAAATAGACCAAAGACACCAATACATAATCATCTTAAGAATTATGCTGTAAGAAATATTAAAACTTACATTTAGAACCACAACATTCAGACGCCAATACATAATTTTTTTAAAGACTTCCTTAGACAATGCCCTGCATTAGACACTGACTTATCCAAACTCCAAACAAAACAGAACATAATAATCACACTATCAAGCACAAACCAAAGTATATTTGCATCCAACCCCTCTGAGAATATGGACGCATTTGTGACAACTTGTAAACAAGACTTAAGGGTAGATCTACACATTTTTAAATGAAGCACTTAATTAGTGAGAATGCTCAAAGACAAAGTCATCAAGTTCACAAAAAAATCTATAACTAAGAACTAGATTAAGCAACAAGCCTACAACCAAAAAGGAAACTGAAATGTAAACAGAAGCTCAGAACAAAACAGTCATAGTTTTCGTATAAAAATTCTATTTCTACCTAGATTTTCCTTGGGCACATTTTACTATAAGATGGTGCTCTTGAAATCTGGATTGTGGAGAACTTGAAGTCCTGCAAGTTGTTTGGCTCTCATAGCATTCATTTCCTGTATAAATACTTGAATTGATATGCATTTCATATATAACTTTCACCAACTATAGTTTGACTTGAACAAACACCACAATTACCTAAAAAAAGAAGATCAAGCTAACTAGGTTCCAGTTTCCTTTTTATTAGCAGGAACCAGTTTCTGATTCTGCTATTTAGTTAAAAAAGTGAGTTCTCTTATCTCTTCCTTTAAAAGGAATTTTCTTATTAAATTTGGATGCTCCAGTAAATGCAACTGCATTGAAACAAAAATATGCCATCAAATTTGGATATAAGAAAACTTTAATAGGACGTGCTTCTATATGAGCAGAAATATAAAATAAAAACGGAGACCTAATATAAATAACGAGTATATTCTTTACCTTGCCAGCTCTTGAAGCTTTAACAAGTAATGACAAGTGTTTATATAAATATCTTGTACTTAACATATTCCCACTGGATGACTTGATCATGCCTATGAAAGTAAGCTCCAAAGGTCTAGCATGAGAAATTCTTCTAACCTTCTCAACCTGCAGCCATATTTAAAAGAAAATTGTATTTGATAAGGATTGTAGCTAGCCTACAAGTTCATCTAACCACATCCACGCAAAAATTAAGGGCAAAAAACCAAATTAATCCCTAAAATATTTGGTAATGGATATATTCGTCCCTAAGAATTCAAAGTCCCACCTATTGCCCCTAAGAAACTGCAAATGTTGATCAGTTTAGTCCTTCTCAGTGACTAATGCTCCTATTTCTATGGCTTACTGTAGCCAAGATTTACGGTTCGGTACAGAACATGGTTGGGTTTTAAGTTATCAGGAAGTAATTAGTTCACCATCAAATTTCTCGAGACAAATTTTTGGACTTTAAAATGAAAAGTAAGAAAAGTACCTCCTAAATAGCATCTTTCCATCTCCCACAGTTGCAAAGGCAACATGTTAGCTCATAATATGCACTGGCTGTTCCCTTAACACCTCTGATTTCCATGTCATTGACGGTTTTCACCGCTTCATCAACTTTACCCTCCTCCCAAAAAAAATTCACCAACTTCGTTCACAATTTTGCGGAATCAAAAATAGTTAACCACACTGAGTAAAGATCAATTACCAGTAGAGATCAAGTTCAGTCATTTTTGGGCAGTTACGAGCAATGTGTACCAATCCTATATCTGGTATGTTTGTGCATAATCCTAACTTCAAACTTACAAGTTCCGAACATCTTGATAGATATTTAAGTGCACAACCATCTCCAATTATTCTAAAGCATGAGAATATGAGAGAATCTCATTCAGATGATAGTATTAGTAATTCAAGGCTTCAAGAATAATTACCCAAAACCCCACACATCAAATATCCTAATTGAAACTATAAAAAAATACCCCATTAAGAAGTTGACAAGTGCTTTTCACAAAAGTATTTAGGATTTGGATTTTCAATTGTTATATTCTGTCAACCACTATTGTTGTCATAATATCGTATCATCATTTCTAATGATTTAGTAGCAAAACATAATAATGATTGGGAGATCGTAAATTCATAATCATGCCATATTAATGATTTAGTAAGCAAAAATACTAATTACTAACCTTAAGATACGAAACATCTAGAAATTTCAAATGAAAGCATTTCTTAGAAAGAAGATCAATCCCCATATCAGAAATCTCCAAGCACCGCTTCAAACTAAGACTCTCCAAACGACTACACCCAACAACAATCTTAGCCAAACCAATATCAATAACCCCTAATACTTATCCATATTAAGTTCCTTCAACCTCGTAGGCACGATAGCTCAGCAACTTCTCTATCACCATAACCCCAACAATGAGAAACATCAACCGCTTCAAATAATGGACAAGCCTTAATCAAAGACAAATCGAAAACAAATCATCAGATGTATATTCAGAATTTGTTTAATAAAGGAAATTCGAAGCTACTCCCCAAAATACAGAAACCCTAACACCCATCTCAATCACTCTACTTATTGACTCATTCAAAGTCCACACATCCATCAACAACCTCTAAACCTTCCCCCAAACCCACAAAACATTAATTCACACACACAGATTAACAGAGGATGGGAACAGACGCATAGATGACAAGAGAGCAGTTACCTGAGAGAGAGAGAGAGAGAGATGACAGAGATGGCACAGAGAAGAGACCCACCAGAGAAGGATTCGCCGGAGATTGAGACCGCGTCGGAGAGTTTCCAAAGAGGGAGTAGTCGTCAGAGAAAGGGAAGATTTAGAAATGAGGGTTTGGACTTTGGAGAGAAGCGCAATTTGGGATTAAGAGAGAAGAGGGTATACGATAAAAAAAGGTTGCGCTGAATGATTTTATGAAAAAAAATATTAAAAAAAGTTTATATTTGCTGATCCGGAACGGTTTTGGGCCGTTGCTCAATAAAATAAAATAATTATTAAATAAAACTGTTACTTATAGTTCTTTAGCAGCGGTGTTTAACTATTGTCTAAAAATAACAAAATACCATACGCACTATGCCAACGGTCTGAAAAACCGTTGCCAATAATCATCTAAGGCAACGGTTTTTTGGGTACTCATGAAATGGGCGTTGCCGTAGGTCTAAAATGTTGTAGTGTGATAAGGAACGTCATCCTCCGCATCATTAGCTTCAATGCGACCCCGAGGTTTTGTCTTAATTGCAACACACCATCCTCTCCGAGTTGATGGATATGGAACATAATACACCTGCCTCACATTCTCTGCCATGATAAACGGATCATAAAGTTTATACCTTCCATTCATTCGAATGTTGACGGTATTACATTTTGGATTCAATTTTGTTCTTCTAACTGATGGATCAAACCATCTACAGAAAAACAAAACTATTTTCTTTTCATAGTCTAACCGTGGGTATTCAAGTTCATATATGTGTTCAATCACACCATAGCAGTCATTTTCACCTCCTCCAGTTTCCCCTTTAACATATACCCCACTATTAATTGTACTTTTTCCCTCACTCCATGATTGAGTGTCAAATTTGTAACTGTTAACTAGGTATGTGTGCCATTCGGTCACCTCAAGAAAAGGACCCTCAGCTAAGTTCCTCAAGTGTCGGATTTGGGGAGTTGGTTCCGCTTCATAAACCTAAGTAACCACATATGGAAAAAATAAGTCATGTCTCATATCTACTTTAAACGTATGACATTAAAATTAGTTTTATCTACTTACTCTAGCCTTAAACCAGGATGGAAAACTTTCATGTATACGAATAGAAGATTCTTCAGCGCCTATACCCTCAATTCGTAAGAATGCACTGCAAAGGAATTATTCATATATCTTTAGATTGAAAGTTGATCAATACTTGATTTAACTTCATACTCTAAAGGTGTATAGATTAAAAATGGAATTGGAGCATACTTACTCAAGATATGGTTTAATTTCAGTGCAATTGATCAAGACATGAACATGTGCTGATTTATGCTCTTTATCTGATAAGTAGCTGGTTGACTTCTTTCCCGAGGGGCGACCAGGTTTGCTAAATACAGATAAAGCGAGCGGGTGTCTTTCTTCTTCAACCTCCATTTGGTTTCTATTATTTGTTGACAACATAAAGTTTTTGAAATAATGTGAACAAAAATAAATTGTTTCACGGTGTAGGTAAGCTGCGCAGATCGATCCTTCAACTCTAGCTTTATTCTTCACTGATCGTTTATAATCACCCATTAACCTACATATATATGAACGAAAGACACTTTTCTACATATATATGAACGAAAGACACTTAATTGAAATAGATAATTACCTCTCAAATGGATACATCCACCTATAATGAACTGATGCACCAAGCCTTGCAAGGTGAACTGGTAAATGCTCCATGGAATCAAAGAAACCGGGAAGAAATATTCTCTCCAACTTACAGATAATGAAAGGAATATTCTGTTCCATCTTAATAAGATCATCCCTTCTCAATGTTGAAGAACACATATTTTTTAAAAATTGACTCACTTCAGTAAGCGGTTCCAAGACACACTTTGGTAATGAATCAAAAGCAATTGGAAGCAAACACTCCATGAATACATGACAATCATGACTTTTCATCGCATACATCTTCCCGGTGTTCACATCAGCGCATCTCGCAAGGTTGGAAGAATAACCATCTGGCATCCTCAATCCTTTCAACCATCGACAAACATCTTTCGCTTCATCTGGTGTCATACAATATTTGGCTTTGGGTTTTAACATCTTCCCATTAGGCATTTCCACCAAATTCAAATCAGATCGATGTTTGCTACAATAAAGAGCAGAATCCAATCTTGCCTTATTATTGTCTTTGGTTTTATCTTTCGCATTCATCACAGTGGCAAATACGTTGTCAAAGAAATTCTTCTCAATGTGCATAACATCGAGATTGTACCTCAACAGATTATCTTTCCAACATGGGAGATTCCAAAATATGCTTTTTTTGTCCAATTATGCACTCGTCCATAACCATCCAGTCGGGTGAGCTCCCCTACCTTTGTGGCTTGTGGCAAATCCATAACTCTGCTCCAGATTTCACCTGATGTCAACAAAGGCGGTGGTCCATCTGTTTCAACTACCCCTTTCTTGAAGGCCTTCTTGTTCTTTCTAAATTTATGATCTTGTGGTAAGAATCTACGATGTGAGTCAAACCAAGAACTCTTACCCCCGTACTTTAGCGTAAACGCCTTTGAGTGTTCCATGTAGTGGGGATATGCCAATTTACCGTGAGTCCCCCACCCAGACAACATATCATATGCAGGAAAATCGTTAATTGTCCACATCAATGCCGCTCTCATCATAAAATTTTCTTTCGTGCTGCATCATATGTCAAAACACCCCCCACAATCTCTTAAGATCATCAATCAGAGCTTCCAAAAAGATATCAATATTAGCCCTTGGATTGTGTGGACCGGGTATAAGACAAGTCAAAAACATATACGGCTTAGTCATGCACATCTCAGGAGGAAGATTGTAAGGGGTAACAATGACTGGCCAACAAGAGTATTGTGACGCCGATGCTTGGATATATGGAGTAAATCCATCAGAGCACAAGCCAAGCCGAACATTCCGTGGGTCTGAGGCAAAATCAGAATGCACTTGATCAAAGTGCTTCCACGCTTCATCGTCAGATGGGTGGCGTAAAATGTCCGAGGTACACTTATTGTCATAATTCCAAGTCATTTTCTGCGCAATTTCGGCCGATGCAAACATTCTTTGCAACCTTGAAACTATAGGCAAATAGAACATCGACTTTATCGGGATTGGTTTATAATTACGTTTTGCCCCTTTACGATCGTGATACCTCAAGTAGCTCACCATCGTTTTTACCAAATTCGTTGTTGTAAAACAACATGTGCCCTTCTGAACAACAATCAATCTTCTTAAAATTCAATCCCAGCTTCGAAACTAGCTTCTTTGCTTCATAATAACTTTTGGGCAAACTATCCTTATTAGGTGTCGCTTCCAACATCATTTCAGTCACATAGTCTAAACCCACCTCAGAAATATTACTCATGGACTTTAGAGATAAAAGCTTCACACACATAGATAATTTTGACTGTGGGGAGCCTTCAAACAACGGTTTGTTCGAATCTCTTAACAAGTTATAATATCTTTGTGCTTCTTCATTTGGAAGTTCATCATAATCGTCATATTGAGGCTCATCAAATGGCACATTCACCCTAAGACCATCACAAATCATGTTTTCCATCGACTCAAAAATTTCATTACGTACAACACCAAAACCAGAACTGCTTGAAGCCCCTGCGTCAAAATTCGGACGTCCTTTTTCTCCATGTTCCACCCAAATCCAATAATTAGGCTTAAAACCCCAACGATACAAGTGCTCCCTAATTTCATCATCGGTCTTAATAGATATTCCGTCGCATTTTAAGCATGGACATCTAACCCCCTTTTCCCGTCTAGCCAATTCATGTCGCCACGCTACCACAAGAAACTGTTCAACCCCAATTACAAAAGTTTGCTTCAAACCCGCTCTTCTAGGAAATAACCGATCATACACCCAATCACGATTAAATTCATACCAATTCATCTACACATATTTAAGAAAATGTGTTAGATTCCCATAACATTCCCAATAACCTATCAAGTTAGTGGCATCGATATGATCTCAATGGAGATGATTCCGAGCCGAGTATGGGGGTCAAGGACAGCATAAAACCCTTTTCCATCCAAGTAGTGAATGAAGTTATTTCATATAACTCCCAACCTTACCGTTGTTAGTATTGTCTCGCAATTATCTCAATGGAGATAATTTCGAGCAAATTATGGGGGTGAGGAACAACACCTCACCCTTTTCCATCAACAACATACGGTCATCTAACCTAGGGTTCATCAAAACAACAATTAAACAATTTTCAATTAACAACTCTAAAATAATACACTTTTCAATTTCAACTATTTGACACAATTAACAACAAATAATTCAATCCTAACCAATTCAATCCTAACCAATTTCAATCTTAACAATTCAATCCTAACCAATTTTAAAAACTAACCGTTATGAGCGAGATTGACGTCCGGTGTGGTGGTTCGGTGATGATGCGCACTCCGGTGCGGTTATGAGCCTTCAAACACCAATAATTCAATCCTAACCATTTCAATTTCAACCAAAAAATCAATAAATTAAAACAAATTCAATAAAAAATTGAAATCAAAACAATATCATAAAACTTTAAAATCAATACCTACAACAAGAAAGCTTTGGTGGTGGTTCTGTGGAGTTCGTGGTGGTGGTTGTGTGGAGCTTCGGTGGTGGTGATGGTGGTGGTTGTTGGAGAGAAGAAGTGGGTAGAAGAGGGGCGAATTCCTAAGAGAGAGGAAGAAGATACAAATTCATATATAAGAGAGAGAGGGGAAGAAGAAAGGATTTCATGGGTGGTGGTGGTGGTAGTTGTATGGTGGTGGTGGTGGAAATGAGAAAAAAATGGGTAGGGTTCGTGGGTGGGTGTGTGGTGAGGTGAGAGAGAAGAGTGAAAGAATGAAAGAAGAGAGAGGAAGAAGAAAGGATTTCGTGGGTGGTGGTGGTTGTATGGTGGTGGTGGTGGAAATGAGAAAAAAATGGGTAGGGTCGTGGGTGGGTGTGTGGTGAGGTGAGAGAGAAGAGTGAAAGAATGAAAGAGAGTGAGAGAAAGAAGTGATTCTGAGTGAGGTTATTGGCGATTAGCGACGGATTTTGCGAGGGAAGCAATTCCGTCGCTAATCCTCACGCTTCCTTAGGCTCTGCAACGGTCAGAAATTTAGCGAGGGACTGCCCATTCCGTCGCTAATCTCCTCGTTTTCCGTGCCACACAGATTCAAATTGGCGCCCAACGTTTTGCGAGGGAAATTTCGTCGCTAACCTTGACCATTTCGTCGCTAATGTTCAGAAAAAACGAGGAGACCAATTCCCTCGCAAAATCCGTCGCTAATGCTTGTCTTTGCGAGGGACCAATATTCCCTCGCAAATGACCTGTTTTTTTGTAGTGAAAGACCAAATTGGTACGAAAGAAACTTAAAGAACCGATTTATTACACATAAATAACTTAAAAGAGCTGGTGCTTTTTTGCCTAATTTGTTTTCTATGTTTTACCATTTAAAACTTTTTAATTTTGTAAAAAGAAAATTGCTCTCATTTTTTTCCTCTTTCCCAACTACTCTTATATAAAAAGATAAGTTGTGAAGATAAGTTGTGAACTCCTTGCTGAGTTGCTGTTATAACAACCTTGTTGAGCTGGCTTTTTGCTTAGCTGATTAATTATCTTTTTATATTCCCTAGGAATAGGATCATTACATATTAGTTAGAAATTACTAGTTTGTTTTTGAATTCTGATAGAGAACCATTGCATAATATTGTCTAGATAATTTCATTTTCTTTTATGCATGTACCAAACTTTACAAGTATTTTACTACTACAAATAATTGCTTTTTTTTTGTCCATAAAGAGGGCTTTCGCCCAACGAAAAACAGAAATTAAACTACTCTAACATCTCTGGAAATAGAAGTCCCAATCAAGTCATCAATAAGGATCCGTTGAAGCTCTACTGGAGGGTGCTCCAACTCCAACATGTCATTATGAGGTAGGCGCAACCTGGAAATAGAAGTCCCAATCAAGTCATCAATAAGGATCCGTTGAAGCTCTACTGGAGGGTGCTCCAACTCCAACATGTCATTATGAGGTAGGCGCAACCTGTAGCTCACAAGCCAATCAGCGCATTGATTTCCCTCTCGCAAGGTGTGTAACCTTCACTTGCCAATGGCAATTACCATGAATGAGATTCTTACAAATAATTGCTTTACTTTTGAGTTTTGTGGGAAATTTTACATGTTGTCTCTATTTTTATTATATATATTTCTTGCATCTATATTTTGACCATTTGGATGCTTCTCTAGAGCAATTTTATTGAAGATGTGATGAAATCAACCTTTACAAATTGAATATATTTTGGTAACGAATAAATACACTTCAAGTTCAAGCTTCCTTCCAAGAAAAAAAATAGATACTTAGATATGTATAAACACACGAGTAACATATTATATTTTATATTTTATGTTTTATTATTCATATCTAATTTTTTTAGTTTTGTCTCTTCGTAGGGAAACCAAATTTTTTGCCTTGATCTCATAAAATTTTATAAATATCTCTTTTTTTATCCCGATAAGCAATGATATATTGACTAAAGCATTAGGTATGCTCAAAACACAAAGGAATTAGATATTATTGATATAAGTGAGATCAGTGTCAATCAGATTAAAAATTTAACCTTTTTTGGGATTTCTACTTCCCAATACATTGCTCGCTAAAAAGAATAAAATGTTGATGTATGTTAAAAGAACTAGGCAAAACAATATCGAGTCAGTGCTCCACCTCCTGCCACGCCTTTTTCGAAAAGTCGCAATCCAGGAATAAATGTTGAGTTGTCTCTAAGTGACTGTTACAAAGCACACAAACTTTTTTCTTCTATGCTTTGTACCAAAAAAAATATCATTCTCTTGGAGGACGGGCTTCACCAAGAGAATGATTTTTTTTTAGTACAAAGCATATAAGGAAAAAAAAAAGAGGAGAAGACTAGGAAACCCTAGCATCAACCGCGAGCAGACTCTCGACCCCAGAGGGAGGAGAGCTCCAAAAGCTAATACCCCTCATATATATGCCTATTGGCATAATTCGCTAGGAAGTCCGCACAATAGTTGGCTTCACGAAGAACATGATGAATGTCCAAACCTGGAAGCATATCCATAAGAGACGAAATCTTCAACAAAAGGGAGCTGTAAGCATGAGTCATATGAAGACCCTGATCAAGAATGAGCTCAATAGCATCACTACAGTCGGACTCACACGTAGTAGTAAAGATGCCCAACTGGAGGAAAAGAGACAAACCATGAAAGATAGCAAACAATTCTGACATAAGAGTGTCACCTATCCCGTCCTTAGAAGTTGATGAGATCCTAAGTGCCCTCAGCATGTGGAAGGAATCATACAAAAAAAAAGAAAAATATTCCGCTCATAATCATTGGATAACCAATATTTTCTATTTTATTTTTAATTTTCGTATTTTATTTTATTAAAATAATTATAGGTGTCTTTTGGTCTTTCTTAAGTTAGTTTTTGGGTTTTAAAGTCTTGTTAAGTCATTATAATGGCTAGTGGATTTTTTTGATGAGGACATGGAGTCAACAAACTTGTCAATCAAGCAAACTTGCTCACCAAGCAAACTTGCTAATCAAGAAAGGCAGGTAGAGCAAAAAAAAAGAGTTAGAAGATCCAAGTCATTTATGACACATTCATTGCCAAATCAACAAGATTAATTATGATTATGTTTTATTTTCTAGGTATTAAATAATGTAAATGCACTTATCAATTTATTTGATAATTGCATGAAAGTGGGAATTTAATTAGTTTATTAGGATTTGATATTTATTAGTGTATTTTAATTTCTAGGGTTTTATTAAGTCAATTGGGCCTCAGGTTCTTTTGGGCCAATAGGGCATAAGGTTATCTATATATTGTAGTGCATTTTATGAAATAAACAAGTTGAATTTTGAATAAAAATTTAGAGACGTGTCTCTATGGTTCTTTGAGTCGTTCTTGGAGCTTATCGGCTTGCCGTGGCGCTCATCCCGACTTATCAACCGGAATCTCCATAGCTGGTTGTGGCGTCTCCTTGACTTATCGATCGGTCTTCCATCCCCGCTCGTGGTGTCTCATTCACTCCCACCTACATGACTACCGAAATAGTCACCGACGGCTCCGAGGTTGCCATCAGAAGTGAAACCTCCAACCCAATGGCCATATTCATTCCTGACAAGACCACCTGAGCCCATTTCACCACCTAATGAGCACCTCCCATCAACATTAATCTTGAAGAATCCAGGATCGGGATGACGCCACCTAACCCTATCTCGAGAGGGAGAAGGATATAGGGGAGTGATACTGGTTGATGATTTCCACATGCATGGTGTTAACATGGTGAATGACATGATGAATCTTCCAAGAGCGATCACCGAGAAAAAAGTTGTTCCCCATCTCCACAGCCACCAAAGAATCACGAGGAAAGGTAAAGACATATCACCTTGGAGCATATGAAAAATCCATGTAGTGAAAGTACTAGCCTGAAATCCTTGCACATCCAGGAATTGTAAATGGTGCCAAACCTGCACAGACAACAAACAATCACGAAAACAGTGCATCAAGTGTTCACTCGCTCCAGTTGAACACCGAGTACAAATAGGTGACTCTACCATGTTGCAACGGTGTCTCAACTTGTTAGTGGGAAGATCTTGGTGCATACAAAGCCAAACAAAATGTTGAAGCTTAGTAGGAGCCTTCAACTTCCAAATCCAACGCCAATCATCATTCCCCCTCGACCTGTTGCGAGAGGTTAGCCATTTATAAGCTGAAGAGGGTGTATAAGTGCCGTTACCTGTAGCTGATAAGACCCATTGGTTGTGGACAAGAGGATTAAAAGTACTAGGAGGAGAGTGGGAGTCCACCAACCCTTGAACAGAAGCGGAAATCATAGTCATAAATTTATCCCAAGACCAAGAGTCCTTTATTCGTAATTGGGTATCTGAGATGTTGACAAAATCAACCAAGTGACAGAGGGCCCCCTACCAGTCCAGTTAGAGTACCAAAAGGAAGACTCTACATCACCAAATCAGTATCTAAAACCATCTTTTAAAGCCTCAACTACTTTGAGAATACCTTTCCAAATCAGGGAAGAATTGCTTCTCCCTTCAACACACCAAATACAAACATTCTGGAGGTATTTGTGACTCAATACTTTGACCCATAACTTATTTGTATTATGAAGAAGACTCCACACAGGTTTTCCTAGCAAAGCCAAATTTGAAATTCTTGTTTCTCTGATAGCTAGGCCCCCATGTCTTTTGGGAGATGTAACTGTTTTCCACTTCACCATATTCCATTTCCTTTGAATGCCACTACCACCCCAAATAAAGCTTTTAGTAATCTTATCCACACTGTCACATACCTGACTAGGAAGGTGATGGAGTTGCATGGTATAAATAGGCATAGAAGTAGTAACGGATTTGGCCAAGCAAGCTCTCCCAGCTTTGTTTAGAAGGTTGCCTTTCCAAGCTGCTAGCTAGACGCCTGTGCATCTTCTCAAGGATATGAGTATCATTATCATTAGTAACCCTACCTTGAAGTAGAGGAAAGCCCAAGTAATGACTGTCATACCCTAATTTTGTCCGCCTAGGTCAAAACCCTAATTTTCCGCAAAAAATAAATAAATTGAGAAGTGTGGTTTTATTTTGAAGAGTGAAGAGCATTGTGCTTGCAATTTTGGGTTTTAAAAGTCATTCTAGGGCTTTTAAATTCATTGTTGGAGTGGAAATGCATTTGTTGTTAAAAAACGAGGTTTTTAGGGCAAAAGGGTATTTTGGTCATTGTCAAAAATAAGATAATTTCTCATCAAGAATCATTGTGCAATTTTAGAGAAATTTATTTGAGGCAAAACATTTTTGGTCATGTATGTATGTATGCGCATGCATGCATACATTGTGCACAAAAATTCAAATTCAAAAAAAAGGCATCAAAAAGGAATATTCTACAAAAATTTCAAGATGAGGTTTTTATGATATTTTTGGTCATGGTGATCTCATAAAATGGCATATTCCTCAAGATACCTTGTATATGGCTCAAAATGGTTAGATTTATGCACAATTATCTTGAAAAGAATAATCAAAATTGAAGGGATAATAGCATGGTCATATAATAGTACAATAGTACAAGATGACAACTTGCAAAACTTAGTGACCAAGGCTACACCCTCCCCTTGCTTGGCCGAATTCTCCCTCCCCATTTCCTCTCCAATTTTTCATTTTTTGTCCCTCATCATGTGTGTTTCAATCCTCACCCTCCATTCAAATTTTAAATGCAATCCTAGAGTGAGATGAGATGCACAATGACCTAAATACCCTTAAACCTAGTTGCTCTCTATATATACCTTAGAAACCTCACCTCTCACACACTTTTGGCCTCACAATTCATTCACAAAACCCTAGCACACAAACCTCTCCTCTCCTCTCCTCTCTTCCCTTGGCCGAAATCACCCCCTCCTTCCCTCACCTCATTTCTTCACTTTTTCACTTCAAATCAACATTCTAGTCCTAAATCTTTCATCATCCTTGCATTCTCTTCAAAGATCCATCTTCAAATCTCAAGAATCAAGCTCAAGATTGAAGATTAGAGGGTTGATTCAAGTGGTTTAGTGTTCATTCACCTTATTTCTCTTGCTATTCTAGCTTGGAGTTGAGGTATACTCTCACTCTTAACATCATCAAATTTTAGCATAAAAAATGTAGATCATCAATCTTTTTTTTTTTGCATATCAAGCATTTCTTTGCATTTTAGTGCTCTATTTTTTTGATGAAATGTTGATATAATTGTTGTTGTTGAATGAGAGATGTGTTTCAAGCATTTTGACAAACACTTCGGGAGGTTTGGATGCTTGAAATACATCTCTCTCTTGGAATAAATTGTGTGGTGTTGCTATTTTCATTTTGTGCTTGCATTTTCATGAATAAAATGTTGATTTGGGAGAAATGTGTTTCAAGCATTTTGACAAACACTTTGGGAGGTTTGGATGCTTGAAATGCATCTCTCTCTCTTGGAATAAATTGTGTGTTGGTGCTATTTTCATTTTGTGCTTGCATTTTCATGAATAAAATTGTGATTTGGGATTATGTTTCATTTCGCATATTGTAGAAAAATTAGGGTTTGTGTGATTTTAGTGCATTCCTTTGCTTAATCATGTAAATCCTTGCCAAAAAGTTTGATCTATGTCATTTGCTTGCATGATTTTGTTGCTTTCAAAGAATAAAATGAGGTTTTAGCTCTATGTTGGTGTCGCATTTCATGAGATAATTAGGGTTTGTGCTTGTTTTTGTTGCTTGCTTTGAAAATCATGTTTGTGTTGATGATTTGGTAAGAGGATTTAACACTTATGCATTTGTGCATATCCCAAGTGTTAAAGATTACCTAAAGGGATTCAACACCTTAATTGTATATGCTTACATTTGCATTGTTGATTGTTTTGCTTGCAACTTGTTAAAGTTTACATTTTGGTTCTTGATTTGGAAATTGATTTGAATTCTCTACTTCTTTTTCTTTTGGATGCCACGCCATCCCAACAAACTTTTGTGATCAATATCACCCTCCAACTCTCTTCCTCTCTTCTTCAAGTCATTTCTTTTTCCAATTTATTTTCCAAATTAAAACTTTTCTTCAAATTGTTTTTCTATAGCAATCGAATTTTTTCAAAGATCAACAACAAACCTTTTTGAAAACTCATAAGGAGGCAAGTCGGACGTACGGCTGGTGTTGTCTAGCGTCCTAAGATCGGAGCTGTACAGCTCAAACATCTTGGGATACTTATGAGAATTAAAACAAGTAATTAACAACTTGAACCCTATTTCAAAAAATGAGTAAGGAATTGAGTCGGATGTACATCCGGTATCGGTTAGCGTCTTAGGGTTAGCGAGCTGTACAGTTCGTGCGAGCCTAAGATACTTGCTCAAATAAAAGCAACCAACCTCACAACCAATCTTTTTCTTCCTTAATCAAAAAACATTTTCAATAAGTAGGGGGCACGTCGTCTGTACAGGCGGGGTTGTCTTTGTTCTAGGTCTAGTGGACTGTACAGTCTAGGACCGAAAACCCCTACAATAAAAAACACCAACACAAAGTTTCTCGACTCAAGAGAACTACGTAAGCTTTGAATTCTCCATCGCACCGGGAGATACGTAGGAGCGGGTCACATCCCGTCAAGCACACTTTTAAAAAAATAATAAAAAGATTCTTCTTTTCCCCCGTTTTCAAAAACCTTTTCTCAAATAAAAAAGAAGTAGAACGAATTGTTTTCAAATCAACTCTGTCAAAACCGCACATCAAGTTAAAGGTTCCCTTTCGGTAGAAAGGAGGTGTGGGGTGCTAATACCTTCCCCACACCTAACCGACCCCCGAACCTACATCTCTAGTTTTCAAAGGACCACCCGCCTTAAAAAGGACCCTTTTTCAATGTTTTGGTCCCTAAATAAAAAATGTTGATGGCGGCTTCACAAATTTTCACGTTGTACGATGAAAGGTCCAATCCGGATTTTTCGGGGTGCAACAGCGACCTACGTTAGAAACAAACCAAATAGTGGATATGTCTGTCAGTTGTCTTTTAACTCTATTTGGCACTCTCTTAGAGCACATAGCCTTGGACTTTGTCAAGTTCACTTTCAATCCAGAAGCCAAGCCAAAATCATCAAGAGTTTCCATCACCACCTGAACTTGTTGAGTGGTAGCCTCACAGAAGAGCAACACATCATCAGCAAACAAAAAATGTGTCAAACTCGGTCCATTTTTGGAAACATGAACTGGCTTCCAAGCCCCAATATCAACCTTATTTTGAATAGACAAAGCAAGCTTCTCCATACACATAACAAACAGATAGGGAGATAGGGGATCCCTCTGACGGAGACCTTGTGATGGTCTAAACTTCTCAGTAGAAGCGTCGTTCCAAAGAATAGACAAATTGCTAGCACGAACACAACTCATGATAAGGGAGACCGTAGCCATGGGAAAACCAAAATCCTGCAAGGTTAGTTCAAGAAAATTCCAGTTTAATCTATCATATGCTTTCTCTAAGTCAATTTTAAAAGCTAGCGTACCTTTTTTAGAGCGAGATGCATGCATATAGTGGATCACCTCTTGAGCAAGAATGACATTATCAGTAGTTCCTCTACCTAGGATAAAACTGCTCAGGAAAGGGCCAAGGAGCTCATCTAAGAAAGGTCGAATACGATTAACAAGAACTTTTGTGATGACTTTATAGATCACATTACAGAGACTAACGGGTCTGAATTTTCTGAGACTCTCCAAGAGAATGATATGGCACCTCAATAGAATGTCTCGAACCGGTAAATGATTAATAAGCAAACGCCATAAAAAATTATTAATAGTAAAGAAAAGTGTTTATTAAAAACAAAAGACATTCATGAAAACAAATATAAAAAAATGATTATATCTACAATGTGTTACATTTACCTGTAAGAAATAAAAATAACAAAATTGTATCAATAACATATCATGTTTACCCATCAAAACTCAAAAGAAAGATAAAAAAATATTTATGAAAAATAAAATATCCATTTATAATGGTAAAAATATTTTTCCGTCCAATATTTTAGAAATGAGTAGTTTGGTATTTTCGGTAGTGATTGAGTTGATTAAATAGCTGTTGATAGTTAATATATAGACATTGCAAATAGTTGATGATTAGTGTTTTGATTAAATATATGTTAGATAGTAGATATGTGGATTAATAAAATGAAATGTGGAGGAGAGGGGGACAGAGTGTAAAAGAATGGATTTTAAATGTGATGAGATAAAAAATTTGGGAGATGATGGGAGAAAGTGAAACCCACAAATATATAAAGTAAGGTAAAATAATGACGAGTTTACAAATTTGCTCTCAAAAAAGCAAAAAACTAAATGGGTAATTTGGTAATTTGATCAACCATTTATTTTCTTAAATAGTTAGTTGATTGATTAGTTGATCGATGATAAATAGTTAGTTGATGATTGATAAATACTTAGTTGATTAGTTGAAGTGTTTTGAATATATGAACACAACCACTCATGCAAATGCACCGATCTCTTTTTTTTTTTTAAGATGTTTTTGGTGTGCAGTTTCGACTGGCTTTTGTCGATGACTAATCTATGCCGGGGAACCTGGCTGGCCAAGAGTACCCGGTTATGTCAGCCTGTGTGGTTCTCCCCTCCCAACAGAGTTTTTTCCACACCCAATATTCAAATCCGAGACCTTGGGATGAGATACAAGTCCAGTTACTACTTTTGGTCCAACCCTTGTTGGTGCACCGGTCTCTTGCTATAGATTACTTTTAAAATGTATTAATTTTTTATGATGAATTAAAATGCATTAATTTGCCTACATTAGTGCATAGGCTAATGATTTTTTTTATCAAAGGGAAAACGATATAAAAAGAAAAATAGAACAGAAAGAAATAAATTCTAAGATGCTCTATCCCCATAACATTGGTTATAAGAAAAGGCGAAACCGTTGTAGGATAAAGAGACACATGATCACCATAGTATATATTAGTTTAAAACTTTGCTAAACAATCAGTACATGAGTTGCCCTCACGATGCATGTGAACAAAATTCAAATTCTCAATCCTTGAGAGAAAATGATTTGATGTAGGAAATAATAGAAGCATAGGGGTTGGTATCTTCAAGCTCACGAGCAATCAACGATAATGCGGTTTTGGAGTCTGATTCACAAATAATAAACCTATAACTGTTGGACAATGCTAAGTTAAATACCTTGGCAATTACATGGAGCTCTGCATTTAAGTTAGTAGCAATGCTACAATTTCCCAAAAACCAAGCAACCAACCATATGCATGATCCTGAAGTAATTTCCCATAGTCACTACGGTCTGAGTTACTAATGGAGTTTCTATAAAAATTAAGTTTAACACAATTGCTAGTAGGAGGAAGCCAACGAACCAACCTAGGAGGACGAGTAGACACCCTAGCAAACAAAAATTGAACAACATCATTAGAAAGCTATTTAGCTCTATTAAGAATCTTCTAAGTTTCTCATTTTGCATCATTGAAAAAACTTCATCATTTCAAATCATCCAAAGGAACCAACAACAACAGATAAAGATAATGCATTGGTCACTGCGGATTACTTTAAATAATACTATTGATTATTGATTAATTTTGTCAAAAGTAAATTAGTGATTAATTGAGAACTGTTGTGGATACTGCATACGAGTTTTGTCTGCTATCGCTGATTCCAATATGTATGATCACAATACATACTACTATTCATGGCAGTGTCTGTGTGAGTACAGATAAGGGGAAAAGCAGTTTTGCTTTCTAGTTTTTATCGCTTTTACCCGGGACGTTAAAAAGTTCATAATCAACAACTCATCATGGACCATATTCTTACTTTATCTCTACTTTTTATGGAGGAGAATGTTGGCTTGAATAATCAATCATTGTCAGACATTTACTGTTTAATAAAATGAATAAAAGAGTTGAGACAAATCTAAATAGAATCATAATGTTATACTAGTATAGTGTAATTCAATTATTGAAAGCATAATAAATTTTTACAAAAAAAATAAAATAGAGGAAAAGACAGAAAGTGCACTTCAGAACAAACCAGTTTGGCTTACATTTTGGTCTTTGTAAAAACAAACCCTTTTCTCATCCACATTCTTCTCCCTTATTCTTCTCTCTCTCTCCTTCACACACACTCCTAAAATTTCCACAGCTAACTAGGAAACTATAACTGTGCTTAATTAGTTTCTTTGAAGCACACTTGGTGATGCTAGTTGCAAACTAGCTATAGATTTGGAGGAGTAAGTAGGTTTAATTTGAATATACAATATCCATCTTGAGATCTATATATATATATATATATATATATATTCACCTTTTTCTTACCTTTTTCATCTTTTTTATTCTCAAGAATCTAAGAGGTTGAAAAATATAGGTCAGATCCATTCATAAGGTGGCTTTTTCAGTGTAAGCAGACTTTAGCTAGCTGTAAGATCTCAGAAATTCTTGTCCCTTTTGGTGCAAAAAAGTTGATCTGTCACAAACATATATAGAGTTTGCTTTTCTCATCTAATTTAACATCTATATACATATATAGAGTAAGAGATGATGAAAGGTTTTGTAGTGGATGAAAATATGTCAAATTTGACTTCTGCTTCAAGTGAAATAAGTGCTTCTTCAGGAGCTAGGAATGAAAACTGTTCTCTCTATGCTCAACACTCAGCTGCTTCAACAAATTTAGAATCACAGCCTAAAAGGAAGAGAAGTCTTCCAGGCCAACCAGGTAATAATATATCAGAGAAAATTACAATTATTACACCATTTTTTTAATTACTTTTATTTCATTGTTTTTATATAAGCTTCAATTATTAGTACAAAAATCAAATTTCATTTCCTGAGCCTACTTCTTTTGTTAAACATGTCTTTGATGCGAATTATTCATCTTAGTTCCAGATAATTATATCATCCGAGAACCTGACTAAAGTGATGTCTCTCTTTTTAACCTGTTTTTTCATCTACAAAAACTCAAACTCAAGATTGTTTAAGGGATCGGTCAAGTTACACTCAGAACCATTTCTTTTTGTGGAAATTGAATATCCTCCGCGCGTAACTGCAGAGAGACTAATCCCTTGAGTAGAGTAGTATACTCGAGCCAACTTAATCTAGGTTATATAATTAGTATTTTAAAAAATGTTTTACAATTTAATGTATATAATGTTGTGGTATAATTATGATTATTTTTTTTACTTGGTTTTGTTCAGACCCCGAGGCTGAAGTGATAGCATTGAGTCCCCAGACATTATTGGCAACAAACAGGTTTATTTGTGAGATTTGTAACAAAGGTTTTCAAAGAGATCAGAATTTACAGCTTCATAGAAGAGGGCACAATTTACCATGGAAGCTAAAAAAGAAAAACAGCAAAGAAATTATAAGAAAAAAAGTATATGTTTGTCCAGAACCAACATGTGTTCACCATGATCCATCAAGGGCACTTGGGGACCTTACTGGAATTAAAAAGCACTTTTTCAGGAAGCACGGTGAGAAGAAGTGGAAGTGTGAGAAGTGTTCTAAGCGTTATGCAGTTCAATCGGATTGGAAAGCTCACTCCAAAATTTGTGGCACTAGAGAGTATAAATGTGACTGTGGAACCATTTTCTCTAGGTAAGCAATAAGAATCTGATAATTAGTTTTAATTGTACGGTAGTAGTATTTTAAATCCCAATGAACAAATCATGGCATGTTTTTTTTTTCCAAAGTCCAAAAAGATGAAAAGAGAGATAGAGAGAGTACGTAGAACAGTGAAAAGCATGCTTAAAATTAGAACAGTATTTATATTTTGCATTAAATTACCATTGGTAATTGTTGTGAATACAATGTGACATTATGACATGCAAACCTTCTTTTGAGAGGAAAGTGACATATATAGTACATCAGTTGATCAAATCAGCTTACTTATTACTTAGCGAACTATTTATAAACAAAAAAAATGTAGTTTTAGGTTTATTAAATAATTGCATTAGTTATTCAATAAGCTTAAAATTGCATTTTGTTGCTTACAAATAAGTGCGGAGGGAGTATATCTATAAAGTTATAATTTTTAAACATCTTTTAATTTTCTCTCTCAGCAAAGACCTCTTTGTGTGTGTTTGTTTTCACGTTGACACACGGTTAAATGTGAGTTTAACCTGTAGAGTTGCATCAAACGTGAGTTTAGTGGTTGGAATTAGTAAGCTATACTTGAAACCTTGGTTCTTTGTGATTAATAAATTCTCTTTTGCCTTTCACAACAAACCACTTTTACTAATTACAGTTAGTTACTCTACAATTTTATTAACTCTTATCCTACAAAGACAAATGAGTCCAAAAAAATTATTTTAATTTTGAAAATCATTCTAATTTTGCTTGATGGATAACAATTTTGTCAGAGATATGTATTGAAAAGTAAATTAAAGAGCACGTGCACATAAATTCCAGAATACTACCAAGAACATCAAAATAATGACAAAAAACATTACAATTTGAGTTAAAATTATTTTTATATATTGTTTTGAATTTTTAATTGTGCTTAAGAGACAATACTACTACAAGACATCAAAATAATGACAAAAAAACATTACAATTTGAGTTAAAATTATTATAATATTGTTTTGAATTTTTAATTGTGCTTAAGAGACATTAATTATTCATGTAAGAATTATTCTGTATTATAAACACTATTAAAAAATGTGAATTTATATCGGGAAAATTAATGACAAGACAATGCGAAATTCATCTCCAATTCTCTCACTAAATTTTGTGTCGCCTAAATTAACGACGAATTTCAAATTTTCTATCACTAAATAGTCCTTAATGTCTGACTTTTGTGTTTATTTTTTTGTGATTGCAGGAGGGACAGTTTTATCACTCACAGAGCCTTCTGTGATGTTTTAACACAAGAGAGTGTTAGAGCAATGACACCAATGAATCCTCTACTTCAATTTCATAACCATGGTTTCCAACCACCATCACTAAAAAAAGAACAAGAACATTTCAATTTTAGACAACAATTTCCACCATGGTTGGCTAGTTCATCATCAATACTCCCAACCCATTTGAACCACTCCTTATTGCACCATCATGAAAACCCTAACCCTACAACATTGTTATTCAATTCCTGTACTACTACTGCTACTGCTTCACCTCACATGTCGGCCACTGCTTTACTTCATAAGGCATCACAAATAGGTGTAACAACAACAGTGAACAAAACTGAACCATCTCCTATGTCAAATTCTAGTAGTAGACCCCACTATTTAATACAAAATCACGTGCCAGCTGAATTGTATAGTAATAGTCACTCATCTTCATCTGTTTCTAGAATGATTATGCCTTCACGTGAAGAAATAGGGACTAGTTTTTCTAATTGTTTGGCTTCTTATGGAAATAAAGCTGCTATAAATTCTGATAATTGCTTTGAAGAAAGTGCTGCTGATCAAGCATCTTGTATTTTGCATGATGTGATGGGTGGGTTTGAGAGTTCATCATCATTTGAAGGTGTTAATGCTATGACTATGAGGGGAATGTTTGATACTCAAAGAGATGATTTAGATAAGGGTGGTGTCATTACTGCCAATGATGAAATGACAAAGGATTTTCTGAGTCTTGGTGGATTTTCTTTCAATATGTCTGGGATTGATCCTTTGGATTCTTTATCATTTGCCAAGCAAAATCAGAATCAAGCACCTTGGCGAGGATAATCAGGTTTGTAATACTTTTTTTAAATGACAAAATGTGTATATGATTAGATTTGTTAAAAATATTAGTAGGCAAGAATTGAACACTTCTTCCTCTTTATCACTTCACTCTTTAACTCTAGCACCCCAACCACCAAGTCAACCTTGATTATATTCGGTCAAGTAGTGTAGCTCGTTGGTTCAAGTCGAGGACATCTTTCACGGGTATCCAGGTTCAAACTCAGTATACAGCATTCACAATCCTCATTTTCCTATATGTGGCTATTGTGCCTAGAGCTGGCAAAATGGGCCACCCAGCCCGCATCGACCTGACCCACATTGGGCTTGTGCTTCTATAGTCTTGGCCGAAAAGCCCGAGTTGCAATTCAGGCTTAACCTTTTGGCTCAAGCCCAGTCTTATAGTTTTCTATTAGGGTCGAGCTTAAGTGCCTAAAAGTGTATTTCATTTCTAATTAAGTGTCAATTAACACTTCATGAATGAAGAGGAAAATTTGTCTTACTTGGATTGTGCGACATAGATAATTTGCCACGTAGGTAGTTGACCCATTAATTTTTGTTTTTTTTGTTTTTGTCCTTTATCTTTTTAAAATTGTTCATGTAAGCATCTTGACTTATCAAAATATACTTAAAAGATGTTATGTTGCACTAATATAAAAATAAAAAAATGATATTGAATAACAAATTAAAAAAAGCCGAGAATTAAAATAGAATAAAAGTGACAAAAGCTAAATTTGCATTGATGATCATTGTTAATAGATGACGAGGTACCTAAACCAGTCACTACAAAGGCAAAAAAATTGGTTCTCCCCTATATCAAACCAAAATACTTCATTGCATTCTATTAATTATTGGCTTTTTTTAACTTGTTATTCAATTGTCAGTTTTTAATTTCTATATTAGCACAATAGAACAATTTTCAATTATCATATTTGTAATGACACAACCAACGTACTTACATGATCAATTATATATGTCACTATCTGTGTGATCTATAATATTTAAGAGTACACTTAATGAAAGGATAATTTTAACTGACTATAAAAAGATAAAAGACCTAAACTAACATTTTAAAAGATAAGGACATAAACAAATGATTTAAAAGAGATAAATGAGGTGAATAAAATTTTTAAAAAATATAAAGGATGAAAAATGAGTCTTTATTTACAAGTACGAAAAAGGAGTCTAATAACATAGTCAACTGCTTACGTGACAAATTATTCATGTCACAATGTCACACTATCCACGTAAGCTATAATTAACAGTCACTTAACAGAAGAACCATTTTAATTAACTATTAAAAGATAAAGAACATAAAAGAATATTTTTAAAAAAATGATGAAAAAAAAGGTGAAAGATTAAAAAACAAATGCATATTTTAGTCAATATGAAAATAACATTTTGAGTGTTTTTATTTTCATTCAACAATCTATATTATTGTATTACTTTTTAACTGTTTATTTTTATCGTAGCCATGCAGGTTGGAAGAGGAGAGAAGTTGGTGAAGTTGGTGTCAATGGCAAGTTGACTAAGGAGGAGGAGGAAAAACAAGCAGAGCCAAGTCGATTTATGACAACCTAAGAAAATTAAATCATTGCCAAGAAGCTTGGGAAGTAGTAGATCGTTGGCGTTACTTTTGAATCACTTTATCAAATGTTGTAGGCCATGCAAGCCTCTACCAAAATAACTCCTACTCTAGCTAGTTCCACCAAAAGATGTTAATGTGCGATTGCGAAAAACGCAATTTATGCATCCATTTCATGTTGAGAAGAACAATCTTCTTTATAATTTTGGTTTTTTGATGTCATGAACGGGGTTAAATAGCAACTAATTACAGCTTATATACTGGTGCAAAAACATTCCAAATGTTACATCTTAATTTTTCGGAACGAGATCACGTATTATATCTGTTAGTTCGAGTAGGTTCCCAGGAAAGAGAGATGGGTTACAATGGACACGCTTAAGTACCAAGTCTTTTCTACCCAGAACTTTTCCCAAACAACACTATCTTTCAAAAAATATCAAGCCGGAGAGATTACTGGGATGAGTCGCGGACTAGGTCGCTCTCTTTAAGACGTTTCGTGGCACTACTGAAAATTGTGCAAGCAGGCTATCAACCACGACGTCCCCAGGATAAAACAGCCAGTCGAAACTGCTACGAAATTTCACTGCACCGTGAAAATTCGCTCTTAGAGATACAACCTCAATATGTTTATGAAAGCACTCTTTAGAAAATCAGCTTGGAAATGCTTCAAGTTTTCTAGAGAAGAAGAAGAAGAAGAAGAGACGGTTTAGAGAGAAGAGAGAAAAGAGAAAAGTTGGAAGTGCATCAACTTTTGGTGTGAGTAAGAAGTAAAGTGAGGGCTCCTTTTATAGGTGAGGATGAGGGAGGGATCCGTCGGAATCAATTAAAAAGCCAACGGCTCTATTGAGAGAGAAAAACCGTTGCGAAATAAATAAAAAGTGTTACATTTTTTACTTGGTCAACGGTCAAATGGTCAACCGAATTAAAAAAAATTATTTTTCGGAAAAAATAAATATACACTACAAAGCCCAGCCCGACCGACAGACAGCAGCGGCGCGCGCGTGGTGGTCACTCTGTGTGTGTCCTCTCCCATCCATAAAATTGGACACCCCTTGGTCGTTAAGTAATACGTGATCATTCTCTCCGTCTTTGTTGAAATCATTTGTTGTCTTTGTTGAAATCATTTGTTGTTATTTGTCGGTAGTCACTCTTTTTTTGAAGTTAATAAAGAGTTTAATTTTTTTTTTGGTTTGTAAACGAAGTGGCAAGTGCCACTAGAAACTCACGCACACAACTGTGAGGTCTCAAGTTCGAACCCGGGACATGATATCCAACCTAGCAATTTTGGCATTTGCCAATTGAGCTAGGCCTTACGGATTATAAAGAGTTTAATTTCTATACACCATCAATGAATAAATATTTTACACATACCCAAAGAATGTTTGATTACGTCTTTTAACGAGTAAGACAAGTCATGTGTTTTTAAACTTATTAAATGACGTAACAATAAATCATTACTTGCATGTGTAAAATATTTTTCCACCAACATGTGCAAAAATTAAACTTATTGGCAAATATGTACTAACTACATCAAAATGGATTTAAATGATCGTGCTGTAAGCGTAAAGGGTTTAACATTGTCAACCAATCATAGTCATCTTAAAAGTCTCGCAGAGCACCTTTTCATATCCGTTGATAATGTAATTGTTTTTACACTTACAAGAGATATCAACTAAACTCATATAAATTACATAGGAGTTTAATATTATCAAAAGTAGCATCCAAATTGCAACATCGTTATGTGGAGAAGGTTGAAGTTAAGTGAGATCCTCCAGGCTTTTCTAAGAAGATTGGGTATTATGACCATAGGAGTTTAATATCATCAAAAGTAGCGTCCAAATTTCAGGTTTTTCTAAGAAGATTGGGTATTATGACCATTAGGTTGCTAATCTTTGGGGAATTCTCACAAGCTTGCAACTTTGTCATTCTAAAGGCTGGGACAAAGTTCTTGTTATGATGGATGGCAAAGTTGTGTGTGATATATCCTTGGCTCAGATTGGTCGCCTCAAGCATACACTAAAATAATTGTTTAGCCGATCTGAAATCCGCTCCCCTAGTGTTAGAGAAATCCGCAAGCTCCTCAAGCAAGTAATACTAAAATAATTGTTTAGCCGATTAAAGCTGTTTTTACGAACCAATCATGAAAAGCAAGCAATAATAATTTGCCACATAGTATTCGTACAACTTTCGTTATGTTTTTTCCGTTACACACAGCAATGTTCTTTCTTTTGCACTGCGTGTTAGGGTATGCAGAATTTCACCTTTCCTTAATTAATCTGTGATCTCACACAATACAATAAATCAAATTGAAAATTCGGTTGCTTGATTTGCAACGGTATTATCAAAGTACCCTATTAGATGGGCGATTTTTGTGTAGAAAGGAGAATCGTGATAGGAAACTACCATGGAGAAAACCTTGTGGGGATATTACATGATGCGTCTTCAACTTCACTTGTTATCGTTTGCCATGGCTTCCAATCTTCCAAGGTTATCTTCCTCTTCAAGTTTTAACATTTAAGTTTAATGTTCAGTTAAATGGTTACTTTATAAATTACGTTTCAACATTCCAGTTGTTACTTTACTTTTTCCAATCTATACCATCATACGAGTAGTTTATCATCTATTCTAATTGATTTAAGGTGTGTTTGGATGTAAAAATCGCATTAGAGGTTATGTAAATAAGCTATAAAGAGCTTTGTTGTTGGTAGGTCATAAGCTATTAACCAAACACTTGTAAAAATGGTTAAGTTATGAGATATACCTGTTTGAATTGGCTCGTTTGACCTTATTTACTAACATAAGCACTTGTGAAACTGTTTGGAAGAGCTTATGGAAACAACTTATGACATGTCTATATGAATACAGTATAACTTTACTTTCTCAGATAATCTTTTATTGTAGAAATAGCTTATTACATAAGCATTTATATGATAACCGTTTAATTAAGCTATTTATCTGAACAGGGAAGTAGCCTCTTCTAATAGCCCCTTAAATTAATGAGTGGATGGGAGATAACAGTGAATAAAAAATCTGATTGGATGATTTATGATAATCCTGAAATTCTTCCACCTCTAATTGGGGGAAATTTTCAAACAAATTAAATTATGCAGTTATTTTTTCATCACTATATATTCAGTAGTACATAATGTATCAGTCCCGAGTATACAGCTTGAAACTTGTTGCTCTGAACTAAAGGGTTGGTTGATTTTATGTCTAGGAAAGGATCCCCATGGTTCACCTTGCTGCTGCTTTGGAAAAAAGTGGAATCAGTGCCTTCCGTTTTGATTTTGCAGGAAACGGGTAAGCTATTTAATGAAAAAGGGCATTAAATGAATTACTAGTTGATTTAGGGAGGGAATATGAACATTTCTTTTCTAGCTAATTTAATTTGTTTGAAATGATATGTCTTTTCTTTATCAGTTATTTATTCTTTAGATCTTTGTGGTGACTTGAACTCCAAGAATAATCAGTAAGCAGAGTTTACAAACTTTTGTTCATGTTTATGTGTGTATGATATGGATCTTGAAATTGTTTATTTATTCTTTTGCAGCACAAGAAATTCAATAAAACAGAACATAATAGAACAAAACAGTTTCTTCTATCCCATTTTGTCTGCATTCCAAGCATTACCTAAGGGATCTTCATTAACCAAAAGGCAAAATACTTTCATAGAACCAACTCTCATAAAAGCTTTTGCAGTTAAGTGAAGGTTCACAAATGACTTTATTACATCTCTAACATATTCAAACAACAAGATACAGATGAAAACTTCAATGGAGCAAAGCTTTTAGTCCCGCAAAGAATATCTGTTGGGGAAATATCTTAACTAGATCTTGTGCTTTATGCCCAACAGAATCTGAGTGACCTCTTATCACAAAGCATTTGCTGTGTCAAAGAAACCTCCTTAGAGATCCAAGTGTACTTTGCTACATACCAAACACACCATGTAGTAGCATAGATTGCAAATTGCCATGATAGTTTTTTTCATGTCCCATTACATGAAAGTAGTATGTGGTTGCCATGATAGTTTGAATTATTGATTCGTTTTCTAATAACTCATTATATTGTTTTCTAGGGAAAGTGAAGGTTCATTTCAGTATGGTAACTACTACAGAGAAGTTGAAGACTTGCGTGCTGTAGTCCAACACTTCCGTGAGGTGAAATATGAAATTACAGCAATTGTTGGTCATAGTAAAGGTCAGATAGTGTTAAGCTTATTATATGAAACTGAATTTAGTATTGGACTACACAGACAACTTATATAGAATACTTTGGTGGCAGTTTGAATTTGTAGTGTAAAAGATTTTGGTAAATAACTGTTTCTCCAGCTTCTCTGTAATAAAGACTATCAACATTCTAAAACATATGTTACTTTAAGTGCATGGGTTAATGATAGAGGTCAGACTATTAAGTAATGTCGAATCAGTGAAGGCAAGTTTTTGAAATTGTGTTCCTTGCTGAGAGGAAATGTGGAAATACGGAGTGAATGATTGGATCTTTATTTGTATTTTCATTTCTATGGAGTTTCATGTGTTGGTGTCGCTATCTCAAGTATTGAATGTTTAATTTTAGATTAATGATTATTTGTACAAATACGAAAGCCAGGAAACAAAGCGGCCAGCCTATTTCTTTTAGTGTGTTCCATGTTTTGTTAGTTTATTTTGTACATTTCGTTTCGTACGAAATAGCATTGCTCTTAATTTTATAAGGACTAAGTTATAATTGAAGTAAGTTGAATCAGATTTTGGTGTAGCATTGATCTATTGGTAAATATGAAGGAGAATTGTCCAAGAGATGGTTTGGACATGTACAATTTATTGGTGAAATATTTAGAAATTATTAGAGAATATTGATTTTAAAAAAATTGACCAAGTTCATATAGATTAAACTGAGTATGCAATTGTACACTTTTAATGGAGAATATAAATATTTAGAAATTATTAGAGAATATTGATTTTAAAGAAATTGACCAAGTTCATATAGATTAAACTGAGTATGCAATGGTACACTTTTAATGGAGAATATAGTCTTCACTAGGTTTGCAAGTATCTGGAATTGAGGTTCTATGTGAATGTGATAGGATTTTCCCTATACAAGTCTCACAAAATCCTCAATTTGTTGTGTAATTCACACTCATTATAATGGTTTCTGCAGGGGGTAATGTGGGGCTCTTATATGCCTCAAAATATAAGGATATTCATACTGTTGTCAATATTTCTGGCCGGTTTAACCTAGCAAGAGGCATGGAGACTCGCTTGGGCGAAAATTTCATACAAAAGATCAAACAAGATGGATTTATAGATGTTAAAAATAAAAGAGGTGAGCTATCAAATGTAAATTTGAAATCTATTCATCTATCAAACAATGTTGTCAATTTACTTCAACTAATCTGATTGACTTATATCTCTTCATATGTATGTAGGAAAGATTATGTATCGTGTTACTCAAGAAAGCTTAATGGACCGTCTAAATACTATAACGCATCTCTCCTGCATAGAAATCCCTGAAAGTTGCAGGTAAGGTTTGTGATTACATCTAATCTAATAGTAACATATATCTCTTCAATTTAAAATGTTGTGAAATCAAAAGTTTGGTGCTACCATTAATTACTATTTACCAGTCACTTGATCAATGTTGAAACAGAGTGTTAACAGTTCATGGATCCATGGATGAAACTGTACCAGAAGAAGATGCTTTCGAGTTTGCTAAGTTCATATCGAATCATGAACTGCGCATCATAAAAGGAGCTGATCATGAATATTCTTGTCACCAAGATGAATTGAGCAGCTTAGTTTTGGAATTTATCAAGGTTCATAATGATGAAGACAAAGATACATCTAAGCAGACACAATTTAGAAGAGTAGATAATCCTATCCATTCACGGTTCTAGTTCTTGCATAATATGAGGATCCAATGCCACACCTCATTTTAAACCATTCTTACAAATAAAATCACAGCCTTGATGAGTAAAGATGAACAAACTCTAGTCCAATTTAAACGAAGTGTGATCAACAGTTGCACATCTGACAAGGAATGCTTCATCAGTAGTACCAGGTTGTCAATCTAACATTAAACTCGTGTTGCTGCTGTTATAGGTTTTTGCTCTTGCATTTACTGCAGATCTTGACAGCACACGGCACATCTGGTAAATAGAAAACATATGAAGTACATATATGATTGAATTTTTGTCGTCACAAATGAGCAGTTACACATATTTAGGCTGTTTGTTAAAAATTAGCAGATAACAGATAAACTAGTTAATAGTGGATGAGCTGATAGCAGATGGGCTGACAGCGGATTGATTTTAAAGTGTTTGGTAAAATTAGCAATTGAATTAGCTTATAAATATAAAATGACATAAACAGACATTTGTAACTAATGTTTAAATGTGAGCGAATATTTATTTAATAGATGATAGATGGGGAATATTTATTTTATAAGCTCAAACATTACTTCAATTAGCGGTTTAAAAAAATGGTATAAGCTACTAGAAAATGTTATAAACTAGTAATGCCAAACATTTACGAAAAGCTTATCCGCTAAGCTAGTGTATTGGCATTGCCAAATAGGGCCTTACTTTTAGTCGGACCTTTGTATTCTCTTTAGGTAAATTATCAATGCAAATATTCCAAAAATGAATTCAAAAAAGATTATGAAAGTGCAATGCTTCTTGGAAATGGATTTCTTGTATTCTGGAATCCTGAAGTGAGAGGATTCCGGCCATCTAGGATCAGACGACTCACATAACATGCTGATTTTGTTTTTTTTCCTTAAAAGTATTTGTAATACTAAGCTTGGAATCTGGATTGCTCGATCTTTAATCCAAGAGCCACTGATACATTAACTACATGAATGCAATGTTTCCTAGATGCGGAGAATTTGGATCCCTGCTTCTCACGCCTCCCAAATAGGATTATTTGGATTGTGATAGAAGAGGGAGAGCAATGGAATGAAATTCGAGCTTTTTCCCACTAACGAGAGTTTGATGAATGATAAACTCATTGTTTTTTTACTTGTATAAATTGGATATTCCTTAGGCTTTGCAAAGATTAACACTCCACGTTGGGGTCGTACAACATGGGCGACAAAGCACTTTTCAAAAGTTGTAAGCAACCTTGTTACTTTTACAAGGCTTTTTTTTTTATCGGACCCTCGCAGGCGACTTACGCAGTGTCCCAACGCTGTGAACGAAGAACTAATCTGCGTTCGCTACAAGGCTTGTATTCACGCTTGAGACCATTGGAATTAGAAATTAAGTCTTATATCTACTCTCTTTTTTCCACATCTCCTATATTAGAATTAGAAATTGTGAATCAATAGTTGAAAAGTTTTTAAAAAAAAAAAGCATTTTAAAATTGAAACAAATTTAATATAAAATTATCTTTTTACACACAGTTTCAATATCTATGAAATGAAAATTAATTTTTAGTCATTTAATTTTGTTTATAAATAATTATAATTTTATATTTATCTATTTTGGCCTCTCTCAAGCTCCTCATTCCTCATCGTCGTCGATCTCTACCTCGTCGTTCCTTCATGTCTGTATCATTGGCGGCCCTCCCGAGCTTTTTAGTCAAGATCCGCCACTTTTGATGAGTGCTTACTCTCTTTAGTTCTTATTGACATCTTTAACATTATAAAATTGTTTTTCTTACTTCTACAAATTGTAAGATTCTTTCTTACTTGAACTCTAAAAAATGGTAATTCAAAAAATTTGTACTCATGACATACTTGTACGTGGTATCATTTGGGGTCTAATATATAAATATATGGTTGTTGTAGTAAAGTAAGAACTTATATTTTTCATTTTTTTTAATTATATTGAAATTTTTCCTATATTATTTCTCAATTTTCTACTATGTAAATATTAAAAAGAAAAGTTTTTTCTGTGTTTCATTGTAGAGTTTTTTGTTGTATATTTTTAATCTTTTAATCATGTTTATATGAAAATTTATATCAATTACATATATTTTCAAACAACATAAATTTTGAACTATTTTAAAATTAAATATCGATAAACATAAACCACGACGTGAGTATGGCAATGGCATGGTGAAGATATTTTGCTGAAAATGCGGATGGCATATTCTAAAAGAGTTTGTCGTGTACTATACTGTGACACCGCATATTCTGAATCTGAAACTATATGCGACAATGCCAGCAGCTCTTTAGTTGGATAATTAAAGTAAACTATACCAAAAACAAGTAATTTTTTACCTCACTCCAAGAAAACAAGTGGGGAATTGAACCCGGAATCCCTCGGATATAACTCCCTCCACTAAGTCAATCGCTTGAGGTTATCCTCTTGAGGTTATCTTCAAAAAATACTTACATAAATATGATTTTTTTAATAAGTGTTTAAAATGCGCAAAGGTCTTTTCTGTCGGTGCCATCTTCTCACCTAAAATTTTTAATAAAAAAAAAGTTTGATGGAATCCAGATTATTTTATTTTATTGCACCAAAAAAGACAGTTCTTTCAGTCACCCGATTGCTTGTCCCGTTTATTTTCATCCAACATTCCAATGTTTGCTTATGTTGGTAAACGCTAACCACCAATCAATTGCCCTTATCTTCTTGACAGCCAGCCTGTTATTTACAGCTAATAAGCTTTTCCATGGTAGAATTGGAAAAACCTGATTGCTGGTCAATATATTGGAGAATCAGAGACACTCAATTAACTTTTAAGAACTTTTTATGACAACTTTTATTTTTGGCGGATTCTCCCTCTCACAATTTTAATTTATGCTACTACTATGCATATACTATTTGCTGTCCTAATTTTTGTTTGTAAAAAATAGTGGATAAGTTAATTTATAGTAGGTGGATTGATAGCGAATAACGCAATGATATTTGAATCTAAGGGAAAACACATCTGAGAAATCCAGCATTTGCAAGAAGAGAATTCAATGGATTGAACATATTGTAGTGCAAGATGAGCAAATAGCAACCAAGTTCATATTTAGAAGGGTCGGATCTATTAAGGTTTTGTTTGGTAAAAGTAGCTGACGACGAATAAGCTAGTGGATGAGCAGCTAGTTGATAGCATATGTCTTAAATGATATAAAAAATCAAGATTTAAAATTGTTTTGTTTAATTTAAAAAGAATAGAGAAGTAATTTAAGAGAAATAATGAGGGATAAAAATGATAAAAACTGTGAGACGCTATACGCTATTCTCTAGCATTTCAAAAAATGCTACTTGAAATTGTGTTTAAAAATCGCTAAACACTACTCAAAAATCGCTAAACACTCGGGCTTATCAAACACGTATATTCATCATCTGTTAATCAAATTCACTATACACTGGAAAATGAGACTTCCCAAACAGAACTTAAAAAAGGGTGGGGGCAAATTCCCTCAGTGCCCTCAGTAATATATTTAATTAAATAAATTACACGATCTATAATTGTTCTTTATGCACACGGGAGGGAGATGAATTGGTGTGAGTGATTTTGAGTGTGGTATACTATCAACTGGGTGGAAAACAAATTGTTCTTTTCAGGGTGTGCAAAATAATTTTTTTGCCAAAATTATACCAGAGGACTTTAAGTTATTTATTTGTAACAAGTTGGCCCTTTAAGTTTTTTTTGTAACAAATATGCCCTTTTAGTGATTACTCTAGCTTAAGTATTTTGATGCAATGCTACTTTAAATATTGTGATTACTTTAGCTTATGTATTTTGATGCAACCAAACATATTTTGGTGTATTTTGATGTAATCAACGATATGACATTTTACTAAAAGGGCCAACGGTGTCAACGTTGGGTAACTTAAAGGGCCTATTTGTTACAAAAAAAACTTAAAGGGCCAACTTGTTACAAATAAATAACTTAAATGTCCTCTAGTGTAATTTTGCCTATTTTTTATAATGTGATTATTCTTTTCAGAGTGCAAAAGTACTGGGGGCTATTGACAGTTATAATTAAATTACTACTAAAAAAAACTATTAGCCTACATTTTTTAAACAACCATATTTGTAGAGCGAGAAATTGTGACTTTGAAATTGATGGATTTAAGTAGAACTGGCAAAATGGGCCGAGCCCGTCGGGCCGGGCCGGGTCGGGCTAGCCCGAAAAATAAGAGGGCTTGGACCGAAGGAATTGGGCCCATTTTTACATCCGGGCTTTTTAGCCCGGTCCGCCAAAGCCCGAGCCGGTGTAGGGCTAACCCGGTCGGGCCATGGGTAGCCTGCAGGCCCGTGAATTAAAAAAATAAATTGCATATTGCTGCCCAACCCAAAAAAATACGGTGCATGTGCAGCACATTCAAGCATTGGCCGCGTGTTTGAGACTAGAAGAAAACAATGGCGTTTTAAGCTCGCAATACTGTTGAATTGCATGATGATGCTACAATAATCCAAAGTCACTCTCAAAAGTTGAATAGAAGAATTGAACTAACTGATGCAAATAAAATCTACAAATATACAAAGAAGTTACTCATGCTGCCATGCATATGATTTTCTTTTTTAGACAAACGTAAACGGTCATGCATATATGTTTACTGATTACTATTTTAGCTTATTTCTAACAATTACATGACAAGTGGCTAAAAAATCGCGCATAATGTGGGCGGGCTAGCCCGAAAAGCCCGCAATCTGCATAGGGCCGGGCTTGGGTTGTACAGAGTGAGCCCGATTTTCAATTCGGGCTTTTTAGCCCATCCCTTAAAAGCCCGAGCCCAATTTGGGCCGGCCCGATACGGGTCGGGTAGCCCGTTTTGCCAGCTCTAGATTTAAGAGACAAAATATAAAAGAAAACGGAAACCAAGTAGTTAATAACCCAATTTAAAATAGGGCCGACCAGCATTACTTCTTAAAGTTCTTTTTCATGTTCTTGACCTTTCATGCGGGAGCACACAACCAATGTCGCTGCACCCAACGCTACAACGCAAATCACCGCAACACCCACTAAGTAATAAAGCCCAAAAAGAAAAGAAACAATGTTGTACCAGCGCCATTAAGAAAAGATGAATATCTAAACTCAAAACAATGAGAAGTGGATGCGTGAAAATGAAATATGAAACTTTCGATGGAAAAAATCGGGTCCTGCCGTAAGAGATGAGAGAAAAAAGTGTGTCTTCCTTCCTCAGAAGATCGAAGAAACACAGTAGATACATGGATGTGTGAAACGTGTTGCACATGCACCAAATGGGTGGATGCGTGGCTACCGAAGAGAGAAACGTGTTGGATATGAGATAGAAGAAAGATAGAAGCACGTGGAAGACAAAGAATAGGAAAACATGCATATTAAGATAGAGTGAAAATTCGAAGTGTAAGCTTAAGGTTGAAAAAAATGACTTCATGGAGTGCTGCTAGGGTTTTACACCATGCTTCCGTTTTAGGCCACACATTGCAAATCCTGCTAGCGGGCCATTCTTGTTCCCCAACGGGCCACTCTGGCGAAAAGCTACGCAACGTTTCTGACGCAGCCTGCCTGCCAGACCATACTTCTAGGCCTGAAGCGCTACCCCTGACGTAACGAGGAAACATCAGTCTGCATCGCTTCCAATTCCTGTGATTGTTTCCTCTGTGCGCGACAGATGAGTACGTCAGTTCTCTGCAGCACCTGTCAGGTCGCTGCATGCTTTTTTTGCAGCACCTGCGCCTGGCTCGGTTTTTCCTACAGCGTCAGCAATGACAAGCGAGGTTTTGTCTCTGTTTTCTGAGCTGATTACAGGTGGGTCCATCAAATCAAATATAATGATGAAAGTGTTAGATATTTGACTCATTGTAATAAGTGGCTGTATTAGTAAATGATATAACTGTGGCTAGTAGAATACTGTTAAGTGACTGTTAGACAGTTAAGCAAGTTTGTTAAGTGCACTTTGATAGTTAAACCAGATGTATAAAAGCAACAGTGTACATCAATGAAATTTTTCAGAAGTGCTAATTCATCTTTCTGCACTTAACAATTGGTACCAGAGCTCACTGAGAGCCTGGGAAAAGAAAATTGCAATTTTCAAACACAGAAAGAAAGAGAAAGAAAACGCAAGAAAACACTAAGAAGATCAACCATGGCGGATAACAAGCAATTCGCGCAACCAGCAGTTCCAAAGTTCGATGGGTTCTACGATCACTGGTCCATGCTCATGGAGAATCTACTAAGATCGAAGGAATATTGGAGTATCGTTGAAAACGGGATTCCGGCGTTGAACGCTACGGCGACGGCAGAAGAAATCAAGGCGGTAGAAGAGGCGAAGCTCAAGGATCTGAAGGCCAAAAATTATCTTTTCCAATCACTGGAGAGGAATCTTTTGGAGACGATCCTCAAGAAAGATACAGCCAAAGATATATGGGACTCAATGAAGCAGAAGTTTCAGGGCTCCACCAAAGTGAAACGAGCGCAATTGCAGACATGGCGAAAGGAATTCGAGATGATCATGATGAAAGAAGGCGAATTGGTGAACGATTTCTTCGCAAGGACACTAGCAATCGTGAACAAAATGAAACAACATGGTGAGAACATTCAAGAATCTGTTGTTGTGGAAAAGATTCTCAGGTCAATGACGGCTAGTTTCAATTACGTGGTATTCGCTATAGAACAGGCCAACGATGTCACGAGGATGACAATTGATGAACTTCAGAGTAGCATCTTGGTTCAAGAACAAAGAATGCGAGGTCAGAAGGATGAAGAACAGGCACTGAAAATATCCTATGATGGCAGAGCCTCTGCACGAGGTAGAGGACGAAATTCAAGAGGTGGAAGAGGAAGAGGCAGGCAATCCTGGAACAAGGAGACTGTTGAATGCTACAAATGCAAAAAGCTAGGTCACTATCAATACGAGTGTCCTGATTGGGGAGAGAATGCAAATTATGCAGGCTTCAACGATGAAGAAGAGGTACTTCTCATGACTTATCATAATTCTGGTAATTTGTATAGGTCTGATAGAGATAGAATCTGGTTCTTAGACAGTGGATGTAGCAACCACATGTGTGGTGTAAAGGATTGGTTTGTTGATCTTGATGGGTCATTTACAGAAACTGTGAAGTTAGGAAATAATTACAGTATGCAGGTTAAGGGAAAGGGCAGCATAAAATTGAGAATAAATGGATTTGTGCAGATTGTCACTGATATCTTTTATGTGCCTGAACTGAAAAACAATCTCCTAAGTGTAGGACAATTACAGCAAAAGGGGTTAGCAGTACTGTTTAAAAATGATATCTGCAAAGTTTATCATGATGAGAAAGGATTGCTTATGGTGTCTAAGATGGCTACCAACAGGTTGTTCTTGGTTGTTGCATCCATAGCTCCAACCAGGTGTTTACAAGTCAGTAAGGAAGATGAGTACAAACTCTGGCATCATAGGTATGGCCATCTGAGTTTCAGTGGTTTGAACACCCTGTCACAGAAGAAAATGGTGAAAGGTTTGCCTAGCTTTGAGGAACCACAAAGTGTATGTGAAGGATGTATGGTGGGGAAGCAACATAGGGATTCAATTCCTAAACACAGTAACTGGAGAGCCAGTAAAAAACTGGAGTTGATTCATGCAGATATTTGTGGTCCCATTGCTCCTGTATCCAATGGGAACAAGAGATACTTCATCAGTTTTATAGATGACTACAGCAGGAAGACATGGTTATACTTGCTCACTGAGAAGTCTGCAGCCTTTGATACTTTTAAAAGGTTCAAGGTAATGGTTGAGAAAGAGTCAGGATGTGAAATTGGATGCTTGAGGACTGATAGAGGAGGTGAATTCACTTCCAAAGAGTTTGATTCCTTCTGTGAAGAGAAAGGTATAAAGAGGCAACTCACTGCTGCTTACACTCCACAGCAGAATGGAGTTGCAGAAAGGAAAAATAGAACTATCCTCAATATGGTAAGGAGCATGCTGTCATCAAAAGGAGTACCTAAGACATTCTGGCCCGAGGCAGTCAATTGGACAGTTTATTTGCTGAATAGATGCCCCACATTTGCTGTAAAAGATGCTACTCCAGAGGAAGTATGGTCTGGTGAGAAACCATCAGTAAAACACCTTAGAGTTTTTGGCTGCATTGCACATGTGCATACACCCGATGTTCACAGGAAGAAACTTGATGATAAAAGCACAAAATGTATCTTCTTAGGTGTGAGTGAGGAATCCAAGGCATATAGGTTCTATGAACCTAATAATAAGAAGGTTATCACCAGCAGAGATGCTGTTTTCTCTGAGTTTGAAACCTAGAATTGGAATTCACAACAAGAAAGCAGTGACATTACAGTAGAAAGCCTTGATGAAGAAGAAGAAACTGCAGGTGGAAATATAGAAAACACTGTGACTCAAGACAATAGCAGTGAACAGAATGAAGCCACAGGAGGTGAAGCAGTAGCAACTGGTGAGATACAGAGCTCAAATGACAACAGTGCAGCAGCAGAAGCATCTGATACAGAGCAAGGGAGGAGAAACAGACAACCTCCTGTGATTTCTACATAAATGATGAGGCTGAAATGCTGAGTTTGGCCATCTTTGCTCCTGCAAGTGATCCACTTACCTATGAAGAAGCTGTAAAGGGAGATGTGTGGAGACAAGCCATGAAAAATGAGATAAGTGCAATAGAGAAAAATGAGACATGGGAATTGACAGAACTTCCACCACAAGGCAAGAAAATTGGTGTGAAATGGGTCTTCAAAACCAAGTTTAATGAAAATGGAGAAGTAGAGAAACATAAAGCCAGACTTGTGGCTAAAGGATACTCTCAGGAGTATGGCATAGACTATGATGAGGTCTTTGCACCAGTGGCCAGATGGGACACCATAAGAAGCATACTAGCACTTGCAGCTATTAGAGGTTGGAGTGTATTCCAATTTGATGTGAAGAGTGCATTTTTGCACGGTGAACTGAATGAAACTGTATTTGTTGAACAGCCACAGGGCTTTGTGAAGAAGGGAGGAGAACATCTTGTGTACAGATTGAAAAAGGCTTTATATGGCCTTAAACAAGCTCCTAGAGCTTGGTATAGTAAAATAGAGTCTCACTTTGAGAAAGAAGGTTTTACTAAATGTCCTTATGAACACACTTTGTTCATAAAACATGGTGAAAATGATAAGATTCTGGTGGTGAGTCTTTATGTGGATGATTTAATATACACTGGAAATTGTGACAGGCTGATTAATGAGTTCAGAAATTCCATGAAAAGAGACTTTGACATGTCTGACTTAGGTAAGATGAAGTTCTTCTTGGGAGTTGAAGTTACACAGAATGACCAGGGCATATTCATCTGTCAAACTAAGTATGCAAAAGAAATTCTTACAAGATTTGGCATGGAAGACTGCAGCACAGTAAGCAATCCAATAATTCCTGGAACTAAGTTGTCTAAACTGGAAGAGAGCAATGCTGTTGATGCTACAAATTACAAACAAATAGTAGGCAGCCGTACCTCACAGCTACTAGGCCTGATTTGAGTTTCTCTGTGAGTCTTATCAGTAGGTTCATGGAGACACCTACAGAAAAACACTTAATGGCAGCAAAAAGGATCCTAAGATACCTGAAGGGAAGTCTGGAATTAGGAATCTTTTATAGAAGGAATCAAAGGGAGGAATTGGTAGCTTATTCGGATAGTGACTATGCGGGTGACATTGATGACAGGAAAAGTACATCCGGATACATCTTCATGCTTGGCTCAGGAGCTGTTTCATGGTCCTCTAGAAAACAGCCAGTAGTAACTCTGTCAACTACTGAAGCAGAGTTTATCTCTGCTGCTTATTGTGCTTGTCAGGCTATTTGGCTCAGCAGAATACTTGAGATACTTGGCAGTAAGAATAAGGATGGAATAACACTGTTTTGTGATAATAGCTCAGCTATCAAACTCAGTAAGAATCCTGTGATGCACGGCAGGAGTAAGCACATCGATGTTAGATTTCACTTCTTGAGAAATCTAAGCAAAGATGGAACTGTGGAGCTAGTTCATTGCCCTACTCAGCAACAGCTAGCAGATATCATGACCAAGGCTGTGAAATTGGAGACCTACACCTACTTGAAGTTGAAGCTTGGACTGATGCTGCACTCTGAAGTTCTGAACAGATAATTGCAATTGTTTTTAAGCTGATTGTAGTGTGACAATGCAGCTTAAGGGAGGATTTGTTAGATATTTGACTCATTGTAATAAGTGGCTGTATTAGTAAATGATATAACTGTGGCTAGTAGAATACTGTTAAGTGACTGTTAGACAGTTAAGCAAGTTTGTTAAGTGCACTTTGATAGTTAAACCAGATGTATAAAAGCAACAGTGTACATCAATGAAATTTTTTAGAAGTGCTAATTCATCTTTCTGCACTTAACAGAAAGAATCTATTTAGCATTCAAAACCAGTCCTTTTTCCTAATAACTCGGAAGCGCCTATTGTTTCTACATGTGGCGTGAAAGCATTTTCTGAGATGCCGAGAGGTAAGCCTGAATCCTTTAATTTTAAATCTGGAAAATCTTTTGTTGATGTTTTACGAAATTCCTCTAGTTCGGCCTTGTTTGCCAATCATTTTAGCCATTTACCAAAACCTTGCATAAAAGGGGATGTTCTTGCTATTAAAATCTCCGAAGACGAATATTAGGATAGTATTGCTGAATGCATAAATATTTTATATGGAAGAATTAAAATCTCCGAAGACGAATATTAGGATAGTATTGCCGAAGACGAATATTAAGGAATTGAAGGATAAATTCTCTATTATGTGGAGTACTTCTTTTGAGCTGTCCCTGATTTCTCTTGGTAAGGGTTTTTATTAGTCTTCTTTTGCCTCTTCCGATGATTTGAGACGAGCATGGTCGCTTGGTTCTCGTGACTTGAATCCAGGTGTTCTGTATCTGTTTGCTTGGAAGCCCAATTTTGACCTTTTTTCTGCAAAGTAAACTAATGTTCAACGTTGGGTTAGACTACATGGTCTATCCAATGAATATTGGAGGCCAAAAATTCTTTTTGAGATTAGTGGTAGCCTTGGGGTTCCTATTGCTTTGGGTAAAGCCACTATGAAAAGGACTTTTGGTCACTTTGCTAGAGTACTTATGGGCGTTGACCCATAAAAAATGCAAGGTACTAGTGTGGTTATATCGATAGAGGAAAATAATGTTGCTTCAAGGGTATTAATAATATTGTTATATCGCCTGAGGAGATGGTTGAGGTTGAAAAAGAGTGATTAAAAGTATATTAATAAATTTATCTGTTTTTTAAGCTTCGTTTGGAAAGACCAAATTGCTAGCCGATAATAAATAAGTTTGTAGCAAATATTTGATAACTATATATAAGGTATAGTGTTTCTTCAATGGCTTATAGTGTTTTTCTATACACTACTTGAAATAGTATTTGAGCTTATGACTTATAACATTTTCATTTTTACCTCTTATTTTTAGCCTTATTACGTTAATTGTATTTACCCTCCATTAAATAAATATTATGTCTCATTTTTAAGCATTAATAAAAAATATAAATTTATTTTGTTTTACATAATTAATTTTGAGTTAAATAATTAATGGCGTATAAATATTTGATTAATGGCGTATAAATACTTGGTTAATGGCGTATAAAATGACTTGCAAATACTTGATTTATTCAATTCATTATATGGTTAATGATCGGTTATCCATTTTTTACATACTCCATCCGTTCCTTATTACTTGTCGCTTTTGGAAAAAAATTTGTTTCTATTTACATGTCATTTTCAAAGTCCAATGCAACATTTATTATTGTTTTGTCAATAATACCCTCAAATATTTATTGCAGAGAGAGAAATAGATGAAATGAGATAATAAATCATTAAGGGTATTATAGGTAAATGATAATTAATTTTATCAAAAGTAACAAAATTTATTGGTCTCATCGGTATGTGTAAAAAGCCAAAAAGCGACAAGTATATATGAACGGAGGGAGTAATTAATTTTGAGTTAAATAGTTAATGGCGTGTAAATATTTGATTAATTCAGATTATTAATAGCTGATGCAATATCAAAGTCATTAACCATAAAACAAACTAAATTAATTATATTTATAAATTACAAGTCATTAAGAACATGTTTTTTGATGGATTTTAAATAAAATAATTAATTCCATAAAAAATAGTAGGCTTAATTACACTTTTAGCCTACCTATCATGCAGACCTACCACAATTTTAGTTCGCAAATTTTTTTTCCACGATTTTAGCCCCCTCGTTTTCTCAATTTCTAAATTCATTTCCCCTCCCTAATTTTGCCAAACACTTTTGTTGACTTGTAACTCATAATCTTACTTGAAATGACACAATGTAACTCCAAATCACTTGTCATTCATTCGAAGTAAGATTAGTGAGTGACGAGTCGGTAAAATATTTGGACAAATTAAGGAGGGACAGCGTTTTAGAAATTGGAAAAGTAGGAAGACAAAATACGCGCGTAAAAAAAGTTTGAAGACTAAATTCATCAGTGAGGAGACAAAACGTGTAATGGAGTCAAAATAACAACTCATTTACTCCCTCCGTCCCATATTATATAACTTTCTAGCCAAAAAAAAAATTTGTCCCATAATACATGCTTTTTTAAAATACCAATAACTTTTTAATTATGTTTTCTCTATTATATCATCAAATTTGAATGCAGATTTTTTTAATTCATTTTTAATTCAATGAGTGAATGGTATATTAAGAAGATTGAGAATACATTTTACAAATTCTAGACTAATAATTGAATTCATTAGTGTTGTGCCAATTGTGGGCTTAAATTACTTTGCTATAGTGTATTGGGCTTACTTACTTGTTATGGGCTAGGCCCAATTTACATTCTGTTTAGTTAGTTACTAGCTATTGCTTTCTAGTGTTGAAAACGAATACTATATACTCTACCATTTCCAGTTAATTCAATTGAATGGATTCATTGCTTATTGTCATAGATTCTGGGTTATCAATTGGTATCAGAGCTAGTAACTGAATCCAAAACAGACTCTCAAAGATTAACCGCAGTTAGTTACACACAAAGAACGGAGAACAGAAACCTTCATTCGTGATCAATGGCGACGGGAACAACGGCGGAGGAAAAAACTTTCGTGCAACCGGCGATCCCCAAGTTCGACGGACACTACGAACATTGGGCGATGCTTATGGAGAATCTTCTGCGCTCCAAGGAATACTGGAGTCTTGTAGAAACTGGAATTCCAACGCTCCCTACCAGAGCAACGCAAGAACAAATCAAACTGGTTGACGACGCCAAATTGAAAGACCTCAAGGTCAAGAACTACCTATTTCAAGCGATTGATCGTGGAATCATCGAAACGATCATGAAAAAAGACACTGGAAAAGAAATTTTGGAGTCAATGAAGAAGAAATACCAGGGAACCACAAAGGTCAAGAAAGCTCAATTGCAAGCCTTGCGAAGAGAATTCGAGTTGCTAGGAATGAAAGAGGAAGAAAGCGTGAATGAGTACATCGCAAGAATGTTAGCAGTTGCTAACAAGATGAAGGCGAGTGGTGACAACAAATTGGATGAGACGGCTGTGCTGGAGAAGATCTTGTGATCTATGCCAAAGAAATTCCAATATGTTGTGTGTGCGATAATGGAGGCTAATGGTGGCACTGATCTTTTTGTTGATGAGTTGCAAGCAAGCCTGCTGGTTCATGAACAAATGATGAATGAATACAAGGGAGAGGAAGAACAAGCATTGAAGGCCACTATTGGAACCAGAGGTGGCTTCAGAGGTAGAGGCAGAAACACCAGAGGTGGAAGAGGCAGGAGAAGAAATGTGAATAAAGAGTCAATTCAATGCTACAAATGCAAGAAATATGGACACTATCAGAATGAATGTCCAAGTTGGGAAGAGAATGCTAACGATGCTGAGTGCGGGGAAGATGAAGAACTGCTCTTGATGGCCACAACTGATCTGAAGAACATTCCGACAGATAAGGTATGGCTATGGTTTTTAGATTCTGGTTGCAGTAATCATATGACAGGCATTAAAGAATGGTTCTGTAGCTTAGATGAAAACTTTAGAGTATCTGTAAGATTAGGAAATGGATCCACCATAATGGCTGCTAGGAAAGGCAATATAAAAATCAAAGTTAGAGGTATGATTCAGGTTATTACTGATGTCCTGTATATACCAGAATTGTCTAGTAACTTGCTAAGTGTTGGACAATTACAAGAAAAGGGACTAGGAGTTTACTTTGAAGATAATGTGTGTGAGGTATATCATAAGCAGAAAGGCCTGATAATGAGATCCAAAATGACTGAGAAAAGAGTATTTCTTGTATCTGCTTTAATGGTTAATGCTGATTGCTATAAGGCAAAATGTGAAGATCTTGCAAAATTGTGGCATTGTAGATATGGACATCTAGGCATGACTGGATTGAAACTTCTTGCACAAAAAGAAATGGTAAGAGATCTGCCTCTGTTGAATGATGATAGCAAAGTGTGTGATAGTTTTGTAATTGGTAAACAGCACAGGGATAGCTTCCCTAAGAGTACCACCTGGAGAGCCACTCGCAAATTAGAGTTAGTCCACTCTGATATTTGTGGACCTTTAAATCATGAGTCCAATAGCAAGAAGAGATATTTCATTACATTTATTGATGATTTCTCCAGAAAAACATGGGTCTATTTCTTGTCTGCAAAGTCTGAAGCACTTGACAAATTCAAGAAGTTTAAAGCTGCTGTTGAAACAGAAAGTGGTGAAAAGTTTGCTTGTCTCAGAATTGATAGGGAGGGGAGTTCACATCAGCTGAGTTTGTTAAATACTGTGAAGATTATGGAATTAAAAGGCAGCTCACAGCTGCATATAGAAATACCTAAGAATGGTGTCTCACATTCCAGCAGAATGGTGTCTCAGAGAGGAAGAATAGAACCATTCTAAACATGGTGAGAAGCATGTTGAATGACAAAGAAGTACCTAAGAAATACTGGCCAGAGGCAGTAAATTGGAGTGTATTCCTCCAAAACAGATCGCCAACAGTGGCTGTTAAGGACAAAACTCCTTAAGAGTCATGGTCAGATAAGAAACCCTCAGCCAAGTTCTTCAAAGTCTTTGGATGTGTGGGATATGCACATGTGCCAGAAGCTCAGAGAAAGAAACTTGATGATAGAAGTGTTAAATGTGTGTTGCTTGGCATTAGTGGGGAATCAAAGGCCTATAGATTGTACAATCCAGTTACTCAAAAAATCATCATTAGCAGGGATGTGATCTTCAATGAAAAGGAAAAATGGAACTGGAAAGGAAAAGAAAAATTGAATGAGGTAGATCTTCAGGAAGAAATTGAAGATGTAGAGGAAAGTACAGTGATTGAAGGAAATGATACAAGTGAGCAAGCTGAGACATAGGTAGCAGATGATGAAATTGAGGACCAGGGTGACAATGATGATGAAACAGGTCAGTCACAAGAGCAAGGGAGGATTAGAAGGAGGCCTGCATACCTAGAAGCATATGAAACAGACCTCCATTTCTTAATGGAATGTGAGAATGAGGAACAAAGCCTAGCAACATTTATAAGCATTGATGATCCTGTCTCATTTGAAGATGATGTGAAAGACACTAAATGGAGAAATGCTATGAATCAAGAAATGGAGGCAATCATCAAAAATGATACGTGGGAACTTGTCTCTCTGCCTGCAAATGCCAAAGTAATTGGCGTGAAGTGGATATACAAAACCAAGTATAATGAAAAAGGTGAAGTGGACAAACACAAGGCAAGACTAGTTGCCAAGGGCTATGCTCAAGAGTATGGCATAGACTACACTGAAGTCTATGCTCCAGTGGCAAGATGGGACACAATTAGGACCATACTTGCCATTGCAGCAACTGAAGGATGGGGAGTATTTCAGTTGGATGTTAAGAGTGCATTTTTGCATGGAGAAATTAAGGAGAATGTGTATGTAGAACAGCCACTAGGGTATCAACAGAAGGATACAAGAGACAAAGTGTACAAGCTCAAGAAGGCCTTGTATGGCCTCAAGCAGGCTCCGAGGGCCTGGTATTGTCGTATAGAAGCATACTTTCATAAGGAGGAATTTGAGAAATGTGACTCAGAACATACACTGTTTGTCAAAGGCAAGGTTAATGACAAATTCCTGGTAGTTAGCTTATATGTGGATGATCTGATATTTACTGGAAATTCCTGTGAAATGACGAGAAATTTCAAGGAATCTATGATGAATGAGTTCTCCATGACTGACCTAGGCAAAATGACTTATTTCTTGGGAGTTGAAGTAATACAAAACTCACAAGGAATATTCATTTGCCAAACCAAATATGCAATTGAAATTCTGAGCAGATTTGGTATGAGTAGCTGCAAACCAGTAGGAGTGCTTGTTGTGCCAGGATTTAAGCTCTCAAAGCAAGGAGAAGGTGCCAAGGTTGATGCAACCTATTACAAGTAGATTGTGGGTAGTTTGATGTACCTCACAACAACAAGACCTGATATTATGTATTCTGTTGCACTCATAAGCAGGTTTATGGAATGTCCCACTAAATTGCACATGCAAGCGGCTAAGAGAGTGATGAGATATTTGAATGGAACCATTGATTTGGGGATTCTGTATACCAAGCCTTACACTGACAGTGACTTTGCAGGTGACATGGATGATAGGAGGAGCACATCAGGATATTCTTTTATCCTAGGAAATGGTGCTACAGCTTGGGCCACCAAGAAACAACCCATTGTGACTTTATCTACTACAGAAGCTGAGTTTGTTGCAGCTGCAATGTGTGCTTATCAAGCCATATGGATAAAGAGAATCATGGAGAAGCTAGGACACTCACAAGCAGGGAAAACTGTGATCTTATGTGACAACAATTCTACCATAAAGTTGTCAAAGAATCCCATTCTACATGGGAGGAGCAAGCACATTGACATTAGATTTCACTTCTTTCGTGAATTGGCTAAAAAGGAAGTAATTGAGCTGCTACACTGCTGCACACAGAACCAAGTTGCAGACATTATGACTAAGCCTCTGAAGCTTGAGAGCTTCCAGAAGTTGAGAAGAATGTTAGGAATGCAAAGTGTGAACAATCTCATTTCAAACTGATTTGATGCAGTGCAAAGTGCTGAACAGAACAAGCTTCTGATGCAACACTGGTTCACTGCACAAATTCAGTTTGAGGGAGGATTTGTTGTGCCAATTGTGGGCTTAAATCACTTTGCTATACTGTATTGGGCTTACTTACTTGTGTTATGGGCTAGGCCCAATTTACATTCTGTTTAGTTAGTTATTAGCTATTGCTTTCTAGTGTTGAAAACGAATACTATATACTCTAATATTTCTAATTAATTCAATTGAATGGATTCATTGCTTATTGTGATAGATTCTGAGTTATCAATTAGTTCTTATGTCACTCACTACCTTAAATGACATATACTAACTCCGTCACATTTTATAAAGTTTAGACTATTAATCATTTTTCTTAATATGTGTGCAACAATCTTCAACTGCATATAAAATAAGACGGAGGTAGTAATATTTTTGGTCGAGATCAAGGTATCCACTGCCGACCAAACGCAGTGACTAATCCCCTTGCTGGATTGGAGGCACCTCGAAAGGTGGGACAGCTAGCCCAGAGATTTAAAGCTGCTTCATACCCAAGGCAATGATCGAACCCTCGACACTTGGTTAAGGGAGGATGAGTATCAATCGCTCACCTACGCTTCTAAGTTTTAAAATGACATATAATATGAGATCGATGGAGTAACAATTATGAATAAAATATATTAAATATTTAGACGCGGTTACCAGTTGGTAAAAGACGTTGTTAAAAATGCATCATTCATCAGTCATCACCCCTAAAATAGCGCGACCCCAGATTTAAAAGGGAAGAATCTTTTTTGTTACAGCCAATCAATAGAGTAGAGTGTAGAGCCACCCAAAAGCGTCGCTCTCAAAGTATCATGGCGCAGCACATGTGGAAAATTCCCTTCCCAATTCCCATATCCCTTCCCAATTCCCATATCTCAAGTCTGAATCAACCATCATTTTTTTTTGTTGCATCACTTGAGGAAAAATGTAGACAAAGATAATTTAAAACTCATATTATTATTATTTCTCACAAGACTTCCCTACTATCAAGGAAAATATAAGCAAATAATATTTGTATGAAATTACACAAATTTCTAAGGGCTACTTGCTTAATTTATACTAATGATATGATAACTTTTAGTCCGGAGCAAGTACTTATGTACACCCTTCGATGTCATTTTCTATGACAAATTATTATCTCCTGTAAACAAAATTGACTCTCGAGTGTGTGTTTGGTTTTACGGTGACGAAAATTAGTTTTGATAGAATTGATCTTAATTAAAAGTGAGTTGAGCAGGGCGTTACTTTTGTTTGGATATCTTTATTGAAAATGTGATTTTTGTCAATCATTGTTGTTCGGATAGGTTGGATTAGAATTACTTTTAGGTGTGAAATTACTATATTGGGTCTCATTTTAAAATTACATTATAAACTTAAATTTTGATAAAATATATAACAACAAAATACTAAATAAGTATGTAATTAAAATATTCATATTAAAATTGCAATTAGAGAAGATAATTTAAGTTGCAATGCAATTTAGTGAAGAACAATTATAGTTTATAGAAGATCGAAATTGAAATATAATTTAAATATATGATATAATTTAAATTACAATTAGAGAATTGTAGTATAGTTTAAAAAGTAAAAAAGATAAATATATTGGAAGACAATTACGGAAGATGTAAATATGCAATGGTAAAATCAACTCTACGTCACTTTAGAAGCTACAATTTTTAGTTTTTGGTAGAATCTAAATTCTAGATCAATTAAATTATTTTTAAGTGAAAACACCAAAATTAATTTAGCACACCAAAATTACTTTCACCTTACAAACTCATTTTAACCAACTTTAGAAGTGAAACCAAAGATACACTCAATGGATTTCTTTTGATACAATAAGTTGAGTCAATAGATTTTTTTTGGTATAAACCGGGTATCTTCTATGTGCAATTGCAGAGGCCCTCGAGCTGGGTAGGACCACAATGGACGGCAAATCTCTCCCCTCAAGAGATTTAACACTGCTGCATGCCCAAGGCCGGATTCAAACCCAGACATTGCTTAAGCTGAAAGAGACCCCTACCATCTCATCCAAGTGCTATTGGATAGTTGAGTTAATGGACTGCTTCTATTGATTGGGTCTTTGTTAGCCTGCATTTTCGACAGGCTAATAAATTAAATGCAATCAACGAGGTTTGATTTGCTAGTTTCAGAGGAAAGTGTTAATTTCGACACTGAAGAATTGTGTCAGAAAGTAAGTTCGACGAGGCTCTGAACTTAACGAATATAAAGGATTGAAGAAAAGTCAGTTCGACAGGAAGGAAGCTAGAGTTTGGTGAAAGATCAGGAATTAAGTGCTCGTTGTCGAAATAGCCCACCAGTTACCTTGGTCAAAAAGGCTGAAGCAGTTTTCTTTTTTTTTTTAAAATTCTCTGCAGTTAGTTGGTTATGTTTTTTCCCTCCTTGTATAAATAGTAGTTTTTCATAGGAAAAACGGGTCACAAACTAAAAAAATTATTAATACTCTTTGGTGCTAATAAATACTTAATATTCTTTTCTTAATAATTAAGATTCATTACTATATTTTCGGAATGTATTATTCATTTTCAAAAAGAGATAAACCTATATTTTTTTTTGATAGGCAATGTTAGTGGGGGTGGGGGAAATGTTAGTTTCCGGGGATTGAACCCGAGACCTCATTCTTGCACTCTTTTGGTGCACTTCTTCGGTATCTCTTAGTTCGCCAACTGAGCTACCTACTTGAGATAGATAAACCTATATTTAATGTTCCTTTTAAAATAGTCCCTAGTCAAATAAATCTTATTAATATTATAAATAAATAAATCTTATTAATCTTATTAATATTATTATAAATCTTATAAATTTTATTATATTAATATTAAAAGAAATTTATTACTATTATACATTAAAAAACTATCATAGGTTACTTTTTAGTGGTCAAGATCAAAGGACTTTTGAATCTCAACATGAGTATCAAAATAAGAGAGATAGGGGCCTGAGGTAGGTGACGTGTCCCCAATCTTGAATCACAAAAATCACTGACTATTGTCTACAAAAGCAAACAAGAGAGAAAGAATCAAACACACAATTCTGAATTATCACACTTACAGTTACAGTTTACACCCCCTATTTTTTCTATCTGCAACTTACTACTGCACATTGTTTCAAATTAACAATGGCGGAAACTGAACCGTTGAAAAAAACAACCTACATTACATTACAAGAACTCAACCAACACAACAAACGCGGCGACGCTTGGATCGCAATCGACGGCAAGATCTACGACGTATCAAAATGGGCTAACCACCATCCCGGCGGCGAACTTCCACTTCTAAATCTCGCCGGTCAAGATGTCACCGATGCATTCCTCGCTTTTCATCCTCCCACCGCTTACCGTCACCTATCTACCTTCTTCACCGGTTATCACCTCGCAGATTACACCGTCTCTGAAATTTCTCGTGATTACCGGAAACTGTTCTCTGAACTCACGAAATTGGGACTGTTTGAACAAAAAGGTCATGGAGTTTTTCTTTTGCTTTCAATAATCGCTGTTATGTTCTTCGTTAGTGTTTGTGGTGTATTGTTTTCTGATAGCACGTGCGTGCACGTGCTTTCTGGTGCATTGATGGGATTTTTATGGATTCAGAGTGGTTGGATTGGTCATGATTCTGGACATTATCAAGTTATGTTAAATCGTGGATTTAATCGTTTTGTTCAGATCCTTTCTGGTAATTGTCTTGCTGGTATAAGCATTGGATGGTGGAAATGGAATCATAATGCACATCATTTAGCTTGTAATAGTCTTGATTTTGATCCTGATCTTCAACATTTACCATTTTTTGTGGTATCTTCAAAGTTTTTCAGTTCACTCACTTCTTGTTTTTATGATAGGAAGATGAAATTTGATTCAATAGCTAGGTTTTTAGTTAGTTATCAACATTGGAGTTATTATCCTGTAATGTGTTTTGCTAGGTTAAATTTATTTGCTCAATCTTTCTTTTTACTTTTCTCTAATAGAAAAGTACCTAATAGAAAGATGGAGCTTTTAGGGTTACTTGTATTTTGGATTTGGTATCCTTTGTTGGTTTCTTGTTTACCTAATTGGGGTGAGAGGGTTTTGTTTGTGATTGCTAGTTTCTCTGTAACTGGGATTCAACATGTTCAGTTCACTTTGAATCATTTCTCTGCTAGTGTTTATGTTGGTCCACCAACTGCTCATGATTGGTTTGAGAAGCAAGCTAGTGGGACTGTTGATGTCAGTTGTTCTCCTTGGATGGATTGGTTTCATGGTGGCTTGCAATTTCAGGTCGAACACCATCTGTTTCCGCGCCTTCCTCGATGTAATCTCAGGAAAATTTCGCCTTCGGTTAAGGATCTGTGCAAAAAACATAACCTTCCTTACAATTGTGTGTCCTTCTGGAAAGCCAATGTATTGACAATTCAGACACTGAGGAATGCAGCCTTGCAGGCTCGGGATCTTACCATGCCGGTTCCCAGAAATTTACTTTGGGAAGCTGTTAATACTCATGGATGAAAGGAAACTGAGTGAAGCTTGCTGAGTTTTTTTTTGCTGTCATTGACAATTTGATGAATGTATGGTATCTGAGGGTGGTACTGGTAACCCTTTCCCTAGTATTGAAGAAGGAATAATTTATTTGCAAATTGCTTAGAGGCTTCGATTCGATTTGATTCAACCGCTCATTGTCTTAGCTTTTTGCTGGCTGGATCACCTAATCTGGTTTTATAGATAATTAATTAAGAAAGAAACCACTGATATTTGTCATCTGTGGTTTAGTTTTGTAGCATGTTTTTGCTCACCTTCATGATTGAGAGTGGGATGTAAGTGCCATTGTTAGTTTCTGTCTGATTTACTAGTTTGATTTCCTTATGCGGCCATGAGTATTTCTACTACATAATCTACATTTGTGTTATGCCTGGGAATTCATTGTCGTTTGGAACAAGAAATGTATACTATTGTTAAATTTGAATTCTCTGAAATGCTTTTTGCCATTTCCTGGTTCTTAATTCAGTTGCTCCTCTCAGTTTTGTTGAACTCTTAGTAATTGGTAGAAACAGATGGTAATTGTAAGTTCTTTTGTAACTTATTAACTAAAATTGCAATGTGCTTTATTACCCATAAAAGGGGTGAAAGGCTACTTGTGCTATTAGTTAATTGCTACTTTTTGAATTTGTAGTCTACTGATTAGGACTTCCTCAATCTGTGGATCACACTGCAGATCTTGTTTGTGAAGATGTCATCCATTGATAGGTTTTGGGATTTTCCTCTTTGGGACATTCATTTCTGCTAAAAATCCATACCCTATCTGTTCACAAATAATAAATTAACTGTCCACAAAAAAGCGTATGTTCATGGCTGATGATAATGAGATATTCCTATCCTTTGATAGGATATTCTTATTAGTCAATTTTTCACTTTAGAATTAATTCGCTCTAAAGATACTGTGTAGCTTGCACTTCTGGCTGGATTTATTCAAGATGAAACAATTTTTCATAAATCTTATTATATGAAATTCAAGTTTAACTAAAATCTATTCAAAAAAATCAATTTTAGTAAAATCAATTTTTGTCACTAGAAAACCAAATCATATGTGCATCTTTGAATGGGTTGTTCTTATTTGTAGATACAGTACTTTTTTAGGATTGTGATACGTTATTAAGGTTCTCAAATTGATCAGATCATAAAGAACATCATACAGAGATTTTGCCAGAGTGAATTGGAAACTAGAACCGCAAGGACAACATAATTATTCATGTACGAATGTATTCAACGAATGGTTCTTTTTTTCTTGTGTTTGTCCTTTCCTGTCCCCCCTTTCTAACTTTAGGTTGTTACAATTTTTCTTGGCACCAAGTATCATCATTGTTTTAAATTTCGATTGTATTGTAATTTGTAAAACCTACCAGTGCTTGATGAATCTTGTTAGCAGACTTTTTACTACTGTCAGTTGTTTAAGCTAAAGGAATCTTCACTTCTTAACATACTACTCTACGGATGGCATTCTATAATTGGGAGCTTTTTTTGGTTTCTCTCAAATACTTGTTGTGTAAGTAGGGGCTGTGGCGGAGGCGGAGGCAGGGGTGGCCCAGCAGGGCCACGGCCCACCCAGTAAAAAAAACAATTTTTTTTCATATAGGGAAAATTACTTAAATACCCTTATTTTTTTAAAAGAGCACACAAATCCTCTTCCTCTCACAACTTGACAGCGCATCATCAGTTAATTAAATACTTCTTTTTCTCGTTTCAACTCTCGCGCGTGGAGAAGAGAAGAAGAAGAAAAAATAGAAAACCAAACCAGCTTTCATCCTCTTCTCAAAACCAGCAATTACTGAACCAATTTCTCTCTTTTTTGCACAGTCCTCTCACGTTTTCTCTTCTTCAGTCATCGTTCATCGTTCCTCACTATTCATCGTCGTTCATCGCCGTTGCTCGTCGTCGTTCATCGTTGTTGCATGTCGTCGTTCCTCGCCGTCAATCTCGTCATTCCTCAACGCAAGTTTATTTTAGTGGCTCACCCGACTTTTTCAGTCTAGCTCCGCCACTGAGTAGGGGAGAGAGTGACATATAAAAAGAATAATAATATTAACTTTGAAGTGAGACCAAAATATCAGGTAATTTATCCACGCTAAGAAAATGCTCAAACAATTATTCAAACTTGAACACAAGTCCATGTGAGGTTATATATTAATATGTTCGTGTTGTACCATCCAAGTGAAACAAATTTATGTCTCTCACTACCGGTTGTGCTGATAATTTCAGCGACATGAAGACACTGGCTTCTAGGGGCGGATCTTAGTTAGAGCGAGGGAGGGCCATTTTGACTTGAAATTAGGATATATATATATATATATATATATAGACACACACACATTAATATGACCAATGGAACTCCAAAAAGCGGTTGTCGTGCAATGGCTAAGATTTATGTCTATTGTTGCCTTGTACACGGTCCGAATCGTATTTAAGACCATTTTGTTTTATTTCATTATCTAGCCTAATTTTCTCAAAAATAATCGCGAAAAAACAGTCAAGTAGGGATTGACAAAAATTCCAGTCTAGCTTCTGGATCCAAACTTAAGTGTATGTAATGTTTATATGTCATTTTCGTCTAAATTGACAAAAAAATAAACTAGTTAAACATAAAAGGAAATTGATAATTTTTCTTTTTTTAAAGGATATCAATAGTGTTTTTCACTTTCCCCATCTATAACTCGAACTCACGTACAACCATTTAAATATAGGTGAAACGTTTTACTAATTGAACTGTACTTTGTTGTCAAAAAGAAAATTGATAATAACATCAAGTAAAAACTAAAAATTTGAGGTCATTTTACCGATAAATAATGAAGCTCAAAGAGCTTAGACCAGCCCAAAAGTGTTATTAGCAGCTGTAAAAAACTTAGAAAGCATAAAATACGTAGTCAGTACTTTTTGTCAGAATTAGAAAAGAATTTATTACTGCCAAAATTGTGCAGTCTGTTAGTTACTTTTGGTTCATGATGTTCTTTAGCCACAATCTTCATATCTTTTACATCTGATATAGCTGTGCTGATGTGGTCTCATATCTAAGTGTTTTGTTGTTTTATTGGTATACATTGTTTTGCTTTTAGAGAGCAACAAAATTGAGGCCGTGACTTATTGTTGATGATCATGGACATGGATTTGAGATGCAAAGCTTAACACGTGTTGGGTGCACTGTAAGTTTGGGACAAGAACGTCCTTTTACTTCACAGATAGATAGATACATACATTACCTCGTGAGCTTGTTGGTGCATTGTGACAAGGAAATGGAGGTCCCCACTTCCCAGTTAACATGTGCATTTGGTGACCCCGTTTTTTAGTGAATGGTTGGGTCATACACACGACATGATCGAGACTATTTTATTTTTTATGAAACAATGAGGTGTTTATATATTTCACTGATAAGATGCTTTTAAACCTTACCAAGATAGCTAGAAATTTAACAGATGAAGATACCACATTAACTACATATATATGGTATCATAAAAGTATATAACGAAAGGGCAACATCACTTTATAATCAGTGGCAGAGTCAGACTGAAAAAGTCGGGTGGGCCACTAAAATAAACTTAATATGTAAATTAAATACGCAACTAGCTCCGCCACTAACCATACCCATGTTGCAGCTAGGTTGTCAATAAAAATTGAAAAAAGGGGGTGTGTCTCAATAAAATACCCGTTCAGTTGTGCCTAACCGAAAATATTCGGTTGCCCATAACAGAATCGACGAAAAATACGCGTTTCATTAATGGCCTTTTGGTCATTTCGTAGTGTTTGGGGTGTGGGGCGAGAAGGGAGGGATGTGGGATAAGCATGGGCCAAAGATTATATTAGTATGTGGCCCTATATGAATTTTTTTTATTGGATGGGCCGTGGCCCTGCTGGGCCAGCTTACGATCCGATTTTGCAAGGTCGAGTTAGGTGATACCCAAATTCTAAGACACTGATTAGAATAGTTGGTTACTATTAATAATATTAAAAAATTTCATGACATGTATAAATTTCATATTTCAAAAGCCATAAAAAATTGAACTTAATTTTTTCTAAACATCCTCACAACCGGAAAAGTGATATCGCGTTGCCGTAGGAAATAAAAAAAAATTGCAAGGTTGACGGTCACTGATTCGACCAATTGGTACTTGGTAGATCAGAATGTGTACATTGATTCTCTATCATATGTCTGGTTCAATTGCTTTCTTCTATCAATGTCTGATTTATAATATCACTGGTTTAACCACCGTTGCACCATTTTTGGCACGTAATAATTAAACAATATTTTGAACTCATTTAATATAGGTTAAATTATGGTGTAGTTGGCTAAACTATTTGAGAAACTTTAAGTAGGTATCTAAACATTAAAAAAAATGATAATTAGGTTCTTGAATTAATATAATTTCTTTTAATTAAGTCCATCTCTTATATTACAGTTAGTTAACCATTTTTTTAACAAACACAGTTAATTAACCCTAAGTTAACGCGGATATGGCATATTATATAAATAAATAGGTCCCTTATTTTGACAAAAATGAATAAATAAAAAAATATAAAAATTGGTCTTTAGAAAATTATCTAAAATAATTTGATATAACCAAGACCCAGCAAAGTAAAAATATAATTTTCAATAGTTTGATATATTACTAGTATGGTGGACCCGTGCGATGCACGGGTTGAAGTATATGTGTATATTTTAATTCTTGTGCAGCAGTCAAAACCTCAGTTAATAAGTTATTCAAATTTGGTTTTCCTACAATATGAGGTGACGATATATGTAATTTTTGTTTTATAAATGTTAGTTTTTTGGCACATCGTTCGCGATGTTTGGGATGGGTGAGATATGTGAAATTTTAGATTTTCTAAACATCATTCATGATGTTTTTTTTTTGTTACCATGTCATTGGTGCGTAGTTTCCACCGGCTTTGCCGGTGACTAATCTACGCTGGGGAACCTGGCTGGCCAATCATACATGATGTTTTTCCATTGTTAAAACCGACGATTTAACCTCTAAAATATGTGAAATAGAATATATTTTAGTATTGCAATTAAATGGTAAAGACAACGACGATTCATTTCCTGTGTCAAGTGTGGGATAAAAGTAAAAATTAAATTAAATACGTATTTGAGTTCACAACTTAGGAAGACAATCGACATTTGTTTATTTAAAAAAATTGATATTTTGAAAGATTAGTAATGCCATAAATTAGTAACGTCGAATACATCAGTCGATGGTTTTTTAATTCAACTTACGTATATTGGGCAACCGAAACAATATGTAATTTACGAAAAATAAAAACAAAATTTAATTATATGAAGTCATTTAGCTTGAAATACTTTTATTAGGGGTAACTACGGAATTATACGCAGTCATTTTTTTTTTGAGATTAAAACTGTGGAGGGGAACTTCACAGCCCCGGGGGTGAGAGCAACATGGGTACACCCGAGGGGGATACTTTTCGGAGGGGATCGAGCCAGAGACCTCCTTGTGGAGTATCCCTGTACACACTCAATGCCCAACGGACCTAGCATGCTTCCACTAGGCCAAACCCCATTTGGTTATATGCAGTCATTTAGCTTAAAACATATTGACTCTGAATTGTGGACCATTCCGATTTTACTAATTTCTGCATGTTTGGAGTCTAGCCCGGGTAAGTCATTATACAGTTTGGATAAACATATAATGGAGCCTTTGATAAGAAAGAATAACTTGTCAAACTTTTATTGTGGAAAAATCTCACATCACATTAGTCGTAGATGTAAGATTGTTATTTATATCCACACCAAAAAAGGTTAGATATTTATATGTGTTTCTCGATTATTGTTTTGTTAGATTTTTATACTAAAAACAACACACTCCTTTTTATTTATATTTGAATGACAAAGTTAGGTTATAAAATTAATATTCTCTTTAAATAAACGTTTGAAGATGCAAAAGTATTACAAATAGTAAACGTTTGAACTCATTATGTGAAGAGGTAAAAATGTCATGGGAAGAGATTAAATGACAGCAAAAGGGAATTCAAGATGCAAAGCACAATCCCACATTTTTTGGGATTGTATTTATTAGTTTGCCTAGGTGATAAATGAAAGAATTCGAAATTGGCAGGTTTATAGCATTCTGAATTAGGTGCTAATTCATAGCATTTATTTGTTTTAATTAGTTACCTTCTCTGTCCATTTTATGTTTTAAGCGTTTTGATCAGAACCGTCCAACTATCAGCCGCAATTTTAAGGCTTGTAGACCGTTGGTTTTGTATATGTGGAATGTCGTTCCAATCTCCACCGTCCGTGTAATGTGCGAATCCTATGTGTCATGCATCAAAGCGTTATGTGTTGACGTGGAATTGACGTCATAATGGTGTCAGCAGCTCGAAAATGTGACATGTCATTATTCATGGTTTAGTATAATTAAGATTAAGATTAAGATTAAGATTTTGTTATGAAGATATTAAAAGTAATAGAAATTGGTCTTTTTTTTAAATAAAAAAATTAAAACAAAATAACAATTAAAATAAAGTGTTATGATTATGTATAAAATTAAAAGTTATTAAACGATCGAGTATTATTCAAATTTTGTCAAAAAAATATGATTCATAAGTAAATAATGCATTAGAATTTTTTTCCCATTCTTCCTAATATTTAGATACTAGACATTAAATTATGTCATAAAATGATAAATAAAAGTAATCCCTAAGAGTAAACATTTAATATTTTTTATTTTGATCAATTGAAAAAGAATGATTATATTTTATTTATTATATTTATCTAAAGGATATTCCTTTTAAAAAATTAATTTTAAATGCGCCCGCCCCCACAAATATATTATATACCTTTAATTATGTATATAAAGTAGCAATCATAAAATATCTCTAACAATTTCAAAGCTTGAATATAATTTTTACTTGAGTAATTAACATTATTTTTACTTATTTTCTTTTCACAAGGTTTTACTCTATTTTTTATAAAGAAAAATATTTTTTTATACTTAAATTACACTGATGACGATTTCAGATTTTTAGATGGTAGGAGCATGGGGTTTATCATTTATAAGTTATAACTGTAGTATTATTATATTTTGGAGCTTATAGTTTTAATTATAAATATTTTATTTGTTTTTCTTTATAAGCTATAAGCAATAATAAAAAGTTTAATTTTATTTTTTTTGTAAATAACTCTTCAAAAATATATATAATTAAAATAAACTTGCATGCTTATCAGCTTAAGGTTCTTGAAAAATCAAAAATCAACTTTTTGGAATGTTAATTTTTGTCAAGGTTCCGAAAAAACTAAAAGAATTGATTTTTCTTGGAACCTTAAAAATTAACATTCCAGAAAAATCAAGTTTTTAATTTTTCCCAAACCATAAAAAAAAAAAGCAACATTCTGGAAAAATCAAGAAACTGATTTTTTTTTGGGAAAAAAATTCGTAGGTTAATTTTTAATTCTAGAAACGTTATGGTAATTTGATTTTTGATTTTTTCGGAATCAAAAAAAAAAAATCTGTAAATTGCGTGAAAAGTTAGTGAAATGGGATAAATATTTTTGGGAGAATAAAGGATTCAGTTGAGGGGTTTTGGTAACAAAAAGGGTTTTTTTTACCCCCACCCTTTAAACTTATACCCCCACATAATTTTTAAAACCCAAAAATACCCCTGACAAACTACTCGCTAGGATTTACCCCCACCCAAGGTAAATCCGTTTTGTTATTTTTGAAAGTCGGATTTTAAATCAAGGATCAAGACTCCTCAAGAAAAGACTTCCTACAGAATAAGTGGGCTCAAAATCCCAAATTTCATCGTTTACTAATTTTTAATAATTTTTTAAATTTTTCATAATCTCCATAAAATCTTAAAAAAATTGCATAACCTTTTTTTGGTTTTATTAGATTTTTAGTAGTGTTTTTATAATTTTTACATTAGTTTTGACTCTTTAACGAATTTTGAGTAGTATTTTTATAACATTTTTTAAAAAATTAAAATAAAAAATGGGTATTTTTAATAAAATCATCTAACAAGTTGCGAAAAAAAATAAAATCATCCGGTTTGTGGATCATCTAACTCGACTCACAAAATCGTTGAGTGTTGTTTTAACTTAATGTTGATTTTACCGCCACATCTGAGGTAGCCACGACAAATCGCACATAAGAACCTCTGTCAATTTGTTCTCTCCTCCTCTTCATAGCTGATCTTTAAGATCTCCTGATCTGTCACCAAGCCAAAGAATATTCATAAGAATAGTAGCTAGAAACAATGAAGAAGAAAAAAGTAGACCCTCAATGTAACTTCAGAAGACCAACTTAAGGACCAATTTATTAAACCAAATTTCCACAAGGAACTGAAAGAACCATTAAATACCTTTTGAACTTACGCCCCCTGTAAATGAGCATTATACTGAGTAAATATGGGATAAGCGCTAACGACAAGTGTTCCAAAGAGTGTCCACTGATAATGTAGTTAGTTACACGGTAGAGTTTCCGGTCAGTAACAGCTTCAAATTTTGCTAGCAGATGAATCCCTGGGCCAAAATGTTCAGGCTTCAAAGTATATCCAGCATTAAATAGTATATTAACATGGCTATTTCTTACCGAGAAGATAAATATTTAAACGTAATGTTAGCTACTGCTGCTGTAGTTCCCTCAAAATGTATACATCATTCGTCGACAATTCAACAGAAATGATGCATAGATTACACTTCAGGGGAAGTGATTCGTCAACGGCATCTTTAAATTGAAAGGTGGGGGAAGAAAAACGAATGTACTAAATAACACAGCAATTTGATTAAAAATGTTGACCTATGCTAGCTGATGTTGCAGGGAAAATAAAGGAAGAAGAGAGCTGTTCTTAAGAAATTAAGACGCATGTCTTGATAGGCAAACCTTTGCCAATCTAATCCAAACAGGCCTTTTAATCCCAGAGATTATATGTAACTATAGTAGCCAGAATGAAACCAGAATGACACGAGTTAAATCATGAAGTAAACTATTGGAAATCGTCTTTCAGAAGTGTTCAATGTCCCTAACTGAACACTACCTAAAGTAAGACGTGGCATTAACATGAAGTCAAGCCCAGAAAACTACCTAAAGTTAGGACATAGATCAAGAAACAAGATTCTCCATCGCTACAAAATCTTCACTACAAAATCTAAAATCCACATCACAATTGTTGATTCAACTTTAATCCTCTTAACTTTTTGGCATAAAAAACAAACACTTACTATCCACCCTGCGAGTCTTTCTGCTCTGCTAGGGCCTTGGGTTTTACCCCCATGCGCTGCCATGGTCTTTTCCCCTCCCTCAATGGAGGTCGCCTCCCTCCTCGTATGGGTTCGCCGGACACTCCATGGCCATTCTCCACCTTGTTAGTGACATTGCCTACTCTTTCATAGCCCACCATCCATCCCCACCACTACCCCGCCGCTTCACGCATCCACCTCATCCCCAATGCTTGCCTTCCCAAAACCTCCGCCTGGTCCCTCAAAACTACCCATCCAAATCCCTTCCTTCTCGTCTCTCTCTCACGAACACAGAGTCACAATCCGACTCCACCTCGCCCACGCTAAGAGCCAAGCCATGGAACCAATCTTTGGGTTCCCTTACAGCCCCAACGTTCTGGACTCTGCGCCCTAATGGAGACCAGTTCTCTCTCTGGAGATCTTCTTTTCACTTCTCGGCCACTAACTCTGCCTCCGATTCAGAGAGCTCCCTCTCTATGTGGGTGATGCGCCCACCACATCTGGAACCATTGATGGAAAGTGATGGCCACTCCTGCTCTCGGAAGGGCGCTTTTCAACCCTCAAAGGTTGCTTCCCCTCCCCCTACCAAAACCTCTCGATATAGGTATCATTTCTCATGTAGGGCTAAGCCGTTACAACAATCTAGATTGGTTTCTTTTTTCTCTTAAGATGCTTGATGATAATCCCCTTCCAAGCCAGTTTTTTTGCATGCACCTAATGTGTGTGAACTCTCTAGTGTCTGACTTTAACTTTTGTACCATCCCCAATTACCAATTGACTCCTTACCATTGAATTAACACAGGTAAAATCGAGACTGTTAATAGTCGAATTGTGCCTATAAAAGCCAAAGAAACAATCTGTAATTGGATAGAAGAAAAGACTGTAGATTCTCACCTTCTATTAGCCCCAAACCGGTTATAGGATTTGGGTTGATGCCTTTTTGAGCCCTATACATTTTATGTGTAACCCTTCACAGGAATCGGATGATTTCGTCTTTAGCTTAGGCTTGTTAAAGTGGATTGAGAATGCCCCTGCACTTCTTGATCACTACGATTGTGATACCGTATGCTTTTTTAGCAATTGAATGAAGCTATTTTACCGTCAAAGAATAAAACTTTTTAGCATAATGTAGAAGATGATCCTCTTGACTCTTCCGCATTTTTCATAAGATCTATTATTCTATTTTCTTCTTTTCATCAGTGAAAAATATTAAACCCTGATTCTCCAGCTAAATCGAAGAGAAGAACCTGACTATTCCAGTCAAGCAATTCTTTGATATCCAGTCACATGTAGACATCTATAGCATCCATTCAATAAAAGTTATCCTTACGTGATAGTCTAATGGGTTGAAAAATTCAAGGAAGAGTTTTATGCCTATCCATTAATTTTTCACCTCACTTTTAAGGGTGTCCACGCACCAATAAACTACCTATGCAAGTACCCACTATTAACCGCACAACTTAGCCAGTGTACCCAAGAAGTAAAAAGACTTGTATCAGGAATTTGAGCTTCTTTCTCATATCAAACTATATACGTCTGTTGGTGTAGATATTCAATCCACCTATGAGTAGGGAATGCATCAAAAAATTGTCAGCAACCATGGGGGTTTTTCCTTGGGTGGTGGGGCATAATGACAGTTTACTTCTTCTGCCACAGTCTTTTGTTTCAGTAGTGAACTTCTTCATTATAACAGCAATGGCAACATACAATATAAATAGATAAATACTAAGCTAAAATTCTAGTTATTTGGAAACAACTGCTCCACAGACAATAGATTTCATAAAGGCCATTCCCCCTGCATTGGTATATGAGTAAATAAGTGTTAAAAATGTCTGAGGTATACCTAGTGATGAAAACCAATATCTTGAGTGAGTATAGTTGGAGCGATACACAAAAGCTACTACTGCAATAGCCACAGGAAGAATTAACTGGAACATAATGCAGAGCCGCATATCATCATAAATTCTGCAACCAACTAGCAGATCACAATTCAGCATTTCAGGTTCAGAACCTTGAATCATAACATGTCAAAGAGAGAATAGGCATGAGATTATGGGTGGGTGAGAGGGGGGACTAACCGTTCATAAATTGCACAAATACAGGCAGCCGAAAGGAGTGCAAACATGGAACACAACCCCATCCGCTGGCCAATTCTCTCAACAACCAAACTAGCGAAAAGCGATGAGTATGCCACCATCATCTGCCATTAGTTAAACAAACGAGCTTCTTAATGGAAAGAAGAACAAAACAAATCCCTCTTGTTTTACAACTAGCAAGAGAAGTGTTTTCCTTTGTAAGATGAGCTAGTACATAGAAAATTCCTTTCACTAACTCTAACATTTACTTTTTGAAATTGCTAAAAAAAATGAGGCATTGAGATTTTTGGAATAACTGATTTGGACTTATTTTATGATATTAGCATTTGGGATTAACTTACGAAAATGGCAAATGATATGCCTATATACTGTATTGCAGCCAATTTCCACAAGCTTCACATAATCAACAGTTTATGCAAAGTTTCACCTCATTCCTCTTTTATTTATGGAAATAACTTATACACAAGCACTTCCAAGTTAAACGATTTATCCAAATAGATCATGGAAAAGGAAAAAAGCATAAGAACCGCAAAAAAAAATTGTTTGGATGAACAGTTTAATTAATCGCTGATAAGTTGTTTCTATAACAAAAGATAAAATAAAGTGAAACCATTTTTATAGAAGTTATAAGCTATTTTCATGAGCTATCCCAGAGAATTTATGGAAATAAGCTAAAAATAACTGATGGACATGACATAAGCGGTTTCCATATAAACAAGTATGTAATGCTAACCGGTAAAGTATCCCACAACACCCTATTGTTGGTTGGCTTCAAATGGTAATAAGCAGAGCCAAAAGCCACCCCTGTAATTCCAGTATAGAATAGTGCCCAAGCCCATACCTCTGCTTGAGAACTACCAACAATCAATTCCCAAACATGGACAAATGAAAAACCTTGTGTTAGAAACTAATTAAATCACGTGAATCATAGTAAATTTTGTTGAATAAAATTAAAAACTCACATTCGTCCCTAAAGTAAGAAAGTCCAATTTAGTCTTAACCTATGAAAGTCTAAGTCTGATTCTCTGTCTATCAATTTAATCCCTAAGCGGCAAATTGGAGTAACCAAATTGATGGACAAAGATAAACTATAGGGACTATTTAATAAATTTTTATAATTTAGGGACATAGATACCTTATGTTGAAAAAACCTCCTTCAAGAGCGAGAACTAAGCCAAGAACACCCACAACCAAAAATGGGAAATTTGTGATCACATTCAAAGTATTGGGAACTCCTGTACAAAACCCAGAAACCCAAATCATCAAAATCAACTTACCCCAAAAAAAAAAATTACAACTTTGCGGTTACTTACCAAGAAGATTGCGCAAGTCAGCGAATTGATGGTGGTTTGGAGAGCGTGGGATTTGAGGAGTGAGGAGAAAGAAGAAGATAGAAGAGAAGAGGAATGCAGGTAACAAAAGACGAGGACTTGTCGTCTTCCATCTTCTTCTTCTCAACTGTTGTTGTTGGTTTACGAACCAAGTCCAAGTCCAACCCATCACTCTCTCTTTCTTTTTCACCTTTGTTTTTTATTTATTTATTTTGCTGCTTCACTTAAAAAACTCCATTAAATTCAATATATACCTAGTACAAAGCCAGGGCCGAAGAGGAAATAATTTTTTTTTTCTGGTAAAAAGGAAAGAACTATTTTTTCCCCCCCGATATGTAAGGAAAGAACTATTTTAATTTCGAATTTTTTTAACTGTGGTCTTTGGATGAGGTAATTTTAGACGGTAAAGTAATTTATGAGGGCAATTAAAATACTTTGGGCTAAAATATCAAGTTTGGGTAAAAAATAAAAGGAGTTTTAAAAATGCTGGAATTTTATGATGTAATTTGTAGTGTCCAAAAATCCTTTCTCAGTCTCGAACACACGCTACTCACTCTCGCTACTCGCTCAATCGCATCTTCTCTGCCATGTGAATCGCACACTCCTCTTGCAATCTTCATCTCTCGCAGAAACTTCGTCTTTTCCATAATCTTCCTCTCGCACTCGTTCGCTCGCAATCTTCGCACTCACAGTTAAGCAGGTAATTTTCTCTTCAATTGCACACATGAATTGAATCTATTGTTTTTCTTTTATGTTGATTGCTTTGAATCAATTTCTCATGTGTTGTGGTTTTGATTTTTGATTCCTTTTCTGAAATGATTGTTTGAATTCTGTTCTTGCTTCTTCATCTCGCGAAATGATTGTTTGTTGCTCTCAACTTGCTTCTGCTGCATTCTGAATCAATTGAAAAGGTATTCAATCAATTAAGCAGGTAATTTCAATTTGCTTCTTCTTGTTTCCAAATTTCCATTTGGTTGTTTCATTATGTTCAATTTCTGAATCAATTTATGCAGATTCCTCTTTCAAATTGATTTATGTATCAATTTCTGCTTCCTTATGTGTGTAGCAGCTGAAACAGTTGGTTAGTGTGAATCATTGTTGACACAACATGTTCTTAGTGGTTTGGTCTATGACTCTGTGTATCTTATTAGTGTGAATCTCGTTTGTTATTTGATTATTGTTACAAAGGCATGTTCTCATGAAAGATTTTTAGCAGAATCATTCCCTTTCTTTATTTTTATGTGTGCAACAGCTGAAACATTTGGTTATGTTTCTGTTTCTGTTTCTGTTCCTATTTCTGCTTGAAATCTAACTAAAGAAATACTGTGATGTGTGATAAAGTGCAATAACAGATTAGTGATTTCAGTTTCAATCTGAGTTAGTATGCAAACCAAATGTTTTATTGCAAAGTGCATCCTTAGCAGAAGAAAGCTCTTGAATCCTGTTTGTTACCTGTTGAGATTTCCCCTATCTTGATTATTTTCTTCTTTTAATATGCATACCAAACGTGAAATATAATCAAAATTTATGAGAGCATGGCATATTACTAGATATCATCTCAATACAAGGAGTTGTTCAATCTTCGTCATGCAACTGCAAGGAATGTAACTGAAAGATCATTCGGGGTATTGAAAAAAAGATGGAGTATACTAAGAACTCCTTCCTTTTTTGATATAAAAACACAAATAAGAATTATTAATGCTTGTTTCATATTACAAAATTTTATAATAGATGAAAAAAATGTGACCCAATTTTAGAGGTTGAAGACTTGCAGCTTCTATCTGCTACCGATGGAGAGTGAGCCAATCATGAGTTTTGTTACCTGCTGTACTTAGAGAAATGGAGGAATCCAGAGTTAAGAGCAAGGCAAAAGGAAAAAGAAAGATGGAAGATGATACAAGAAATTATTTTGCATGGAATTTGGAAATGGAACGTGCATTAGCTGACATACTTAGAGACCAAAGAAGTTTGGGCAACTAGAGTGACGGAGCTTGGAAATCAGTGGCATACAACACTGCAGCTCAAGTGTTGTCTACACATTTCAATATTCAACTTATGGGGGAGAATGTCAAAAACCGTATCAAACTTTGGCGAGGATGGTACGGAATCGTTAGTGACATTCTTAGTCAAAGTGGATTTGATTGGGATGGCACCAAGTAAATGATCACAGTTGAGAACGAAAATGCATGGAGAGAATATGTCAAGGTAGTCATATTTAATGTTAATTATTACTTAATTGATTTCAATAAATATTATTATTTATGCTATTTCTAACATGTTTCTTTTTGTTTTGAAGTCACATGATGAAGCGAAACGATTCCGATATAAGGTCATTCCGAATTGGGATGACATCGTAGACTTATGTGCCAAAGATAGAGCAATTGGAATTGGGGCAGAGAGTGCATTGGATGCGGATGATGCCATGACCAAAGAAGCACGTGAAGAGGAAGAAGTTCCCCATGCGAATATTATTGACTTAGAGGAACCAAGCTCCGCAACAAAGAAAAAGGTACAAATTAATCGTGGAAATAAGGGTAGGGATAAAGAGGGGGTAGCGAGCTCTATGAAAGAAGTCGCTGAATCATTCAAAGAGTTTGTACAACTAACTAAGAAAAGGATGGAAGGAAATAAACGAGAAGTGGTGCAAGAAGTGATGAATGAATTGAAGATGTTACTTGATTTTGATAATGGACTGCGACTCAAAGCAATTGCTTGGTTGACGAAAAATCCGGACGACTTAGAGATTGTTAAAGCTCTTCCACCGGGTGACAAGAAAGATTACATCTTGGGCTTCATAGATTCTACCATTTGAGGTAATTCTACTAATCTGGGCTATTTGAGAATGATTTTAGTTTTGTTATATACTTTTGTTATGTTACTGTGAGAAAAAATGATGAACAGAACATAGAAACAGAAGCCATGTTGCTCTTTGCTGGTTGATAACTTAAATAAGCAAGAATAACTTAGAATTAGAGAGTGTATGATCATGTACAGAAGAATTGATAAGTTGGTATCGTTGATTATATAGAAGAACTAAATAATAAATTGTTATACAATTGTGGAATCAGGGGTTGAAAATAAGGTTTCCACATTTGCATTTCCAACTCATAGGCTTGTAGTTGGTATTGTCATTTCCTCTGGAATAAGCAATTGTAGAGAACTTTGGAGAGTTTATCTTTCCATTCTGCAATTGAGGGTTTGTAGGTACCTGAATAGCTTCACAGTGTCCACATGATCTACATCTTCTGTCACATTATTCTGCTTGGCTCTGCATATATATCAAAGATAATTTGATCTAAGATGACACAATCAGGGTGAATAATGTTTAGCTGAATATATTGCTATGATAGATGTTTTAAACTTTATTTTGAATATGCTATTGCTATGATACATGCTATTGTTAAGATTGTTTCCATGCAAAAATTTATAACTGTGATCATTGTTGTTGCAGAGACTGGCATTGTTGTGATCTTGTTGGCAAAGCTTGAGGAAACTCGGAGTTGGACCATACAACTATATTGTTGGCAAAGGATTTATGTTTGTAAAAAAAATGAAGGATTAATAGATATACGGTTTATATTTGTGTGTATGACATTTTCAACGTGAACCATATTTTTTGTATACGACATTCTATGTAGAAAACAGGATGGAATTTATAGGTACATGGTTTATATTTGTATGTTGTATGTTCATTTAATACTAATTTTAGTTTTGATGGGCATGAGGGTATAGCGAGTTCATTTGAAGAAACGTCGTGGGAAAAAAACGAGTGTGGCCGGTAAGTCTAATAGATCCATTGGGACTGATCCACTCCCAATGGGTAGGGCCCGACATTTGGTGGGTCGGGTCCGACATTCGGTGGGTCGGGCCCGACATCCGGTGTATCAGTTCCATCGGTCGTTGAACCCGCATGCCAATTGATCCTTGTGTAAAGTGAAGAATTTTAAAAATATAAAAAATAAAGAATTTTAATTACTCTATCCAAACAAGGAATTTTAAGAATGAGGAATTTTAAATATTTTATCCAAACAAAGAATTTTATAAATGAATGGAATCCAATTGAAGCAATTGAATATCCTAGAATTTCAAATTCCATAGAATTTTGAATTACTCCATCCAAACACTACCTAAGACTATTGCTGGTGAATCACTAAAATTGACCGTTAAATGTAGTACTCTTTTGTCAAAGTTTGGTTGGTTTAATCTTTATCACTCATATAATTTTATGCACTATATCTAATAGTCAATTTTAGTGGTACACCGATTAGGAATTTAGTATTTTTTGACAATAATTTTGAATTTAATTATAAGGAAATTTTTTTGAATTTAATTATGAGGAAAAAATTTTATTGAATTACTTATGATTAAAATTTAAAATATTTTTCTTCTTATAATATTAATAAATTAATTTAAGTGCATTTATGGAATAACAAATAGCAACATTAAATATGAGTAGATTAATTAGCATTTTTTTTAGTATATAGAGAGCCGAAGCCCATGAAAGAAACAACAACGGGAAAAAATCTAGAAGCAGAAACTCCACTTACATCAACGAACACCAACAACTCAATACAAGCCGGGACATTAGTAAGCATTGAAAAATTTGAAACTCGATTGCAACCCATAGCAGCAAGTGCATCGGCACACTTGTTGGCTTCTCGGTAAGAATGAGAAACAACAACCTACCAATCTTGTATTTATCCTATGATGACTTTTGCCTTGCCTAATTAGGATTACAAGTCCTAATAAGATATTAAGCTGTTAATTAGGATATGATGAAACGAGCTTTTGGGTGGGGAGATGATAAAACCCATAGAAGATATTAAGCTGTTAATTAGGATATTATTACAAGTCCTAAGAAGCTAGGTGGGCTAGGTTTGAGAAGGTTAAATATGATGAATACAACTTGTGTAATGAAATTGGGATGGCAACTAAGGCATGATGAAGGTTAAATAATTCCAGAATGCAGAGGCGAATGCTTTCCTTAGTTTACAAAAGGTAGAACACAATCAAGTAACCATTAGAGAATTAAACTCCATAATTAGATCTCAAAATTATACCAATACCTTCCTTATATGTCTAGGAGACCAATTTGCCTCTCTTGAAAAAGACTTAATATCCTTAAAAGAATTATTTGAAAAACAAATCGCTCAACAAAAGTTAATTATGGAACAATTGAGCAAAGCAAAGTCATTAGAAACTATACCTATAGTTACTGATACTCCCCTTGTCCAGCCTCCTATTTCTATAGAAGGTTTTAAAATGGAAACCAACAATAGTGAATTTACTCGTATCCTTGAGCAAAAACTAAAGGATTTACGTCTAAATGTTTTATCCCAAAGAGATACTTCAGAGGTTTCTGAAGATAGTGAAGACGTTAATAATGTTGATGAACTGATTAGAATGTTTAGTAACCAAGACCTTAATAAAACCTATGAGGTTAATCCCATATATACTTCTAAGTCATTAGAAAAATATTATTATAAAAGGCCTTTGCCCCAAGATCTTCTCTTTGAAGAAGGTGAACCATATCATAATTCATATTCTGGAAAATCCATTTATGAATGGAACATTGATGGTTTAAATGATAAACAAATTATTGACACAGTACATAGAATGATTATGTATTCCACTGTTTGCAAACAACATGGAAATTTGGACAGAAACTCAAAAGGCTGGTGGGATCATTTATAGCCATTGGATTTGTTGGTCAATTAAGAGGCTGGTGGGATCATTATCTCACAGAAACTCAAAAGAAAGAAATTCTAACCCACAAAAAAGAAATTAAAATAGAAGAAGGAACTAATACTACCATAAACACCACTGGTGAGGAAGATGCTGTTTATACATTGTGTCTTTCCATCCTACAACATTTCGTAGGAACTAATATTCCAATAGGAGAAAAATTACAAACTCTTCTTCAAAATTTAAGATGTCCTTCATTAACCCATTTCAGATGGTATAAAGATACTTTTTTATCCAGGGTTTTCCAATTAAAAAACCCTAATTCTATCACTGGAAATCCAAATTTGTAGATGGATTGCCTTATCTTTTTGCAGAAAAGGTTCGACAATCTTTAAGAGCCAAAAACGACGGCATAAATATTAATTATGCTGACCTAACTTAGGGACAAATTATTAGTAATTGTATTAACGAAGGATTAGCCTTATGTAATGACTAAAAAATCAATTGAAAAAACAGAAACTTTCTGAAAAACACCAATTAGGTGAGTTTTGCGAACAATTTGATTTTGATAAGGAAAAGACCTTCCAACCCAAGGGAAAAAGAAAAGCTAAAAAGCTTGATATAACCTGTCATAAGTGTGGCAAAATTGGTCGTTATGCCAATCAATGTAGGACTAAGAAAGCCCTAAATGATATTGAAGATGAACAATTAAGAACCCAATTAGAGAAAGTTCTATTAATTATTAATTCTGAATCAGGAACAGAATCTTCAAATGAAGACATAGGAATTATTTATGAAACTTCTTCTAAATCATCCTCTTCAGATGATAATGATTGCCAACAAGCCAAAAAAGGAAAAAATCAAACGAAATGATGCTGTCGGCCATCTAAGCAAATAATTCAAACGAAATGATATCCATAGGGCTCACAAAATGATGTTGTCGGCCATTTAGGCAAATAATGCCCTTTACTATTTACTTTTATTAAAGTTTTTGTCGTTTGTATCATTATTGATGTGTCTATGGGGCCCACTGTGTACCCGGCATTAATAATGTAAGTTTGTCATTATTAAAAATTGTACCCCATAAATAAGTTTGTCATTAATAATGTAAGTTTGTCATTATTAAAAAGATGACAAAATTACATTATTAATGCCGGGTACACTGTGGGCCCCATAGACACATCAATAATGATACAAACGACAAAAACTTTAATAAAAGTAAATAGTAAAGGGCATTATTTGCCTAAATGGCCGACAAGTGTGGCCGACAAGATTCGACAAGCGTGGCCGACAAGATTAATTCAAATAGTAGAGTCGTAGTACCAAAATCTTATCACCAAGGAATCTGCTTTTTCCAAAAGTGATAATGACCTTGTTGATAGTGCTGATAATGATGACACCTTTTAATAATGTGAGCTACTTTGTCGTGAAGAACACATCATAATAAGACTCTCTAGAGATATAGATGTGATGCTTCGCAGGGGTATAATGACCATTGTTGTTGCTGGGATGACTAGAAAACACCTCTAAGTAGAAAGGAGATGAATTCATATCATAAATTTTTTTAATCCAGGTATTAATTTTAGGTCCAAAGATTAGAACTGGCTGGAAACAGATCATTGTCTTCATAAAACCTTGGAAGAAGATTTCTTCCACTAATTCTCTGTCGAGACGGTCCGGAAGGCACTCCACTAGGTAGGGGAAAGTGCTGGGTCCAGGGAGATAATGAGATATGCTAGTGAATTCTTGATACTGAACCATTCTCATGTAATGTCTAGGTTCAGAATCTTCTGATAATCCAGAAAGCCATAACTGTAACCTTTTTAAATCTGTTAATAAAGTCTCTTTTGCTGAAAAAATAATTTTGTCCTGAAGGACCTCTGGTAATTTGTTTAAAAAAATTCTTTTTCTTGATGGAATAAATTCCATCTGTTTTTGGAAAAGCTCGAAAGGAGTTTTTTCCATGTAACCAGTAATTTGGTAAAAATCTTTAAGCTCAGTTTGAATGCTATCGATTTCCATTTTAAGACTGGAGAGTCGAGCTTTCAATTTCTGAACTTTTTGGGAAAAGGATCTTTTATTATGATCACTTGGAAAGCATACCTCCTTGTAAGATATTGTCTTACTAGAAGAAGAAGAAGGAATATCTTCTTTTCTGGATGGTGCAGGCAATTGCTGCATGTTTTTGGATCCATTATGGTGAATTATGGTCCAATCCCCTATTAGAGGAACATTTGTTTCTTGATGGGGCAACATATTGCTACTCCCACGACCATAGCCATAATAACCGCGACCTCTTCCCCTATTAGGGGTTCTCATTCTCCCTGTAAAAATTCACGGGTTAAATAATCAGCAAGGGAATTATTTTCTCCTTTAATATATTGGATATCAAATTCAAAGGCGGATAATTGGGCTTGCCAGCTAGCAAAAATTTGTTTTGCTACTAGATTCTTCACATCTTTTTCTATTATTGACTTGGCAGAGCTACAGTCAATTCTGAGCAAAAATTTTTGATTTAGTAAATCATCTTGAAATTTTGAAATACATTTTATGATAGAAAGCATTTGATTCTTGATAGTCGAGTATTTCGACTGGGTTGGGTTCCATTCCCCAGAAGTAAATCTTACAAGAGTCTCCTTGCATTTGGAGAAACATCAGACTTAAATTTTTATCAGATAAGGATAAACTTAAATTTGGAGAAACATCAAAATAGACTGGTCCATGACACAGACTTGTTTCTATTAAAGCAGCTAAGGATGGTTTAAAATCTTTGCACCTTGCATCCCTGACATAAGCCATAATGCTGGAATTTAGACCTAACAAAGTTAATGGCTTAAAAGCAATTTGGACTAGTCCAATATGGATAAAATTATAATCTTTAAAGGGAAGCAAATCCCTTTTGCTTAATAACCTTATTGTCTGTGTATTCTCAGAGACTTGAATAGTCTGTTCTATTTGTTTGACAGCAAAACGAGACATGACATCAAACATACCAAATTTATAAATTTGTTTTGAAGGGACAGATGGTAATGTCCATTTATTTAATTTATCCAAATTTTTTGGATACTCAACAAGTTCTTCTTTTTTTACCAAATTATTTTGATGATCATAATCATCTGAATCCATGTTATGTGTAAGCTAAAAGTTGTTGTGGTTGGCCGAATATCAAAGTTAAGACTGTAGTAGGTAAGTTCAAACTTACGAAACTATTGTTCAAACAACACTAAATCAGTCATCTTTGCAAACGACATAATCGTTTAACTATCAACCCTTGGGGACAGAAGGATTTCTCCTAAATCAAAGATGTCAGATGTTTTTAGCAAAAATTTTCTTTTTTGTAAGATCATCATAACACTCCCTACACCTGGGAAAAAGATGAGTTTCTTCGAAAGAAAACACTAAAAAACATCTTTAGTTCGGAAACACCAAATACTTGTTGTTTGAATAACAATTTCCTAAGAAGAACTCTATTGCTTAGTTCTTTCTAAGATATTCAATCCATCCCACAACAATAATTTAGCTACTAATTACCATAGGAGTATTACCTTAATAATGGCGATGATACCAGAGATGTACGGAAGCCCGGGATATAGAGATAGAGTATATAAGATCAGAGGAGTAGGAACAGAAACAAAGTGTTTTATTTTTAAGGTTGATTGAAAGACTTAATTGTAAAACTTACTTCAAAAACTTTAAAAACTTCCTTTTATATATATATATACACGGGATGTATATAATGAGAGAAAGTTTATTCCGATTTCTTCTTTCTGTTCTAAGCCTCGTATTATTGTTCTAAACTACTACCATGAAGATATTAGAGAACCTTCTGTTTTTTATTATTTTGATTTCAGTTCTATAGACAATTAAACTGTTTTTTATTATTTCAATTTCAGTTCTTGAGTTGGTCTGACGTTAATGTTTTTTTGCATCCACGTTAATGGAGTAGTAGTTATTGTTTTTTTTACTCATAGTAGAATTGTTGACCAGCGGAATTTGTGGCAAGATTTGCGGTGGTGCTGAATTAATAAATTTGTTGGCAATAACTAATTAATCCATCAGATTTTATCCATTGGTTAATATATGATCCTCTCAGCTCTCACAATAAACTTTCCCTCATTATATACATACCCTATATATATATATATATAAAATTTAAATTCCCACTATATTTATGATCAAACCATTAAATTCGAGTTGAGTTCCACATGCCTCTTAATCTTCCTCTAAATTGGAACTCAATGATACCTTTTTCCATTCACCCTAAACGCTTCTTAATCTTCCCAACGGTTCAATGCTCAATGTTTTGATTTTCATGCACTCAGTTGAATGCGCAATGACGCCATTTTCCCTTCTCCCTAAACATCTCTTAATGCACCCAACGGTTCAATGCTCAATGTTTCGGTTTTCATTTCCCAAATTGAATGCGCATGGAGTGCCTTTCTCCTAATGTAAGGTCATTCTACCAATATGTGGCATTCAAATGCTACAATTGACTGCATTTATTTGAATTTTTATTAGGTTGTTTACTCTTTTTAGTTTTCAGTGTCTCCTTTTTGTAACCCGAGGGGTGTGGTTGAGCGGTTGTGGCTCATCCTCCCTTAACCAAGTGTCGAGGGTCCGATCCTCGAAAAAGTGTCTCCTTTTTGTTACCGAGATAGTGCTTTTCAATGTGCCATTAGTGTTGTTATTAAATTAAATGATGTTTGCAATTCAAATTTCAATTAAATGACATAAATGTCCCAATATCATTTTTTTAATGACTAAAATAATCTCAATTTTGGCGGACTTTTTCCCGCCCAAACGAAATTTTTTTGGCCAACTTTGTATCCTCCTTTTATATATAAAATATATATATATATATATATATATATATCTTCTCTCTCTTTCTCTCTTCAATGTATTAATTATAAAGTATTAAAGATTAAAAATACTAAACTTTGTATATGATGCCTATAGATACAATGACAAATTTACCCATCAGTTTTGGTGGACTTTTTCCCGCCTAAACACCAAACTTTGTATCTCACTTTTATATATAAAAGATTTGTTATGTGGTTTTACTGGGAGAAGAGAAGTCGGTATTTGGAACCAGGTGTGGAAAATCCCTGTTAAAGAGAGAGCTCGTAGCTTTATTTGGTTGTTGTGTCATGATAGATTGCTCTCTAAGGTCAGGTTAGCAAAGATGAACCTGGGTGCTTCTCGCTGCCATGTTTGTGTTAACAAGGAAAAATCAACCCTTCACGTGTTACGAGACTGCCTTCATCCTTCAACAATTTGGATGCATCTGTTGGGTGTAGGAAATTGAGACATTGTATTTGATTGTGATCTACTGTAGTGGGTTAATTTGAACTTAATTGAGAACCTGGGGAATTTTAATGGCATGGAATGGTCAACTATTTGGGGTTCAACTTATTACAATCTTAAGACTTGGAGGAATAAAAAGATTCATGAAGATGATTTTGTTAGGCCCTCCTTTCCATGGACAATGATTTTGGAGGAAGGTAAGTTGTATAATGCTACTAGTATGTCGGGGGCTGATTTGGTTCATTGAGGAAGAGTGGTGAGGCAAATTCGTTGTATGCCTCCTGCGAATGGTTGGGGGAAGCTGAATACAGATGGGGGAAGCATGGAGAAGGAAGTGAGGGTTGTGGAGAGCTTCTCCGAGGTGTTGGTGGAAAACGGCTTGGAGGTTTTGCTAAAAAGCTTCGAGTGAAGACAACTTATCTTGCTGAGCTGTGGGGGTGTATGAGGGCCTCAAACTAGCGTATAATTTGGGGTTTGGCAAAGTCGAGATTAATGTGCATTTTGACGTTGTCGTTCAACATTTTAAGAATGATTGTTTAGGCAGTGCTGATGGGTGGAGCTTGTTGCATAGAACCCGAGCCTTGATTTCTAAAGATTGGGAGGTTGTTGTTTATCATTCTTACCGAAATGCCAATAGGTGTGCTGATGCACTTGCTGCTATAGGCTGCAGTCGAGTTTTGAATTTTTCAATGTTTATTAATGTCCTTACTTGTATTGAGTCGTTGGTGCTCGCTGATGCAGATTAGTCCTTCGTTGACAGCGTTGGGACACTGCGTGAGTCGCCCGCGAGGGTCCGATACCAAAAAAAACAAATAATGATACATTTTTTAGCATAAATCACTATACATTTAACCCTATTAATTTTGATTTGCGAGCCTTCAGGCTACCCATGGCCCGGATGGACTAGCCCAATGTGGGTTCAGGCTTTTTTGGGTTGGGCTAAAAAGCCTGGGTACAATTTTAGTTTTCTTTCCCTTTTTGACTATAATTACACAAGAAGAAAAACAATGAAATACAATAATATATATATATATATATATATATATATATATATGTATATATATATATATATAATTTTGCATTACAATAAAAAAATATTCTGTCGCACCAAACAACGTAAGTTTTCTCCTATCTCCACCTTTCATAATCTCCTCTATTAGGCAAACGAAGCACAAAAAAATACGATAAGTGACCGTAATCAAAAGTGAAGACAACAATTTACTTGTTTTTTCTTTCTTCCATCTTTTTATTTTCGATGTCTTCACTTGCAAATCTTCCATTCCACACTTTCCTCTTCAAAACTCTAATACTTATATTCCACTTTTTTATTTTTTGTAAAATATTTCCAAATTTTTTCTCATAATCTTGTTTTGTATACAATGAACATCTCAACTTCGAATACAATATAACATGATTTACCTTTGTTCATTCTCTTTTCACATAGTTTCACTTGTGTTTTCTGTAACACCCGAGTATTTCTAAATAATTGAAATACCAAAACATACATTTTAGATTACATCAGAGTATAAAATTTCCTGGTTTGATACACATTATCGCAAGAATAGCGGAAACGATTACATAGCTTAAATTAAATTCAAGTCATATTATTGAATACAGAGACAACACCGGAAACATAAACAAAGATGAAAGAATCAATCTTCAATCTTCTCTCCGAGCATGTCATCTAACCATGCCTTATAGCTTCCCTCGTTCCATGTTTCTCTGTAAAAACAACAACAACAATGATAGGGTGAGATAACATATCTCAGTGAGTTCTACTGTGACCCCTAGCATTCTCTCGGTTCAGTTATAAAAACCATAGCAGTTGTAGTTTAATTTATAAACCACTCGCTTTTCAACAATCAAAACACCGATCGTACACACAACTACGATCTCGGTGAATCGTTCACTATTCTTATCAATCGAAACACCGACCGTACCACAACTACAATCCCGGTGAATCGTACATTATTCTTATCAATCGAAACACCGACCTTACACACAACTACAATCCCGGTGAATCGTACATTTATCCTTATCAATCGAAACACCGACAGTACCCACAAGTACAATCCCAGTGAATCGTACATTTATCCTTAGCATAACATCGGCCGCCACACAATGCTTACTCCCGATGAACCCCCGCTAGTACTTTCCCTAATGGATACTGGGCCTAGGTTAAGGGCTCACGACCTTCCCCGCCTAGTATGCTATTTATTGGGTCGTCACCCAAAATCGATATAATTTATATGCAAAATTACACCAGAGGACCTGTAAGTTATTTATTTGTAACAAGCTGGCCCTTTAAGTTCTTTTGTAACAAATAGGTCCTTTTATATATCATACCCGCATTGGGCCGCCTTATAAGTTTGATATAATCTATATATCGTAAATCTACGACCGGTTTGATGAATACAACAATAATCATCCCACGTCATTAATACCAAAACAAATAGGACATGTAATCCGTTTAATTTTTCAAAACACATGTACCCTCACGTGTGCTAAGTTCATTTTTTTCGAAACATTTATGATTTTCAAGACATTTACTCAAAACCAAGTTGAACATGTTTAAAACCATGATTTTATAAAATAAATATCATCACAATTGGGTGGAAAAAGGATTAGAATAGGTTCGGGATCAATCGGAGTAGCTTAAAACACATTTTGAAACACAAAACAGCAAGGGGCGCATGGTCCGTACGCTTGGGCGCACGACCTGTATGCTTGTACCAGCACTTGCACTTCTGTTCCGTTTTCCCACTTTCGCTACTCGGTTCGTTCCCAATCCTTATTCCGATCAAATTCCAACTTAAAAATAGAAATTATAACAACCAATACTAGTCCAAATATACAACCAATCAATCAAAATACCAAATCACATATCAACGTATAATTTGATAAATAAACCGTAAAACGCTAGTTTTCCAAAAACGGTTTTTGACTCGTAAAATCTTTCAAAACGAAATAACTTCACAAAACAGAATTTCAAATCATTCAAAGACAATAAAATGAAACCCTAAGCGTGAGTAAAATGAAACCCTAAACGGTTTTTGGAGAATGACAACACTTCTAGTAATCGTGAATGCCACTGAATCTAACTCCCAAGATGCTTTTCTAGCTCTCAACTTTAAGCTCCAAGTTTCGATGACTACCTTTGAACTTGTTCCTCACAAATCTCCTCCTAATAAACACATGCAACTCCATTTTCTTCATGAATCCTAGCTTGATTTCACACTCTATTTTTGAATGGGTTTGAAGATGAATTTCAGAATGTATTGAATGAGATAATGTAGAGGAGGATGATAAACTAAGTCTAGTTGAGGGTGAGTGAAGAAATGTGGAAGATGAAGGATTAAATCACCACATTTTTCCCTCTCCATTTCCTTTCTCTCCCTCGAACTCTCCCTTCATTTCCTCAATTCTGTTTCCAGCTTTTTCTTTCTCCCTTTCTTTGAGTGTGTGTATATAAGTGGGTTTGCTGGTTGTTTGGTAATTAGGGAAGGGTTGGTAAGTTAAAACCCCAAAATACCCTCACCCTATCTCTGACTCTAAAACTCATATATGCCCAATTATTTTGATTAATGAAGAAGTATGGGAGTGAGTGAGGTGGGTTTTAGTATATGTTTTGTGTGGCTTTAATGAGCTGAAGTTTAAGTTAGATAGGAATTGACAAAAATACCCTTGGCTTACTAATTCCCTCTTAAACCCATTTTTTGATCACCCAAACACAATCAATCACCCGCTTACTCATATCATTCGATCAATAATACTTGCAAGCCATATAATTGAGCAATAAAAATGTTGCTTTCACGACATAAACATATCCATAACTCGATTTATCATTTAATCGAATAATAAATTGCTAGTTAATTTTGTAAACTGAAATTAACAGAGCTAGGGATGTTACATTTTCACATTGTGCGTGTTGGTGCACTTTTAATTTAATTTTTATTACAAGAGTTGCTGAAATTTTTGATATAACGATATTTGTTTATCATCTATTTATTGAGATACATGATTCACTCTATTTTATTTGATTGAGATCAATTGTGGAATTCGCTAAACTACGAAGGGTTCTTAATTGCAGATAGGCGGTATTTATGCGACTACTTCTGCCTTCATGTTCTTATTTGAAAAAAAAACATTTTTAATAGTCGACACAATCTTGGAAGCCGGTGGAGATTAATCTGGTGAGTACCACTTCAGACTGAAATATCTATTGTTTTCATCTTAGTAGTAGTGAAGTTTTTTTCTACTAAAAATTTAATTATTATAAATCAAAGCTAGATATGTCTTTTGGATAAGAATGTATATATAATTGTCATCGACTTTATGGATTTTTGCTACTAAAAACAGTTATAATTTTACGTATAAAATATGGAATGAAAATTTGAATATCACCCTTCCGTTGAACTGATAAAATACGCTAGTAAATTTTAAAAAATATCAATTTGGAAAAAGATTTTAGTTTTTTTCTACTAAAATTACACGGGAGGAAAAATAATGAAATACGATAAAATATACAATTTTGCATCATGATAAAAATTTACGTTGTTCATCTTTTTACTTTTAAAAAATAAAAATATTATACCTCACCAAATAACGTAATTTTTTTCTTATCTCTATCTTTCGTGATCTCTATATCGGGAAAACAAACACAGGTGATAGAGTAAGCCTAGGGCAGATCCCGAGATTTTGGAGGCATTGTGCGAACCAATAAAATAAAATATTGTCATAATTATAAAACACAACGACTAAATGTTTAAATACTAAAAGAAAAAAACTAAAAGTAATGTACCAAAAAAAAACTAAAAGTTTGGATTTTTGAAATAAGGGAGACCAAAAATATAATTTAGTCTCAAACTTATTATTTGTTAGTGTTTATCAATGTGGCATCATTAATCAACTTTATCCAATCTTATTTTATTTTACTATAAATATATCTCATAAAAAAACTAAAATAAACATAAGTTTAAATATTTATTTACATATTTCAAAATAAGAAAATATATATTTTTGGAATTTTAATTTTAAATTAACTATTTATCAATGTTATTCAAAAATAATTTGTTCTCTATAAAATAAAAATAATATTTCATATACATGCAATGACACGAGTCACACACTAATTTTAATATAGAATGGAAGATAGTGAGAATAGAAGCAAGAGAGATATTAAGCAAGTTGATGAGGGAGAATAGGTGACTGAATAATTGTTTTATAAGGTAGAGTGACATTGTTATCATGTATAAGTATCACGTGACAATCATGTTTGCTATTAAGTGTTTTTCTGTTTAAAAGTTGTTACTAGTTGCCATATAAACATGCAATTCTAATGTGGTAGTTTTTAAAGTAAAAAATAAATGAAGACATAAGGCGATTTGTATGACATTTAACGAACACGTAATTTGTTAACATTTTTTTTTAATATTACAAGCCTATTAAAAGATACATTGATAAGTACTCATAAAAAAATACATTGATAAGTCAAAAATAACTTACCAGAATCTTAATATGGCATAGTGAAATCAAACTAAGTTTTGCATATTTTTATGCATTTTACCGCTCTCCCACCGCCTTATGACAGAGCTGATCCAGAGAATTTGGGTGTCTCAGACGAACCAATAAAATGATTGTAGTTATTTGAATAACATTCTCCTTGCATTTTTGTTGAAAATCATTAATAATTCGTTGGTAATTAAAGTTTTTTAAAGAACTATGTTCAATAGAAATTAAAGTGAGATTACTTAATCTAACTTGCGACACTATAGGTTGCAAATAAGTTTTCATTATTTTCAATTTAGAAAGGTATTTTTTATAACAATAATAGTTAATATTATGCTATTGTTTACCTTGGATTTTGGTAAACACCGCTAGTTTGAAATTGCTTCTGTTTGCAGGATCAACTAGTAAATCCTAAGACCATTTGTGTTAAAGTTTTTCCCAGAATTGTACGTGTTCTTGCAGTTTAAAAGTAAAAAGAAGAAGATAACCGTCGATCTCGCGCGAAACCGTCGAGTTTCCTCAATGAGGGAGAATAAAACAAAGAAAAAATTGCAGAAAAGCAAAGAAGAAAACAAATTAAAATTGCATTAATTGTAAACAGGGTTGGTGCACAGATCATACATTCTTCTCTTGGCTCGTTTTCTCTGTAATGTGTTGGAAGTTAGAGCATGAGAATTCTGTAATGAGTTTGTGACCCGTTTTTCCTATGAGAAACTACTATTTATACAAGGAGGGAAAACGCTAAAACTAACTAATTGTACAGAGAATTCAAAAAAGAAAACTGCTTCAGCCTTCGACTATGGTAACTGCCAGAACTTCGACGGCGAGCACTTGATTTTGACCTGCTATTGAATCCCAACCTTCTTCTCGTCGAAATATCACCCTTCAATTCTTGTCAAGTCTAAGGCTTTGTCGAATTTACCTTCTGATACAACTCTTCTGTGTTGAAACCAACACCTTTTTCTGAGAAAAAACAAAGTCAAACCCTGTTGACTGCATTTAATTTAGCGTGTCGAAATTACAGGCTAACAAATTGCCCCCAAAAATGTCTTTCGACTGAAGCTTTATGTGAAGAAGAAAATGACATTTTTTGAAATTCCTCTTAACTGCTCTAATGACGTCATTAACATCACGTTTCAGCATTGATAAGACGTTTCAGTGAAAAGTGCCTTTTGGCGGCACCGTTTCAGAGTTAGTAGGCCACGTTTTGCATTGGAACTCCCCTACTACTCATTACGAGTAACTGCCCCTTTAAAGAAAAAACTCAAAGGTTTCAAACCCTTTACACTCAACAGCTATATAAACCATCTTTTCTCTTCATTTCACTCTTTCTGAAACCTTTGCAATCCCTTCTCTTCTCTTCTCTTCTTCGCGAGAACACTTGCGCTCATTAAACCCAGAAAACTAGACCTTCATCAACATCCTTCGTTGTTCATCAATGGCATCTTTTTCTCATCCTCGATCCCCTTCAACCATTGCAGGTAAGCAACCAATCCTTGCAGAACCTGCCCAAAATCCAACACCTGAACCACCTTCACCTACTCATTCATCTGGAAAACACCTCTGTGTTACTGAACCTGATCTTGATGATCCAATGCTCCAAGTTGGAGATCACAAGTGATTATTCTTGGTCCCATTGACCACACTCATGCTTTTCTTGGTCCCATTCCTGAGTTTCTTCCAGAACCACCAAAAATCCAAGAAATCTTCCCTAGTTACCATCATTATAGCCCTAGAATCTTCGACCAAGCTCCCTACGAAATGGGTTTCATGGCTACACGGGTTTTCAGATCTGCACCTCATGCAAGGCACGAAGCTTACATCAACTGGCTCAACAAGATAGAGTCAAAGAAAGGAGATTTCTGGAAAACTCAAGGTATTTTCGACCTGATTCAGTTGTCGAGATACGGTCCCAAATACCAAAGTGTCATGCTTATTGCAGCACTTCAAATATATCTGTATACTACTAAGTGCCATGCTTACATCAACTTAAAAATTTTATTCAAATATATCTGTATACTACTAATCAGAAATTTTTTTAGTGCCCCTAACCAAATGGAACCCAGGGCAATTGCCTCTCTCATCTATGCTTTGGGCCACCCTTGCTTGTTAATGCAAATAACAACCAGGGGTTTAGAAGGGAACTAAACCATAAACCATATAGGACTCGTAAACTAAATCTCAATGACTGATTTGTTTAGTTTGAACTGTTGTTTTGGCTAAAATACATTTTTGGTATGTTATCTTCTTTTTTGTTTCAATGTGATCATGTAACCTTTAAAAGTTCAATTGAGTCTTTAATCTTTATTTTAAGTTTCAATGTGAACTTTTACGTTTTATTTGTGTTAAAAAAATCACATTGATATATATAACTTTTGTAAATTAAGATACCATTCCAAAACATTAAAAAATCACATTGATATAACTTTTGTAAATTAAGATACCATTCCAAAACATTCTCCTAATCGTTGTGCTCGTGCTCGTGTTCTCCCATACCTCTCTCTGTCTCTCTCTCGCTTGTCACTTACTTCATCTCATCCCTAGACTCGGACTCACCACACTCTCTTTTTTATACTCTTTCTGACCCGCCTCTCCCCTCTTTGCACCTGGCCATAACCTATAAAATAAACCCATCTCTTTTCAATATTCACTCTCTCCTTATTCTTCTCCCATGTTTCACTATTGTTTCACTCGAGAAGACGCACCTTGGACCTTCGCAACCAAGGATCTCTAGCAAGTCGTCCACCATCGAAGAGCCATCGTCTCTCTTAGTTAGTTTCCTTTTGGCTTTTCTTACCAAGATTGTAGCGATCGAAAATCCGAAGGAGGGATTCTTCTAGAATTGGAATGGAGTCACCACCAGAGTTTAATTATTTAGGGCAAATGTTGATAAATATCTTTTCAAATGGATAAGGATCTTTACCTACCATATTTGAGTTCACAAGTCAATCATGCGTGGATAATGTATTAGCACTCCACGACATCTTTTCTAAGAAATCTTACCTTTTAATTAATTGTGTAAAGAAATGTCAATTTAAAAATATATTTATTTTACCTTATAATTATCAATCAGAAAGGTGTAAGTTTTAAGAAAAAAGACTTAATAAAATTTATTTATTTTTGTGTTTGACATAGATGGTCTCTTTCTGCTCCTACGCATTTTCGGATAGAGAATCAAAGTTTACGTAGTTATTGGGTAGAAAACCACCCCATCACCAATTTCATCATATTTCCAATCTTTCTTACAAGGCTTGACCCCCAAAACACGGCCCACAAAATCTAGAGCAAGCAGCTACATAATCTACGAGTTCTTTGTGGGATTTTTTATACGTAAAAATCTTAGGGTCTTTACTTGCTTGATTTGTTTACTTGTCGTCATATTTGTTATTGTTGCTTCTCAGAAATTTGAGGAAATTTATTTGTCACATTTTTTTTGAGAAAATTTTCTATCACATATTATTTGTAGGTATGTTCCCATTTAACGTTTTCGACAAGTTTCATAAGTAATTGCCACATAAACTTTCCGACGGAAAAGCAGTCGTGCAAATACAACTTGTCAAACAGATTCACATCACAATCAATCCAGACTAATCTATATATATAACATTTGAGAATGAATCTCATTAAATTCATCTCCACGTGTCATCCTCCCATCAATTTAGTAATGAATACTCTTTTGTTTGTAATTAATGTTATCCATGACAATATCTTACCAAAGCAAAAAAAGGAATAATTTGTGGTATATTAAATACGGACTCTCATTAATAAACAAATAAAGAATGTATAAAAATAAAATGAAAAAACTGAATGAAATTGATATATATTAGCATAAATGGAATTGATATAAAATGACATTTTTTAACTTATTATTTACTATTTGAATTCTAAAAAAGTATAAACAATCATAAATTACAAATAACAAAAAATCAGAAATTTATAAAAAGCAGGTTTAAGTTATATAGCACAATTAATAATAAAAATATAATCATAATAAATTGTTTTTTGACAATAAACATAATGAATTGTAAATCGTAACTTTGGTCCACCTCTATTACTTTGGAATCTTTGTATAAATAATAAGTTTAAAATTAGTTAATTAAAATTTTACAAAAGTTTTGAAATGATAAAATAGTATAACATCTATATTTAAGGTTATATTTATATTTTGTAGACATGTTAGTTTTTTTACGGAGACCTATAGCTAATTAGGCTCTAATAGTTCAAAATGTTCCATGTTGTGTATTTGCATAAAAATAGCCAAATTGACTTCTAGGCCCAACAAGGTAACTTTTTAAAAAAATTAAAAATGTTCCTTTAAATTAATTCATGTTTGTTGTTCATGGTCAGTAATTTTACATATAACTGTAGTATACAAAATTAGAAATACTAATGAATTGGACGGACAAAAATTCAAGCCCAGTATGAAACATGATTTAACGGGAAAATATTAACTCTTTTATTTCCTTTTTTGGAAACACTTTTATTTCTTGGTACCCTAATTTCAACCCGTTCTAAATAACTTTTAGACTCCTTCCCCAGATAGTTACCTCATATTCTTTAGACGAGCATAATATTTGGGTTTAGGATTTTCAATCAACTCTCATTTGATCTCTCACTTTTCATCTCCATTGTCAACTATGGCTAGACATGACCCCTCTGATACGGTCTTCCATTCCCCCTTCTACACCTATATCAGAGATCTGAAAATGTTTTCCTTTCTATGCTATTCTATGATATCTCATGATTTTTTAGCTTCGATTTTTTATTTTTCCTCCACTTCTCTTTTATGTATCTCATTCTCTTTTATCACTTCAAGCATTGAGCCCATGGTGTCATTTTACCATGACTCTCGCTTAACCTCTCGGAACGCACTACAGAGATTACCACTGACAATTGTAGGTTGTATTGCAACAGAACTTTGTAGAGGCATACTCACAGGACTTTGATTATCGCACCATGTTCTAAAATAATTTCTATAGATTAATTTTTTTTCTTCAATATTAGTTTTGACTTTATGTCATTAGTCCCACGCCTCACTATTCTCTGCTTTAAATTTTTGTACGTTAGTGTCTGTTTAAATCATCTCCAATGGGAAATAATAACTAACCCCTCTTTGTCTCCTTTTTTTTGTTTCAAATTTATGTTTTTTGTTGCAAAGATGATATTTGTTTGGCCTTGACACTTTGATTAGAATGGAGGAATTTTGCCATAAAAAGTTTCATACGTGTTGTTAAGTGATTGTTATTTTATCATCAACTATGGCAATTGAAGGAGATGTTTCATTTGAAATAATATTTCATATCCCCTCTAATTTTTTTTCTTTTTGCAAGTACCAAAATATTAATGTATTTTTTTACTATTTTCCACTGATACTGGGAAATTATATTCCCTTTAGTTTTGCAAAATTAATTATAATTTGAAAAACAAATTCTTATAAACATTTGTGTATCACATATATTTATGACCAGATCTCTCATAATTTTTATCGTCTTTTTTATGGACTATCATCTATAGAGATGAATATAAATTTACAAAATAAATGACATAATTTTATAAAAATATAATAATATTTAGAGAGAAATACTTAGGTGAATGTTATATCTGTCAAAGTTTGAATGATCAAACCAATTGAAACATAATTGTTTTGTTATGTTTGATGTTTGATATATTTTAAATTTATTTTATCATTCCTATTTAGTATGGAGTTAAATTACGATTTTTTTTCTAATCAAGAAAATTGAGAAAGGAACAGACAACCAGTATATGGAGATATATTATGTCCAGAAGTCTATTAATATACAAACACATTTTTATCTATTTCTTTTTAAGTATTTCATTTAATTCAATACCATATAAACTGATATTTAACAAAAAGCAATCAGGGATGGAAGGTTAGAGCCGTTAGGTACCCAAGAGATCACTCATTACATATTTTTCAAAAACATACGTGTGTTTTAATAAAAATAAAATAAAATATGTGCGTGCGAATATTGTAGTGATTATGTATATCTCATACAAATATTCATGAAAATATCTATTTAAAAATAAAAATTATTGGAAATATTTTTAAAAGATGAGGTACTCCTGTGCGAGTCGTCTCAATTTTGTAACAGAAATTGAGGGTCAATTACCAAAGTTTTTGATATATTAATGTATACAAATGTAAATATACAATACATATTTAAGGTATATGTATTTTTATACGCCCAAAACTTTAGTAATTGACTCTCAATTTCTTTTAAGAAATTGAGAAGATCTTTACCCCGTGCGAGGCACGAGTCTATTATTCTAGTATTTATATATAAGAAGTCCTGCTAATCGAATTTAGTTCATATTAACTAGAATTCTAATTGTGTTTGCTTTTAATAAAGAATTCTAATTGTATTTAAACATATAAAGATTGGTGGATAATCCAAAAAACCACCAACTGATACCAATTGTATATAAAAAAAAAACAACTACAATAATCTTGAATGTTAGATCAACTAATGTTTTTTGTAACATCCCAAATTTGTAGTCGACAAAAACAAATTCAAGATATTACCTATAGCCATTCAGAGATGCACTTCTACGGATTCAAAAATACATAACTGATAAATCAATTATGAACAACTGGAAATATCAATTTTCGTTAAAACTTTATTTACATAAACAAATCCTCAAAGATTCATATAATTTCAGTCATTACAAAAACTCACTAATCCAAGTGCATAAATCCTAAACTTAAACTCGGTCATAACCCGATATCTAATACCGAGTACCCATCATGACCCGTGAACTTCCTCAACATGATAGCCCCAAGCAGCTAGGGTCTTGAACTTCCTGAACAATTAGACTTTATACCTGTGGATCTGAAAAACAGTCAACAATAAACAGTGAGATTACAAATCTCAATGAGTGACTCCGAGACCCCTTACGGTTCCTTTCATTCGTTCCTTTTAAGATGCATTATCTTTCCATTCCGAATAATGCGGGAGCTCCCATTAATATGAGAACTCCAATTCTGTTATATTAATAAATGATTTTATCATTTTCTTTGGCTTAGCACAATCCGTGAAACGAAATCTCACGAGATCACGGAAACCCCAATCCAACATACCAATGAGGGATAATGCGGGGGCCTTGGCTTCCAGGCTCATGACTTCCCTCCACCAAGTATGCTAAATAACTCGGAGTCGTCACCCCGTTAATACATTATTAATCACTGAACAATATTACACATGTTCAGGAATTCCGTTTAAAACCATTTAAGGGTTCCCACTCGTTCATACTACATTCCGATCAACACATAATTCAATTAATGAACTCAAGTGACAAATTATCATCCACCACACATAAACATCAGCATATATCATACATTTCAATAAACATTCTAGGTGCAGTAAGTTTTCAGCAGTTTTACATGAATTTCGACAATTTCTTTAACATAGCAAACGATATCGGAATTAGACAAACAAATATTCATCGGAAACCTTAGAGTGTCTAGTTTCTGGATATAATTGTTATTTATTTGTTTACGTAGCCAAAAAGTACAGTTTTTCAAAACAAAGCGTAGGGATCCAGAAACAGGACAGCAACTGTTGCCCAACTTGTAACTCCGTTTTCATATTGAATTTTCAATCAAATTAAGAAAACCAAGTGCCCAAATTGAATCAAAACGAGTCTACTTTCCAATGAAACAGAAATCATTTTAAACAGTGTCCTACCTAAGTCACTACAAGCAAAACACCGAACCTATACCCAAAACTGTCTCAGATTTTTGACTCAAATTGCAACCAGAAATTCTCCCATCATACTTACCCAAATTGATTAAACTCAGTGCCTAATTTGTGGCAAATTGTGTCTAGTTTCCAGACAAACAAACCATACGATTTTTGGACACATAGGAAATTCGCAATCACATAAACACTGACCCTATACCAAACAGTCCCAAACAGAGTTTCTCACTTCCCGTTCACTCGTGTCGCGTCCGAACTGAAACTAAACCCACTTCCAGCAATCCAAATCATTCAAACAGATATTCTAACACATATTTTACATACAATCATGGCATAATTTTGTCAATTTCACCAAAGCACATTCGAGCAATTAAAATTCAAATCGAGACATTTTCAAAAACCGTAAAATCATTAGTTTCGTAAAATTCACTGTTTCATTCAACCCAAACCATCTACCACAGTAAATATTCACATCCAAACATCTAAATACACGATGTGGTGAGAACACTCACCGGTAGTGACGTCCCTCGAAAACTTTGGCGTCTCGAACCGAACCTCACGAACTCAACGAACGCGACTCCGACACTTCCGAACTCTTCGAACTCGAACCCAAGCTCCCAAAACTGAACTAACTCCTCTAAGAACCCAATATCACGAAATACCTTTGCATACAATCACTCCCAATCTCTCAAAACTCAGAATTTGATGAAGAAAATGGTGAATGTGCTCAACCCTCCCTCTAGCTCACTAATTTCGAATTTAAGGGAGAAGGGGAAGTAGATGCTTGGGCTAGAACTAGATGTTGTGTTTGGTGTCAATGGAAAGAGAATTGAAGATGAGGAAGAATGGTGGTGGAAAATAGAACATGCATCAGAATCTCTTCTCCTCCTCTTCACTCTCCCTCTCGCCTCTCCCTCTCTTCTCCTTCTTTCTCTCTTTTCTTTCCTTTCCTTTCTTTCTTTCTTTCTTTCTTTCTTTCTTTCTTTCTATTTCTGTTTTTCTGTTTTCAGCTCTCCCTCACTCTAATGTATATGTGTGTATAAGAGTCAAGTGAGTGTGTGGGTGGGTTTGGGAGTTAGGGAATGTTTGGTAAGTGAAATCCCCAAACTACCCTTCCTATATTCCTAATTCTCAATTAAACCCAATACAATATACCCAATCTCAATCAATTAATCACTCAACAATCAAATTCAACCAAATAAATAGTCAATAAGCAAGAAAATTCATTAAAGCACTCCATCAAGCAAGCATTCAAAAATGACCATTTTTGGGATGTTACATTTTTGCTATGTCAACTAATGTTACCAAATTGTCTGTAAACTACTAAGTATATCAAAACTTAAAAAAAAAAAAAAAGTTTGACAGCTCTGATTGTAATCTTCAATTTCTACTATGATCAACATACCTAATAAATAAAAATATATAATAATGTCAAGATTGTACAAAGTAGAAAACTATAAAATATTTTGCACACTAGTTAAAAAGTAAATTACCCAAATGTCGTGAGTAATCCCAAAAAGGAGACACTCCAGCAAGACTATCATCTGAACCTTTCTCACTTCATCTTCCCCTTCGTCCTGCAGCGCGGGCTGCTTGTGGGGGTGGTAGGTTTGGCATCTCTACCCTTTCTAAGACCTGCTCCATCATACGCCACTGTGATGTTTTCTTCCGGCCTCCTCTCTCGCTGCTTAGAAGTGACTACTTTATAAGTTAGCAAATATATCATTTTAAACTGTTCAGATGAGCGACTGGTCGACACTCTCAAGGTCTAAGCGACTATCCCCTTTGCCAATATTGGCAGACATGCTGCAAAATTGTACAAACGACCTTTATTCTTCCCTCCAACAAGGTCCATCCACACATGCCGGCAAAGATATGTTCCTCATCAGGTTCAGATGGGATAGATGCTTGTGACAACCTCTATTCAAGCGCATAATGTTAAATGTACAAGTTAAAGTTAGCTGCTGGTAGATAATATACACAAAATAAAATTATCTTTAAAAGGGGAATATCTAAGTACGTTTAGAGCGCTCGTTTACAAAATCACTGGTAACCTTCCTAATATGAGTGTGGCGATGAGCTCATTGATGCAGCATTCTCCCATTGGCAGGCATTGCTCAAACAAAATTAAAGACTCCTAAAGATTGCAACCCAGAGAAGCTAGCTCGTTAGCATAGTGGCTCACCTCATATAAAATAGGAACAAACTTCCGCTCCTACTCCAACTTCATCATATTTCCAATCTCTCTAAGAAGGCTCCACAACCAAAACACGGCCCACAAAATCACCTTGTATGATAGAGCAAGCAGCAACATAATCTACCTGAACAATGACTGATTTTACAATCCTTAGCGCAACACAACCTCAACTCTTCCAAAATCACCCAAAGCCCAGCCTCCAAAGCAAAACATAAGTCAAGAAATTTGGCAAATCCACCAATCCACTCCCCCAAATTGTTCAAAAAATTCCACCACAACTAGGACTTTGAGCTCCATGTTTAGCGGCACCATAAGTATTGAGACACCACCAACCAATAGGAGGCGCTCCCAGCAAATCTCAATTTGTCTTTTTGTCACGAACCGTTCCCGAACCAACCTCTAAATGAGATTCCAAGGGCGGGTTGGTCTATTGAAATCCACTTCATGGATTTCTTTATTCCTCCAACTCCACAGAGAATGACACATCGTAGCCTAAATGGATTGCCACACAAAAGTCAACCAAATTCCCATTATCACGAGTTTAATTAAACTACATCTAGTGTTGCAAATTTTGCTAAAAAAAGTTGCTACGGGTTATTTGAAGGATTTTTTACGTTAAAATTCTTAGGGTCTTTACTTGCTTGATTTGTTTATTTGTAATATTTTTTGTGTAAACTGGGTATTCTCTGCGTGCAACTGCAGAGACTACTCTCTCGAACCGGGTAGGACCATCGTGGGTGACAAAACTCTCCCTCAAGAGTTTTAATATTGTTGCATTTTCCAAGACTAGATTCGACTTCAGAACCTTGGTTAAGCTGAATGAGGGTCAAACCATCTCATCCAAGCGCTCTTGGATTACATTTTATTGGGTTACAAATGACAAAGAAAAACAAAACAAAAAAATAAAGAAACTAGAAACAAAGCCTATGTGCGAACGAAAATGACCCCATTTTAGCATCATTCAAAATAAGCTCATGTAACACCTCAAGACTTTGTATCAAGTTCTACAACCCCTACACGGGTTACTTGTTGTCATATTTGTTATTGTTGCTTCTCGGAAATTCTTGAAATTTTGAGGAAATTTATTTGTCACATATTTTCTTTTTGAGGAATTTTCTATCACGTACATATTGGTATCTTTGTGTGCTTCCGTTGCTCTATTGGATCTCCCCCTCAAAAGAGTTGCAGGTTCCTTGACTATAAACATGGTCTAAGCCTTGACAATTAGTTGAAGATTTTCAATGTAGCCCAAATTTTATTTCTCTAAAAACCTTCTCTAAGATGTAACCTCTCAATTGTGTATAAAATAGTGCCGATCCTGCTGTTTTTTTTGTTTGTATTCGTTTAAGCTTTGACCTTCTTGTAATCATTAAAAAAAAAAAGAAAACCTTGTATTCACATTGTTGTTATATTATTATTAAACATAAAATAAGCAAGATTCATTTGATTAAAAATTCATAAGATTCCTGACAATAATCGAAATTGGACGCAAAGAAAATATGCAAAAAATAGCATGACAAAGGTACGTAACTGGAAAAAGACATACTAGTCCAGAACCGTAAGGGATGGTAGCATGTCATGTGGAAAACATTATCATAGATTAGCCATAAATATAGGGATCACCACGTTTTCACCGTCCATTTTCATATTCATATAGCTGGCTACCCACCACGGAGTGTCTCTACGCTTTCAACGAAACATTAATTTCTATTCGTGCTTAAGATCAAATTTCGCACCGACCAACACCGAGTTTGTACAATACGAGAATCGAATCTGGGAGTACCGGGTCAACCCCGTGTCTCATAGTAGATTAAGCCATTAGATCAACTGTCTTGTTGGTTATATTCATATTAATATGAGCAAACAACTCAACACAACCTTCCATTAATTACGTGACTTTAATACTATACATTAGATAGATAATAATGCTTTCACTTTGCTATCCAACTGGTCTCCCACATCGCCAGCCTGCTTCCCTTTCCCACTTTTTACTTTCCTTTTCTTGACCACTTTCATAACACTCCAATCTCTTACTTTTTTGCGGTTAAATTAAAATAAGCAAAAAATTCTATTAAAAATAACGCAATTACATAATGTTTTTACTTATAATTGAGTTCGGGGCGGATCCATGTTATGCTAATTGGGGGTATTTGCCCTCATTTAGCTCAATATTTTTAGTCTATATATGCTTAATAAATTTGTTTTGCTCCCATAAAAAAAAATGTTGCTCCCATGAGATAGTTTTTATAAACAAATACATGTAAAAAGTTATAAGAGATAAAAGATAAATACATTTCTTAAATTTTCTCTCTTTATTCTTCTAATTTTAACTTCTCTTCTAACACCGAACATACAAATTGACACTAAACTAAACACATTAGATTTTTGGATTAAGTTTTTTTATCACGAAACTATGTATTTTGTTAAGATTTATAGAACTTTTCTTACATAAAAATATTATGGACCAAATTTTTGCCCCCACCAACAAAAATTTCTAGATCCGTCACCGATTGAGTTTGGTTAATAGTACTATTTTATAAACCAAAGCCTATTAAAATATTTCACTGAAAGTAAACCAGAACGATCGAGACACCGTGCCAGAATAATTAAAGTCCCAATGTCCCATTAACAATAACATAACATCAAGCACTTAGGCATAATGTAATACCAATTTTCTTCCACCTTTTACAATCTTAATGATTAGGAAAGGCTACTCATCATAGAAATAGTAAGTTATTTTTATAAGTCATTCTAGAGGGTTTATTAAAATAAGTAAAAAAACTAATCATGGACACACATATCATAACTATTTACATAAACTCTCATAGTGATCGTTTCGAATAGCGGCAATTATTAAGATAAGCTCGCGAGCTATCTTTTGTAGCTTCACAATTTTCACGGTGACTTGACAATTGAACATGTTCCGGGCCGAGCTAGAGCTCGATCCAACTTGGCAGCAGCAACCCTATAGCCCGGTCTGACGTCACGCAATCCATAGCAATTGGACGGCTAAGATCCATCGGCAAGAAGATATATGGCTCGGATCAATAGAGTCGATCACTTAAGACAATTGGACGGCTAAGATCCATCAGGAAGACGATATACAACTCAGATCAATATGGTCGATACCTACAACTTAAGGCACGGATCACAATCCGTGCGACCTGGCATCGAGGGTTTGATCGCTCGCCTTGATCCAATGGTGCAGGCCAGTGCGGGAACACCCGCGATTCTTATAAATACCCGAACGATCCACGACATATGTACGTTCTCATACTCCACACCTCACACCAAACTTCACTATACTGACTTGAGCGTCGAAGTGTATGTAGGTACCCCACCCATGTTGGTCTACGAGTGGGGCAAAAGCTCAAAGGACACGTCGACAGCTAAATTAGCGAAAACTTATGGTCCGACTTCAGGACAGAACATGAGAAGTACCAACCACATGTACATCATTTGTCCAAGCACACTATTAACGTGTGTTTGATTATATGGTAAAAAAGCTGAACTGATTTTGTAAAATTGATTTTGATTAAAAGTATATTGAAATAAAGTGATTTACGTTTAAATACATTTATGAAAAATATTTAGACTAAAATTCATGTTTAAAAGCAAAAAAACTCAAAATGGTAGCTTCTAATTATCAAATTAGAATCAACTCTAACAACAAGATCAATTCTAATGAAGAACATTCAAGCATGTCAAGATCAATTTTACTTCTTAAGTTTACTTTTACCTCTCACAAAACTAAATCCAAAATATGCAAACAAACAATGTAAAACTCTTGACAAAAATTGATACAGGTAAAATAACTCATAAGCTGTTCATTTCACCAATCCAAAAGCAGCTTCTATCCATACCAAATGCAAACAACAAAAGTATAACAATAATATATTGGAGTAACATAAAAATAGAAACAATAAAGTTGTCATTAACATAAAGTAACTACTTTCATTCCAACATCCACATGCAGAGAGAGACTAAAATGAACTAAGCAGACTCAGCACTCCACTCCAGTCCACAAAATCACTTACAAAAAAAGATTCTTCTAAAAAAAGTCACTAATTTTACAAAGACAATAAAAAACCCCTAAATCAACAAAAATAATTAAACTAGAAACCTCAAATGCAATATAATAAAATTATTATATCCTTAAAACATTATTACTATACTTTTATTAATTGCTTCTAAGTCCCTCTATTAACCTTATCCTTGTACCTCATTATAGAATCCAACCTCTGCAACTTCAACTGCTGCTTAAACTTATTGATGAAATCATCCGCCTTAGCATCCACCTCATCGTCGTCGGCTGCAGCCGCAGGAGTGACTTTCGTCTCTCTCGCGGTGGCCGGCCGACGACTCTCCACAATATCTTCCTCCTTAAAATGCCCGAAAGCCGACTTGCTACTCGCCGATTTCTTCATCTTCTTCGACAGCTTCACCGGAACCTCCCCGGAATCAGGCTTCGTGTCGGAATGCGTCCTCGTGAAATTACCTCCTTGCCCTTGTAACTGCCTAAAAACCTCATCTAAAGATGCAAATTTACCCTCACCTTTTCCCTTACCAACATCCTCGTACCTTCCGATGTTGTCACGTATATTCCCCAAAACGTCGTCGTCTTCATATACTCCTTCCCCTTCATCTTCATCTTCATCTTCATCTTCATCTTCTTTTTCATTTTGTTTTTCCATGACTTCCACGTGTCGTTTCTCAGGCTCACGTGTTTTTTCAGTTGAAAAAACGTTGGTTAAAGGTTCAGTAGGGAAATAACTGTAGAGGTTGATAGATTTAAGCCTTTGCAAAACAGAAGAAGGAGATCTCCCAAGTTGTTGCTGAGGTGGTGAGGGTGGTTGGTGGTTATCATTTTGTGAGGTGGTGTGAGTATGAATTTGTGGGGTGTGAGTAACAACATCATGGGATCTATAAGGGTAAGAATAGAAGTTAATAGATTTGAGTCTTTGTAACACAGAAGGGGATCTATAAAGTTGGTTATGTTGATGAAAGTTAGGATCTTGTTCATGGGATTGGTGTTTATGGTTATGGGTTGCATTGGAAAGAATGGAAGTGATGTAAATGGTTCCAATGACGAGTTGAAGAAGGAGGAAGAAAACAGTAGGTGTGAACCAACTATAGAGGACAGCCCAGAATGTTGGTGACGATGATACAGTTTGTTCTAACATTGTTGGTTGTGTTGTGTGGTGGAGATTGGAGAGAAAGAGGGTTTTTGTTTATGAAAGTGTAGAGAAAGAACCACTTCTTGTATTTGTGGTTCTTGTGTGTTGTGAAGGTCTATGATATTATATTTATGTAAATTCTATCATACCCATCCAGAGTTGGGTGGGTATGATACCTTTTAAGCAAAATTAGACAAAATACTCATTGATATGTTTTTTTTACTATTTAATATTTTAAAATAAAAGTAAATATTGAACCAATTTTGCCTAGTTTTGCCTAGAAGGTATCATACCCACCCAACTATGGATGGGTATGGGAGTAATCACCTATTATTTATCAAGGTTAGATGGGAAACTAAAGCGGATTACTTCTCTCTAATCTCTATGGTGGGGTTGTTTTTGTTCAACATGCTTTTTTGATTATTGCCGACAGTGGCCGACCTACATGGTTCTTAGGGGGTTCAGTTGAATCCCCTGGAAATTAAATATTAGTACTAATACCCTTATAACAAATTATTTTGAATCCTCTGAAATTTCAAATTTGCACTAATATTCTTAAATTTGCACCCAACTTGCACATAATTTTTAATAAATTCATCTTATTAATTTCCGTTAGAGACAATTTTTAAAACATTAGAAAGTAATTTAAGCAATATCACATATTTTTACGGACTACTTCCTATTTTCCTATTGTTTAAGACTTAAGTAGATAATATCGGATAAACTTAGAGACTAATTTGGCAATTTATACTTAAATAAATTTGTAGTTAGATAACTTGATTCCTTAATTTTAATAAATTAAGTCAGAATATTTGAAAGAAAAATTAAACAATTTGATTAACCAACATTTTTGGTAATTTTTTTTTGCACCTCCTGACCTTGGGGTCCTGGGTCTACCACTGATTATCAATGAGGTTAGATTTGACCCAAGAGTAAGACTACTAGAATACTAACTTCTAAAAAAGTAGGTCTTAACTAAAAATTTGCCTTAAGCTTTACCGACTAAAAAAATTGAGTATGTTAAGATTACTAATTTGGTATGAGGTAACAACCTACACTGCTGACCTAATGACTTAAGCTATTCTGTGAAACAAGAGTCGATCTGGTCCCTAAGTTTGATTTTCACTATGACAAATTTAGTGTTGGTCGATGCAAGATTTGCTTCTAATCACTAACAAAAACTAATCTTTTGTTGGATAATCACCAATAATTTAAAAAATTAATATGGGGTGGATATTGGGGGCTTTTAATTTTTGGAGAAGATGGGGAAATCGAGGAACACGTGGTGGCATATGATGGGTTGGCGAGAAAGGGACAAAAGATGGGGTTGATTTATTTGTGGAACGTGAGGAAGTTGTTGGATTTGGGAGAGAAGAGAAGATTTATAGTAGTAAAATAAAATCAGCTGGCTTGATTTCAATGGAGTAATGTGTGTGAATTCAATTTGAATCTAGTTGGAATGGGTTGCAATGTCAAACTGACAAGAGTTTATTTATAGCAAAATAAATGTGTTTTTAAAGTAAACAAATATGGGTCCTGCGTGAGTTTTCACTTAGTCGTTTTCAACTTTGAGTTATCCTTACTCATCTATCTATCTATCTATCTATATTATATGGTGAGGACTAGGTTGCAATTTGAATAAACGTGAGTAATATTCCATTATCATTATACATTCAATTTCCCATAATGCGTTTGTTTTTGAATTCCTCATAAACTCAAAATATTATAGGATGCAATACAATTCCTCATTATGCGTTTGTTTTTGAATTTGGAAGACTTGCACATTCAATTTCCCACAAAAATGTATGGTTCAACAGTGGATGACGACTTTGTTCACTTGACGGTGAATTTGAAACCACTTAATATTCCATTATCATTATACATTTTCGTCTTTAACTGCCTATTAATTAAATATAATGTTCCATTACCATGGCAATATTTTTGCCGGTTATAAATCGATTGATATTCCTCATGCAACTGGCACTCAAGAATGAATATTGCTATATTATATATATATATATATATACAGTTCTAAAGTCAAGTAAATTCATTTCTCTATGCTTCTTCTTGATAGTTAATTCTTATAAGCCAAATACCACAAAAACAAAATAATGTTTGCTTCTTGATTGTACACAGACTTCAACTTTATTTGCCTCTATTTCCTTTTTTGCATGATAATTTCTATCTTTAATTATGTTTTATTTTTTATGTATTTTTATAGTCTTTATAAACACTACTAATCAAGTAAATAGAGAGTTTATTCTATTTGTATATATCTAATGGTGAAATTAAAAAGAAATCTACCTATAATGTATTTCAAACTATTTTTGACTTTTCCACTTCAAATAAATTATTTCTTCCATTCCTTGACCGCACTAGATTAGGCAAAAAAATCATGGGGGCAAAAAAAACTTATTTACCAAAATAATGCACATTGTGGGTTATTTACCAAAGTAGGGCAAAATTTTTTTACAGTTCAGAAGTTGCCCCCCCAGGGTGACTTCTGAACTGTGTTTTGCAAAATTTTTTTAAAATACAGTTTAGAAGTCGCCCCCCCAGGGTGACTTCTGAACTGTGTTTTGCAAAAAAAATTTTAAATACAGTTCAGAAGTCGCACCCCCCCCAGGGTGACTTCTGAACTGTGTTTTGCAAATTTTTTATTCAATTATATATTAATATATAAATACCTAAATAAATTAAAAATAAATTTATAAAAATGATTATATCTATTTATAAATTAACTACGTTAATATTTACGAAAAATTTTAAGAGATTAAAAATTGGAACATAATATAATATAGAAAAAAAATTGAAATAAACAACAAAATTTTCAGAAATACAAGAATAGAAAATAAAAAACGAAACGAGAGGAAAACATGATCGAAACTACTTCCAGCTAACATTTTATGGTAGTGGCCATTGGACCGCTGGAGGGATAACCCGACGGATGATCTCATCGGTGGAAATAGTTGTTTCGACGCACAATTCGATAGGACTCCGAGTATGAGGTTGAAACATCTCATGCTGCTGAAACATCTGTCTAACGTGTTTTTCAGTCTTGATAGTCATTACGCACCACCGAATACGATTACCTTCGCCGGTCCGGGGGCAGCGATAAACGATACGAGTGATCGTTTGCTCCTCACTCTCTAGCTGCGCCTTTTCCGTTAGTTTTTCGTTCAGTTCGGCGAAGGTGATGTTGTTCTTAAGGCTGGAATAAATGGTGTTTGGACACCTAAAATACACACCATCTTCTTCCCTGTACATAACATGGGCCTGACAGTGAAGTGTACAGTAGTGGTTGATGACTCTTTCCGGTATGACTTGTTGTGGTGGGGGTGGTCGCAGAAGATGAATGATTTCTTCCGGAGTGCATATTGTGTCTACGTACAGCTCCAAGAGACTACGTCCCATTGGAATGTTAGCATGACCTTCCATCATTGCGCGAACGTCATCGTCGCTTTGGATCTCCATGACAGAATAACGGAATGTCCCGTCATCTCCACAATTGTACTTTCTGTAACGGATACGCTCCACGTCTTTACGCCACCCTCCCTCTGGCCGTATTTTTCTCTCAGCCTTCTCCTTGAGTTGGGCGAATGTGATGTCCTTATTCATCCTACAAAAGATATGATTAGGACAACGAAAGACAACACCATGTTCATCGGTGGTTACAGTTCCACTGTGATAAAGTGCGATTAGGAATTTGTCATTTGAGTACTGGGTTGGGCACAACTTCCATTCCATTTCAGCGGGTTGGGTGACGGTGTTTGGGTAGAACCAGAGAAGAGAAGATTAGTCAGAAATATAGGTTGAAGGTAAACTGTTAGTGTGAATTTGAGTGGAATGTGAGAACGTATTTATAATAGGGGTGATCGTATGTAAGCCGTTGATTTTGGATGATCTTAACCATTGATTTTAGGGTTTAGTGTCGGCAAAATCTAGGCCGTTAAAGAATGTCGGCAAAATCTAGGCCGTTAAAGAGTGTCGGCAAAATCTAGGCGTTAAAGAGTGTCGGCAAAATCTAGGCCGTTGAATAGTGTCGGCAAAATCTAGGTCATTAAAGAAATTAAGACCTATGCACTCTGCACTATGCACTATGCACTATGCACTCTGCACAATGCACACTTTAATAGTGCACTATGCACAAAGCACTGTTAAAGATAAAAGAGTAAATTATTGATCCAAATGTAATAAATGTCACATAAGATTAAACCCTTAAAATTAATAACTTAGTTAATATAAAATTACAATAGTTGATAAATTAAACTAAAAAGACAGTACAGAAAAAAATTAACAAAGATGAGACCCAGTTCCACACTTTCGAGGTTGGGGGACACGCCGTGGACGTTGATGCCGATGTGGTGGTTGATGTTCTTCCTCAGTCGGGGCAGGCGGCGGTGGCTCTGGAAAATATTGGGGAACTGATGAAGAACTAGCATCGCCGGCCTGCTCTTGAATTTGACGAAGCAACGCCACAGATTGCGCAGAGCCGGGTTGGACCCCAAAGCACTCATAGAACATATCGGGGTCCCTTTCGGTGGTAGAATGTCTATATGTATCTTGAAAAGGAGTATGTTCTACTGACTGGTTGTATTGTTCGTAATATTGGAATGTTGGTGTGTGGGAGATAGAGTGGCGGTGAGGCACATCTTCTTCGAATGTTGGTGTGTGGGAGATAGAGTGGCGGTGAGGCACATCTTCTTGGGTCCTCTGTTGAGTTGGTGGTGCACGTCGATGTCGATTACGGTTACGTTCTCGACGTTCGGTTTGAGTAGTTGGGGGAGCTGACACGTCTTGTTCATCATCTTCATCCACATCACCAACATTTGCAAGACGACGTGGATCCCTTAGATGTTGGTCGGCTGAAATGTATAGCCTTGATTTTTTTGAAACCGGCGCATGTATTTATCTGACTGCGTTGGTTTAGCAAAGCACGGTCGACCCACAACACATCGATTTTCTCTATCATTCCATTAATCAATTAACTGGCTGTGATATACAGCTTAATTAACATCAATCTGTCCCTGCATGGTGATGTTGTGCATGTGACTGATATCTATTGGTGCTGATGGTATGTCTTGGACGAGGCCAAATTGCAAGGTCACTCTATCCGCATGGTGCCATTCTACAATATGGAAACAGACCATAGTCGTGTTTGTAGTCCATATGCCTTGGTGCCGATATGCTATTTCTGGCAAATTGAATTCCCGATATGGCAACCACTCAAACTCTTCATGTGTCATGCGGTCTATTGTTGATCTGTACAAAACAAGGCTTTTTGGACACTTAGTGTGGCTAAGTGGCGTGTGAACCCATCTGGTAAAAAAAAATTGTTAACGTAAAGAAGAAATATAATTGTTAGTATTCATAAGTTGTGTCAAATTTTTACCTCTTTGCAAGTGGCCATTCATAAGGACGGTTGCAGTCTGGTGCTAGGAACGGCATGCGGTACCAGACCCAAGACTATAACAAAAGAGTACATCCACCCATTGTGCGTGAGGAGCATGTAGCTGTCTTACACAACATTCTGTATAAGTTCGTTAGACATGCTGACCCCCAGCTGTAACTAGAAATTTCATCGAAGTTTTTCAATAGGGGTACGTATTTTATGTTGACTCTGTTTGATGATTTGTCTGGGAGTATGTATCCCCCGATCAACTGCAATAGGTACGCCCTGCAATATTGTCTTCGCACTTGGTTGGAAGCGCCCTCTGGAACATTATTAAATTCACGTTGTAGCCAAGTGAACTTAATTTGGTTGCCTACCATGCCATTTGCTGGGATAGGCTTACCCAAAAGTTGTTCGCATACTCGATCCCAGTTTTTTTCACAACTTCTAGTAACGGCATTTCCATCAACGGGAAGTTCCAACTACAACGCCACGTCTTCGAGAATTATTGTGCACTCCCCTACTGGAAGATGAAAAGTGTGTGTTTCTGGTCTCCAGCATTCGACCATTGCTGCCACCAAAGCTGGATTTATTTTGAATGCGCCAATTGAAGAAATGTCACGAAACCCAGCTCTTTCTATCAATGGTAATATAGAGGCATCTGGTTCTGGAAGTTTGAAAGCGTGGTGAACTTCCATTGGGTCATCGTTGAGAAGCATGGAAATGTGAGGTTCTTGGTTTAGTAAGGAAGACATTGTTAGAGGAAATGTTGTTGAAGAGTTATGGTGACTTGAATGTTTGAGTTATGTGGTTGAGTTGCTGCCTTTTGTTGTATATATTTTAGTCTAACCATTATTGTCGTAAGCACTGGACACTGCACTCTGCACTAAGCAGTGAACAATGCACATAGAACAATTCAAAAGTGTCGGTGCAATCCTGGCCTTTAAAAGTGTCGGTGCAATCCTGGCCTTTAAAAGTCACGTGTGCAATCTTGGCCTTTAAAAGTGTCGGTGCAATCTCGGCCTTTAAAAGTGTCGGTGCAATCCTGGCCTTCGAAACAATGACTAAATTCGGTTTTTCCTAAGTGTAAAAAATGACTTTTTTACCATGTTTAGATCAATTTGAAGCAATTTTGTTAAATTACTAAATTAAAAAAAATGATATGACATTATAGTAGAGTTATAGAACTACGGATTCATGTTTTGAATTACTACTAACCGACTTATAACCCACGTGTACAAGATTCAAAACAACGACTAAAACCGGTTTTTCCTAAGTCTAAAAAATGACTTTTTTACCATGTTTAGATCAATTTGAAGCAATTTTGTTAAATTACTAAATTAAAAAAAATGATATGACATTATAGTAGAGTTATAGAACTACGGATTCATGTTTTGAATTACTACTAACCGACTTATAACCCACGTGTACAAGATTCAAAACAATGACTAAAACCGGTTTTTCCTAAGTCTAAAAAATGACTTTTTTACCATGTTTAGATCAATTTGAAGCAATTTTGTTAAATTACTAAATTAAAAAAAATGATATGACATTATAGTAGAGTTATAGAACTACGGTTTCATGTTTTGAATTACTACTAACCGACTTATAACCCACGTGTACAAGATTCAAAACAATGACTAAAACCGGTTTTTCCTAAGTCGAAAAAATGACTTTTTTTACCATGTTTAGATCAATTTGAAGCAATTTTGTTAAATTACTAAATTAAAAAAAATGATATGACATTATAGTAGAGTTATAGAACTACGGTTTCATGTTTTGAATTACTACTAACCGACATATAACCCACGTGTACAAGATTCAAAACAATGACTAAAACCGGTTTTTCCTAAGTCTAAAAAATGACTTTTTTACCATGTTTAGATCAATTTGAAGCCATTTTGTTAAATTACTAAATTAAAAAAAAATGATATGACATTATAGTAGAGTTATAGAACTACGGTTTCATGTTTTGAATTACTACTAACCGACTTATAACCCACATGTATAAGATTCAAAACAATGACTAAAACCGGTTTTTCCTAAGTCTAAAAAATGACTTTTCCTAAGCACTGGACACTGCACTCTGCACTAAGCAGTGAACAATGCACATTGAAAATGTCGGTGCAATCCTGGCCTTTAAAAGTGTCGGTGCAATCCTGGCCTTTAAAAGTCACGTGTGCAATCTTGGCCTTTAAAAGTGTCGGTGCAATCCTGGCCTTTAAAAGTGTCGGTGCGATCCTGGCCTTTAAAAGTCACGTGTGCAATCTTGGCCTTTAAAAGTGTCGGTGCAATCCTGGCCTTTAAAAGTGTCGGTGCAATCCTGGCCTTTAAAAGTGTCGGTGCAATCCTGGCCTTCAAAACCATCGGTGAAATCTAGACCATTCAAATTTCAATAAATAGGCCCTAAATCTCTCAACACTAAACACCCAACTGCCATAGTTTCTCCTACTACCAACTGAAACTCAAACACACCCTCCTACTCCCAACTTCGTCAATGGCTCCAACGAATGTTTTCATCACAGTCTTTTACAATGGTTATGTTGAAAAAACAAATACTGAGGGTATATTTTTTAGGTGTCATAACAACACCCTTGTCAAACTCAAATCTAATTCCAAACTAGCTCAAGTTAAACAAGCCATTGAAAAAAAATCTCTCCTGACCATTCAAAAATCGTTGCTAGTCTTACATATCGGTACCCCACAACTCTCAGTACTGGCCATACCTTTTATGGGGGATTCGAAATAAATTCCGACGATGATGTTGAACTTATGATAGAGCATTTCAAAGAAGATAGACACCTTGGTATATGTACACCAGAAATATACGCAGATTTGGTTGAGGCTCCTTCTAACTACACCCAGGTAAGTCACGGCCATTCTATTCCATCTTCATCACAACAAAACTTACGTTTTTCTCAACAAACAGAAATACCATACACTGATTTCATTCCACCCATTTACCCTCAATTCAATCCTTCATCATCCCAAACTGACATGCATTACAGTCCTTCAACACCTCACCATCACTCTGCACCATCATCCTCAAACACACCCATTGACCTTAACACAAGCCACCCTCTACATACTCAAACTAATACCCCCACCGTTTAGTATGTTTGTTGGTGTCCATAATGAAGACGTTGGGGACTTTAGCGAAGATGAAGATGAAATTCTTCAGCGTGACGTCGATGAGGAACCAATTGAAGCTAACCCCAACATAGGTGTTGCATTCCGCAAGCCTGTCCCACACTTTCAAAACGCCACAGCTGATAACCCAGAACCTTATGATGTAGAGTTTGGCCATTCCATGGACAGGAACCAACTCTTATCCAACGAAGACCCAAACGAACTCAAACTCAAAATGAAATTTCCCACAAAAGAAATAGCCCAACAATTCATCCAAACATATCACCTAAACCATTCAGTTGCATACAAAGTCTGTGAGTCTAAACCACACACATGGACCGTTTGTTGTGTTCATGAAACCTGTTTGTGGAGGTGTGTAGTGAGAGTAGGAGCAAAAACTGGATATTGGGGGATTACACAGTTAACTCACCCACACACATGTACAACATCTACTATTTCCCAAGATCACCGCCAGCTGACCTCCTCCCTCATGTGTACTCATATACTTCCACTTGTAAGGAAGGACCTGACAATATCAGTGGCTGTGTTGATTGCACACATCAAGGAGCGGTTCACGTACCAGAGTTCCTACAGAAAGGCTTGGATTGCTAAACAAAAACCAATCGAGCTTATCTTCGGTAATTGGGAGGACTCTTACAATGAGGTAACCAGGTGGCTACATGCTTTCTCTTACTATATTCCAGACACAGTTCACGATTGGCAGTACAAACCATTCTATGAGAATGGACAACTAGTTGCCAACAAAGGTGTATTCCATCGCATCTTTTGGAGTTTTGGCCCGTGCATTAAAGGCTTTCAATTTTGCAAACCAGTTGTCTCTGTTGATGGAACATGGTTGTACGGTAGGTACAAAGGGTGTGTCTTCTTTTGGCAATCGCACAAGATGGAAGAAACAACACCTTCCCAATTGCATATGCAGTGGTCGAGGGTGAGACAAAGGAGGCTTGGTTTTTCTTCCTATCTCGTTTAAGACACTATGTGACACCACAGGAGGGTATTTGTTTGATATCAGATAGACACGAGTCTATCAAAAGTGCTGTTACGCAACTAAACACCAATTGGAAACACGTCTTCTGTGTTCGCCACATAGCACAAAACTTCATGAGACACTTCAAAAACAGTCCTGCCAGGAAACATGTCATCAATATGGGTGAGTATTTTTAACATTTTTTTTAATTAATTAGTTTCAAATTTCCATTCCATACTTACCAACATCTTCTTTTTTTTTCTTCAGCATATTCAATGACAGAAGAATCGGCCGAACACTACAAACAAAAAATTGGTCAGGAAGTAGGTTCTGAGGGGGTGGCTTGGGTTGAAGACATAACTGCAGAACAATTGTTGCAGTGGTGCGATGGAGGTTCCCGTTGGGGGCACATGACAACAAACCTTGCAGAGTGCATCCACAATATCCTTAAGGGGTGCGGAATCTCCCTATTCGTTTATTGATAGATGCAACATATTTCTGGATGAACGAGGTTTTCGTCAAAAGGGGAACACAGGCACAGGCAATGTTGAGATTCGGAACTATGTACTCTGAAAAATTGTTGGAAAATATTGCCAGGAACATAAATGTCTCAAAAACGCATAACGTCGCAGTTCACGATCGTGCCCAATAATTGTTCCGAGTTGAAGAACTTGTACGACCACAAAGTGGTAGACCTGCGCAAACATTCGTGGTGAACTTCAGAGCAAAAACGTGTGAGTGTGGCGAATTCCAGGCACTTCACTACCCTTGTTCACATGTCATCGCAGCATGCTCAAAATGCAATTACGACCACATGCAATTCGGGGATCCACCGTACATAATGGAGAATGTTTTCAATACTTACATTGTCGAGTTCCCACCCTTGCCAACTGAGACGTCATGGCCTTATTTCAATACTTTAGAACTACAGCATGATCCAACTAAACGGAGAGATAAAAAGGGTCGTCCACAGTCTACCCGTATTCGTACAGAGATGGATCAAAGAGAAAGGGGTACACGCACCAGAAGATGCGGAATTTGTAGAAATGAGGGTCACAACAGAAACAACTGTCCTAACCGCAATTAATGTGTTGTAATATTTCGGATTACTCTTTTAAATAACTGTTGTAATTTTCGGTTGGTCTTTTAAATAAATTATTGTGTTCTAATATTTTTTCTGACCCTTCAATTTAATTAGGAAATTTGGATTACAAATATTAATTATCTAAATACAATTGTTTTATTTAAATTAAATTAATTTAATTTTTATCATTTTAATATATAATTATTGAAAAAATAAAAAAACACAGTTCAGAAGTCACCCTGGGGGGCGACTTCTGAACTGTAAAAAAAATTTGTCCTACTTTGGTAAATAACCTAGAATGTGCATTATTTTGGTAAATAAGTTTTTTTTTGCCCCCACATGGTTTTTTTGCCACTAGATTAGCCATATGTCTCTAGACTTTAGATAATATACACTTGAGTGTTGCCTCAACTTCCTATTTCCTTCTTATAAGTCATTCCTTGGTACATTACTAATCGATCTTTCTAATAATACATGAATTTTTCCATTTCCTTCCTTACTCTTCCTCTTCTCATATACTTTTCACTTGCTTTTTTTCTTATAATTTTTTTTACTGTCATACCTCCGTAAATATAAGTATTATTCAGTTTTTCAGTTTCTGTTCTCCTTTTATGCTAGCTTATTTTATGCTACTGTTTACTGTGGTTTTTGGTAAACACCGCTAGTTTGAAATTTCTTCTGCTTGCAAGATCAACTAGTAAATCCTAAGATCATTTGTGTTAAAGTTTTTTCCAGAATTATGCGTGCTCTTGTGGTTTCAAAGAAAAGAATGAAGATAACTGCTAGTTTCACGCGAAACCGTCAAATTTCTTCAGATAGGGACGAAGTGAAAACAAAGAAAAAATTGCAGAAAAGCAATAAAGAAAGCAAATTAAAATGCATTAATTGAAAAGAGAGTTGGTACACAGATCATACATTCTTCTCTGACTCGTTTTCTCTGTAATGTGTTGAAAGTTAGAGCGTGAGAATCTGTAATGAGTTTGTGACCCCTTTTTCCTATGAGAAACTACTATTTATACAAGGAGGGAAAACACTAAAACTAACTAACTGTACAGAGAATTTAAAAAAGAAAACTACTTCAGCCTTCGACTAGGGTAACTGCCAAAACTTCGACGGCGAGCACTTGATTTTGGCCTGCTATCACTGGCTTCGAATTTGCTTTCTGATACAACTCTTCTGTGTCGAAACCAACACATTCTTCTAAGAAAACCAAAGTCAAACCCCGTTGACTGCATTTAATTTAGCCTGTCCAAATTACAGGCTAACAAATTGTCCCCCAAAAATGTCTTTTTCGACTGAAGCTTTATGTAAGGCAGAAAAAGTGACATTTTTGAAGATTCCTTTTAACTGCTCTGATGAAGTCATTAACATCACGTTGCAGCATTGATGAGACGTTTCAGTGAAAAGTGCCTTTTGGCGCCACCGTTCTAGAGTTAGTGGGCCACGTTTTTGTTTACCGTGGATTTTGGTAAACACCGCTGGTCTCCAATTTGGTTAACTTGCAGGATCAACCAGTGAATCCTAAGATCATTTTTGTTTAGAGTTTTTACAGAATCGCTTGTGTTCTTGCTGTTTAAAAGTAAAAGAAGAAGATAACCGTCGATTTCTCCGCGAAACCGTCAAATTACTCCAAATGAGGGAGGATAAAACAAAGAGAAAATTTGCAGGGAACGTAAAGAAAAGGAAAATTAAAATTGCATTAAAATGAAAGAGAGTGGTACACAAGATCATACATTGTTCTCTAACTCTTTTTTCTCTTGAATGCGGAAGTTAGAGCGTGAGAAGTTTAAAATATGAAATTGTGACCCTTGTTTCTTCTCAGAAACTACTATTTATACAAAGGAAAAGAGGGGGAAAAACTAAACTAAGTAACTGCCTAGAAATTTGAAAATTAATAACTGCTACTCCTACTTTCGACAAGAACCGCTTCATCACGCTTCGAGCAACTGCTAGTTCTTCAGCGCATAACTGCTCTGTTTTCTGTCTGTCGATCGCTTGTGTCCATTTTCCTCTTTCTTGCTTTTGCTTCCCCGGAAGCTTGTCGAATTTACCCTGCGCATGACCATTTTCTCTGTCGAAATACCTTGGTCTTTGTCAAAATATAAGTCGAGCCTTGTTGACCATTTTCAATGAAGCCTGTCGAAATTACAGGCTAACAAATTGCCCCCCAAAAATGTCTTTTTCGACTGAACTTGAGGTGGAAGAAGAGAAGGAACATTTTTGAATTCATCATCGAAATAGACTTTGCACTTGAGTAGAATAGCTGTATACCTGATGTCACCACTGTTAAGTGTTGTTGACATTACTCCTATATTGGTGTACCACGGTGCCTTCAATGTTCTGCTTATAATTCTGACAATGCTCAAATGGCAATCACAACTCCTTTTGAATGCCACGTACTTACGCTTTCTTTATCTTTATTCCAGCGTTATTTTAACTTCTTGCAACGTTGGCTTATACTTTTTCAAGTATTTTCCATTTATACGCAAAATTCTTTCATCAGCGCCAATCTCTTTGACCTCATATGCGCCGTTTGAATAAACTTGTAAAATTTTAAATGGTCCTTCCCAACTTGGGGACCATTTACCTAGGACTCTATCTTTTCGATCCATAGGTAAAATGACTTTCCAAACTAAGTCTCCCACGTCGAAAGTCTTCAATTTGACTTTCTTATTGTACACCTTAGCTACTCTTTCCTTTTGTCTTGTGAGCACATCTAATGCATTTAACCTGTCCTCATCTAGATCAACCAATTCATCCAGCATCATACTCCAATAATGATCAGATGGGATTTCAAATTGTCTTTGAATCCTAATTGATTGAAAACAAATTTCTGCTGGTAATACTGCATCATGCCCAAAAACAAGTTTAAAAGGAGTATTATTAATTGACTCTTTGGGAGATGTTCGACACGCCCATAAAATTTGGTTAAGTGTCTTATGCCAATTCTTGGGTTTTTGCCCAACATGTTTTTTAATCAAACTAATGATAATTTTATTGGCTGCTTCAACTTGACCATTTGCTTGAGCGTAGTATGGCGTCGAACTCAACAATTTATAACCATTTTCAGCAGCGAATTCGACCATTTTCTGACCAATAAAAACTGAACCTTGGTCTGTGGTGATAGTTTCAGGCACACCGAATCTATACAATATATGGTCTTGAATAAAACTAATTACTGCCTCTTGATTAACATTATTTAAAGGAATAGCTTCCACCCACTTAGTGAAATAATCTATCCCTACCAATTGTCATACCCTAATTTTGTCCGCCTAGGTTTAAAACCCTAATTTTCCGCAAAAAAATAAATAAATTGAGAAGTGTGGTTTTATTTTGAAGAGTGAAGAGCATTGTGCATGCATTTTTGGGTTTTAAAAGTCATTCTAGGGCTTTTAAATTCATTGTTAGAGTGGAAATGCATTTGTTGTTAAAGAACGAGGTTTTTAGGGCAAAAGGGTATTTTGGTCATTGTCAAAAATAAGATAATTTCTCATCAAGAATCATTGTGCAATTTGAGAAATTTATTTGAGGCAAAACATTTTTGGTCATGTATGTATGTATGCGCATGCATGCATACATTGTGCACAAAATTTCAAAAAAAAAGGATCAAAAGGGAATATTCTACAAAAAATTCCAAGATGTGATTTTTATGACATTTTTGGTCATGGTGATCACATAAAATGGCATATTCCTAAGATTCCTAGTATGTGGCCTAAATTGGGTGTATTTTTGTACAATTATCCTAAGAAGAATAATAAAAAATGAAGGGATAATGGAATGGTCATATAATAGTACAATAATAGTACAAGATGACAACTAGCAAAACTTGGTGACCAAGGCCACACCCCCAATGTCGCCTACCCCCTCTCTATTCTCTCATTTTGTGTCTTCTCAATGTCCTCAATCCATGTGAGCCTCAATCCTAGCCTTTGATTCAAAATTAAAATCAAATCCTAGAGCACAACTAGTGCACAATGACCTAACTACCCTTAAACCTAATTGCTCTCTATATATACCCTATTAACCTCACCTCAAAGAGAAAAAAGCTCTTGGCCTCATTTTCACCCACACAACCCTAGCACACAACTCCCTCTCCTAATTCCCTCTCTTGGCCGAAATCATATCACCCTCTTCCTCCATCAATTTTTCACTTCTCCTTCACCAAATCACCATTTTTTCACCTCATTTCCATTCCTACTTCATATATCTTCCTTCTCTCCTAATTTAATTCAAGCTTTCACCATCAAAGGGCATTTTTAAGCAAGCATTTCGTGGGTTTCATAGAAGTTTGGTGAAGATTCAAGTTGATTTGTGGTCTTGTTCTTCATATTAGTCATCCCTTAGCTTGGATTTGAGGTAAACTTCTTAAAACCTAGCATCATCTTCAACTTTTTTGCATCAAAATGTAGATATCATGTTTCTAATTTTTCATCCTACCATATTCATGCATTTTAGTGTTGTTATATTGTTGATTTGTTGATTGTTGTTGGTGAGAGGTGTCTCAAACATTTTTGACAAGCACTTAGGGAGGCTTGGGTGTTTGAGATTGCTTCTCACCCTTGAATAAATTGTGATTTGTGTTGTTATCATTTTGCTTGTTGCATTTTGTGAAATAAAATTGTGTTAGGAAGCTATGAATGTTTCGCACCTTTAGCATAAAATAGGTTTCATCGAGTTTTGATGCATTTCTTTATGCAATCTTGTTATTGGGGCTTGATTTTGAAGTTCCCATGTCCAAACATGTTGTTTCATTTTGCAACTATTCATTTTTTCATGCCTTCTTACTTTCACAAAAATCAAAAAATATGAATAGTTGTTGATTTTGGTGTTTGATCGCTTGGATCTTGTGAATAAATGTTCCTAAGTCTTGCTAGTGTCATTTGCTTGCTTGATTTGGTTGACTTGTTGAAATAAATTGATGAGTAATTTGTGATTTGAGAAAATGAATTTGGGTTTTGGTTCATTTATGGTCCACAAATGATTTTGGGTTATGCTAAATTGGCAAGAGATAGGTTACTTCAACCTTGATGCCTATGCTTGTAAGCATTTAAAAATTCAACTCCCACTTGATGTGCTTGTGAAATGTGAGCAAAAAGGGGTCTATAAACAATTGAATTTGCGCACATGATTGGTCTCCAATGACCTTGATGCATCCTCAAGTTTAATCATGCTTTCTTTGCTCTTTGAGTTTAATATAAATTGTTGTTTGAAGCTTGTGAAGTTTTGGCAAAGGATAGGCCACTTGGAGCCTTGATGCATTAAATTGTTGTGGTGCATTAAAATGTTGAATTGGTGTTCACAATTTGCTTGTTTTGATTTCCACCAATTGTTACTCGTTAGTAACTCTCCAAAACTTCAAAACCATGTTGCATACAAAGAACAACTTGTTACTCGTTAGTAACGTTCCAACTTCAAAACATTTTTTTTGCATTTACATAATCATTGATAAACAACTTCACTTCTTCTCAAAACAATTTCAAACTATTTTTCACAAATCAAACTTTGTTGAGGATAATGCGAAGCCTTTGCTTGCACGATTGTCAACAATGGGGTGCTAGTGGTGATCACTTGGAGTCTTTGCTCAATTGATTATCATGAACACTCATTTTTCAAAAGAACTCTCATTTCACAAATTAAAAACTTTGTTGAGGATAATGCGAAGCCTTTGCTTGCACGATCGTCAATATTGGGATGCTAGTGGTGATCACTCGAAACCTTTGTTGTTTGATCACTGTGAACATTCAATTTTCACAATTAAACAACTAAAAAATAAAAACCTTTTCTCGACAACCGAGAACTACGTAAGCTTTGAATTCTCCATCGCACTGGGAGATACGTAGGAGCGGGTCACATTCCCGTCAAGCACGACAAATAAAAACCATTTTCTTTTCAAAAAAAACAAACCCTTTTCCAAAACAAGGCAATTTCTAAAAACAAAACAATTTTCGAAAACAAGAACTACGTTGCTTTGATTCTCTCCTCGGGATACGTAGGCACGGTGCCCTCCCGTCAAGCGCAAAAGATTAAATTTTCCTTAAGTTTTTCCATAAAGTAAGGAGAGATAAAGAGAGATAAAAACAAAGCATTTCTTAAATCAACCTTTTAAATCACACGTCAAATCGAGGTTCCCTTTCAGTAGAAAGGATGTGTGGGGTGCTCGTACCTTCCCCATGCATAACCGACCCCCGAACTCAAATCTCGTGGTTCCAAGGACCATTGTCTTTCAAGAAAGGTTTTTTTCAATGTTTTACCTCTAAAAAAATATTGGTGGCGACTCCAATTCATGTTGTGCGAAGAGAAATCCCTCCAAAGGATTTTTCGGGGTGCAACAGCTGGCGACTCCACTGGGGACCTTTCTTTAGTGGGTCGAGCCAATCGATTCGACATGTGATTTATTTCGTTGATTTGAATGCTTTGTTATATCTCTCCTCCTTTCCCTTTCTTCTTTCTTTCCTTTGCCTTTAAAAACATGCTTGCATTATTCTTAGAATTGTCGTGTGCATTCTTGTGATGTTGTGCTTGCGTGCATTGTGTGTTAGCCTTCTTCCTCTTCTATATTTGCTTCTTGAGTAAAATAAGAGTAGTTTCTTCTTCTTCTCCTCTTACTTTCGTCGTTTATATGCTTTTCTCATACATTTCCCCAATCCTAGCATGTTCCCCTCTTCTTTGCTCCCTTTCTTGAGGTAAGCTCATGCATTTCCCCTAATCCTATTATGTCCCCTCCTCTAGGCTCCCTTTCTTAAGGTAAGCAATGCTTGCGATTGTTGTTGGAACCCTAGGTTAGTATACTTATGTTGAAATGATATTGAACCCTAGGGTAGACGACATGCTGTTGCTTGATATTGTCTGGACTGTTCTGGTTTCCCTTTGCAGGTGGGGTTTGGGTAGATTTTTAGGTGTTGTGCCCTCATCACACACTGCACACCTTATATTTGTGAGCATTGAGTGGGGCCTAAAACCCAAGGTCTGCAAAGAACCCTAGGAGAGTGGAAATGAGTAGTGACTGCCATTCGTAGACCGTTGTCTGTCTGGCTCTCATGAAAGTTTCGCCCAAGAGTGCGCTTTCTTCATGATACCTCACAATCGGTAGCTCTCTACGATTGTGGGTGTATTCATGAGAGAGACTTTAGCTCTTGGTTGCCATTGTGAGGCAGTGACCAGAACCCACATGGGAGGATTACCCTTGTCGTTGACTTTAGAGCCTACGATCCTTACCCATTTGTAGGACACGGGGGCACGCAAATTGTGTGTTGCATTAGCTTAGGCATCCTCTTTCGAAACTCTTTTACCAAAAATGTAGAAAGTAATTTCCTTTTTCCCTCATAAACACCTATATGAGGTGGCATATAGCGGGTATTTTCAAAAATGTTTTGAACCGCCACCAATAAACATCATTTTCTTCTCTCTTTTCTATGTAAATAAAAGGTCATAATCATCACATCTGCGTCATTTTGCATCATCATCATTGCATTCGCATCTAACAAAAATTTTGAAAAAAAACCTCCATTCTTTGCATCCTCCATGCATTAAAGTTGTTTGCCGGAGATCGCAACGTAACACAAAGTCTTGTCATAGGTGTGTAAGAAACGGAATGGAATCAAAAGGCAAAACCGTTTTCAATTCAAGGCTTCCTGTTGTGAAAGAGATTGATATGGCTAGTCTGAAAGAGTATGCATCCCTCCTAGGTCCTATTGAGGTCAGGTCTTTTGACAAAACCTATGGGAACATTCGCAAACTGCTACAACTAGAAGTGCAAGAGAGTGCCATTGCTGCCCTGTGTCGGTTCTATGACTCGGAGATTCGCTGTTTCATTTTTAAGAATTTCCAAATGGCGCCTACCCTAGAAGAGTATGATAGGATTTTGGGCTTTGATCGATCCAAGTTTAAGCCTTATCAATACCAAGGGGAGTATTATTCTGATGAAAAGCTTGCTGCCTTGTTGCAAATCAGTGCTGAGAAAGTGCGGGCCCATAAGATAGAACGTAATAAGGTATTTGGGTTTCCTCAAGAATACTTTGAGAGTTTGATGACCAGCTATGTAGTGTCTGATGATTGGAATTCTTTCAAGCAAGTACTAGCTCTGACCATCTTCGGCATTGTGCTCTTCCCTCAGATAGAGAGGCATGTGAGTGAAACTGCAATCGGTGTCTTCCTCGCCTTCAAATGTGCAAAAAATCCTATCAACCCGGTTCCCGCAAACCTCGCAGAGACATACCGTGCCTTCACTCGTCACCATGAATTCCAAAAGAATAAGATGTGTTGCTCCTTCCCTGTGTTATATGCTTGGTTGATCAGTCATGTGTGTACCAACAAAAGTGATGTGAAGGATTTGCTTTCCTATGCCTTGGGTTGTAATCCGAAGACTATGAACTCTCAAGAGTGGGTGCATGCTTTCAAGAACCAAGATGCTCTCTAGATTCGTTGGTTCTCACCTAAATGTTGGGTAGACAGGCCTTCAGTGGTATTTCGGTGTGGGAGTTTTCAGAACGTTCCTCTCATGGGAACCCAAGGATGCATAAACTATAACCCCTCTTTGACCTTGCGACAGGTCGGATACCCTATGCGGGATTCACCCTCCGAAGCTATGCTGTTTCGTTTTTACCTCCATGTGGGGATCCCTAAAGACGAGAGTCTACTTCGGCGAGTCCTGCAAGCTTGGGAAACCGTAGTGCGGAAGGACAGAGAAGAGTTAACCAGGAGGACCACTGCTATCTCTTTTTCTCAATGGCTTGAAGGGAGGATTAGTGAAACTCGGTCATTCGACCAAGGAGTACCACTGCTTGAGGAAAAGATACAAGAACCTCACATTCCTACCATTGAAGAATTGGAAGAGGTTAGGTTGGCCATGTCAAAGGTGGAAGAAGAGAAAAGGGCTCTGCAAGATAGATTGAGAAAGATGATGCAAGACAAGGAAAAGCTAGAAAATGAAAATGCTTTCCAAGCTGCAGCTATTGAGGAAGTCAATAGAAAACTTGAAATAGAGGGGAAAAGCAAGAGGGAAATGCAAAAGCACTTGAAGGGTGCCAAAGAGGAAGTGAAGAGGTGCACTACCAAGATGAATGAGGCTGTAGCGGAAGCAATTAAATGGAAGAGGCTATATGAGGATACATGGAAAGAAGAGCAAGCAGTCAGGAACGCACTAGTTAAGTCAAGAAAAGACTCTCGAATAATGAAGCTTGAATTGGAAGATCAATTGAAGAGTGTCAAGCAAGATCGGGAATCTATTGAAGGGATCCTGAGGGATTATCAGCAAGCACTAAGAAGGGAACAAGGGAAGTCGGAAAGCTTGGCCAATCATGTGCAGTACTTGGAAGGGTCTTACCTCCGGCTAAGGGAGAAGAGTGACTATTGGGAGAGTCAATTTGAGGAATTGCTCAGTAAGGTAAAAAGTCAAAGAATTGAAAAAGGAAGGCTTACATTGGAAAGACAAGTTCTCCAAGTTAGTTGGTTAGCTAATCAGGCTGTGAGAGACATTCCCAAGAAGCTAAGAAAGGCGGATGCAGAAATGAATCCTTTCAACACCCCTGTCAAGGTGTGTGAGTTTGTTGAGTACTGCAAGATTCTCACAGAAGAACTCCTGGAGAAAGCTCGGGGGGCAGCTGAGAGCAAGAAGAGGAAAAGGAGCGAGGAGTTGAAAGCCATATGCCTTTAAGGTTCCCTTTAGAGTATTGTAGCGATCCTTAGGAAATTGTAATTTTCTTTAAGAAGTTGTAACTTTCTTTGGAAAATAGTACTTTGTTTAAAATCATTGTATTGCACTCTTAAGGAATATTGTACTTTGATTTGCTTTCTATTTGTGATACTCCTTCGCATTCCATTTAATTGAAGTACGTTTGTTTTGCCTTGTTGCTTCCAACTTTGTTGCAATCCTAAAAACACCTGAACCTTAACACCTATGACAAGACGAGTTGCACCGCGATTCCCGGCAATAAACATAATAACATGCATATTGCATTGCATTTGCATCATTTGTCTCTATGTTCATAAAAAAAATGTTCCGTCCACAGAAGTAAGACAAGTTGGTTAATCATCGGTATTGGACGCGATCACAGGCAAGAAATATGGCCAACAATCAAGACAACGCGAATCTGGGCAATCATCAACCAATCCAGAATGATGCAGTTCCAAAAGGTCCGAATCCAAATGGTCAGGGTCAGCATGATCAGAATCAAGAGAATCGAGCAATCAGGGCTGAGATGGAAGTTATAAGAGCTAAAATGGCAGAGGTCATAAGAGTGTTAAGTGCCTTAAGGGATGCTGGCATAACTGAAGGTGCTGCTGCCGCAGGAGTGGATCCTCCTAGAGTCTCTCGGGCTCTCCAGAACGTGCAATGGCCTCCTTATGGTCTCCCATTAGGGTACACACTCCCTGCTGCCGGTGCAAACCCAGAAAGTGGTCCTTCGGGAACCACAGGACAGGCCCAGCCTGAATCAGCTGTGAATGAAGTTGGAACGGGGATACCTCAGGTTCAAATTCAGATTCCTACTCCTGCTATTACCCCGGGAACTCCGGTTGGCTTCAATTCTCCAGCAACAATCCATCCACAAGTTCAGGGTTCAATTCCTCATATTATCGCTCACTCACGTGACCCAGACGTGACCCCAGCTGTGGTGTCGATGAATAATCTTCACTACGGTGTGAGTGGTTTTCCGCCGAATTACCCTGATGAAGCTAGAAGTCAGTACTAGATGTTAGAAGAAAGATTGAGAGCTGTTGAAGGAACAGGTTCTCAGGCTAAGAACGCCCATGAGTTATGCTTGGTCCCTAATCTAGTCCTGCCACCCAAGTTCAAAGCACCATTTTTCGACAAGTACAAAGGAGCAACCTGCCCGCGCAGCCATGTGACGATGTATTGCCGGAAGATGACTGCCCACGCCCGTGATGATAACCTGATGATACATTGCTTTCAGGAAAGCTTAGCTGGGGCTCCCCTTGAATGGTATATGCAATTGGAGCCAACTAATATCCGTTGTTGGAAGGATCTGGCGGATGCCTTTATCCATCAATACCAGTACAACAGTGATTTAGCCCCGGATAGGACCCAGCTGCAATGTATGTCTAAGAAGGATAATGAGACATTCAAGGAATACGCCCAGAGGTGGAGGAACCTCGCTGCACAAGTAAAACCCTCCCTGCTTGATAAAGAGATGGTCCATATGTTTATGGAGACTCTTCCCCCAGTGTTCTATGATCGTTTGGTCGGCAGCGTGGCTTCGAATTTCTCTGAGATGGTTGTCATTAGAGAAAGAGTGGAGAACGGCATGCGCAGCGGAAGAATAGCCCATGGCCCAACACCTCCTTCCCATCAGAAAAAGCCTTTTTCTGGTACCCACAAGAAGAAGGAGGGAGAAACTAATGCAATCAGCGGAGCTAGCGGTCCATCACACAACAATCCCCCACAAGCCATTCCAGTTCCTGCTCAGACGCCGCCTGCTCAGCCATTCCAGTCCAACAATCAGTACAGAAACTACAATGAAAAAAAGCCTGTTGTCTTTGAACCTATCCCCATGTCGTACACAGATTTGTTCAATTATCTCATTGCCAACAAGTTAATCAGCACTCGTCAGATGAAACCATATCAGCCTCCCTATCCAGAGGGTATAATGCAAATGCTACTTGTGCCTTTCATTCTGGGGCAGTAGGTCATGTGGTGGAGGATTGTAAGGCGTTCAAGTACGTTGTGCAAGACCTGCTTGATGCAAAGAGTATATCATTTCAGCAACCTAATGTAACCACCAACCCGTTGCCGGGGCATGGTGGGCCCACTGCAAATGCCATTAATGATCAGGGTGGTCAGTACTTAATTAGGAAGGTGGAGTGCATTCGTACACCCCTGAGTATCATTCATGCTGCACTATGCCGTTGTGGTATCATCGAAGAAGGGTGTGCCAGAAGAGACATCTGCAATGACCCTTATTGTGTTGGGGCCTGTGAGAGCTTCAAACCCATCCTCCAAGAGCTGTTAGACAGACACCTGGTCCAGGTTGGGGTTCAGGAAAAGGAAGAAAGTGTATCTACTCTGCAATCAAACAACAGAGGTTTCAGGAGACCGGTTGAAATCCCTTGCAGTCTGAATTCAAGCTCGTTTGTGGCAAGACCTCTGACTGTTGTTATTCCGGTACCTGCTGCTACCCCTAGTAGAGAGACTAGGGTTATTCCCTGGAGCTGCAACGTGCAAATACAAGCAGAGGTCCCTCAGGGTGTGTTGGATATAACAAACATTGCTGGGAGTAGTGGAATTACAAGGAGTGGAAGGATGTATGTTCCTGAAAATCTTAGAAAGGAACAATCAAAAGAAGCTGAAGAAAGGGCCCGTAAGGAAAAAAAATAAGGAAACTGTGGAAGTTAGAGAAGTATCAGACAAAGAAGCTCAGGAATTTCTGAAAGTAATGAGACAAAGTGAATACCAGGTGGTGGACCAGTTAAATCAAACCCCGGCCAAAATCTCAATGCTTTCGTTGTTGCTTAGTTCCGAGGCACACCGAGCTGCACTGTTGAAAATCCTGAATGAAGCACACGTACCCCATGACATTACGGTCAACCAGCTTGATGGTATTGTTGGGAACATTGTGGCATCCAACTACTTGACCTTCACAGACGATGAGCTACCTCCGGCGGGGAAGAATCACAATCAAGCCCTTCACATCTCTGTCAAGTGTGGGGACTACATGCTGGCCAGAGTGCTCATCGACAATGGCTCGTCATTAAATGTGTTGCCCAAGTCCACAATGGATAAGTTGGATGTGGATTGCTCATATCTGAAGCCTAGCTCCACCTTGGTTAGAGCATTTGATGGGTCTGTGAAAGAAGTTTTTGGAGAAGTAGAGGTGCCTTTGCAGGTGGGTCCTGAAGTGTTCTATGTCACATTCCAAGTCATGGATATAGCTTCCTCTTATAGCTGTCTGCTAGGACGACCTTGGATACATGCCGCTGGGGCAGTGCCATCTTCGCTCCATCAGAAACTCAAGTTTGTGGCCGAGGGCAAGTTGATAGTAATCTTCGGGGAGGAGGAAATGATGATAAACCGAACACCACCAGAATATTACGTTGAAGCAGCAGAGGAGTCTTTTGAGACTGCCTTCCAGGGATTGGAGATCTCAAATGCTATCTTTGTTGGGAGTGAGCCTCCCCAATTGAAGCCTAGGTGGTCCAAGGCGGACATGATGGTTGCAAAGGTGATGCTAGGATATGGGTATCAGGTTGGAAAAGGCCTGGGAAAAGCTGCTCAAGGAATTGTAGCACCCGTCCTGCTGAAAGGGAATACTGAAAGGTTCGGTATTGGGTACATCCCAAGCCCTGCAGGTCGAGAGAGGCTAGCAGCTGATAGAAGAGAGAAATGGTTGGCAAAGCTCAGAGGAAGGACCCCCAACCAGGGAGGGATGGTCGTCGATGATCTTAGGAACAACTTCCGAAGTGTACGCATGCTGAACCTTGACCAGGTTAATGTGATTGAAGAAGATTCAGGCTCGGGTGACGGTGCTGTCGGCTTAGTGCGCCGTTGTGCTGTGAAAGAAAAGCTCCAGAATTGGGAGGCCCTAGATTTCCCTGTGATTTTCAATTTAAAGTAATTTTTCTTCGTAATGCAAAATTCCTCGGCTCTGCCCAAGGCCTTGGGATATTTCATTCGGGCATGCATGTTTTCGTCAAACTTCATCAATGAATAAAATGTTATTTTGGAATTTTCAATAAAATTCTCTTTCTTCATCTCTCATTTGCGTGTCTTTTCTTTATTTTTATTCGCCATTCCATTTTAATACAGATCGAATACAATTCTTGAAAGTAATAATGCCCATAACTCATACTGTGACTTTGACTACCCGGTTAACCAAACCGAGGAAGATGTTGAGGATGGTTGGGATACTCCTCCAGAAATTAGGAGAATGGTAGAACAAGAAGAAAAGGTCATCAAGCCCCATGGGGAGCCCACAGAAATGGTTAATTTGGGTACTGAGGAAGATAGAAAAGAGATCAAGGTTGGTACCGCGATGGGGAATTGTGAACGTAAGAAGTTGATTCAGCTCCTGTTTGACTATGTTGACATTTTCGCATGGACTTACCAAGACATGCCAGGATTGAATACAGATATTGTTGAGCACAGATTGCCGGTAAAACCAGAATATCCTCCGGTAAAACAGAAATTGAGGCGAATGAGGCCAGAGATGTCCTTGAAAATCAGGGATGAGGTCAAGAAACAGTTTGACGCAGGGTTCTTAGCAGTGGCAAAATATCCTGAGTGGGTAGCCAACATCGTCCCGGTTCCCAAGAAAGACGGAAGGGTCCGAATGTGTGTCGATTACCGTGATTTAAACCGAGCAAGTCCTAAAGATGATTTCCCTCTACCTCACATCGATGTTCTGGTGGATAGCACAGCGCAACACTCAATGTTCTCCTTCATGGACGGGTATTCAGGTTACAACCAGATCAAGATGGCTCCAGAGGATATGGAGAAAACCACCTTCATAACCCTTTGGGGAACTTTCTGCTATAAGGTCATGCCTTTCGGATTGAAGAATGCCGGGGCAACTTATCAAAGAGCAATGGTGACTCTGTTCCACGACATGATGCATAAAGAGATTGAAGTTTATGTGGATGATATGATCGCCAAATCAAGGACCGATGAAGAGCATGTTGTTAACCTGCAGAAGCTTTTCGAGCGCCTCAAAAAGTACAAACTCAGGCTGAATCCCGCCAAACGCACATTCGGAGTGAGGTCAGGAAAATTGTTGGGCTTCATTGTTAGCCAGAAGGGAATTGAGGTAGACCCGGACAAAGTGCGTGCTATCCTCGAGATGCCGGCGCCAAAAACAGATAAAGAAGTTCGTGGTTTTCTGAATTCTTATAAGGCTGTAACAAGTTCAGTGATTGCTAAGTTCATCAAGAAAGATTAGGTTTGCCGCTACGGCCTTCCGAACAAAATCATCACAGACAACGGCAGTAATTTGAATAGCAAGGTGATGAGGGACTTATGCAAGGACTTCAAAATCCAACATCACAACTCTTCTCCCTACCGTCCGAAGATGAATGGGGCAGTTGAGACAGCCAATAAGAATATTAAGAGGATAGTACAGAAAATGGTAGTAACTTACAAGGACTGGCATGAGATGCTCCCCTTCGCCTTGCATGGGTACAGAACCTCGGTGCGTACATCTACAGGGGCAACCCCTTACTCGTTGGTTTATGGGTCAGAAGTTGTTCTCCCCATTGAGGTTGAAATACCCTCGCTGCGGGTATTGATGGAGACCAAATTAGAAGAAGCAGAGTGGGTTCAGGCTCGTTTTGACCAATTGAATCTCGTTGAAGAGAAGCGAGTAGCCGCCTTGCGCCATGGTCAGCTGTACCAACAGAGGATGATGAGGGCTTTTGACAAGAAAATCCGTCCTCGGGAATTCCAAGAAGGAGACCTCGTGCTCAAACAGATCTTGCCAATCCAGACGGATCCCCGTGGCAAATGGGCTCCCAAATACGAAGGACCTTATGTGGTGAAGAAGGCATTCTCCGGAGGGGCATTAATTCTTGCAAACATGGATGGAGATGAAATCCCAAACCCAGTGAACTCAGATGTGGTAAAGAAGTACTATGCCTAAAGAAATAGACAGAAAAAGAGAAAGATAAGCCAAGTAAGAATTAGCTCGCTAGGTTGAAAACCCGAAAGGGCGGCCTAGGCAAAATCAGAGCGACCCGGTGGATTGAAAACCCGCAAAGGGCGATCCAGGCAAAAATTAGGGTCAGAAAACTTGGGCATGAAAATAAACAAGGGCATACAGCACTCTCGAAGATTTGGATAAGGGGTTGATCAAGGTCACAAGTATGAACGGTGGGCACCGTTACTTCAAGGATAGAATCACAGGATCTGTTCCTTTTTCTTGTATTTTATCAGTTTAAAATAAAGATTACAATTGTACTTTCAACTGGCGTGACTTTCTGCACGCCCAGTTTCCATATCAGCAAAAGTCCAGCTTTTCTTTCATATGTGTGCTTTTCGTGTCTTTACTTTCATTTATTCAGTTTCTGTCAAAATAATGATTTTATGATTGATGAAATTGAATTGCAAAACATGTGCATACATTCAGAGCATTACAGGTTATTACGAAATCTTTGAAAATCACAAAAGGAAAAAATGGTTTCCTAAAATGGGTAAAGCTGCAAAAAAAAAAAAGTCGCATGCACTGCCACCTTAAAAATAACAAGATCATTGCAAACCAGCGCGCAACCCTTGCGTTATCACCATCCTGGAACGGTCTTCGTGTCAAGTGCCACAAGTCCCGCGGATTGATTTAACCAGCAAAAAAAAAAAAAACACACATTTTCATATCATTCATCATTCCTATATCATCCATGTCGTCAAACAGTAAAGCATTATACTTTCATATTCGCATCCCAGAAGAAAAAGAAACAGAAGAAAAGAAAAAGAAAAAGGAAAATCAAACAGAAAAAACCTCTCACCAAATCAATCATTGCATCCATGTGCATCCCAGCATCAAAAGCCTGCATTCCATGCATCATTCAAAGCTTCCCAATTTTCAAAAAGAAACTCAGTTGCTTTGGACTCGTTAGTCCCCAAAATTTTCAAAAAAAGTCAGTTACTTTGGACCAATGGGTCCCCGAAATCTCATTTTCAGAAAATCATCATGGCACCGAGTTAGTGAACTCCATCAGCACAGAGTTAATAAACTCCCACAGAGTTAGTGAACTCCTTCCACAGATCACAACGTCGCGTACGAGCGCGCGGCAGATCCTACAGACTTCGTTAAGTCCATCGGATTAATTGTGTCAACCTAAGGCATAGCGTAGATCCATTGATCATATCAGTTCCGGACCTGATATTGATCGGCCGCTCGAAAAGGCCACCCCCAGAGCTCGGACTCGACGAGAGTCCGTTAAAAGGTTTTAGGCAAACTCCGAATTCCCCAATTTACGGCACTTCCCATTTACTGCTTTCATTTACTGCTTTACGCAATTTACTGCTTTCATTTACTGCTTTACGCAATTTACTGCTTTCTCGTCGACGCGACAAGTGTTGACTCTCTCTCTCTCTCTCTCTCTCAAAAGAAGAGAGAACAAAAAAAAGAGAAAAAAAGAAAAGGAAAATTCGGGTTTCTCTAAGTAGACAAAATTAGTATTATTTCTGAATTCTTTATTTCTATTTTGCCTCGGAATATGTTTCGGCCAATTCATATTCCTTGGTAAAATCCAAATAAAGAGGGACAGCTGTCATACCCTAATTTTGTCCGCCTAGGTTTAAAACCCTAATTTTCCGCAAAAAAATAAATAAATTGAGAAGTGTGGTTTTATTTTGAAGAGTGAAGAGCATTGTGCATGCATTTTTGGGTTTTAAAAGTCATTCTAGGGCTTTTAAATTCATTGTTAGAGTGGAAATGCATTTGTTGTTAAAGAACGAGGTTTTTAGGGCAAAAGGGTATTTTGGTCATTGTCAAAAATAAGATAATTTCTCATCAAGAATCATTGTGCAATTTGAGAAATTTATTTGAGGCAAAACATTTTTGGTCATGTATGTATGTATGCGCATGCATGCATACATTGTGCACAAAATTTCAAAAAAAAAGGATCAAAAGGGAATATTCTACAAAAAGTTCCAAGATGTGATTTTTATGACATTTTTGGTCATGGTGATCACATAAAATGGCATATTCCTAAGATTCCTAGTATGTGGCCTAAATTGGGTGTATTTTTGTACAATTATCCTAAGAAGAATAATCAAAAATGAAGGGATAATGGAATGGTCATATAATAGTACAATAATAGTACAAGATGACAACTAGCAAAACTTGGTGACCAAGGCCACACCCCCAATGTCGCCTACCCCCTCTCTATTCTCTCATTTTGTGTCTTCTCAATGTCCTCAATCCATGTGAGCCTCAATCCTAGCCTTTGATTCAAAATTAAAATCAAATCCTAGAGCACAACTAGTGCACAATGACCTAACTACCCTTAAACCTAATTGCTCTCTATATATACCCTATTAACCTCACCTCAAAGAGAAAAAAGCTCTTGGCCTCATTTTCACCCACACAACCCTAGCACACAACTCCCTCTCCTAATTCCCTCTCTTGGCCGAAATCATATCACCCTCTTCCTCCATCAATTTTTCACTTCTCCTTCTCCAAATCACCATTTTTTCACCTCATTTCCATTCCTACTTCATATATCTTCCTTCTCTCCTAATTTAATTCAAGCTTTCACCATCAAAGGGCATTTTTAAGCAAGCATTTCGTGGGTTTCATAGAAGTTTGGTGAAGATTCAAGTTGATTTGTGGTCTTGTTCTTCATATTAGTCATCCCTTAGCTTGGATTTGAGGTAAACTTCTTAAAACCTAGCATCATCTTCAACTTTTTTGCATCAAAATGTAGATATCATGTTTCTAATTTTTCATCCTACCATATTCATGCATTTTAGTGTTGTTATATTGTTGATTTGTTGATTGTTGTTGGTGAGAGGTGTCTCAAACATTTTTGACAAGCACTTAGGGAGGCTTGGGTGTTTGAGATTGCTTCTCACCCTTGAATAAATTGTGATTTGTGTTGTTATCATTTTGCTTGTTGCATTTTGTGAAATAAAATTGTGTTAGGAAGCTATGAATGTTTCGCACCTTTAGCATAAAATAGGTTTCATCGAGTTTTGATGCATTTCTTTATGCAATCTTGTTATTGGGGCTTGATTTTGAAGTTCCCATGTCCAAACATGTTGTTTCATTTTGCAACTATTCATTTTTTCATGCCTTCTTACTTTCACAAAAATCAAAAAATATGAATAGTTGTTGATTTTGGTGTTTGATCGCTTGGATCTTGTGAATAAATGTTCCTAAGTCTTGCTAGTGTCATTTGCTTGCTTGATTTGGTTGACTTGTTGAAATAAATTGATGAGTAATTTGTGATTTGAGAAAATGAATTTGGGTTTTGGTTCATTTATGGTCCACAAATGATTTTGGGTTATGCTAAATTGGCAAGAGATAGGTTACTTCAACCTTGATGCCTATGCTTGTAAGCATTTAAAAATTCAACTCCCACTTGATGTGCTTGTGAAATGTGAGCAAAAAGGGGTCTATAAACAATTGAATTTGCGCACATGATTGGTCTCCAATGACCTTGATGCATCCTCAAGTTTAATCATGCTTTCTTTGCTCTTTGAGTTTAATATAAATTGTTGTTTGAAGCTTGTGAAGTTTTGGCAAAGGATAGGCCACTTGGAGCCTTGATGCATTAAATTGTTGTGGTGCATTAAAATGTTGAATTGGTGTTCACAATTTGCTTGTTTTGATTTCCACCAATTGTTACTCGTTAGTAACTCTCCAAAACTTCAAAACCATGTTGCATACAAAGAACAACTTGTTACTCGTTAGTAACGTTCCAACTTCAAAACATTTTTTTTGCATTTACATAATCATTGATAAACAACTTCACTTCTTCTCAAAACAATTTCAAACTATTTTTCACAAATCAAACTTTGTTGAGGATAATGCGAAGCCTTTGCTTGCACGATTGTCAACAATGGGGTGCTAGTGGTGATCACTTGGAGTCTTTGCTCAATTGATTATCATGAACACTCATTTTTCAAAAGAACTCTCATTTCACAAATTAAAAACTTTGTTGAGGATAATGCGAAGCCTTTGCTTGCACGATCGTCAATATTGGGATGCTAGTGGTGATCACTCGAAACCTTTGTTGTTTGATCACTGTGAACATTCAATTTTCACAATTAAACAACTAAAAAATAAAAACCTTTTCTCGACAACCGAGAACTACGTAAGCTTTGAATTCTCCATCGCACTGGGAGATACGTAGGAGCGTGTCACATTCCCGTCAAGCACGACAAATAAAAACCATTTTCTTTTCAAAAAAAACAAACCCTTTTCCAAAACAAGGTAATTTCTAAAAACAAAACAATTTTCGAAAACAAGAACTACGTTGCTTTGATTCTCTCCTCGGGATACGTAGGCACGGTGCCCTCCCGTCAAGCGCAAAAGATTAAATTTTCCTTAAGTTTTTCCATAAAGTAAGGAGAGATAAAGAGAGATAAAAACAAAGCATTTCTTAAATCAACCTTTTAAATCACACGTCAAATCGAGGTTCCCTTTCAGTAGAAAGGATGTGTGGGGTGCTCGTACCTTCCCCATGCATAACCGACCCCCGAACTCAAATCTCGTGGTTCCAAGGACCATTGTCTTTCAAGAAAGGTTTTTTTCAATGTTTTACCTCTAAAAAAATATTGGTGGCGACTCCAATTCATGTTGTGCGAAGAGAAATCCCTCCAAAGGATTTTTCGGGGTGCAACACCAATATGAAACGATGGCCTTTCGACGAGTTTGGCTTAATTTCGCCAATTATATCCAAAGCCCATCCTCTAAATGGCCAAGGTTTCACAATAGAATGTAATTCATTTGCAGGCACATGTTGTATCCCTGCATGCTTTTGACATTCTTGGCATCCTTTGGCAAACTCTATGCAATCTTTTAACATGGTTGGCCAATAAACACCTTGTCGAAAAAGAAGCCATTTCATCTTATGGCCTACTTGGTGAGCTCCACAAGTTCCACTGTGAGTATTAGATATTGCCAAGTATGCCTCATTTTCACTAAGGCACTTGAGTAAAACTCCTTCAGGGGTTTTCTTAAACAACTTATTGCCCATGATGACATAACTTAAGGCTCTATACTTGGTTTTTCTATCAGTTATCCCTGTTGGATTTTCCAAGTAGTTAACAATTTGTCTTCGCCAATCCTCATTTGACAAATTGTTGATGGCAAAAACTTCGAACACGTTGTCACAATACCCTTTGTCAAAAACTTCAAAAGTTTCATTTCCATTAAAAATTTCATTTGGCTTAGGACTTGAGGCTAAAGAATCGGCCTCTGCCCCCTCAAGTTTTTGCCTTGACAAAGTTTCTAGTGACATGTCCGTCGAAATTAGTTTGTTTTTAATTTCGATTAGCTCTGTTAAGTTTTCTTTCGAAACTTTATAACCTGAAGCTACCTGTGCCAAATCATTCGCCTCTTGATTTGCAATACGAGGCACATGCTCGATTTTAACGTGATCAAAACGTTTCAATAATGCATTGGCAGTAATAAAGTAAGTAATCAAATTTTCCCTTATGCACTTGTATTCTTTTGTTAATTGCTTGATTACTAATTCAGAATCACCTCTTATTTCGACCTGCTTTGCCCCCAAGTTTAACAGAATTTCGAGTCCTGTTATTAAGGCTTCGTACTCCGCCTCATTGTTGGAGCAACTTTCTTCGATTTTATACTTGTATTTGGTTGGTATTTCTGTTGGTGAAATGATTAACATTCCCACACCTGTACCATGTTTGTGGCTTGAGCCATCGAAATATAGCCTCCAAGGTCGAAGGTGAACACAATCAATTGCTAATTCGACCACTGAATGGTCTGCAATAAAATCTGCCACTACCTGGCCTTTAGTGGTTGAAATGTTAATGAATACTCAGATAAAGCTAAAGCCCATTTGCCTACTCTACTATGTAGGATGGGTTTCGACAGCATATGTTTAATAATATCAAAGTGGGAATAAACATACACGTCAACAGGCTTAATATATTGCTTTAACTTAGTACAAGAGAAATATAAGCATAAACACAATTTTTCAATAGGGTGATATCTAGTTTCAGAATCATTCAAAACCCTACTGAGGTAATATATGGCCCTTTCTACACCATTTTCATCCTCTTGTGCTAACATACTACCCATTGACATTTCTGATGCAGCTATATACAATTTCATTGTTCTATTTCTAATTGGAGACAATAAAATTGGTGGTTTCATCAGGTAGGCTTTGATTTTGTTGAAAGCTTGTTGGTGGCATGGCTCCCACTTGAAAACATCTTCCTTCTTCAGTCAAAGTAATGGCGAAAATACTTGAGTCTTGCCACTTAGATTTGATATAAATCTTCTAAGGAAATTGACCTTTCCTAATAATGACTGTAATTCTTTCTTTGTTGAAGGAGGTTGTGTTTCCATGATAGCTTTCGTCTTGTTTTGATTTATTTCAATGCCTTTTTTGTGCACAACAAAGCCCAAGAAATCACCTGCACTTACACAAAAGGCACATTTGAGTGGATTCATTTTCAATCCATATTTTCTCATTCTTTCGAATGATAGTCGTAGATGATCTAAATGACCATTTTCTGATGAAGACTTAACAACTATGTCATCTATATAGACTTGCATAAATTTTTCTATAAAATCATGAAACATAGTGTTCATAGCTCTTTGGTACGTAGCACCAGCATTTTTTAAACCAAATGGCATCACTACCCATTCATAAACACCTAACGCCCCCGGGCATCGAAATGCAGTCTTTGAAACATCTTCCTCAGCAATAAAGATTTGGTTGTAGCCTAAATACCCATCAAGCATACTCAAATATTGGTGACCTGCTGCGGAATCAACTAACATTTCTGCCACTGGCATTGGATATTGATCTTTGGGAGTAGCATTATTTAGATCCCTAAAATCTATGCAAACTCTAAGTGTACCATTTTTCTTAATTACAGGAACTATATTAGCAAGCCAATCGACATACCTGGCAGTTCTGATGAACTTACTCTTTAGTAACCTTTCGATCTCTGTTTTGATCTTTGACATGATTTCTGGTGCAAATCTCCTTGGGGTTTGTTTCACAGGCTTCTTATCTGGTCGAATAGGCAGCTTCAACTCAACCACTTCTCTTTTTAAACCTGGCATTTCATTGTAGTCCCAAGCAAAACAGTCTTTGTACTCTTTCAGCAATCTGACTATCTGCACCTTGAAGTCTTTATTGACTTTTGCACTGATATACGTTGGTCTTCTTACACTTCCATCTCCCAAATCTATTTCTTCTAAGGGATCTTGTGCTTGTATCTTCTTGGTCGAACACATTGGATCTTTCTCAAATCCTAATGGTTCATCATCGTAGACACCGTCTAGTCTAGGTGATTCGACCATAATTTCTTTGTTATTATCATTTGTGGTTAAAGCAACCATGTGATGCAACTCAGCTTCGAGAATTGCTTTTTCTTTATTTTCGGCCACATAGGCCGTAATTCTTTCCCACGTACTGGGTTTTATCATCATCAATCATCCCAACCAGAAGGCTTAACAAAGCCTCTTGGTCTATTCTCCTCATCAATGACTTCCCTTTCCCAAATGAAACCATAATTTGGGTGAAGATTAACAGAGGAGAAGACATTGTCTTGCTCAATGAACCCAGCATTGGAAGAAGAGCATGGAGAGATATTTGCCAATTGCTTGTCGAAGGTCTTCTTGGTGATCGTATTCACTTCAGCCTTGAAATAACTTTGGTCACCTTCAATGTTTTCAACCAAACCATCTTCTCTCCAAATAATGAGTCTTTGGTGCACAGTTGAAGGGATTGCCCCCACTCCATGTATCCATTCTCTTCCAAGCAACAAGTTGTAGTTTGCCTTGGAGGGTATTACCAAAAACAAAGTTGGCCTTTTGATGCTACCTACTGCTAATTCGACTTCAATTGCCCCAAGTGAATGGCCAGTTTTGCCTTCATAATTAGTGAGAACCACATTATGTGGCCTCAAATCAGTGTCACATTTGCCAATTCTTCTTAGCAAATGTTGAGGCATCAAATTCACAGCAGCACCACCATCAACAAGGACCTTGTTGATTCCTACATTGTTGACCTTGGCTTGAATGAACAATGGCTTGAGGTGATTCATCATGCCACAATCTGGCCTTTCAAAGACAGCATGTTGCTCTTCGATGCAGCCATTCTTCAACACATAGTAGCATATTGGCTGGTAAGCCATACCTTCGTCGAATTCTTCTTCGACCTCATTGACTTCAGACACCACATCATATTCAATTGGTAAAATTGAAACGACACCACATAGCACGTCGAAGTCATGCTCAGAATCAGCAAAAGAAGAGTTCAATTCCTCTTCCAACTTGAGATCTTCTTCTTTGAAGCCTTTCTTTATCTCAGCCAAAGAAGGGAAGATTCTTTCAGTGGCTGGTTTCCTAACCACTTCAGTTGAAGGTAACACTATTTCTTTACCTTTCTCGCTCTTAGGAATTGCTACTTTGCCTGTAGCAACAACATCAACTTTCTTTTGGCGTTGAAATCTTCGCCATTGAGTCCTTGTCATAGGATTCTTTCCCTTGTAGTTGTTGTTGTAGGCATACTTCTTATTTCCAGTTGCCTTGTTTTGGTTAACATCACTTGTGTTACCTTCGACCAGTTTAGGTGGCCTAATTCGATGGATAGCATTGCCCCCAGTGTGGTATATGGCTTTGCCTCTTCCACCAGAATGTACCCACTTTTCAACAGGAGTACCAGAAGGAGGAACATAAGTACTCAGCTTTCCTCTTCCAGGAGTTTTGGTCGAAGTAACCATGTAGGGAATTCTCCTATCCGCAAAATCAAACTTGGGTCGTTTATCCACCCATTTACCTTTGCGCTTCATTTGAGGCTTGAACTCTTCAAGTTCGTTAGCAGCCTCCTTGTCAAAAATAGCACTGCACCTTGGGCACAACATCACTTCTGAGTTGCTTAGCTTGCAACGATTGAGGAAATCAACCAATTCCTCTTCAGCTTTTGGGTACACTGGTTTGGCCTTGTCGTTTCCTTGGCCTTCTGCAGCCATTTCGACATCCATCTCTGAAATTGGTGAAGTTCTCTTAATGTGAGCCTTACTAGGCCCAGTTTCAGAAGCTTCGACCATATTGATGCTAACTTCAGTGTATAATGCCTCGACTTCAGGCAGGGGATCAGCATCAATCTTCATTGGCGCTTTTGGTTTTTCACCAAATTTGAGCCTTCCTTCATTTAGCGCTTTCTGCACCAAATCCCTGAAAAGAACACAATGAGAGGTATTATGACCCAAAAAATTATGGTATTTGCAAAAACCTCTTTTCTGTCTTTGTTCTAATGGTGGTGTTTTTAGCCCTTTAGGAACTAGAATTTGACCATCCTTAACTAACAAGTCAAATATTTCGTCACATTTAGAAACATCAAATATATAAGTTTTTGCAACGAATTTGTCGTTTTTAGGTTCGACAGGATTTTTACCATTTGAAGGTTTCAGCAATTTACAAGTATATGGAGGTCCTGGCTTTAATTCGGCGACATTGACCTCCTCTTCGACTTCCTCGTTAGAGATGTCGTACTCTTGTTCCTCATTTTGAATTTCGACATAGGCAACTTTGTCTTTTTTATTGTTATGAAACCTACTAGTTCTAGATTTCTCAGCTTTTAGCCTTTCGACTTGCCTTACTCTATCGGCCAATTGGGCCATATCTCTTAAATGTTGAGTATCTAGTTTTTTCCTAATAGAATAATCTAGACCACCAGCAGCCATTTCGACTAACTCATGTTCCGGCACTTGGGTAAAGCACCTTGCTTTGAGAAGTCTAAATCTGTTGAGATAGTCATCAACAGTTTCAGCCATTTTACGTCGAACACTGGCCAATTCTTTGAGACTAATTTTACATTGTCCCATGTAGAATTGCTCGTGAAAAGCTTTTTCTAACTGGTTCCAATTAAACATAGAATGAGGGGGTAGTGTAGTAAACCAAGTAAAAGCATTTTTTGTTAGAGAATTAGGGAAAAATTTCATTCTTAAATTCTCATTTTGGGCTAAATCCCCAGCCTCAGTTAAATAACGAGCAATGTGTTCGACGGTGGATTCACTAGTTTCTCCACCAAATTTAGTGAATTTCGGGACTTTCCAACCCCTTGGCAATTCACTTTGCAAAATATATTCTGATAATGGCGACACGAAATTTGGCCTGTGCATTCCTATATTAAGGCCATTCTGGGCTAAAATTGTTTCGATAAGATTAGCTATATTGTTCTGCGCTCCAAAATTGTTTTGTTGCGCTTGCCTGACTACTTCATCAGCATTTTGATTTCTATTTACTAACACTATATCAGGCTCGTTTTCAACCATCCCCTGCAAGGGTTGTTCGACAACTTGTGCTTGTGCCTGATTTCTAGGTAATTCAATGTTAGGCCTTTCTAAGGAGATTTCTACAGGCCTCAAAGGTTGTACTTGGGGTATTGGCTGACTCTGCATTCTTGGAGTGCCAAAGAAATCTGCAATTCGACCCATTTGAGTTGCCAATGCTTGGTAACTGTTATTGGTCTCACGTATCAAAGTGTTGAATACCGTACCAATTTGTTGGTTTAACATATTAACCATATCATGATTAACATCATCTATTTGTTGCCTCAAAGCCAACAAAGATGCTGTGGTTAATGAGGGTTGGGCATTTTGACCATAAATGCCCTCTTGAGAGGCATGCATAGGGGAGAAACCACCATTCATTATGTTATCTGCATACGTTGATGAATTGGTTTGCAAACCTACCATCATGCCAGTTGGCATACCATAAGGGAGATGTCGACCAACTATAGGCATGCTAAATGGGATATGACCACTAGTCATATATGGGTTAGACGTTCCCGTTGTTTGTGGCATAGAAGCCATTTCATTGGGCTGTGTGGTCACCGTGGTGGCCATTGTTGGTAAAGGGTTAAGCACAGGAGATGTAACTGGGATCATGCCTGTTGAAGGCATTGGAGCAGTTATTTCCATAGCGGTTACTGGATTAGCGTCATTGATAGACGCATTCTCAGGGCCACTCTGTGCATTTGAAGAACTTGCGCCAGAACGTGACATCTTTGACAAAGATTTACCACTCCTCAAGCGCATAAACAATTATATTTCAAGATTCTGTTAACTAACACTCTAATATTTCGACACAAATGTCCCACTGGGTGTGCCAATTTGTTTACCGTGGATTTTGGTAAACACCGCTGGTCTCCAATTTGGTTAACTTGCAGGATCAACCAGTGAATCCTAAGATCATTTGTGTTTAGAGTTTTTACAGAATCGCTTGTGTTCTTGCTGTTTAAAAGTAAAAGAAGAAGATAACCGTCGATTTCTCCGCGAAACCGTCAAATTACTCCAAATGAGGGAGGATAAAACAAAGAGAAAATTTGCAGGGAACGTAAAGAAAAGGAAGATTAAAATTGCATTAAAATGAAAGAGAGTGGTACACAAGATCATACATTGTTCTCTAACTCTTTTTTCTCTTGAATGCGGAAGTTAGAGCGTGAGAAGTTTAAAATATGAAATTGTGACCCTTGTTTCTTCCCAGAAACTACTATTTATACAAAGGAAGAGAGGGGGAAAAACTAAACTAAGTAACTGCCTAGAAATTTGAAAATTAATAACTGCTACTCCTACTTTCGACAAGAACCGCTTCATCACGCTTCGACCAACTGCTAGTTCTTCAGCGCATAACTGCTCTGTTTTCTGTCTGTCGAACGCTTGTGTCCATTTTCCTCTTTCTTGCTTTTGTTTCCCCGGAAGCTTGTCGAATTTACCCTGCGCATGACCATTTTCTCTGTCGAAATACCTTGGTCTTTGTCAAAATATAAGTCGAGCCTTGTTGACCATTTTCAATGAAGCCTGTCGAAATTACAGGCTAACAGTTTTGTATTGGAACTCCCCACTACTCATTGCAAGTAACTGCTCCATTAAAGAGAAACCCAAAGGTTTCATCCTTTTACACTCAAAAGCTATATAAACTATCACTTTCTCTCCATTTTACTATTTTCTGAAAACTTTGCAATCCCTTCTCTTCTCTTCTCTTTTCTTCTCTTCTCTTCTCTTCTCTTCTCTTCTCTTCTCTTCTCTTCTCTTCTTCGCGAGAACACACCTGCGCTTTCTAAACTCAAACTCAGAACTCACTTATCTCAACTAGCTCAGCAAGATAGAGTCGAAAAGGGGAAACATTTGGAAAGAACAAGGAATTTTTGACCTCATTCAGCTGTCGAAATATGGCCCAAAATACCAAAGTTCTATGCTCCTTGCGTCTTTACATTTTTGGGAACTCACCACTAATAGCTTACACTTAAAGTGTGGCATGCTTACATCAACTTTTTTAGATGTGGCTGCTATCACTGGCCTGAAACCAACGGGAGAAATTTTCGACCCTAGCACCACTGGCCACAACCACAAATTCGACTTCAAACGTCCCTCTTTCAAAGGATATATCGAAGACAACCACATCACAGACACTGATGAAGTTTCCGACACTGAAAGTATTGCTTTCCTTACTTTTTGGCTTTCATTCTATGTCTTCTATTCTTCTTCACTTCAAGTAGCCAAAATGTTCATCCCCTTGGCTATCCAACTACACGAGTGTCGAGATGTGAACCTTGGACAACTCCTTCTAGGATCACTTTATGAGAGCCTACAACAAGGGGCTTACGCACTGAAAACCCTTAAACCTGAAGGAACACTTCTGGTCTCTGGACCAATTTGGTTATTCCAATTGTTGCTTCTTGCCACTTTTGAGTTGAAACTCCAAATGTACATCCCAAGTGACTATACTGAGGTTGTTGAGCAAAGAAGCATCGAAGGGATAAGGCTTGCACTTTTGACACCCAGAGAAATTGGAGTTTCTGAGAAAGACTTATTTGCATCAGTATTCACAATGTTCTTGAACTGCGAAACTTTTACTTCTTCAATGGCTCCTTTCACCAAAAAAACATTTGGGCCAACTTGGTTCACCAGGGATTTTCCTGCGACCTCACTGATCGAATTAGAAGAAAGTAATCAGATTTGGAGAGCTTTTTTAACTCCAAAGTTACTTTCTGCAAGAATAGCGCCTGGTAAAGCTGCCACCATGTTTGGAGTGTACGCATATCATCCAAGTCTCGTCGCGCGACAATTTGGATTATGTCAGCTTCGACCAAGTCCTTTCTTTAGGTCTAGAAAAGACATGATCCTTCCAAAAAATGAGAAAGAATGGAAAGAATGTCTCAACAGCTTTGCCAATAAACCCTTTATTTTTGAACCTGTTGAATTTGAGCTTGTATTTGCTTGTACCAAAGACTTTTCTAAGTGGTGGAAAGATTACTTTATGAGTAAACTGGTTGATGTCGAAGAAACTACTTTGCTGACAAATCTAATTTCTGCTTTTCCTCTTCTGCAGAAACAGAAGACCAAGTCACCAGGTATGCACATTCAAGAAATTCGAGCCTTTCAAAAATATTTTGAAGTTATTTATGATCCAACAAATCTTAGTCGAACTATTTCTCAAGCTGCAAGAGTTTTAAAAGAAAAACTTATCGAAAAAATTCCAACCATGGTATTTCCACCATATGTGACAAACAAATACGCTTTCGCTTTAGCGCACAATAAACTTAAATTTCCAAGTTTGCCAACCAGTAAATTGGCTTTATCACTTCATTCACCACTTCCTCCATGGTTTATGTGTGGCTCAACTTTAGCACTCAAAAATTTTTTAACAAACAAAACAGCTGAGAAAGTAGTATCGACTAAGTATGACATAAATACCTTTGACGGACATCTCCATCTCGACATTCAACATGTCTGAGTTTTATCCACCACCGCAGAAGGTGATACATAAGACTCATAGAGCTAATCATCCTCTTTTTCTATATGATTTATTAACACATTTGTCGAACGTTTGCAGCCATTCCATTATCACCTGCTCTATCAGAAGAAACAACAACAACAACAACTGACAAGAAAGTGTCAAAGAAGCATACAAGCACTTTGTCGAAAGACAAACCACTCCAATCAAAGAAAACAGAGGTAAACATTTCATTATTCCTCTTTTAAATTGAATTACTGAACTCAATACTTATCAAATCTCTCATTTTATAGAGTAAGAAAAGATCAAATAGTTCAGCTACTGCTACTCCTCCAAAGAAGAAGAAAAGGACTAGACAGATGATTGTGAGCGACGAATCAGAGGTCAAAACGTTTGAAAACTCTCATAACCTCTTTTCAACGCTTGTACATTTCTTTGCTTTCTACTAACATGTGTGTTGAATTCTTTCAGTCTAACGAGAGTCCAGAAAGGATTCTAAAGACTGCCTTCAAGCCCACTCAATCAAAACCTGTCGAAAAGCAAACAAGAAAGAACGACAAGCCACAAGAGAAAGCTCCAGAAAAGGCTAAGAAGAAAAAGAACCTTCCAAAGCCTGCGAGCGCACATTCTCGCGTCGACGGAGACACCTCAAAGGTAACTAGCACATCTTCTACTTATTTCCTTTGATGATTTGAATCAGGATAACATATAACTTTGTCTATAAATTTTGAACAGGACCTTGAAAACCAACCTGTCAAAACATCCATCAAACAAACAACACCAACTTCAACTCCCACTGTTTCTGCACCAATCAATGATCCAATGGTCGAAGCAAAACTTAATGAAGATGACCTCAACATTGCAGCAGATGAAAGTACCCCAATGGCCCTTGATGATCTCCCTCTACACCAGGAAATAACTGAGGTCGAAGACCAAGAGCATGGAGGAATTGATGTTACATTGACCGAGAATCATGCCCAAAATCAACCACAAAAGAAAAATGAAGAATTGGTTGAAAATGTCAGTTAAGATCAAACTCAAAGGGGTGATGTTCCCATGGCCGAAGGCAATGACCAAATTCAAACAGCTGGAGATGACATCACAATGGCTGAGCCAATTGTCAATGATCCAACTTCACCTCTGAGACAAATCGAAAAGAAAGAGGAAGAGAAAGAAAGTGATGAAGAAAGTAAGGAAACTAGTGAAGATGAACCTAATGATGACAACATAGAGCATGTTGACGAATCTCCTACTAAAGAAGATGACTCGACTGGTCTCAAACTCTCGACTGGCACTGCAATGAGTGAAGATGAATGGAAGGAACTCAAGAGTAAGAAACCCCTTGAAGCTTTGCAATTACTGTTGAAGACTAAAACTTCAAGTGAGCGAAAATCAATTTCCTCGACCATTTCTGCGGGTGAACACTCTGAAAGCTCCAAGGTAAACCTGCTACAAGAACTTCGCACCAGAGTCCTTGAGATAGACTTATTTCAAGCAATCAAAGAAGACCATATGGTTGCTTTCAAGATCAAAGATCTGTTGCACAAACTCAACAATCCAACAGCTAGTAATTCTCTCATCGAATTTCTTGTTTCATTTGAACCTCTCTTGGAGCAAATCACAAGGGACCTTGAGAAGAAGAAGAACCATACTTCACTTAAAGAGCGTGAAAGCACCCTGAAATTGGAAACATGGACTACTGTCGAGGCCTCAAGAAACAAGATCTCTTCTCTACAAACCAAGGCAAAAGCTGACATGAAGGCTGTAGATGAATACGATGCTGAGATTGCTGGGTATCAAAAGGAGATTGAGAGATTGGAGTCAAAGATTAGGGCAGCAGAAAAGAAGAAATCCTCAGTCTTAAGGGAAATGAATACTTCAGAAATTCTGGAAGCTGAAGTAAATAAGGAAGCAACCCATTGCATTGACCTTTTAGAAAAATTTGACGAACATGAAACCAAGGTCAACCAATTGGTCGAAGAAGAAAGTTTCATCAATACAAGATTAGAGCGAGCTAAGGCTCTTTTTGAGAATTTGAAAAACAATCTCGTCTTGTAATTTGCTGTTTCATCTTTCCTTGCTTTGGTCGAAGTAATGGCGAAAATGCTTGAGTCTTGCCACTTAGATTTGAAATAAATCTTCTAAGAAAATTGATTTTTCCTAATAATGACTGCAATTCTTTTTTGGTCGAAGAAGCTTTCGTTTCCAAGATAGCTTTCGTCTTGTTTTGATTGATTTCAATGCCTTTTTTGTGTACAACGAAGCCCAAAAAGTCACCTGCACGAACACAGAAGGCACATTTGAGTGGATTCATTTTCAATCCATATTTTCTCATTCTTTCAAATGATTGTCGAAGATGGTCTATATGACCAATTCCGGAAGAAGACTTAATTACAATATCATCTATGTACACTTGCATAAATTTTTCAATAAAATCATGGAACATAGAATTCATTGCCCTTTGGTACGTTGCACCAGCATTTTTTAGGCCAAATGGCATTACAACCCATTCATAGACACCTAATGCCCCTGAGCGTCGGAATGCTGTTTTCGACGTATCTTCTTCAGCAATATATATTTGGTTATATCCAGAATAACCATCAAGCATACTTAGGTATTCATAACCTGCTGCTGAATCCACTAGCATTTCTGCCACTGGCATGGCATATTCATCCTTAGGTGTAGCATTATTTAAATCTCTAAAATCTATACTCACTCTAAGCGTGCCGTTTTTCTTAATTACAGGAACTATATTAGCAAGCCATTCGACATACCTGGCAGTTCTGATGAACTTGCTCTTTAGTAACCTTTCAAGTTCTGCTTTGATCTTCAACAAGATTTCTGGTGCAAATCTTCTTGGTGTCTGCTTCACTGGCTTCTTTCCTGGTCGAATTGGTAGTCTTATCTCAACAACGTCACGACTCAACCCCGGCATTTCATTGTAATCCCATGCAAAGCAGTCTTTGTACTCCTTTAGCAATTCGACAATCTGCACCTTCAATGCTTGATCAATCTTAGCACTTATATATGTTGGCCTTTTCAAGGAGCCATCTCCCAAATCGATTTCTTCTAAAGGATCTTGTGCTTGGATCCTTTTGGTCGAACCCATTGGATCTTTTTCAAAACCTAAAGGCTCGTCATCATAGACACAATCAAGCCTCTGGTTTTCGACAACATTGTCTCTATTTTTGTCCTCAACAGCTTTAGCAACTAATTGTTGTTGTAATTCAGCTTCTAAAACCGGTTTTTGCTTATTCTCGGCCACGTAGGCCGTAATTCTATCCCATGCAGTGGGCTTATCCATAAATAACTATTTATGGCCCTTCCCACCCTGTAGGCTTAACAGAGCCTTGTGGGTAGTTGTTTTCATCTATAACCTCTCTATCCCAAATGAATCCATAATTGGGATGAAGTATCACTGAAGATCTAACATTGTTTTGGTTTTCATAACCAAGTTCAGAAGAAATACATGGCGCAATGTTCGCCAATTGTTTATCAAAGGTTTTCTTGGTAATAGTGTTTACCTCAGCCTTGAAGTAACTCTGATCACCTTCAATATTTTCGACTAGATCATCTTCTCTCCAAATGATGAGCCTCTGGTGAACTGTCGAAGGTATTGCTCCTACACCATGGATCCATTCTCTTCCCAGCAACATGTTGTAATTTGCCTTTGTTGAAATTACCATGAACATCGTTGGTCTCCTGATGCTTCCAACAGCAAAATCAACTTCAATGGCTCCAAGAGAGTGGCCACTTTTGCCTTCATAGTTGGTAAGAATTACATTGTGTGTTTTCAAGTCAGTCTCACACTTTCCAATTCTTTTCAGCATATGTTGTGGCATTAGGTTCACAGCAGCACCACCGTCAACTAGGATTTTATTGACACCAATATTGTTCACCTTTGCTTGAATATACAAAGGTTTGAGATGGTTCATGATTCCACAGTCTGGTTTTTAAAACACAGCGTGTTGCTCTTCAACGCAACCATTTTTCAGCACATAGTAAGAAATTGGTTTGTAAGTGGTTTCTTTGTCGAAATCATCTTCGACATCATTCACTTCAGAAACCACATCATACTCAATTGGGAGAATTGAGACTACACCACACAAGACGTTGAATTCTGACTCAGAATCAGTGAAATCTGAGCCTATTTCTTCGTCTAAGTTGAGACCCTCTTTGATCACTGAAAGTGGTGGAAATATTCTTTTAGTAGCTGGCTTTCTAGCCATTTCAAGAGATTTTGAAGGTATTTGTTTACCTTTCTCTTTGTTGGAATTTTCCACCTTGCCTGCAGCAGCAACCTTTTTCTGGCGTTGATATCTACGCCACTGAGTTCTTGTCATAGGGTTCTTCCCTTTGTAGTTATTATTTTAGGCATATTTATTAGACTCAAATGCCTTGTTTTGGCTAGTAGCACAGTGCTACCCTTGACCAATTTTGCTGATTTCTGTTGATTTCCAACATTCTTTCCAGCATAATATACTGGATAATAACCGGTACTTTTTCCACCAGAGTGCACCCATTTCTCGACAGGAGACTTTGCTGGAGGAACATAAGTTTTGAGCTGTTCCTTTTGAGGATTTCTTGTCGAAGTGACTTTGTATTGAATACCTCTGTTGTTGTAGCTGAACTTTGGTCTTTTGTCGACCCACTTTCCTTTACGTTTCAGTTGAGGCTTAAATCCCTCCAGATTTTTGGCAGCCTCTTTGTTGATTTTGCAGCGATTGAAAAAATCAATCAATTCTTCTTCAGCCCTTGGATACACTATCTTCATTTTTTCAGCGTACTGGTCTTCAGTGACCATTTCGACATCAACCTTGTCGACAGCCTTCTCTACCTTAGCATTTTCAGCAACAACCTCTGTGACCTCAACCACACTGAGATCGACTTCAACAAGCAATGCATCAGCTGTTGGCAAAGGATTCGCATCAATCTTCATTGGTGGCTTAGATTTGTCACCAAATTTCAGCCTTCCCTCATTGAGGGCGTTCTGCACCAAATCCCTGAAAATAACACAACGAGAAGTGTTATGGCCCAAGAAACCATGAAACTTAAAAAAACCTCTTTTCTGTCACTGTTCCAATGGTGGAATTTTCAGGCCTTTAGGCACTAAAATTTGACCATCAGCCACTAACAGATCAAATATTTCATCACATTTAGAAACATCATAAGTATAAGTTTTTGCAACAAATTTATCATTCTTAGGCTCAACAGGATTTTTCCCATTAGAAGGTTTCAACAATTTACAAAGTATAAGGAGGTCCTGGTTTTAGTTCTGCAATGTTAACCTCTTCTCCGACATCTTCATAAGATATGTCGTATTCTTGGTCACTGTCATTAGCTTCGACATAAGCAACCTTCTCTTTCTTACTTTGGAATCTACCTGTTCTGGCTTTTTCGGCTTTGAGTCTTTCGACTTGTCGAACTCTATCAGCCAATTGTGCCATATCTCTTAAATGCAGTGTATCTAGTTTCTTTCTTATAGTGTAATCTAGACCACCAGCAGCCATTTCGACTAACTCGTGTTCAGGCACTTGAGTAAAGCACATTGCTTTGAGAAGTCTAAATCTATTGAGATAATCATCAATAGATTCTGCCCCTTGCGTCGAACGCTAGCCAATTCCTTAAGACTAATTTTACATTGGCCCATATAGAGTTGTTCGTGAAAGGCCTTCTCTAACTGACTCCAATTAAATATGGAATTTGGAGGCAGGGTGGTGAACCATGTAAACACATTCTTAGTTAAAGAATTTGGAAAGTATTTCATTCTTAAATTCTCGTTATGCACAATATCACCAGCCTCAGTCAAACAGCGAGCCACGTGTTCGACAGCAGATTCACTGGTTTCTCCAGCAAATTTTGTGAACTTAGAGATTTTCCACCCCCTAGGCAGCTCCGTTTGTAAGGTGTATTCCGACAACGGCAACACAAAATTAGGCCTATGTAAACCTAAGTTAAGGCCATTATGGGCTAGATTAGTTTCGACCATATTAGCCAGATTGTTTTGTGCTCCAAAATTGTTTTGTTGCACTTGTCTGACCACTTCATCTGCATTTTGGTTTCTATTTACTAACACAACTTCAGGGATTGCCTCTACCCTCATAGGCTCTTCGACAACCTGTTGTTGTCCTTGGTTTCCATGATTTATAGGTATTGGATCGTTAGGCCTTTCAACAGGTACTTTGACAGGCCTGACATTCTGAATTTGGGGAATTTGCTGGTTATGGACTGGTGGAGTACCAAAGAAATCAGCAATTCTGCCCATTTGCGCTGCTAACATTTGGTAACTGCTATTAGTGTTTTGTATCAAAGGATTAAACACTGTACCAATTTGTTGTGTTAACATATTGACCATATCATGATTGCTATCATCCATTTGTTGCCTCAATTCCAACAAAGATGTTGTAGTCAAATTGGGTTGGGCATTTCGACTAAAAACGCTTTCTGATGAACTATGAGTAGGGGAATAGCCTGCGATTGCATTTTCTGCAAAAATAGACGAATTTTTCTGAAGGCCCGCCATCAAAGCCGTTGGCATGCCATATGGGTAAGGTCTATCACTCATAGTAAATGGCAAGTTTCCAACCATTGGATTTGCCATCAAAGGACTCGTTGGTCCTACTATTGGTGGCACAGAAGCCATTGTATTAACATTCGTTAATGCTGCAGTGGTCATCATTGACACAGGGGTAATTATGGGAGAAGTTATAGCAGTTACTCCCATTGTTGTCGAAGAAGGCATAGCGACGGTTATGCCTGCGACATTTGCAGCGTTAACGTCACTAACTGTAGTTTGTTCTTGTGTACTTTGTGCATTTGATGCAGAAGCATTACTTGTACTAGAGCATGCCATCTCTGAAAGATATTTACCACTCCTTAATTGCATGCACAGATAAACACAAAGTTTAAGAATTCAACGAAAAAATTTTCAAATTAGCACAAACGTCCCACTGGGCGTGCCAATTTGTTTACCGTGGTTTTTGGTAAACACCGCTAGTTTGAAATTTCTTCTGCTTGCAGGATCAACTAGTAAATCCTAAGACCATTTGTGTTAAAGTTTTTTCCAGAATTATGCGTGTTCTTGTGGTTTCAAAGAAAAGAATGAAGATAACTGCCAGTTTCACGCGAAACCGTCGAATTTCTTCAGATAGGGATGAAGTGAAAACAGAGAAAAAATTGCAGAAAAGCAATAACTAACTGTACAGAGAATTTAAAAAAGAAAACTGCTTCAGCCTTCGACTAGGATAACTGCCAGAACTTCGAAGGCGAGCAGTTGATTTTGACCTGCTATTGAATCCCAGCCTTCTTCTCGTCGAAATATTACCCTTCAATTCTTGTTAAGTCTAAGGCTTTGTCGAACTTGCCTTCTGATACAACTCTTCTGTGTCGAAACCAACACATTCTTTTGAGAAAACCAAAGTCAAACCCCGTTGACTGCATTTAATTTAGTCTGTCGAAATTACAGGCTAACAACTACCAAATGGGATGATAAAACGGGCTGGGTTTAGGTAACGAAGGAAATTTTTAGTAACTTTTACTAAAAAATAATAACCAAGGGTATGGGAGTAATTTCCCTAAGAGAAACCTTCTGCTCCACAAAACTCCATAAAATTAATTCATTTTCAAACTAAAAACGAAAAATAGAACTCGCGAAACCCTTCTTCTCCGCCGTAACCAAAACCACCCAAAACCCTTCTCCGCCGTAACTCTTCTTCTCCGACCACCGTTGTCTGGTACGACCTTCCCCGCCGGAAAACCAGTTCCATTTCTTGCGACCGTTCTTCTGTCGCCGTTATTCTCTCGCCATTTCTCGCGGCCGTTCTTTTGTCGTCGTTCTTCTTGCGCCATTTCTCGCGGTCGTTCTTCTCTCGTCATTCTTCTCTGGTACGACCTTCTTCTTCATTTCTCGCTGTTCTTCTGCATCTTCTGCTTTAAGCTCAAGCTCTCGTAGGTTTCTGCATCTTCTGCTTCAAGCTCAAGCTCATTTCTCACCGTTCTTCTCTGGTACGACATTCTTCTCTCTAGCTTTCGTAGGTTTCGCAGTCACCGGAATCGTAATCACCAAGTTCTAGTAGGGGACCAATTTTTAATAATATATGATAACGATTTGTTGTTGTTGCTGCACATTTCTGTTCTAGTGTTCATTTTGTGATTTATCTGTGTTCATTTGTGAAAGTATCTTACAATATGTGTTCTGAAGTTTTGCTGCATGTAACATTTTTGGTTTTGGGATTCCACTAACCACAAATATGTATTCTGTGGTTGCTATCCAGCAAGCACAGAATTCATATTTGTGGTTACTAGATGTTTACTGAGATTTGTTTGATAAGCAATGATATTTGTTTGTTTTTTTGGGGTAAAGTATGTCCACGTGTTAATTGAGATTAAGTGTGTGTTAATTTTTGATTCCTCTTTTCAATTTTGATTCAGCTCAGCTTAGGCGAGGTAACTGTGTAATTTTAGTTTTCTTAGGGTTTTCCCCTTTGATTCATATGGTGATTGATTATATGGAAGGAATTTTACTTTTAGAGGTATGTGTACTGGTTTATTAGATTTTGTATATTCAAAGGAAATCCCATTAATAGAGACATTAATTAATATTGCATATGTAAAACTGAACATTTGGCTTGTTGAGACACACATGGCTTTCTGAAATCTTGTTCCAATAATACTGCTTGTTGAATTCCTCTTATGACTTGGTCTCTGACACCTATAATTTTCTATTGTACAGTTCTAGAATCTTGATCTCTAGCACTTACGATTATCATAACTTAGCAACAACTACGAGCCATTGAAACTTCATTGAGTTTCAAGCAGACCAGTGGTGATGTTAAAAGAGTCCAATGGCATTAGTCCTTGATTAAATATTAAACTTGATAGTTTGAAATATATTTGCCAAGTAATTGATACACTGTGCAATTTTAAATGAGACTGCTCGTTGTGTTTTATTTGCTTGCATGCCAAATATCTTTTGCTTATTTGAAATTGCTTATGATAGTTGCTCATGAGAGATGTCAAGAGACATGCTATCCAGCATTGTGTCTCTTTCTGCTGTTGGAAGTGCATGTGCATCTTATTAATGGTGGCTGTTGGTGTCTTTAATTGTGGTGGCAATGAAATAGTGAATCCTTGAATGACTCAACTAACCTTTTGGTTTCTGGATTATGTGTGCTATTACAATTGCTATGAGCTGGTTTCTGGATTATGTGCTGCTGTTGTCAATGGTTCTGTGTGGGGACATCATTTTCTTTGCTTTCTTTTGGTTACATGTTTAGGTACTTATTGTGTTTGTTGTGTGAGTTGCTTTTGCATATGTTTAATTTTTGCTGCCCTTGCGGCCAGGTTTTGTGGAATTCTTGGGCATACTTATGCTCAATGTTTAGCTTCTTTCTATATTTATGTACTCTTTCGATTTATCCAAATAAAATGAAAATACCATAGAAAATGAATGATCGATATGTTTGATGTTAATTGGTGTTGCCTTTTTTCAATAACTAATCTGAAGGTACATGAAGTTAAGAACCCGGTTGATCTGTTAAGAGCCATAGAAAATGACTAGTAAACATCGAGTAACCACAAATATGAATTCTGTGGTTACTGTCCAATAACCACAGAATTCATATTTGTGGTTACTGGAATCCAACTAGTATTGTCAAGAATTAATCTCTAATTGCTTTGAAGGTGTCTAATTTTTTGTCTCTCATACTGTTGATACGATGTGTAAGTTGATATGTGATTGTGGATATCTTGCTTAATTTTTTGTCTCTCAATTTTAATTTCAATCAATGTGCATGTTTTTTTAGATAAGTAAGGATGGTAAAGAGAGCACGAGAAGGAGCACGATACAGGCATTTGTGTAGACTACTAACGGTTTACACGTTCATGAATAACATTTTCGATAGCAAGAAAGATTTGTTAGCATTAATTGGGTTTGGTGCTTTTACGCTACTCTGCAATTGGATTAGGATTCCTGGGGGGTTCGTCATGTGTTAAGGAAAATGGACGCAATTTCTAAACTTTCTGGATTTGGAGATGGCATAACATCTGGTTATGCTCTAAGCCCAAAAATTAAGTTAGAGAGTCCTATGTCACTCGTTCCTCTGGAAGCTGAAGAGTGTCCATTAGAAAAGGTTTTGTTTTTATATCATAAGCTACTAAATGAATGAGTGTTATAGCTATTGTCATTATTCTTTATTTTTGGTTTTTGGATTCCAGTAACCACAAATATGAATTCTGTGGTTGCTGTCTAGTAATGACAGAATTCATATTTGTGGTTACTGGAATCCAACTAATGTTTGTGCATATATGTGGTTTGTGACATATTTGAAAAACACAAAATGCTCACATTTCAATAACAACAGAATCACAACATCACCAAATGCTCACTAATCACGGAATGTTTATGTTTATTTGATGTTGTAGGTCCCAGAGTACTTGGAATACTGTCAATACCAGCTTGAGGCATTCAAGAAATGCGTTAAAAAATTGAAGAAGATAGTTGATAATTATGATGATGAAGATGACGAAGGTGAAGAGAGTGATGATGATTATGAAGCGGAAGATGATGATGATGATGATGATGATGATGATGATGATGATGATGATGATGATGATGATGAAGAGGTTGATGATGGTGTTGATGATACTATTCAAAAACGTGATGAAGAAACTAAAATGAGACGTGAAAAACGCTCAAAAATGAAGAATGATGGTAAAATTCCTAATGTGCCTCATGCAAATGCGGAGGACAAACAACATAACAACAAGAATAGTACAAGTGGAAGCCAACAGATTTTGTGAAGAATTGAAAGCTAGGCTCTTGGAAAAAGGAGGAGGAATGCTAGAGGAAAAAAGAGGAAAGTGTAGGAAAACAATGTAATTTTATGTTATTAACCACTGCGCAATATTCTGTGGTTACTGGCCAGTAACCACAAATATTAAGTTTGTGGTTTTTGTTAGGATTATGCTACTTACCACGGTTAGGATTTATATGCTACTTACCACGGTTAGCATTGACCCGTACCACTTACCACGGTTAGGATTTATATGCTACTTTTGGATCAAAATCAACCATCGGTGTGAATTTGCTCTTGATTATAATTTGTTTGTTTAATTTTCATTATCATTCCTTTACATTTTATGTTCGTGATCTAAATTTCTTGTTTAAAAAAATGTCATTCTTCTTGTGGTTTTTGTTCTGGAATAGTCCCTTCTATTACAAAAATTATACTGATTTAATCAATCTTGTAACAAAAATTTAATGGTACAAAAAAGGAATCATATTAGTATAGTATTTGTAATTGTATTATAATGGATCCTTTTGGATGAAAAAAATGCTAGAGACAACATTGGTATTATACTACTAGACTTATGACAAGTTGCAATTCTCTCAAATGTGGGCATCTTTGGTTGGCGGTTGTTGCTTGATAAACTTCAAACCCGTGATAACCTTGTTTCTAGAGGGGTTCTTCACGGATCTCACGATACATGATGTCGCTTTGTTTTGAGATGGAGGAAGCCTCATTTCACCTCTTCTTTCGGTGCAAGATATCTAGCCATAGAAAATGACTAGTAAACATCTAGTAACCACAAATATGAATTTTGTGGTTAATGGACAGCAACCACAGAATGCATATTTGTGGTTACTGGAATCAAAAACCCAAAAATAAAGAAGACAATGCAGAAACATAATCTCAGTAGACCAAAAACAAAACAAAACCAAAACTATAGGCCATTTAAAAGAGTTTTGATATGAAAAAAACTCAAAGTCAAAGGAAAAATATGCATTATGGCACCTATCACAAGTTATTGCCATGATCAATTTGGATACTTTCTCAACAGCAGAGAAACAGGAATCATGAGAAGATAGGGGCAGAAGCAGAAACAACTATGGCGCTAGCAACGACGGACGGACGGGTGATGGCGACACTGCTATCTTGCTCTCTAAATCTCGAACTGCTTCTGAATTTCAATCGCTTTCTTGCATTGCTGTTTCCAAATTAGATGTCTCTTCTCTGATTGGGACATAAACCTGATCTTGCTCTTGCATGGGTTTTGACGCACCTTTATCTTTTTACCTGGATATTCTACTTCATCTTCTTCAACTGTAACGTTCAGCAAACACTAACATATATAAGAATGACAAAAATCTTAAACAAAAACTAAATGTGAGATAATCACTAATACCAAACAACATCATAAAAGTTAAGAGAAAATTATTTTATCTAAAAATAAACTTGAAAGAAATGGCAATTCAATGTGAAACAAGAACATAATCAAACACTAGTTGGATTCCAGTAACCACTAGACAGCAACCACAAAATACATATATGTGGTTACTGGAACAGAAGTGAAACAACAACCCTTCCACCAAGAAATTCTGTCGCTGGGAACCTGCATATGCTGAAATATTTCCTTTTGTCCAGATAAATCTCTCATCAAATTTCCACCACAAATTGGACGGTGGCCAAAGAGAGAAGTTGCAGCAATTGAATCAACCATTTTCTTTACCTCTAACCCTAACTAAATTGAATCAAATTTTGATGGCAAAGAGCCTTCAAAGGTCAAATGAGTTACACAATAGAAGGAGCCAATTTCACTTAGAATAGAGCTAACCAACGAAAGATTCAATATTGAATTTCAACCACGAATTCAGGGCACAAACTATTATCTGGAAAAGAACATCATCTTGGAAGCAAAACGACAAAGAGAAGCAGAGTTTTACGGAACAAAACTCTGGAGCTTACGGAAGAAAACGACAAAGATGTATACTGCCGGAACAAAACTTACGGAAGTGAAGACATCGCCGGAGCTTTGCGGTGGTGCGGCGTGCGCAACAGAGAGAGGAAGAAAACACCGGTGCGTGGGGGAGAGAGGAAGAAAACGTTGGTGCGGCGTGGTGGTTTCCGTTGAAAGGATGGTGTGCGATGAAGAGAGTTGTGCGCGATACTATGGAGGGATGGAGGAATATGGGGTGTAAAATTACCTAGATATCCTCCTTAATTGATGGCCTTTGGATCAGATTTCACCAAAAAAACACAGATCTAATGACTGATACTAATTTAGTAATTAAAACTAAGGATTTCCTTGGTTACCTAAATCACTCTCTGTTAAAACTATGCACCTAAAATTATGGACCATCATATTTAATTATGAACTCAAATGCGTTTTGCGAATGTTTGTAGTAACTACTGAATGTGATAATAATATTTATTATCATTATTTATCGAAAAAAATATTTATCATTATATTCTTATCTTCAGATCTCCAATTTACTTCAAAAAAAATACAACATAAAATTAAATTTTTTATTTTCTCTCTTAGTTCACACCCTTTATAGAGACAACTAATTATGCATTTTTTTCCCCATAATTTCATATTTTACATCCTCAAGAATTTTCATCTCCTATCACATTTTTGTTTAGGTACTTGCTATCATGACTATTATTAACAACAATAGCGAAAACTAAGGGGATTATTCTAGCTCAAATAAATTCAATTGGATATTGGAGTTATATATATATATCCACGTTCTGTTTTAGGAGAAAAATACTTTCTAAACAAACTATCTAAAGGATCCACTATGAAAGTGAGAATTTGAAGAATTGTGAAACACTTTAAACATACTTCGAAAAAAATAATTTTTTTTTGACAACTTCAAAAGAAATAATTGGTCATCATGGATATGATGTTAATTTATGAAAATATATCAATTTATATAATGGTTACAAAATTATTAATAGTCTCAATAATGTTACTCTTCCTGATTATTTACGATATTTTTCATGAAAACCACATACATGCTACTGTCGGAAGGAAAATTGCAATTACATTCAAGTAGATTTTTCAAGTCTTATAAAAAAAGTAGATTTTTCATGAAGGAAAAATATATGTCATCAAGAATTTTGAAGAGACAAAAAATAAAGAGAGATATACTATTATTTTCACATTTACTATATAGTGAAAAAAATATCAAGGTAATGCATAGTCTAATATTTGGATTATAATGTTAATATAAGGTAAATATAATATATATATATATATATATATATTTAAAAATCTAATTTTAAAGTAATATACATTTAAATTTAAACATGAGATTTTTGGATAAAACTTTTTGAATAATATGAATGAACGATGAGTTAGATAAAATTATATTCAAGTAATCATTTTTTTGTAAGCAAAAATTCTATTCAACAGAGTACAAGGGTACTCAAACCCATAGTACAAGTCAGCGCAAGACTATATTCAAGTAATCATAAATTAGGCAAAATATTGCATAATTTGGTCTATTAAAAGACATAAAAAATAGTAAATAGTTACATCATAATTTTGAAACATTAATATAAAAAGGGTGAATAATCTAAGTTCTTTAAATTTCTATTTGGTTCTACTAATATCATTACAATATTATATATTATATATTATATATATATATATATATATATATATATATATAGTTCTTATAAGTATTTATTAAAAACATATATAAATAAAATAAATTAAACTGAATTTTTATTTTCCCAATGCATGCCTGAAAGTTAACATATTAACAAATTGTATGAAAATTATTGATCATTTCTTTCTAGTTATACATATTTAAATTATATCTTTAACATTTTTTCTAAAAGTATTTGTTGCACGGGCTTATCCCTAGTTTTGAATTAAATGACACTATAGTTTAATTTCATATGGTTTTTGAAAATATAAAAAGGGTCCAATAGAATAACTTTTTTTAAGTTTTGCAAGACACTTAAGAAAAGTCATTATTTTTTTAAAAAAAAATGTATTGATTTTTTGAACAAAAAAAAAGAAAGTTATGTCGTTTCATTATCATAATATTGGCAATACAAGCTTGAGCTTTACAAGCAAAAACAATATCATAAACTTGAGGATAACTAATAGTCTCATAGCTAATTTAAAAGATGGAAACTTGGGAGATACCTTGAGGTATTAGTGGTGAGTCAAATGCCCTAATTATAATAATTAATTTACCCAAAAATTTTTGAAGAAGCCAAAGATGCTTTAGATGTCTGCTTTTATTTGGCCTTCATATATAATGCAAAATGATGGTGGTTATGATAATCGCTTTGGTTTTGGAAAATGAAATCTCACTAAAGGTAATTTGGTTATTTTTTTATAGATAAAGTGGTTAGAAATTAGTGTATTAGTAGTTAGAGAGGGTGGTTCGAAATTAGTGTGTTAGTAGTTAGAGGGGGGGTGCGCGGGGTTCGAACCCCGTACGCCTACAATTTCACCAACGATGTCTCTTTCACTCAACCACGTAAGCTACTCTTCCGGGACAATAGTTGTGGCCCGCTAAAGACAATGTGAAGGAATCTCTATCGGCACATAAGGCTTAGTCAAATCAATGTAAAAATTATGTATAGCTCTGCCAAAAAGGATGTGCTTTCGAGATTGAAGAGTGCACGATTGGAGAAGTGTTCTGATTGCATGGTTGCTAAGAAGATCAAAACATCTTCCCTCAAGGAAGTCAGAGTTGCTTCAATCGGTGCATTCGTGTTTTTGTGGCCCTTCAACAATAAACTCTCTTAGATATGCACTCTATTCAGTTACCTTGATTGATGACTATTACGTTTCAAGAAACTATAAGTCTGTGTTTCGAAGATGGATGAACAAGTGTCGGAGAAGTTCAGAAAATTTTATACTTTGGTTGGAAGGTAGTTAGGAAAGAAACTAAAATGCATTCATACCAACAATGGCTAAATTGCACTTTTTATCTTTTATCTTTTATCTTTGACCAAAATTTCAGTTTGGTCATTTATATTTTTTGTCCCACTTTGCCCCTTTATCTTTCATTACCTCCTCGTCAAAAAGGTAAATAATAGAATCAAATGATGGAAAAACACTGTAATTTTTCTCTTAAAGTTTAATAATCAATAGTAAAGCTTCTATCACATTCTTCTAAGTTCTAAGGGTCACTTTTGTTTAATCTAGTTTTATGTTTACTTATTTAATAATTTATGCATTGTCTATCTAGATGCACTATTAACTAATATTTCTTCACTGTCTTATATTTATCTAACTTGCTTAAATTTCAATATTCATACAACACTTGATTTTGAGGCTCTTGACATTTCGGCAAAGAATTACTTGCCATGGGCTATAATGCTAAAATTCATTTGAAGTTAGAAGACCTAGAGATACTATTAAAGAAGGAAATAAAATATCTAATCAACAAAATGCAAAAGCCATGATTTTCCCTCGTCACCATCTTCACGAGGTTCTTAAAAATAAACATCTTACGATAAAAGATCCATATGTTCTTTGGAACAGTTTTAAAAGAAAGATATAAGCACAAAAAACTATTATCCTCCTAAAAGCTCATCATTTTTTTTTATAAGCAAAATTATTATTAGCCCCAAGTACAACGGGTACTTGGAGAAAAACGGGGGCCTCATTAAAACCTCCAAGAGCCAAAACCTATAGGGAAAAAGACCCAATGGGAAAAAAGAGTACTCCAAAAGTCATTACAAATGCTGTCAATAATGCAATCGGGTATAACCCAATACAAGGTACACCAACATGTGTATTTATTTATGATAAAACTAATGACCTTCTTACTGCCACCATCTCTACACCAAAAGTCATTACAAATGCCATATGGTAGCATTAATCCACTAAACATCGCCACCAATCAGGCCTTGTTGACTTCATTTTTACCACCTTCTTACTGCCACCATCTCTACACAAACTCTTAACATAACATAGTCATTGCTGTATCATATCTTGACATTCTATTCCCTCCACTTATCAAAAATCTGCACCAGTAATTAACTAAATCTGATGCAAGACATCCCAAAGCAACTTAGCTAGACAGCACCAGACACCCCAATGGACAATTCAACCAATCCGAAAACCTGAGATTTGTCTTCCTCCCTTTTCCTAGATATAAACCAGCCCCAAGAGATATGCTTGATGTGGCCCACGATAGCATTAACATTTCCCACCGCCGCCTCAAAAATGATCTTGTTTCTAGCCAGCCAAATACCCACACCCACACCGTAGCCATCCACACCAAATGTTTCAACCTTTTCAACTTTCTCCCTTTCAAGACCTGACCAAACTTAATGAAATGCTGTGTGGAATTTTGTGAGTTTATTAGTGGAGCATCCAACCAATTAAATACCTTCTGCCATACCTCCTGGACGTGTACACAGTTAAAAAACAAATGATGCGTGCTTTCCTCTTCTCATCAGCGCTTCTTTTGTTGGCAGCCTGTTTATTAGAATCCTCCAAGCTAATACAATGGCTTTTGTTGGAACATCGCACTTCCACGCCTTCTCACATGCACTTTTTGTTTCGGCTTCCCAAATAGTGTTTATTTCACCTGCAGAGAAATCAGTCAGTCACATGTAACAAGATTTAACCGTAAATCCTTTTGTGCGGTCAATGGTCCACACCCACTTATCTTCCCTATCCTGAACTAGATTAATGTCATACAGAATCTCTTTTACTTCATCTACTCTGCTTGTCAAGCTCACATCAAGGCCCTTAGCCCACTCCAAATTCCATCTCCAGTATCCGTCAATCCATCCACCAAAGCATTGAACCGGACCACTCTTCAGTTCACAATTTGTGTATAAATCTGAAAATAATTCTTTGAACGGTATTGACCGTTCAAAGAATTTTAAAAGTATAACGGCATATAACTCAATTGGAATTATGTGGAGAAAAAGTGACTGATGAAGATATGTTAGAAAAAGCATTCTCCACTTTTCATGCATCTGATGTGCACCTGCAGAAACAATATCGAGAAAATGGATTTAAGAAATATTTTGACTTGATTTCTCGCCTTCTTGTGGCCAAGCAAAATAATGAACTTTTGATGAAAAATCATGAGGCTCGTCCCACGGGTACTGCTTCATTCCAGAAGTGAATTTAGCAACACACGATCACTATTAGCACACTCGGGGTCATGGCCGTGGTCATGGATATGGTCGTGGTTGTGGTCTTGATCATAGTCGCAGTGAAAATACAAGAACGCATCTTTTCACCAAGAGTGGAAAAATGTTGGAAAGAATGAAAAAGGTGGGCCGAGTAGCAAAAAATAATGAAAATACTTGCTATCGTAAACCAAAACATCTTGTTAACCTCTATCAACAATCACTTAAAAATAAAGATAAAAGGATTGAAACTCATTTTGCTTATGAAGATGATGGTAATATGGATGTTACTCACTTGGATGTTGCTGATTTCTTTGCTGATCCTATTGGAAAAATTGGTTACCTAATTATAGATGGAAGTATAATCAAGAAGTAGTTTCTCTAATTAGTCCAATAACAATAAAGTTCTAAATTTAAGAGTGTCTTTCAGTTTCCTATGATAATAAAAATTTTATGTTATGTTTTGAATTTTCTATGCTAATAATAATAACAATAAAATTTAAGATTTTAGTGTGTTTTCAACTTCCGTAGATTATGTTTAAATAATATGATTATAAAGTTGCTATTCTTTCTTATGTATCTCATATCATTTTTTTGATATAATGAGTATTGACACTGACATCAATAATGAAAATATGTGTTTTGCTGATAGTGGAATTACCCATACAATTTTAAAGGATACAAAATATTTCTGTTATTTAGTGAAGCGAGAAATCGATGGGAGTACTATATCCGACACTTCAAAGCTAATTGAAGGCTCCGTAAGAGCTAATTTATTGTTATGCGGGGTAACAAATTTACACATTGAAACCACATTATATTCCCTCAAGTCTCAAAAGTTTATTAAGTTTCAAGAATATTTGTCTAAATGGATATCATATTGAAACAATAAACGAAGGAGATATTGAATATCTTTATATAATGAGGCATAATTTGGATAAAATAAGTATAGTGGAAAAGTTGCCCGCCTCGTCCTATTGTGTGCGCATGCCAAAGGCAGATCTAAGTATATTTGAGGGTGTGCAGCCTATTGTGTGCGCATGCCAAAGGCGGATCTAAGTGTATTTGAGGGTGTGCAATAAGCATTTACTTTTCTATATTATTTTTTTTTGGACCTCCCTAAAAATAAAGTTTTGCACCCAACAATCCCGACTCACAATTCTTTTAATTCTAACAAATAAAAAATAAATAAACTCTCAAGTTAGTTTCTGAACTTAGATTCTCACTTCTACTCAATTCATAAATTATATAAAATAATAACTAATCTCTAACGTTTGTGAAATCTTTCAAATTAGTATCTAAAGTTTTAATAAAGCTGTCTTATAACTAGTCTTCGTAAGCGACTATTTATAAAACTTTAGGAAGTAATTCGACGTATATTACATATTTTATGGACTACTCCTCCCTCCATAACACAATACAAGCAAATTTGGGGCCGTTAACTTGTAACAAAATATACATAAAAATTGACATTTTAAATCCTATTTAATGATAGTATACCAAATATGTCTTTCATTTAAAAGTTAGAGACTTTTTCAATGAGATGAGGGGTAATTTCAGTAATGAGTTTAAATTTTAAATTTTAAATGAGATTTACAAAAACATGTGCAAAATAACTACATATGTAAATAAGTGTGACAGTCAAATTGGCGATTTACTCTTAAATAAATTTGAAATTAAATTATTTGATCCCTTAATTTTAGTGAATTAAGTGAGAATATTTTTTTTGACAGCGAATTAAGTGAGGATATTTGGATTTTTTTTTAACAATCCTATCAACCAACAATTTTCATACTAATTTTTTTCTTCACCTGACCCAAGTCTTGTATACGCCTACACTCATTTTTATCTAGGGAGGTCAAGGAGGCGGGGGCGAGTAGTAGTTACCCGTTACCCGCCCCGTTTAATATAAATGCTACCCGTGCCTGTCTTGTACCCTCATGTGCACCTGCATAGCGGGTTTTTCCACGGGTATTGTCTCCTTGCGGGTACCCGCAAGTATCCACAGATATTAATTAAAATATATATTTTTCTAAACATAAAATTTGAATACCAAATAAAATTAACATTTTGAACATAATTTTTTATCTTCATTCACATAAAAAGTTAGGTATTTCATTATATACTTATTTTATCATTTATTTGTTTGTTAGCTTATAGTAGTTAATAAAAGAAAATAAAAAACACTAGAATTAATAATAATAGAAATTTTTCGTATACACAAACTCAAAGTCGATTATTCTCTTCATAGCTGCTTCGCGTTCCATTCCAGGTATTCTGCGATTTTTACTTGATTTGCTTGTTAATAACTTAATTTGCTTGATGGGTTTTTACACCAACGTCAAGAGATCTTTGTATTCTGAGACTTGTAATTCTGAGATCTTTGTATTCTGAGAATCACCAATAATGTGACTTTGTATTCTGAGATTTTGGAGTTGCCTAATGTTGAATCTTCAAACATTTAATTTAGTGACTGTTTGTTTAGTTAGCATTTGTGGTTGTTAATGTTATCTCTCTTGCCAAATTACAAATCTGTTGTTTCAATTTTCGAATGCTGGAATTCCTATTAGTGAATTATAATGCAGGATATATCTCACTTAGAAATCTGTTATTGTGTGTACTGTGTGATTGTAAATTTTAGAAGCATCATCTGACTGTACATCTTTGTTGGAATCATAAGCTGTATGAATAATACAATTTAAGACAATGTTTTAAAACTCGGACCGGTGGCCGACTCGGTGATGGTACCGGGTCACTGGGTCAAGGGTCGGACCGAGGGGTCGACAGTTGAACCGTATGATCAAAATCGGGACCGCATGACTCGGACCCGGTCTGTATTTCGTGAATTTTCAAGACCTATATAAAAAATTTCCAAATTTTCAAGACCTATAAATTTCATACCTGTAAAATTTAATTTACTAAAATTAGACAATTATACATAATGCCAAAAAAATCCAAAACAATCGCAACAACAGGTGGAAATACAATCAACCATGAAATGTGTATGGTGAAAAACTAATTAGTAACTTATCAAAAAAAGAAAAGAAAAACTAATTAGTAATGTAAAAAAAAACTAATTAGTAATTAATGCTTGAATTGTGGCAAGCCCATGTAATATATGTTATATGTTATATGTTTCACGTGCGCAACATAGACAACATCAACAGGTGGTGCAGTGGTTAACTTCCTTATAGATTGACTCAAAAGGGAATAGGTTCGAACCTTTCCGAAGCCTTTTCTGCGAATTTTTATAAAAATTCATCACACATGCACAACCCGACCGGGTTTGGCCGGTTTCCACCGGATTGGTGCATTTCCGATCCGTAGGGTTAACCGACTCGGTTACCCACCCGGTTCCCGATTAGCCCGATCCGACCGGCCGGGCCGAGCCGGTTTTTAAAACACTGATTTAAGGAGAAGAATAAACCATCCATTCCATAGAGATATTATTAACTTGGCTGTAATTTTTAATTCCACGCAGTTTGTAACCTTTGTTTCTAGAGGTTGATAATTTGTAAAAGCATAAAATGAGAATTCGTAATTTGTAAACTTTGTAGAGAGAGAGGAGAGAGAGAGAATTGAATTTTATTTTATTATTGTTTTACAGATTTTTAAACTTAAAAGTTGCATTTAAAAAAATTGAATTTTATTGGTCAAAACCGGTTATAAAACCGAAAACCGGACATACAAACTAAAACCGGTTATAGAAAATGGTTATAGTTATAACTGGTTATATAACTGGTTTTGAGAAAATAAGTCCGATTGGATAAATTTGGTTACAAATCCGGTTATCACAAATGGTTTTTATGTGGATATGGATTGGTTATAGATATGGTTTAACAATGAGCACCCCTAATTGCAGATATACAGCGGGTGCGAGTTTTTGTTTGCCATCATCCTAATTTTTCGACAAGAAAAAATATATTTATTCTTATTCAACATCTGACCGGCAGCGTCGCCGCCACTGCACTGCCCTAGACCCAGTCTACCACTGCGCCACATCCATTTCCACGCCTGCACCAAGCTAGCGAGTCTCGCGCGACCAGCAGCCAGCAGAGGTCGCCGTGTCTCCGCCAACCACCATACGTCAACCACGCCACTGGTCCATTGCCAACCCCTCTGGTAGTCAGCTATCCTTCGTCTTTCTCATTCTTTGATTAGGAAATTTGGTGTTTGTGAAACCTTTGGATTTATTTATTTATTTTTACATAGCTCTAATTCTATTAAATTAATTGATTGGTTAGAGTTAAAATGCCTAAAATTTATTGATGCGGTGAAAAGGCCACCATTGCTTTCTTCATCTGTTGGCCAATTTTATTCCCCCTTTCAATAAACCCTAAATCAGTGATTTGATTTAACATTAGCTTCACTTTGTAATTTCAAAACTGTTAGCTACTCTTAATTTCTAGTATGGCTATTTTTTCAAGCAGAGTTGGATACTCTCAGAAAAAACTTTTTCATATTAACTTTTTTCCTGTGTTGTTATTTTATGAAATTTATTAGACTTGCATAAACTTCACTATGAAAGGCAGAAAATAGAGAAACACATTTATGGTTAACCGTCAGTTATGCAGAGTTGGTAGTTTCCATTTTGTTTGCGGTGTATACAATCAAACACTGAATTAGCTAGATTCTTCATATTAAACAGATTAAATCTCCTTGTTGGCTGCAACTTGAACCCTGACAAAGGTGTCTTTCTTCTTTGAGTCATGTTATCGTCAAATTTTACCCCGTGCATCGCACAGGTTACATACTAGTTCCATTATATTTTGAATTCTTGAACTACTAACCTTTAAGTTGTAGAATGCAAGTATATTGATGTTTTCGATCTGTTGTTGAAATGTCATAAAAGATATTTGGGGATTATTTGATTTCCTTTTTTGAAAAACACTTTGTAGTTTTTAAAAATTTAAAAGAACTAAGTTGTTAATTTTTATCAACAGAAAACAATTTTTAAAAACCAAATCAATTCGACCCTCATTAATTTCTCTTTTAGCTCTCTGTTTACACCCCCTGTTGTTTTGTTAATGAAAGAGATAATGCATGCTTCAGAGGAGTTTAGTTTAGTTTTATCATATATGGGTTGTACTTAGAATATCTGTTTGAAGTTAACTAGTTTGTTGTATGCTACTAAAGAGAATTTCCATGGTACAAAAGAGTTTAATTTAGTTTTCTCATTAGTATATGTATCTGTTTGAAAGTTAAATGGTTAAATAGTTTGGAAGTTATGTCTCTACGTGTTGATCCAGAGTCTTGGATAGCTAGCCACACTACCCATATATAATATTTTCTTCCCATCTCCCCATCTCAATTTTCCTATCTGCTGCTGCCAACACTTTGTTTTCAAAATTTCCGCACTGAAAAGAGTTGCTCACTTTCTTGGTCCCAAAATAACCTCTTCCCTCCCCTTCCCTAGTCCCTACTTATATTCATATTTCAAAGTTTTTCCATTCCATTGAGTTTAGACTCCGGAGTTAGGGTTTTCTCTTTCCCTATGTTCCTCTACTCAGTTGTTTTGTGTAATGTTAGGAACCAAAGAATTAGAATCGGAAAGAAATACTGTTTATTGAGAAAGAATATGGAAGTACAAGAAAGAATAGGAGAGATTATCTCCTCCAAGGGTTTCCCCTTCACAATAGAGCCAATACTCTATTCATCAAATGATAACAATTTTAATAATACTCCCCTCTAACTTCCTAGCCTCCTATTTATAGATGAGATGGGTGTAACTTCGCATTAACTAACTCATCTTTATTCTAACTAACTAATCACCCCTTATCCCTCATTGAATTTTATTACTACCTACCAACTCATTAGCATCCTTTATTACTAATAGCCCGATATTACTAACATGGCATTAACAACCCTTTTTGCAGCCTTTACCTTCAATTTCTTCTGGCCATTCTCGCTGCTCTCTGCTATTATCCCCAAATCGCTCCATCGACTCTCTCTCGAGGCTTTTTTGTGGCTTCTTACACGAATCTTGGTAGTTCTTTCCACTACCTTCAATGTTTTTGATTCTGTTTCCGGCTTCTCCCGCCCCTGCATCTCCACTTTTATCACCTCTTTTGGATTTGGATCACTTCTCTTTGTCTCACCAAGAACCGACGATTCGTTCTTGTCATCCTCTGCTTGTCTATCCTCCACAAAACTACCACTGTTGCAATCTCCGAACCTCCTTATTAGCGCCATGGGGAATCATTCCCAGTTTGAATCTGGGAATTTTTCACACCAAGGAATGAACCAACGCATGGCTTCTCTGCTCTTGCTATTCATCCTAATGGGTCGCTCCCCTCAAAGATGGGTAATTAAGCCTCTTTCATCCAATAACGAGAATGTTCTGTCTCCAAATCAGACTTATGTTCTCCACCTCCTGCTTCCACTGTTTTCTTTATCCTGGAACTGTTTTCCTTTTCTTGTTTTCTTGATTTTGCATTTCAATTCCAGCAACATATCTCTAATTGCCATAAAATCTTTTTGCACTTTTGTCATCTTGGGCATCGATTGCTGCACATTTCTTGAATGTGTTAACGCTGGTGCTTCTCGAAGGGTTTCCCCTTCACAATAAAGCCAATGCTCTATTCACCAAATGATAACAATTTCAGTAATACTCCTCTCTAACTTCCTAGCCTCCTATTTGTAGATGATTGGGGTGTAACTTTCCAGTCACTAACTCATCTTTATTCTAACCAACTAACCACCCCTTATCCCTTATCCTATTTTAATACTAACAATGGGATAGTTTCAGGGAGGATTTGTATAGTTTCTGAGGGGCATACGGGTATTGTCTTTTGCTTAAGGCTGAGATCTGTTTTCTCAAATCTCTGCCTTTGCTCTAAGGCTGGTATTAATGTATAAGACTTGTATGTTTTCTCTACTTTCTGTTTGAATCCGATTAAGTTTTTTATATACCCTATTATCACTATTGACTGCTTTGGCTCTTTGAATTTTATTTTATTTCTGATAATTATTCGTTTTTCAAATGTGTCTGAAGAGAAATATTCAGCAATTGTTAGAAAAAAAGGCTTCAGCAAGAACTGATACGTAATAATTGATAAAAAAGAATATTCACTGAAGCTTGCAAATATGCTTATACATTAGTTTTCTCGAAAAGCTCTGTTGGTGTTCTTGATTGTTATCCTACGAACCTATGAAGCGTATGCAGAATATTATTATGCGTATATTGTGACATTTTCCTCTCATTATTTTGCCAGCCTTCAAAGGCCTTAATAAGATCTCCTATAACTTTCTGTAACCTGTACAATATACTGTTTGGGTTTCATTTTACTGTCTTCATTTGGCGTCATTATTTCTTTTGAATCCTGGATTATATGCTCTTCATATTTCTTTACTCGATGTTGTATATATAAATTTTTCTGAATCATCATAAGTTCTTCTGTATTTTATCATCTAAATAATTAATTTTGTAAATGAAAAAAAATACATATTGTATAAACAAGAAATTTTGTAAATGTAAAAAATCTAATTACTTAACTTTAACAAAAATTTTACAAATGAAAGGAGTTTAATTTAATTCCCAGGTGTTTTAAATTCCCCAGAATTTTCACATCATCCAAAAACACTAGAATTTTCATATATTCAAAAAAGGCACAGGTATGAAAATATCTCATAATTTTGTTTTTATAGAACTAAACTCAGACCTTTGCTGCTAATCCAAATCTAACACCCATCCAGATTGTCTGATATTCCAAGAGCTAGTTTTATTGTTCAAAACATTGGTTTGAGTCTGTTTTTGAGTTTGACATCTCCTTTGATTCTATGATTACAAGCCGATTATCACAGCAAGTTTCATGTTTGCCACCGAACCCTATAGTTATCAAAATCGCGATTTAAATCGCAAAATCGCACGATTTTACGATTCCATCACCCTCCTGCAAGTCAATTTTTGTTCAGAATCATAAAACCCAGTGGAATCGTGCGATTTTAAGGTGAATCGTGCGATTTGCGATTCCACCAGCGATTTCACGTTGAAAATCGTACAGATCAACGGGTTTCCGGGAGCTTTGCGAGCTCATCAATGGTGGAGCGGCTCGCTGGGACAGTGCTTGCGGGTTGCGGCCCTGGCTGAAGAAGAACAGTGGAAAGCCCTAGTTTTTCAAAACGGCAAAACGCTGTGTTTCATTAAGGGTACTTTTGGTATTTCCATTTTTATAAAACGATGCGTTTCATTAAAATGCCCTAAGAGTATTTCTTCTTCTTCCCTTCCCTTCCCTCTCTGCGTTTTTTCAATACGCTGCTGCCCCCCTTCTAAAAAAACGCAGCTTCCCTTCCCTCTCCACATAAACGGTCACTGTTCTTCTTCTTCCTCTGCTCTGCTCGCATTCCAGTTTGTTTCTTTGTGCTCTACTTCTCTATTTCGTAACCCCTGTTTCTTCTCTTCTTCTGTTTTTATTTAGTTTCAGTTTAGTTTTTTTATACTGCTTCTTTTTACGTGTTCTGCCTCTGTTTGCAGTTTAAGTTTCAGTTTCTTCTTTCGTTTTTGGTTACTTGATTTTTGGTTTATGTAATGGATTTTGAGTATTTGTAATTATTTTTGAGAATTTTCATACATATAGTATTTATCTTATATTTGTGTATGATGTTTCGAAATAGTATTTATCCGGGATTTAAAACACTGCTTTGAATCAGGTACAAGTTTTTTATTAGGATCTTGAATTGAAGTTTACTTGTAGTGGTTGTTAGTTTATGTTTAAGACTTTGAGTAGTTTCCTTGGTTGTTGGTTGTTTTATTTTGATCAAGACTTATGAACTTATGCATTATATTAGTTAATAGTAATATCTGCATTTTAGTATAATCTTAAGATTTTACTTGCGATTTTACAAGTTACGATTTTGTTAACCCCTCCCGATTCTACAAATTCCTACACTTTTTTTCCGGTAGAATCTTCCGATTCTACTTGCGATTTTCCGATTTCCGATTTCGCTACCCCCCTCCCGATCTTGCGTAGAATCTCGATTTGATAACTATTGCTTCTCTTATTATTTGTCCCACTTGTTCGTCCTTCCTTAAAATAACTGAATTTTCTTCTTTCTTTTACACTTTAGAAGAGCTTCCATGGAGCAAGGAGATATCCCCGAGGATGCCAACGAGCGTATGTATATATTTGTTGTTGATATTTTTATTATGTTGAAGTTTTGCTTTGCTTCTATATATTCCAATGAATATGATTTTTTGTGTTTTTTTCCAATTGTCGCATATACAGATTGCCCAGGTCCTCAGTCTGAGTCTGCTGGAAAATCTGATGCATGCGAAGGATGCCCAAATCAACAAATTTGTGCCACTGCCCCAAAAGGACCTGATCCTGGTACTCTTCACCTTTATCTCATGCTTTATGTTTCTTTCGGGGTTGTAGCTAAACTTCAAAATGATATAATTTATTTATTTATTTATTTATTTATTTATATAATCTTGTTTAGGCGCCACATTAAAGAAACCGTAATTTGGGACTATTTCTCAATATTTTTTAGGCTTAAAGTGCTGACGTAGTCGATATGGCTTGTAGTATGATCCCTTCTTGGACTCATTGTTGTCATGGCTTACATGGGCTGATTGACAGGGAAAGGGAATGATACAAACTCCTTAGTTCATGCCTTTGTCATCATATGTTAAATGAACATATGGAGAAATTTGAAGCAAGACTTGGGAGTTAGGAAAGCTTTCGATGGTATATTGTTTGGCCTAGTTTGTTTCGGTCTAGCACTACAAAAAATTCGTGCATTGCTGGCTGACACAATCTCCCAGTAATGGTTAAAATCGGCCAGAAATTGCACATTACTGGCGGATTTAGTCCGCCAGAAATCTGCCAGAAAATCAGCCGCAGGTAACAGTTACTGATGGATTTTCAGCCAGTAATTACTGGCTGAAAATCTGTCAGTAAATCTGCTAGTAATTACTGGCTGACAATCCGTCAGTAAATCAGCCAGTAATTACTGGCTGAAAATCCGTCAGTAAGCAACAAAAATCCGCCAGTAATGTATTTTTTTATTTTAAAAAAAAGTATTTTAAAATGCAAATAAAAAATCAATTCGATTTTAATTCTTTTTTAATTCGTTTTTTTTAAATATTTTAATACAATTCGTTTTTTTACTGGCTAAAAAATTAATATTATTTAAATATTTTTATTTGTTTTTTTAAAAACTATTTTTTAATTTGTTTATTTAATTCAAAAAATAAAACAATAATCGAATAATTTTTAATAATGATAAAATTTTCATAAATTTCATTAAACAAAGTACTAATTAAAATATACATAACAAAATATAAATTAAAATGAAAGAGAGAGAAATTTAAGAAGAGAAGTTTAAGAAGTTTGAGAAAAATGAAAGAGAGAAGAGAAGTTTAAGAAGAAGTTTGAGAAAAATGAAATAGAAGAGAAGTTTAAGAAGTTTGAGAAAAATGAAAGAGAGAAGAGAAATTTAAGAAGTTTAAGAAGTTTGAGAAAAATGAAAGAGAGAAGAGAAGTTTAACAAGTTTGAGAAAAATGAAATAGAAGAGAAGTTTAAGAAGTTTGAGAAAAATGAAAGAGAGAAGAGAAATTTAAGAAGTTTAAGAAGAGAAGTTTAAGAAGTTTGAGAAAAATGAAATAGAAATGAAGAGAAGAGTAGTGAAAACAGAGAGAAGAGAAGTTTAAGAAGTTTGAGAAAAATGAAACGTGACATTACTGGCGGAAAAGACCAATACTAACGGATCCATTACTGGCGGAACAGGTGGTAGATTGTAATTATTGGCAGGTTGTACATTTTACTGGCTGAAACGTGACATTATTGACGGATACAAGATATTACTGGCGGATAAACAATTCGGCCAGTAAATGTCATTACTGGAGGATCAATTCAGTCAAAAATGGTAAACGAGGTGTGGTCATTTCTGGCGGATCATGTGACCAGTAAACGTCATTACTAGCGGATTCCAGTTGGCCAGTAAATGTCATTACTGACGGATTCCAGTTGGCCAGTAAATGTCATTACTGGCGGATTCCAGTTGGCCAGTAAATGTCATTACTGACGGATGCATTTAGTGGCGGATTAAATATGCCAGTAACTGCAATTACTGGCGGAAATTCAAATATGATGCTTACTGGCAGATTTAATCTGCCAATAATGTTATAGAATCCACCAGAAACGTACTGGCAGACTAAATCGGCCAGAAATCGCCAAATTCCACCAGAAATCTTACTGGCTGACTGATTTCGCCAGAAATGTGCAGCCAGTAATGCAAGTTATTCTTGTAGTGTAGTTAGGGTTGTACTCCCTCCGGCCTTAAAAATAAGCAAAATAGTCGGTATATTTGGTCTAAAGGGAGTGTTCTTTTGTGCAGAGGACTTATAGGTGATTTATGGTAGTAGCTTTAAGTAATTGAATTTTTGACTAAAAGTTTGCTTCAATTTAATTCTTTTTTGATTGTGTTGTTCAACATATGATTAATCTAAGAATTTGAATTATCTTGAGAGAAAATTAGGGTAGTTCCTGCCGTAAAAGAGTTGGTAAAATCTCACCTTAGGTGGTTTGGACATATGTCAAGAAGACCCATAGAAGCAGTTGGAAGGAGGGTAGTCCAACAGCTAGAGATAAAGAGAGGCCAAAAAAATATACACAACTATTTAGAGGGATCTAGAGGTAAATGGTCTATATTTGCATCTAATAAATGATACTCCCTCCGTCTCATTTTAAGTGTCCTGTTTGCCATTTTTCTCTATCTCAAATTATCCGTCACTTAAGAATCCCAATACAACATTTATTATTACTTTCCAATAATACCCTTACTTTAGAATATCAATCACCGTGTCTTTGCTCCAATCGAGAAAAGTGAGATTACTAATGAGTTAATAGTGTGAGGGTGTTTTAGTCCTACCACATTTTTTACCATAAAAATTAGTATAACTAATCATTTTCTTAATACCCCTGCTTAACCTTAAACGACAGATAAAATGAGACGGAGGGAGTAACTGATAAGTGATTGAGAATTATGGCCTCAGGTGATCCATGTGGTAGTAAGATGAAGCTCAGTTGTTGTTGTCGTTGTTTTTGTCTCGTTCAACAACCTTGGTGTTGTACATTTTCCTAAAGACATCTTTCAGTAAAATTGGTTAGATCCCTAATTTCATTTTTGTTGACAAATTAGATTTTCTATGTAAAAAAGTAGATATAACCCTTATAACACACATCTTACACAGTCATCGGTTAATTCTTATAAACTTCTAGAACTTGAATTTAAGATGAATCTACTTTGTCAACCTTAAGAGTCTACATGAACTTGTGGAGTGTCCATGGACTTGCCTCATTAATTCAAATAACACTTAGAAAACCTGATGGTAGAAAATATTGCTAAAGCGACCTAATTCCGTACATAATGTGGTTAGCAAACTTGGTTATATTACAAGAACAATATTCATTGTACAATCCAAGGAATAGGGCGGTATAAAGGGGTAGAAAACTAAATTTTTGATCCACTCTATGAAATTAACAAGTTATGTTAGTCTTCCATGTAGCATTTTGGTCTTTGAGCCTGCATTTCTCTTAATTTAATTTAATTTAATTCAATTGAATATATCTATCAATTAAAATTTGAAAGTATCAAATGAATCTGATCCCATACTGTTCATAATACATAATGAAATCATGTTATTTGATATTATGTACTCCCTCCATTTGTTTTCTTTCGATGTTTTAGCCTCTAAAATTTGTTCCAATACTTTTGATGTTTTACAACCCCAATGCTATTTTAACAATTTTTTCTAACAATACCCTTAATAAATCAATAAACAATTACAATCAAGTTTTTAATAAACACATATACCAAAACTGATTATCTCACATAAATATTTATGTACGTTGAGTTTCTAAGAGGAATCACACTATCCTAGAACAAGATGATAAATATACCCTCCTAATCCACTTCCATTTGCATATCATTATAGTTACATTAATTCTTGAGTATGTATTTACCATAGTAAAATTGTCAACAAGACGATAAATAAGGGTATTTTAGTCTATATTTTATCTACTTATTGTTTTCTTATTCCTTGTGTTATATGCTAAAACATCAAAAGAAAATGAACGGAGGGAGTAGGGAGTAGCACTAACAAGTAACAACTGTATTCAATTGCATTTCACTGTATTGTGGCCTTGTCATGCTTTCACTAAAAGAAGGCTTGTAAAATTAGCCAGACACAGCCATGAATTGCATTTCACTGTATTGTGGCCTTGTCATGCTTTCACTAAAATATTTAGTCAGACATGACTTATCTTCCCAATAATAGTTTGAAAGATGATTAAGACATTTGATCAACTTGCTTGTCCTCTGAAACTGATTACTCTTATCCTAGACCGTTCTTTCTGGATCCTTATATTTTCCTTTTATTCAGTGGTGATGTTGCGTTTTTTCCCTCATTGGCAGAAATATGTGCTTTCTTGATGTTATTTTTGTTCCCTAGGACTCTTGGGCTTTTTTGAATGGGGCAGTTCAAAACTTTATAGACTATAGACTTGAAAATGTCGATCAATTGAAATGCTGGCCTTCATGTTTAAGAATTTTGGACTTTTTGTCATGTTGTCTTCTACATTTTCTCTGCAGATCTAGTTGCCATTGCAGAAAGGATGGCCACTGTCAAACATAAGATACTGGTCTTATCAGGAAAAGGAGGGGTTGGCAAGAGCACATTCTCAGCCCAGCTGGCATTTGCTTTAGCTTCAAGGGATTTTCAAGTGGGTCTTCTTGACATTGACATTTGTGGTCCAAGCATCCCCAAGATGCTTGGCCTAGAAGGTCAAGAGATACATCAGAGCAACCTTGGGTGGTCTCCTGTTTATGTGGAGTCCAATCTTGGGGTCATGTCAATTGGGTTCATGCTTCCTAATCCCGATGAAGCTGTTATATGGAGAGGTCCACGCAAAAATGGGCTTATCAAGCAATTTTTAAAAGATGTTTACTGGGGTGAACTTGATTTTCTAATTGTTGATGCTCCACCTGGAACTTCAGATGAACACATTTCAATTGTTCAATGCCTTGATCCCACTGGTGTTGATGGTGCAATCATAGTTACCACTCCTCAACAAGTCTCTCTTATTGATGTGAAAAAAGAAGTGAATTTTTGCAAAAAAGTTGGAGTGAAAGTTCTTGGGGTTGTAGAGAATATGAGTGGCCTATGCCAGCCCATCACTAATTTCAAGTTTATGAAGTTAACAGATAACGGTGAGATGAAAGATGTTACAGAATGGATTTCGGAATACATGAGAGAAAAAGCTCCTGAAATGCTGAATTTGATTGCCTGCACTGAAGTATTTGATAGTAGTAGTGGTGGAGCGATGAAGATGTGCCTTGAAATGGAGGTGCCCTTTCTTGGTAAGGTTCCTTTAGATCCTGAGCTTTGCAAGGCAGCTGAAGAAGGTAGATCATGCTTTATTGATAAAGGTTGCGTTGCTAGTGCTGCAGCTTTGAAAAAGATAATAGAAAAGTTGATGGAAACTAATGGGTTGTTAATGTTAGCAAGCAATGGAGTGTAGTGTTTGAATATGCGAAGGGATGTAAAATCTAAATGTGATGAAGGTACTAGACATTCTGGGACTTGAAGTATTGGTTATTTAGACTGCTATGCTATACATATTTTATAATGTAGTTACTGGCATTTTTTTTACAGGAAAATAAGTTTCTCATTTTGTGCTTGGCATTATAGGTTCTATAAATTTATCTGAAATGTTCATTTTGATTTGGATTTTTGTGATTGTGCTTCATTGTTTTTGTCCCGAGAGCATGGTCGTTTTACTAAGGACTTAAAAAGTACTTCATTGTTTGTACCAACTGGGAAACAGGAGCTGTATTGAAGATATTTGTGTTCACAGTATAAGATTGTGAATCCATTGCTGCAATAGCATGAAAACGTTGTATACTAGCGGTAGAATATTTGAGGAACAACAGGAGAAAAAAAAAAGAAACCATGTATAGACAAATTATAAACATGTTCCCTCAAAAGAATAATATTATAAACTTGTTATTAGTTGGGTGCATTACAGACACCTTTTCCCTCACTTGTATGCGGCTCATACACATTCTTTACGAAAATCGAAAGCTACTGTGAATCAGGTATCTAGGAATTGATATATTAAAAATTAAATTGCGTATGGAGTCCCACATCGAGAAGGTAGTTCAAGTGAAAAGGTTTTAATTACCTTCTTCTACATGTGACTGTGCGGTGCTGTCTTTTGAGGAAAGCCTAGGTGTTTTTTTTCTTCACATGTGTTAGTTATAACTTAAAAGGAATATAATTGTATTAAAATAATGCTTGAAAAAGTATTAAACTCCAATATACACACTAAAGCTAGTTATTCTCCAAGTCCATACAATTGAGATAGCGACTTAATCAATGTTGGTTCGACCTAAAAAAATGAAGGTTTTTTTTTTACCCCCACACTCTTCCCATCTGGCCACAATATTTTTTGGACAAAAATACCCCTTAAAAATTTAACCCAAAATCGTATATACCACACGTCTATGTATATACGACTTTAAGAAAATCAAATCGTATTTACCTAAAAATTACTTAGATGCGAAAAGTAAAAAAAAAAACGTCGTATATACCTATTATGGGGTGTATATACAACTTTGTAATATACAAGTCGTCGACTTTGTAATATACAAGTCGTATATACCCCCACACATACGTATATACGACTTGTAAGATACAAATCGTATAGACGTATGTGTGGGGGTACATACGACTTGTATATTACAAAGTCGTATATACACCTCATAATAGGTATATACGACTTGATTAATTTTTTTTTTGATCTAACGGTTAGGATTTGACTTCCACTGTTAATCAACGGTGTAGATTGCACGGATAGTATCAACGGTTGATATTCATTCACGAATTCTATAAATACCCACCCCCACCCTCATTCTTTTCACACCAAAATTTCACTCTCAATTACATTTCTCACACATCCAGAATACAGATTTGTCTAACACAACGGTTCACTGAGAATAGGCTCTGCGGTATACATTATGAGGGCAGCATCACGATGAGAGAAGATGGGGTCTACTTTTGGAGTCTGAAGTCGGCGTTATGCTGAATCGACCGCGCCATGGGGTTTGATGGGTTGAAGGATAAAGTGTGGTCAAAAGTACAAGTGATTGGGGACGACCGCGACGTCACTAATATCACTTATCGGAAACCCGATCGTGGAGATGATGGCTGCATTTCCTACTCGTCCATGTCTATCAAGACCGACGAAGACGTGGCGACCATGTTCGACATTCACGACAGGCTTATGGGGTATAAGCCTTTGGAGCTGTACGTGGAAACACAACGGAGCGTGAATGAGATTTTACGTCGTTTGCGAGATCCGGAATATTAGGGTTTAGTTTGTTATGTTTTATCTTTTATGTAACTTTGTTTTATCGAATCAATGAAATAAATGAAATCGAAAGTTTAAGCAAACTCGTAAGAAATAGTAATCAACTGATATAAAATAAGAGTTCAAACATAAATCCAGAAAGTACAGACATAAAATAAATGTACAGAAAAATGCCCTAGTCATCATGTCCTAGCCTGCGCAACAACTGATAAAGCTCAGTGTACGTGGTGGTGCCCATATGGATATGTCCACGACGAAGCCCATTCCTAACCAAGTCTGCCATGCTGTGCGCCCACTTCTCAGGTGGTGTTGGTGCTGCCTGTGCTGGTGGTGGTGCTGCTGCAGGTAAGAGCCTCGGAATCGACGTAGTCACGTACCACTGCAAGTATCTTGGACCAACCTCACCCAACTCCTCAGCAACACAGGTAGTGGCCAGAACGTCGTGCACTAACGGCATGTACTGTGCAATATGCATGAGGACGTGTGCATGGGCCGGACGACCAGTAAGAGGGGTACGTGGGATGACCTGCACAAACCCAAACTGTCGCAGGCACCTATCAGTCATGTAGGGAACTCTGATGTCTCCCTAGCTGATGAAGCCCCTGTACAGTGAAATCAGCTCAAATTCTCTATCCCCCCGGAGCCCCTCAAAGGGTCGCCAACACACATCATCGGACGTCAGCCCATCAAGCAGCTGCCTATAATCTGAAAGCTTCACGGCGTCGGACTTCTTCTTCCTCCAGCGTCCACACAGCGGTCCCTCCGTCACAGCACTCGGCCTCCTCTCAACCAAGGTAGGAAAATACCACAAAATCCAGGCCTGAAATCCAATAATAAATAACAACATCGTTAATTAAAAACAATTTATCAAAACTCGGAAAAAATGAAAAAAACAATTTAAACTAAATACCTGCAGTAGGCTCGCGTACCCTCCTATCTGCTGGTGATGGTGCTGCTGCTGATACTGATGCTGCTGCTGATACTAGTGGTGCTGAGACGTAGACTGGTCCTCAGACATAGCCTGGTCTGAGGACATAGACTGCTCATCGTCAGTCGCATTAAGGTGAGCCTGCAGGCCCTCCTCATACTCAAACTCAGGCGAAGGGACCCGGACCTCCTCCATCGGTCTGTCTCTCTCTGTGCGCCTACGCCTCGTAGACGCATGTCCCGCAATCCTGTGGCGGGTGCGTGTGGACGGAGTTGCCGACGCCGAAGACTTCACTCGATGCCTATGGGACACTGTAAAAAAACAGTTTTTAAATAAAAAAACACAAAAATTTTAAAAAACCCAAAATATGGGTCGTATATACCTATATACGAATTCCAGTCGTATATAGGTATATACGAGTTAATCGTATATATGTGAGGTAAGGGTATATACGACATACTATTTAACAAGTCGTATATATATGTGGCGTAGGAGGTATATACGATGCGACCAAATCCAAGCTAATCGTATATATGTCTATGTGATGTATATACGATTTCCTCTGTAAAAATTGGTGGTAAATCGTATGTAAGTGAAAAATGATAAGTGTTTTGTAATTTTAAAAAATTTTAAGGGCATTTTAGTCTTTTCGCAGGTGACGTGGGGGTAGATGGAAAAACTGTGGGGGTACAATTAAGGTTTTTTTTTGTACCCCCACAGTTTTCCCATCTACCCCCACATAAATTTTTTTGACGAAAATGCCCTTAACAAATTTGACCTCGATCGTATATACCTTTCAATAGGTATATACAACTTTAATAAAATCAAAGCCGTATATACAGTAATTTAAGTAAATACGATGTGGGTTTAAAATAAAAGTCGTATATACATGATGGTTAGGTATATACGACTAGTTAAAATACAAGTCGTATATAGCGGTATATACGACTTGTTATTCATCAAATCGTATATACATAGGTGTGGGGGACATACGACTCCTTATTATGCAAGTTGTATATACCCCACACTTATGTATATACGATTTGGATTGAAGTTTTTTTTTTTTTTTTACTTTTTCATAATAATATTTGCATTAATTTTAACGGTTAGGGTGAGACTTCGAACGATAATCAACGGTGTAGATATGGACAAATAATAATAGTTACAAAAAAGTGGTAAAATATATACAAGAAATATACAGTGTCAATGTAGGCCGGCTAAATCGTCCGAATCATCGGATAAGTTTACACATGTGGGTGCATCGGTCGGAATCACCGGAGGAGCTGTAGTCAGCCATAGGGAAAAACGACCGGTATACGGATCCAACCATGAAGTAGAATCATCTGATCGATTATGGGACTACATCGGAATAATGGGGGGTAACGGACAGGCAGAAGACATCGAAATATGCATCCAATGTGAATCCCGAATGTTCAGAATATATATGAGTTTATACTTCGAAGAAGAATAGGTACCTCTCAAAGGCAAATAAGTATAACTCATATTCAAAGACAGTTGAACAAGGGTGACATTATACTTTGTTGCAATAAAGAACCCCATCTCTGGCAAAGTCAACCATTTATCCGGCTGCTAAAATCCGTGGTATTCAATAGTCAATGCTTTTCGAAGTTCTGCAAGTCGGTCCTTCCCAAACATGTAACTATACAGTGCATCCCTTTCCTTTGTCTCATTGATTAAATCTTGCCTAATGATAGGCCAACTATCCTCACCCAAACCCCCAATCGCTCGAAACCCACAATTGCCATCATTCTTAACATCAACAATATTTTCCACATAAGACCGCAAATGATGAGGAACATCCGGTAAATTCACTAAAATCTCGCCCTTATTTGTTACTTTTTTATTGGCACCCTGAGATAATTTAGAAGACCGCTGAGATGTTTTTTTTGGAAGAAGTCAACAGTGATGATTTTTTAATAGAAGTCCCAGATTCTTGAGTGAGTTTCACCTTCTCATCTACATGCTCCCACCCAGATAAATCTCTTTTCGCATCATACAATTTCTGTTTCTTCTTCTTTGGTGCACCTTTTGTTTTGACTTTGAATGGTGGTGGAACCATTGAAGAAGTAGTAGGGAATGCAAGCTCATTTAGTTGTTTCTTCAAAACAAATTTCTCATCCTCTGTCATCTGATTAAATCTGGCCCATATCATCTCCATTTGATAAGAAATATCACATCCATCGGATTTTTGTTGGGAGGTTTTTTCATCTAAAGAATCAAAACTCAGTTGTTTCCAATGATCATCCACAACATCCAATGGAATAGAAGAACCGGAGATATGATAGACACCTATCTCACAAGCACATGGAAGAAGATGTGTCTTCCGAATAATGCATCCACATCTGCCTCTGTCATGACCAACCCTAGAAGTCGATTTCTCAAACTCTTTCACCATATAATCTAGAGCATTTAAAGAGACAAGACCGCGAAGCTTCTTAAACAAAGGAATATTCGAAGCTACTTCAATGCGGTTGATGCTTTTTTGAAAAGAGGTGATGACTTTATCAAAGTGAAGTGTAAGCATGTCATGAATAGATTTAAAACACTTTGACAAGTCACCTCCAGAAGTCTTCAGATGTCTCTTCAACGCCCAATGAGCTGACTCGGCTCTTAAAAACTTTAAACACGTGTCAAAAAAATTTAAACATCGGTAAAAATACTAAACACGTGTTAAAAAAATTTAAACAACGAAAAAAATACGAAACACGTGTCAAAAAATTTTAAACTACGGTAAAAATACCAAACACGTGTCAAAAAAATTTAAACAACGAAAAAATACTAAACACGTGTCAAAAAAATTTAAACTACAGTAAAAATACTAAACACGTGTCAAAAAAGTTTAATCAACGAAAAAAATACCAAACACGTGTCAAAAAAATTTAAACTACAGTAAAAATACTAAACACGTGTCAAAAAAGTAATCAACGAAAAAAATACTAAACACGTGTCAAAAAAATTTAAACTACAGTAAAAATACTAAACACGTGTCAAAAAAGTTTAATCAACGAAAAAAGTACTAAACACGTGTCAAAAAAGTTTAATCAACGAAAAAAGTACTAAACACGTGTCAAAAAAAATTTAATCAACGAAAAAAAAACGAAAATGCCGAAATACATGTTGGTGGTTTGATTACCGAAGTGTGAGATATGGTTAGTCCAAGCCAAGATAAATCTCTCCTTATGCGCTTTCAACCATGTGTCGTGCACATATTTAATAAGAGCAGGAATATCGGCGCAGGAGTCCTGAAAAATCTTCAACTGAGCTAAGTACTCAGACTCGTAAGCTGAATCAATAATATTGTGCCAAAGAGATATGACGTCCTTTTGCCGATCAACGTGCACGAACTCTTTAATTTTCGCTTTCACATTCTTTGTCACGTGCCAAGAACACAATAAATTAGTAGCAGGAGGAAAGATAGCATGAATACCAGCCATACAGCCAAGATCTCTGTCAGTCAGAAAAACCTTCGGTTGAATCCCATCCAAGTCAAATAAATCTTTAAGTTGCTGTAATACCCAAGAGAAATGAATACCAAGTTCATGAGCAATATAGGCAAACCCAACCGAGAAAGATAACTCCGTACTAGTCACTCCCACAATCTCCAATAGAGGTAGATTGTATTTGTTTGTCTTGTACGTAGTGTCGAGAATAAGAACTTTGGGAAACAACCGAAATAACTTGATAGAAGTGGGATGAGCCCACATAATGTCACTGACCACATCAGAATCCTCCACATTCCTGCTCCAACATAAGTAATTATGTGACTCAATCAATCTCAACAACTCCTGGATGTCCGTTCTAGGACCCCTCCGAGAAGATCGATGCTTGTGGCGCTGCCTATATATTTGAGGGAGAGAAGTGACATTTCCCGGATAATGACTCCGCAAAGCAATAAGGCAATCCTTCGGGGCAACATCCAAATCAGCATGCTCATTAACCATAGCCTTCTGCGGCTTGGTCAAACGACCAAAAGCTGTGCACCCAACTGAGGTGTAAGCAATAGATGGGTGTGTCGACCACACATAACTTTCACGCACCAACCCCCATGACGTAGTGTAGAAGTAGCTCTCAAAGTAAACGGACAACTTCTTCTTTTAGAACCGAAGACTCTAGAATCATTACTAAACTTCCCCTGCTTCTCACAACCGAAAATGATCTTATCTCTAGTCCCCCTCTTACCAGCTTTATCAAATCTAACTTTGATAACAACAACACCAATGTGTCTCCCAACCACTATAGCCCACTCCTCCACATCCTCACGTGTAGAAAATATCTACAAAATACAAAAATGTTACGTACTTAATTAATTAAATATTTATCAAACTTCATTAAAAAAATTAGACCAAAAAATATACCCTATCGGTCCTGAATGACTCCGTAGTATCGATGTCGAACGGAACCAACTGTGACTCTGCAGGCGCTCCAATATCTGTTTCAAAACTAAAAATTAATTAAAAAAATTAAAATTACAAGTCATATATACCTATAAACAAGGGTATATACGACTTCAACATCTCAATTTCGTATGTACCCCCACAACAGGGTACATACGACTTACATTTCTCTCGAATCATATATAGGTATATACGATTTGAGCCCCGTCGTAAATACGTATATACGATTTGACTTTTTCTTAATAAATACGGTTAAAAAAAGTCAAATCGTATATACCTTTCATGGACGTATATACGACTTGCAATTTAATGCGTATTTATTAGTTATTAAATGCAAGTCGTATTTACATTCCATTAGGTAAATACGATTTTAGATTTTATGGGTTCCACACCAGAGAGAATCTTGTAAAAGTCAAAATTTGTCAATTATGTGAAGGGTATTTATGTCAATACGAAAATATGTGGGGGTAGATGGGAAGGGTGTGGGGGTATAAAAAAAAACCCAAAAATGAATTGCATAGGTGTTTTTTTTCTTCACATGTGTTAGTTATAACTTAAAAGGAATATAATTGTATTAAAATAATGCTTGAAAAAGTATTAAACTCCAATATAAACACTAAAGCTAGTTATTCTCCAAGTCCATACAATTGAGATAGCGACTTAATCAATGTTGGTTCGGCCTAAAAAATTGAATTGCATATGTTGAGTTTTGAGTCACATTTGTTTTTTCTTTGTTTTTGTAAAACCGTCACTAATTAGGTAATTGTCTTGGCCGTGTTGATATAAACTTCTATTTAAAAGAGGCAACATCGGTTGTCGTTGGAGTTTAGATATATTTTTAAACATCGATTTACCATAAATCACATAATACACTATCTCACCTTAGAAGCTGCCAACTGACAAAGTCAATGTATAAGAAAGCTAAGCAAGCATGGGAAAAAGAAGTCAACCATTTTGTTACGCTCAAGCCAATTTCAGTAGAATCAAGCTCCAAATTGATTCAACTTCTCCAAGTTGTTAAAGAGCCCATTGCGGGGATCTATTTAATTGGGTTTGTTATGTGCAAATAGTATTTGGTGGGAGCACAACTATTAGCACAATATTAGTCTCTCCTTAATTAGGGTTAGCCGTTAAACGAGAAAAGGAAATGTTAGGATCATTTGATGACCATCTTGGCTTTAAATAGGGTTGTCTTCATCTTGTTTTGCAACTTCTGAATTTTAGAAATAAAGAACTCCTATGCGAGTTTTGAGAGTTTTGTCTCTTCTGAATTCTTGGGTGGCTTGGTTCTTATCAAAGGTTTTCATACCTTAATGGCAAATTTACACATGACTTATCACTCTCTAAGAGTGTGGCGCTTTTTTCTCCATTTCTATTTCTTTTTCCATCTTTTCAATCTTTTTGTTCTTCACTTGTTCTACCGTCTTTATCCTTTTGTGCTTGTCTTAAAATTCATTCATTTTCTTCTATAATTCTTACAAGTCCTAAATCAACTCAAAGACGATCCCTAAAAACTAAATGTATTCAACCATGGATCATATAAAACTTCGACCAAGAAATCAAGTTATGTCTCATAAAATTAAATTAGTGATATTGACAACTAAGACAATAACTGTTATTTAGACGAGATTACTACTTGAGCTACCTTCCACATGTTATACCAGTGGATTTGGCTTTTCCTTTTTCTTCCTGCTTTAAGTTGTGGATGAATTACTACTTGGACTACCTTGTACATGTTACACTCGTGGATTGGTTTTGCATTTTTCTCACAGATTGGTTTTGGTATTTTCCTACTACACCATAAGAGAAACCTCTCATAAACTTAACATACAATTTTTGTCTTTTCTTTGAAAACTATATCATTGGTTAATTGCATTAAAATCCTATAATTTTGTGTTTCTGGATGGAACATCTTTTTAAGTGTGAATTAAACTCAACGAAATATCCTAAGTTATTATTTAGCACATTTGCCCATGAGATTCATTGTCCTCGGATATGATGATATTATCAACCTTTGAAATTGTCTAAGTCGTTCTTGACTACGTTCGACTTCAACACCCATTACCCTTACATGAGACATTACTTTTCACCTAGCAAATATGTGATTCACGGGGTACATTTTTACTCCATCTTTGACAAAGGAGCAAATGACAATGACACTTAGCAAAATAAGTGAATTTGCACTCAAGAATGAATGTAGCAATAAAAAAACATTTTTTTTTCATTTGAATATGTTGTCCAAATCTATTTATATGGATGAATTGCACAAGTAACTTAAACAAACAAAATTTACATAAACTTAATCAGGTGTCTCCTTTAGGTCATCCCATTAACCATCTATTCGCCATTAAGCATTTTGCCCTTACACGCCTCATGTTTGGGGGGCTGTGGACTGTTATGACCAGTTAAGTGGGCTCCCTGAAATGCAAATATAGAAAATTCTCAAGCATTTCTAGTACAAACCTCGGGTTTGGGGTCGTGGACCGTCATTGATGTTACACATCTTGATCCGCCCTTACTTAAGCATTTTGTCCTTATAGGCCTCATGTTTGGAGATTATGGACTGCCATAGATCTTTTACATATTTCGGCCGGCTTTCTTAAGCATTTCTCCTTTAGACGACGCCTCATGCTTGAGGTTTTGTGAACCATTATTGACCGAGTGGCCCACATGTAGTCTCTTCCGGCCCAAAATCCAACTCGATTTGACAAGGATTAGGGACTAACTTCCCTCCCCCCGCAAACAACTTCCTTCACTATCAAACTACTCCTCCCACTATCGAGTAACCACCCTCATAACTCCCTCTTCCGACTTCTTTCAATAGAAGAGACCTATATCATGAAAAGGTTAAGTTATTATTCAAAAAGTTGGCCTCAGATGTTCGACTAGAGCCGTTGGAGATCGAAATTCTATCATGAATGGTTACTAAAAATTTATCCTATTTGATGAAAAATAAACAATAATATTTTAATGATACAAAAAATAATAAGAAACGAGAGATACGCCCTCTAGTTTTAAATTTGGATAGTCGGTATAATATAAAAAAGTAACATTTCTGATGCATCTAATATAGACCTATCAAAAATAGTCTAATTATGGACTCAGTACAAATTTTTAGTAAGTTTTAATAAAGTGTCTCTTTTATTCTCTACCTTTTATTATTATAAAATTCATCTTTTTACTAAAAATTAAACATATAGTTTATTGTTGGAGTAGTAAATACTAAATACTAAATAAATACCATCATGGGCTGTGTGTCGAAATAATGTCGACATTCGACACGCTTGTTGTCTTGCAAAATGTCATAAACATGACTCCATTTCTGCTCTGTCCTTTCTCTCTAAAAAAAACTCCCTATACAATCTCGATAAAAGACACATTATTTTTTTAATTTTTATACTCCTATAATATATATTTTTCTTTGATTCACTTCTCTTTCAAGACGTTACACCCTTTCCAACTTCACACACATTCTTATATACTACAACTTCATTCTCAACTCAACGCATGCCCAATGATATTCATGCTTCATACCTATCAGTTTCCCATGTCCCTAATTCAGGTTTCTTCACATCTAATTAAACTCCCTCATCTCATCTCCAATTAATCTTTATATTAATTTATTTTACTATATACTTTCTTTCCTTCACAAAATTAAATCTCGTTTCTCTTATTCTCATTTTTTCAGGATTTCTCGCCACTCCTCCCTCTCGATCACGCCATTGCAAAAACTCGTCTCTTCTCAGGTACTCCCTTAATTCTTCTCAATTATTATTGAAATAATTCTAATCATTAATTATTTATATTATTTTAAAAATAAAACAGATTCGTTTTTGCAATCTCTACACGAATTCACAAAGAATCCAAGCTGCGAAGGAAGTGAATCAGAGCTATGTCGAGACGAGTCAACAGCATTTATTCTAAAATTCGTGGCTATGGCATCGATTTTAGTGGCGGGAATCGGTGGAATTGCGATTCCTTTAGTGGGAAAACATCAACGGTTTTTACGGAGTGACGGCGAGATATTACCGGCGGCGAAGGCGTTTGCGGCGGGGGTGATACTTGCGACGGGATTTGTACACATGTTACAAGATGCGTGGGAAGCATTGAATCATCCTTGTTTGAAATCGAATTCGCATGTTTGGTCTAAGTTTCCTTTTACTGGGTTCTTTGCTATGATGTCGGCGTTGTTGACTCTTTTGGTTGACTTTCTTGGAACACAGTATTATGAACGGAGACAACAAGGGAGAGAGAGAAATAAAAAGGTTGTTGTTGGTGATGATGATGAGGTGGAGGAGTTGTTGTTGGGATCGGGGATTGAGGAAGTTAAGGAGGTGTATGGAGAAGAAAGTGGAGGTGTAAATGGAATGCATATTGTGGGGATTCATGCTCATGCGGCGCACCATAGTCATTCCCATTCTCACTCACACGACGGCGTCGTTCAGGAGGAAATTGATGGACATTCTCATTCTCATGCCTTTGGAGGTGTTGATGACGTGGAAGGTACTACCCGCCATGTCGTTGTTTCGCAGGTAACATTCTTTTTTTCTTTCTTTCTTAGATAATCTGCTCTTTAAAATATTTTCTATGACAAATGGAGTATAGTTTAGAAGGTTGGATTGATTGAATTTGGATGTTAGTGAGTGAGGAGATGTGTAGTTATTTTAGAAATAAGTTTTTACATGTTTTTTTTAGGAAAAGACAAAACTCAGAATTTTGGTCGATTCAACTTTATATAATTTGCCGTATTATTGATCGACCTAGAATCGATTTGAATTGCACAATTTTGAACCACTAATCGAAATGGGGTGAGATCAATGCTTTTAAAAACGGAGTGGAGATCGAATAGATTATGCCTTCATGTCATAGTTTCAATTGATTCGTCAGTTCAACCAATGTTCAATCAATTTTGAACCGAATGATTAATAAATGACTAATAAGAATAAAAATAATAAAACTTTGTGGAAAAAGTAAAGAAAATATAAAAAAATCATTTCGAATAAATTCACCCACCCAATTCAATTGACGTCTTAAAACTGTCCAACTCGATTTTGGCAATTTAACCGATGTGCGACCCGGTTGAGACTAAACTAGCCTCCAGAGTGGTCAAGCTAGCCTCGATTGAACTGGCCAGTTCAATTCTCACAACATTGGGCGAGATATGGTTGAAATGATTTTATTTTATTCTCAACTTTAATATTTTTTTAGTCACCTTGTTTTAGAATAGTATTTGAATCAAATAAACAAATTGAACACCAAGACATGAAAGGCATCATTGATTTGATATAAAATTTGCTTATGGGTTCAGTAACATCTGGTGTTTACTTTGTTTGTCGGTAGATGAAATGGTAAGTGCTATTTGAAATTTACATACAATTGCGAGAATTCGAGTCATAACTCGGGTAATGATATAGTCAGTTAAACTGTTTACTTTCTGGGTCCAATCTTACGATGTCCATTTACTTTTTGCCTTTATGATCCAAGTAAACGGGTGCTTTTAATATGTTGATGTTTGTCTTTTTTTCTTTTTATCAAAAGTTGATGTTTGTCTATGACAGAAAAAGGTGAAATACATTTGAAGTTGTATTGGTATGAAATTGTTTTTTAAAAAATATAAGGCAAAATATCTCTGCAAGTTCTTTAACTTATTTATTTGTAATGAATAAGTTCCTTAACTTTTTTTTGTAACGCATAAGTCCCTTAATTTAGTTATTTGTAACAAATAGGTCTCTTAACTTTTTTTTGTAACACATAGGTCCCTTAAATTTTAAAAAGTAACACTGTTGCCCCTTTTAACTTATTTAAGGGAGAGATTTTAGGGGGCAACAGTGTTAAGTTTTTAAAAGTTAAGAGACCTATGCGTTACAAAAAAAAGTTAAGGGACCTATTCGTTACAAATAAATAAGTTAAGGGACCTATGCGTTGCAAAAAAAAGTTAAGAAACCTATTCGTTACAAATAAATAAGTTAACAGAACCCGAGAGATATTTTGCATATAATAATGAAGCAAACCTTATTCTTCTTTTCTTTAAATTCAAATTATCTCCCAATGAAATAAAATTACACATATTTTACCTTTTTTTATCATTAAACTATCTTAGAAATAGAATGAAATGTTAATGAGTTTAACCGGTATGCATAGGTTTAAAGTTTTTTGGGTTATATATATATATATATATATATATATATATATATATATATATATATATATATATAATAAGTTAAAAGGGGCAACAGTGTTAAGTTTTTAAAAGTTAAGAGACCTATGCATTACAAAAAAAAAGTTAAGGGACTTATTCGTTACAAATAAATAAGTTAAGGGACCTATGCGTTGCAAAAAAAAGTTAAGGAACCTATTCGTTACAAATAAATAAGTTAAGGGATCCCGAGAGATATTTTGCATATAATAATGAAGCAAACCTTATTCTTCTTTTCTTTAAATTCAAATTATCTCCCAATGAAATAAAATTACACATATTTTACCTTTTTTTATCATTAAACTATCTTAGAAATAGAATGATATGTTAATGAGTTTAACCGGTATGCATAGTTGGTTTAAAGTTTTTTGGGTTATATATATATATATATATATATATATATATATAGATAGATAGATAGATAGAGAGAGAGTTAGGATATATTGATACCAGGTGTCAAACTTACCGACTTACACCAATTAATAACTTCATATAGACAATAAAATTTATCAATCTGACCGTTGAATAGCATCATATTATCCTTGTAATCATGTATACCAAATTTTAAAAAAATTGGATACTCATAGGTGTGTTATCTAACAACAGGCATTTTCTTATATTTTAAATAAGATACTAACCATCGAAATAGAGTAGTGAGATGGACCATCAAATAATTTCGGATTTTTATGAAATTTGATATATATGATCTCAAAGATAATATCATGTTATTCAACGGTCGGATTGATAAATTTCATTATATACACAAAGTTATTAGTTGGTGTAAGTGGTTAAGTTTGACACCTGGTGTCAATATATCCTAACTCATATATATATATATATATATATATATATATATATATATATATATATATATATATATCGTCCTTATAAATTTGAGTTTTATGGTTTTAAACCCTCAAAAAAAATTCACCTAATTTAAGTCCCCGACTTCTTTTTTGCATTAGTTTTAGTCTCGTGAATTTAAATAGTACTTCATGACTTTTAATTTCTAATCGTTATTAAAAGTCATGAAGCACTATTAAAAATCATGTGAGACTTAAGCTATTGAAGAAAAAAAATTGGGTATCAAAATAGGCGATTCTTTTAGGAACTTAAACCAAAAAACCTAAATTTTATAAAGACTAAAACATATTTAACCCAAATTTTTTTACACCATTAACCAATAAAATATTCTAACAAATGTGAATTTCAAGATAAGTAAATAAAAGTCATATATTTTATGATAGTATCAATTTTTCATTTGTTAAAACAGTATAAAATATTTGTATACTTACATTACATACTAATTAAATCATTATTTTTTGTTCACAAAAAGAATATATGCTTTGTTTTCCACCATCAAACCAATCATCTACCATCTATTCATTACGTGCAAGTACTATATTCGGTTGCTTGGTCTCTGATTTCGAGTAGATTCGTGCTCCATAAGGACCATCAATTTTTGGATTACTTTAGGAAATTTTCGATGGACTAGCTTAACCGTGATCTAAAAGCAAGTGTTATTTCGTCAAACAGAATCAATTTAGCTCAACTAATTTAGTTAAAGTGTTTGAAAATATAGGAGTATGCTCTGTTTGGCGCGTCCCATCCGCTAGCGGATTGCGGATGAAAGTAACCGGTGAAGAGTGCACATGTTTGGTAAGCACTAGCGTTTAGCGTTTTTCGGATAGCGTTTAAGGTTTTTTTCAAACGCTACTTCAAGTAATGTTTTTTGAAACGCTAGCGGATAACGAATAGCGTCTCACTTTTTTTTTGGCATTTCTACCCTTTTTATTTTTCTTAAATTGCTTCTCTAACCTTATTAAATAAATGTAATCATGAATTAAATAAATATGTCCTTTTATGACATTTTACATTTATCAGCTAGTTCAACCGCTAATTTTACCAAACACATCATTTGTTATTAGCTAGCTTATCTACTATCTGCTATCCGCTAGCTCATCCGCTATCCGCTCATCCGCTAGCTTATCCGATATCCGCTACTTTTTACCAAACAGAGCCTGAAACAGAGAAATATTACAAAAGTGACACTTATAATGAAACAAAGGGAATATTTTATTATGTATGTATCTTCTAATTCTAATTCAAAAGGGTGCATGCATAAGAACGGCTTGAAGTTATGTAGATTAGTATAGAGGAGTACCACCTTCCTTTCTTTTTAAATGTGTTATTAAGATTTTTTTAACAAACAAAAGAAACTATTAGTATTTTTTGTTTTTGGTGAAATTACTAGTCTATTTCTTTTATGTTTTTGACATTTTATTATGAGAAATCATTTATATTACGCAAGTGTGGTGTTATTAAGGGCAACCAATGTGTTTCGTAGCTTTCTTACAATTTTGTTCTCTCATGGCAAATAATAGCTAAAGGTATAGTACTAGTAACAAATATCTTGTCCCTCAACGCCAGTTGCATTGGAAGTTTCAGCAATTGGGGATGTCGGCTCTCGATCATGACTGTAGAAAGTGTGTGTAGTGTTTATTTATCATTTCGTTTATGTTGCCAAAAAAACAAATATTTTGTAACAATTTTCTAATATGCAACTCATATATGTAGGTATTGGAACTTGGGATTGTTTCACATTCAATGATAATTGGATTATCTCTAGGAGTATCACAAAGTCCATGTACAATGAGACCCTTAATTGCAGCACTATCCTTCCATCAATTCTTTGAAGGATTTGCACTTGGTGGATGCATCTTAGAAGCTGAATTCAAGACATTATCAGCAACAATAATGGCTTGTTTTTTTGCACTTACAACACCACTTGGTGTTGCTATTGGCACTGGTATTGCCTCAAGTTTTAACCCTAATAGTCCAGGTGCACTCATCATTGAAGGTATCTTGGATTCTTTGTCAGCTGGAATTTTAGTTTACATGGCTTTAGTTGATTTAATAGCTGCTGATTTTCAAAGTAAGAGAATGCGTTGTAACTTTAGGTTGCAAATTGTGTCTTATTGTTTGCTTTTCCTTGGAGCTGTATTGATGTCCTCTCTTGCTCTTTGGGCATGATGCTTTCCTTTTTGTTGTATTATTATTATTATATTTTTTCAATGGCAAATATGTACATAATTAATGGATCAGAGGAGTATTAGACGTACTCTAACCCATTACATTATAGACTAAAGTTGAGACAAAGAAGTTCGTAAGGCCTCAAATGACAAAGCCAGTGTTTTTAGGCGAATAATTTATGTGGTTACTTGAGTTTAAACTTGGAAATTCCATTTATGTGCGAGTTTCAAATATCTTTTCTTGTATTATAATTTTTTCTTTGATATCGATATCTTCATTATTGCATTTTTCTTCTTATTTATGATGTATTGATGTGGCCTTATCCCTTCCAATAATCCAAGCAAACTCATTAGAAGATAGATTCGTAGAAAACGTAAGTCAACACTTCAAGCAAAGTATCTAATATAGTTCCAGTGATTATCATAAAATATGTCTATGCATTACGCAATACTATCTCCAGCACAAATATAAGAAATAAAAAAGACCTTTTTCTAGGTAGACCCAATGACCGTTAGGCACAAGTGGGTAAATAACAATAACAAGATAAAGATACAAGGAATAGGATTTCTGCGGGTATGAGTTACTTTTTAGAGGAGTTAGAAAGATACTAGATTTTTAGTTTCGCTTTAGAGAGCGTGTTTGATATCTATTTGGCTTTAGATGGCTTTCGATAAATGTTGGATATTTTTGTGGTTAGAATGTGATTCTTAACTAGTTGTTCTGCCTTTAAGAGCTGCAATGTTGTTCCTTGGAAGCTTCTCAACAGATGGAACAATTGTTTACACTCTACAGATGAATTTAGGTTTGCATTCACATTTATAGAGAAGGTAATGCTTGTGCTGATAAGCTTGCAGGTCATGGAACTAATTTAAATGGTTTTACTTGGTGGAATCTCATCCCTAGCTCATTGCTGATGACTTTTTCAGGAATAGGTTAGGTTTGTCTAACTTCAGGTTTTGTTAACTCCTTCCTTCGATGGATTGGGACCAAAGTCGTTATAGTGATGCTTTTGCACACCTCTATAGGTTTGCTTTCATTTCTTTTCAGTGACAACGAGGTTTATGCTCATGGGTATTGGTCTAGTCCCCCCATGTTTTTTGTATTTTTTCTCTTTTTTATCAATAAAATTTAGGGGGAGTACTCTTTCCTTCGTGATGCTTTTTTCCTAATGAGTGTTTTGCTTCAGAAGGTTTTAACGAGACTCCATATCCCTTCATATCCATTTCTTTTGCTTTAAAAAAAAATCTATTTGGCCATTGGTCGTTTATCTTTCACCAAAATTTTAATTTGATATTTCATCTTTTTTTCTTCTTAATTTGGTCATTCATGTTTCAAATCGGTGTTAAAGTGACATTTTTCTTAACATTTTCGTCCGCTAACCTTAATAGATGCCACACTGGCCATTAATTAACAAGTGACGTGATTTGCTTAGTTGATATTAGTAAATAGGCAAAAAACATAAAAGACTAAACTAAAACTTTGGTGAAACATAAAGGAACAAAGTGAATTTTGCCAAAAACAACTTCATCTCCATTCCAAATCACCACCACAATTACCACCACCTCCCCCCGACCACCACCCACCCACTCTCTCTCCACCGCACTACCATCACAACAACCACTACAACATCTCTTCCCTCACTATCCATCTCTCTCCTTTGCCTTCTCTCTCTTCACACCCTCTCACTCTCTCCGCCGCACCACCATCTATTTCCATCTTCTACGTCTCATTTATCTTTGTGTAGTTATTTTAATTTTAATTTTTCATAGTTTATAAGTAGAACTTAATTTATCGGCTTATTAACTCGTTAGTCAAATTAACAATATGCCAGACTTATTTATATACACTAACATGAAATAGACTTTTAAGCCGGCTAATTAGCAATACTTTTAAAAAGGCGGGATCAAACCTAAAAAAAGTCTATAACAGATATAAGACCACACTTGGGTCTTGAAATTTTTGAACTATCTAGTCTTAGAACTTGGAAAGCCTAGTTCGACTCAACATGTTCCTACCCGATACTGGTCACACCCTCGAGAAATCCTCAATATCCATCCACTGAAGCACAACAATCCCAATAGCTTGAGAAAAATGATACTCAAAAAGCAAATGTGCTGCTTTCATTAGTCAAATGGGTAGGCCCAAACCATGCACACATACATGAGCCATGAAGGAAACCAAATAAATTCGGGCCACTCTCAAAGTAAATAAACAAAACTAAACCGTGTTCACCCACTTACATCAAAACAACAAAAAGTACAACCACCACATTAACCCACCCAGCCACCAACCCTAATTCAGAAATATTCCAGCTACACAATACAAAACCCCAAATCAATTCTTCTTTTCTACTTCGATCATGGCGGCCAAGGAAGACCGAGGCAACACCACTCAACTGGGAGGCAACGACAAGGACGAAACAAGCTTAGCCACGAGATCAACCACCATATTCCCATTCTGATTGTTTTTAAGGGAGAAAGAATTGTAACATCCCATTTTTTCATATATAATTATTTCTTTAAATATGTGTTTCATTTATGAGTTTTTGTGAATAAAAAGTTGAATTATTCTATAACCCTTTGTGTGCTTGAATTATTAAAATATGTTGAATTAGTATTTATTTATTTTTTAAAATATTGACACGATGTTATTTAATTATTTTACTTTTCTTAAATATTAGTATTTAAAATTTCATTTATTTGGGAAATTATCTTAAGTTATAAAAGTGTTTATTTTTGTCAAAAAGTTATAAAGGTATTTTTTTTAAGTCAATTTATAAAGGTGTTATTTTTATAATGAGAATGGACTTTTTAAATGCTACTGATAGTATTTGGGCCTGTTAATGTGAGCCCGTCCCTTTATTTCATAATGAGTTTCTTTTTATACCCTCACCCCATACCTTGGTACCCCCACATAATTACTGAATCCCGAAAATAGCCCTCTCATTATTACCCATATTTGACTTTTGCCAAGGTTCTTTGATGGGGCCCACAATATCTGAAATTGGATTTACCTACAGGAAAGGTAAATCCGTTTAGCATTTATTACGTATTTAATAAGGCACTGAACGGAAGTAAACGGATGGACCTACATCCGTTTTGGTCAAAACGGATGTAAGTTTGTCCGTTTACTTCCGTTAAAAAGCGTATTTTTGTCTTGGCGGATCTTCCTAGATCCGGTGCGCCAACAGATTTACGTACCCCAAACGTAATTTCGCCATTATTTTTTAACGGAGCGGATTTACATGTTAAGACGTAAATTCGCTTTGAAAAAACCAAAAACGGATTTACGTCCCTAACATGTAAATCCGCTTCGAAAATTAATTCTTTTATTTCTTATTTTTGTCCTCTTTTTGAAACAGATATGGATCCGGAGTCAGAGTCACAGTTGGTTCTGTTCGAGATAAATACTACAGGGTCATTCAGGACGGAGACAGTATATTTAATTTCTCATTTTTTTTGAAACATGTTGATAGATATTTAATTAATTAAGTACTTAACATTTTTCTATTTTGTAGATATTTTTTTACACGCGAGGACGTTATTGATTAGGCGAAAAAGGTTGGGAGACGTATTGGAGTTGTGGTTATCATTGTCAAATCCTGCAAAGGTGTAGGGATGGCAAAAAAACCCAGACCCGCGGGTACCTGGGGGTAAAACCCGTGACGGGTCCGAGGCGGGTAGTCAAACAGGTACCCGCGGATTGAATAAATGGATAGTCAAACTACCCGTTAGTAAACGGGGCGGGGCCGAGTAGCGAGGTACCCGTGCCCGCGGGTACCCAGACCCGTAGCAAAATATACTTAAATTTCCCTCATATATATACCCCTCATATAAATACCCCTCATATATATACCCCTCATATAAATACCCCTCGTATTTATACCCCTTATATAACTATATTTGATAATGTTAGTGACTTGTTATTTTCAAAGTTGGAGTTATTATAATTTTAGTGTTTTTTTTTATCTCCATTCATTAACGATTATATATTAGTAAATAGTTGATAAGATAAATGCGTATCGAAATACCTAAAATGAACCGAAAAATAGTATTCAAAAGATTAATTTTACATGTTATTTCAAATTTTATTTTTTTTAAATTTCTTTTATTAATTTACAAATATCCGTGGGTACCCATTAAGAAAAAGACCCATCTAAGGCCCGCTAATCGGGTACCCGTGCGGGTACGGAGCGGGTACGGATCCCATTTATACTAAACGGGGCCGGTAGCGGGTAGTTGCTACCCGTGCCCGCCCCGCCCCGTTGACATCCCTACAAAGGTGGAGGTAAAAGGGGGACTAGAGATAAAATTATTTTTCGTTGCGAGAAACAAGGGAAATTCAGTAATGATTCTAGAGTTATCGGGTCTAAGAGAAGAAACTGTCCGTTTAAGTTGAGACATGGTTGATAAAACATAAGGAAAGAGTTGGAGCACGTGTCAAATACCTGTTTGTGGTTTGATTCCCGAAGTGTGTCACCCGGTTATGCTAGTTTAATATTTTTTGACACGTGTTTAATATTTTTTGACACGTGTTTACTTTTTTATCGTGTTTACCTTATTTTTGACGCGTGTTTACTTTTTTATGCTAGTTTAATATTATTTGACACGTGTTTACTTTTTTTATGCGTGTTTTGTATTTTTTGACACGTGTATAACTTTTTTATTCTAGTTTAATATTTTTTGAGACGTGTCTAATATTTTTTGACACGTGTTTACTTTTTTATGCGTGTTTTTGACACGTGTTTAACTTTTTTATGCTAGTTTAATATTTTTTGACACGATTTTAATTTTTTTTGACACGTGTTTACTTTTTTTATGCATGTTTATTGTTGTTATTATTTAATAGTTGAGTCAGCTCATTGAGTATTGAAGAGACATTTGGGGAATTCTGGAGAAGACTTGTCTAAGTGTTGGTCATCTGTGCATGACATGCTTACACTTCATTTTGATAAAGTTATCGAGTCTTTCCTAAAAAGCATCAATCGTATTGAAGTGGCTCATAATACTCCTTTCTATAAAAAGCTTTCCGGTCTTGTATCTATAAATGCTTTGAATCATATTGCTAAGGAGTTTTCAAAAACTACCTCTGATGTTTGATATCATGATATGACAAATGTCGTTGTCGGTGCGTTCTTAAAAAGACACATCTTTTGCCTTGTGCTTGTGAGCTCGGTGTGTACCATGTCTCCGGTACTTCTATTTCGTTGGATGTTGTTGATGGTCATTGGAAAAATTTGAGTTTGGATTCTCTAGATGATGATCTCTCCCAAGAAAAATTTGTTGAATGTGATATTACTTACTCTATGAAGATGTTATGGGTAACATATAATGGTATGACTCCGGAGGAGAAATTTATCTTGAAGAAACAGATTGATGAGCTTGCATACCCTACCACTTCTTCTATGGTTCCACCACCATTTAAAGTTAAAACAAAGGGTGCACCAAAAAAGAAAAAACAAACATTATATGATGTCAAGCGCGATCCTTCTGGTTGGGAGCATGTCGATGAGAAGATGAAAATGACTCAAGAATCAGGAACTTCTAAAAAATCATCACAGCCGTTATCACAGACACAGGGGCATTCTCCTAATTTATCACAACGGTCTTCAAAGTCAAAGGTATCCCAGCGTGCTTCACAGTCAAAAGCTCATTCTCCTAAAGTTTCACAGCGGGTTACTAGTAAATTAACACAGCAGGAGACTACTAAATTGCATTTACCTTGGGTTTCTCTTCATTTCCACTCTTCTATTGAAAATATTATTGATGTGAAACCGGATGGTAATTGGGGGTTTCGAGCAGTTGCTGTTGGTCTTGGTAAGGATAGTTGGTCTTTATTAGACAAAAATTAATCCAAGAAATAAACTCCAATCACAAGCTATATTCTTACATGTTTGAGGTTAACAGACTTGCAGAGCTTAAAGATGCGTTAACTATTGAACATTACGGTTTTCAGCCTCCGAAAAAGTGGTTGAGTTTGCCTAAAATGGGGTACTTTATATATACCAAATATAATGTCGCCCTAATTCAATTATCTTTGGGAATGACATTTACTTATTTGCCTTTGAGAGGTACTTATTCTTCTTCTAAGAGTCGCATCATCATAGCTATTCTTCACGTGAACCATGGCCATTGGGTGCATGCTGCGATCTCGCCTGGTTGTCTGTTGCCTTCAATTACTCCATTATGGCAGAATAATGTATTAGAGGAATCTACTACATGGTTGGATCCGTATACCGACTGTTTTGTCCTATGGCATGCTCAGGCTCTGGTCATGCCCCCTCCCACTGGTCCGCCCATCGTTGTAGACTTATCCGATGATTCAGACAGTTTAGATTGACGTTTCTTGTATTTATTTTGGTACCACTTTTTTGTAATTATTTATCCATATTATATATATAGGTATTAAATGTTTAATTTTTTTTGAAGAAGTAGGATTTACCCTGTTAACAGGTAAATCCGTCTTCTACTTTTTTTATACACGGATGTATCTAACTAACAGGTAAATCCGCTTTCTTATTTCACCAAAGCGGATTTACCTAGTTGTTGGTAGAACCGTTAAGCATTTTTTTGGGCCAATCGGATCTACCTAGATCCGTCTTTATTTTCTTTGAAAGCGGATTTACATGTTCAATAGGTAAATCTGTTTGAGTCAAATTTCTAAGGGATATTTTCGGGTATTCATATTTTGTGGGGTATATAGTCAAACTGTTGGGTACCAAAAAAACCCTTTCTTAATAGTCCCCCTTTTCTATAATGTATGCACCCTGGTATAACTGCTGCCTCTCCCTCGCTTGCTATTTACACCCTCTTTTGCTGATACCCTTTCTCTCCCTCTCTCATCTCCATTCTCACTCTCCACTTGGATACATCCTCCAGAGACCACAGCCACCACCCGCATCACACCCACCATCACAACAGCCTTCTAAATTCTAATGCTTGTATTTTCATCCTATTCTTAAAATGAGGTTATTAACCTTGATTCTTAAACTATTTTAAAATATGTTAAAAGATTTACCACTTATAATGTTCTTGGTTTCTTGAGATTATGATAATTGAGTTTTGAACAAGTAAAAAAAGTTATGTAATGTTAAAGAAGTTAATATGTTTCCTTCAATAATAGAGGTGTGGTGTGGTTAGGCAAGTTGGGTCGCCACTTGTGGGTTGTAGACATCTAATTATCCACAAAACTTGATTAAAAAAAATCATAAAGGAACATAAGCTTGATTAAAGTCTTATGATTGAGTCACTTGTATGTATACTAGATCTTTATATGCATAAATACCTTAAAGCATTGATTGTTATAATCAATTTGAATTAGTTGATGATAGAGGTCTATGAAGAGCGGATAGAGACTTTTTATTCATCCTATTCCTTCTTGTTTTTCAGCTAAGTAGGTGATGAAGGACGATCGAAGAGGACTTTCAAGATCTTGCCCCACTTTCTCAATTAGTTACTATCTTTAGTTTAGTGTTTATTTTGGACCCTAATGCTTTAATTATGAAAAATATATGAAATAAATTCTAAGTATACTGAATGATGTTACTAACAATTTGTTTGCTTGAGTGTGATAAGAAAATAACATGAACACATAAACCAGATTTTATATATAAGCTAACATTAGATGTAAAAGTTTCTTATTGCAAAGGAAGTAGCTAGCCTAAGAGATTGTGAATAAAGGGTTTCCATTAAAACCAAGTAAGAATCACACATTATATATTGATGATGTATTAAGAAAGGAAGTATATCAGAAATAGTATTATATACAAAAATATAAAGGATCATCAACTCACAAGAATTACAAGATCCAAATTCTGATGTAGAATCTTGTGAAGAATTTCTCAAATATTAGAGAAGCTACATGTGAAGAAAAGTACAAGACATGAAGTTTACTTCGCGATTCAGAAATATCAGAAATCTAATTAGAATGTTGAATGCTGCCATCACTATATGCTAATAGAAGAGTTAATCCATTCTAGCTCCACTTAGCTGGTTTATGGTTTATTTGTAGGGAGGGTCACGTTCATTCGTCTTCGTTACAAGATTGGTGGGTTGACCCACTTAGCTATTTGAATGTCGTGTAATTGGTTCTCTAATTATGTAATTTTTCTAGTTCTTTTGGGGGTACTCTTTTTACTCTCCGAGTCTTTTTCCTTTTGGGTTTTGCCCCCTGGAAGTTTTAACGAGACCCTCTTAGAATCAACTCTTAGAGAACACAAAATATACCTTTTTTATAGACAAAATGGTTAGTAATTAGTGTGTTAGTTGATAGAGGGAAGGGGAGAGCGGGGTTCGAACCTCGTATGCCTACGTTTTTCCACCAATGGTGTCCCTTTCACTCAACCATTTGAGCTACCATTATGGGACGAACACAATATATTTCATTCTTGAAGCATATCTATTTCTTCAAATGTTGTTTTTGTGAGCATGTGTTTCCTCTCAAATATGTTCATAATTTTTACTAATAGACTTAGACATAATTTAATTAGTCCGAATATTACCCGGTGAGAATTTGCCAGCAATATGTAATATTTCACGTAGAGATTAGAAAACAGAATTGTATTAAAGTTTCAAAATTTTCAAATTGTAATAATTTTCGTAGAGACTAAATAAAACTTATTGATAGAGAAAATGGAATATTAAAAATGAAGGAGACATGTAGATAAAATTAAAGTAGATATATTGAGAAAAAAAGAAAAATGAGATAGAGTTAGAGGAAGAAAGAGGGGGAGAGAGTGAAAAAATGTGTGAGAAAGATTAAAAAAGTTTTGAAAAAATATATGAGAGAGAATGATAAGTAATATTTTCTTTAATGATTAGAAAACAAAATTGTTGTAAAGTTTCAAATTTTATAAATTGTAATATTTCTCATAGAGACTAAATTAATAAAACAAAACATAGAATATTAAAAAAAATGAAGGATACATATAGATGAAATTAAAGTAGATTTATCGTGAAAAATAGAAAAATGAGATATAGGTAGAGGAAGAAAGAGGAGGAGAGAGTAAAAAAATTGTGAGAAAGAGTGAAAAGTTTGAAAAAGTATTTGATAGAGAGTGAAAAAGTGAAAAAAAATTTAAAAAAGTGTGAGAGAGTGAAAAAGCTTGAAAAAGTGAAATTACATAAATATCCTAAAATTGTTTAGTTGTGAAAAGAGTAAGATTGATATTTTGGTAGTAAGTTAATGGTAGAGATAGATAGTAGATGAGTTTGGCCCACTGGTTTGGGTCATGCTCTACCGTGCCTCAATGGCCCAACCAATCGTTCACTCTCTAGTTCACTCTTACTTCATTTACTCGTGCTCCAGTATATTTCCAGTCCCTTAATCGCTCGCCCAATCGGTCACCTACCTCTAGCAGTGGTATCTTGTATTTGTGTCTTAAAAAATAAATGCTTACTGTATGTGGATATAGGGCTTGTTTGTTACTGTTAAAGAATAAGTGATTTTTTTTTAAATAATTTAGAAATTATATTTTAGAGATTTTTAAGAAAATGAGAAGTTGTTTTTGTGTTTGTGTAACATTCTGAAAATAAAGAATGATTTGTAACAAACGAACAATAAAGGATTGGTTGGGCCATTAAATTCTCAATCTTTTAAAAATTTGTAACAAACGAACAATAAACCTCAAAAAATGATTGCTTTTATAAAAAAATGATTGGTTTTTTTTAAAAAGCTGTAACAAATGAGTCATAAAGTTATTCAAATTACATGTAAAGTTTTATGTTTTCTCGATATGATGATTGAGCAATATCTAAAGTAAATTTGAGTATAATATATAATATTTTGGGCCCAAATTTATGTACACAACAATTTTTTAAAGATAGCTCAGTTGGCGAGCTAAGAAATACGAAAAAGTTGTAAGAAGAAAGTATAATGTTCAAACTCTGGAAAAAACATTCCACTATCTCATTTGCTACTTTTTTTTCTCTTCTTCTCCCTTCTTTTCCTTTCTTTTCTATCCTCCTCCTATATATCTTTGTTCCCAAATCCAAACATAGTGTTAATTATCTGAACATTTTGGTCCTGCCCAAGTAACACCATTTTGTCGGCTCTAATGTCATCTTTTCATTTGCTGCTAGAAATTCAGTAGTGTACATTATACTAGTATATATATCTGAAATAAAATTATTAGATGAAGGATACACGTAGAATTTGATCTCTTCCTTTCTGCCTCAACTTTGGGTTGCGAGCCTTAGATCGGTTACCGATCACTACATTGTCATTTATTTAGCAAAAAAATGAAAAGAATGGTCCCTAACTCCAAATTTACGACTACCACTTGCATTTGGAGGCACTTTGAGACAAAACCTTCAACATCATTAACAGATATATCTAATCTTCTCTCCAGATTCGAGACACAGGAGTGATATACGTAGCTCTTTTCTTTATCATAAATATTATTTCTGGTGATTAGCCTTAGTGCTCACTATATTTATGTTCAAATTTAACATTATCAACAAAGCTCTGATAGCTAATGAGTGGATCCAATAAACTAAACTAGGATAGTTGTGTTAGGGTAACGGGGATTATTTATAGTTCTCAATTAATGATTTGCCATATCTTGTTGATTGTGATTTTTTTTGGCGGGTTAGTATTTGTGAGATCTGGTCACAACTCATGTATGTTATTTTTGGCTTCTAATAAATGTCACAAACATGGGAGTCATATCTCATGTATGTATTTTGTTGGGGAGTCCGAAAGAGCATCGAGAGTAACAACGAGCTAGTTAATGAACCGAGCCACCAAGAATTGAGGAAGGGAGCCACCAACGAGCCACCAATGAACCGAGTCAGTGAACACATTATATCATATTTCATTTGTCGGGTCTCGTTATTCGAGAGGTCTTACATTGCGCGCCTATAGGTCTTAGGTAGCTTTAGGGGAGAATTAAGTTATGCAAACTTAGTTATTTTTGAACTGCTAGGTCTTTCTTTGATTGACTTTTTCCGGGGTTAAGTTAAGTGAACAATTGTTCTTTATTCACTCATCGAGATGATCGGTTGGAAGTTCTTACATTGCCCTTGAGTTTTATGCTGCCTTACGTTGTTTCTTTCACTCAATATTATTTTTTTTAAATGGTATTTGGAACAGTTAATGACTACGTTAGTAATTCTAGTATGAGGAGGTTACAACAAACCTTTTTCTCTTAGAAGCACCAGACGTGGTCAGTTGTGTTGGGGAGCTCGGGGAGCATCGGGAGCCTAGCTAATGATTCGGACTATCAAGAGGCTTGGACCTCACATCTCCACCCAAAACCTTAAAGCTTCAGGGTATATGGGTCTCATCTCTTATATATATATATATATATATATATATATATATATATATATATATATATATATATCCTTCATTTAGCTCATTCCTAACCAATGTGGGACTAACCAGTCAAACTTGAGTTCCCAATAGGTTGCCCACTCGATACACATGATAAAATTGATTCTCAAAGAGTAAAACTTTATTGTGAATACAATTGAGTTTTAAAAATTAAAAAACACTAATTTTAACTTCGTTTTTAAAATACTACTTTTTTGGGTTTTTTAATCTCAACTCATTTGAAATCTTTTAATATGATTTCCTTTATAATTAATTGCATTAAAAATTTTAAAAAATGCTAGTTAAATCCTTTTTTCCACACGTAACAACTGGAATCGAAGAAGGCGTGTAAATTGAAGTATTTGCTATGGATGATTGTCACTTGGTGTATTGCCTCCATCAGAACCATATTCTTTTCAGAGGTCATGTTTTTAATCCGTAGGTGCCATGTTAAGTCTATAACATGGACTTGGTTAATAAGCATCGAATGTTGCAATTCCACTCTTAAGATCTCTGATTGGTGGAGTAATCATTTAGTTTGTATGAACTTGGTGTAACTAACTTTTTTGTATTCTTCCTGGGGTACTCTTTTTCCTCATTGGGTCTTTTTCCCACGGGGTTTTGGCTCAGGAAGGTTTTAATGAGGCCCCTTGTATATGTAACGGTTGGGGTGCTGTTTGCTGGTGTTTTTAGCAAACAATCACTAGTTTTATTAGAAGGTTTGTGAGATCAAACTAAAAAAATCTCAAAGCAATTGCCTTTGAATTGCGCGTAGTTTTTGTTTCAGAAAATGTAGAAAAGGGGACGATTTGCAATGATTAACAGAATTGAAAAGAAAAGAAGCAGTAAATGGTGCATGAATTGTAAAGAAAAGACAAATAAATTGCATTGAATTGTAAAAGTGGTACACGATCACATACAGCGATTCTTCCACTCGTTTTTCGCTCTGGCTTGGAAGTTAGAGTTTCAGGAATCGGGTTGTGTATTGTGATTTGCGACCTCTGTTTCTTCTCAGAAAACTACTATTTATACAAAGGAAAAGAGGGGGAAAAACTGAACCAAGTAACTGCCTAGAAATTTGAAAATTAATAACTGCTACTCCTACTTTCGACCAGAACCGCTCTATCACGCTTCGACCAACTGCTAGTCTTCAGCGCATAACTGCTCTGTTTTCTGTCTGTCGAAAGCTTGTGTCCATTTTCCTCTCTCTTGCTTTTGCTTCCCCGGAAGCTTGTCGAGTTTACCTTGCGCATGACCATTTTCTCTGTCGAAATAATTTGGTCTTTGTCGAAATATAAGTCAGGCCTTGTTGACCATTTTCAATGAAGCCTGTCGAAATTACAGGCTAACAAATTGCCCCCCAAAAATGTCTTTTTCGACTGAACTTGAGGAGGAAGAAGAGAAAGACATTTTTGAATTCACCATCGAAATAACTTTGCACTTGAGTAAAATAGCTGTATACCTGATGTCACCACTGTTAAGTGTTGTTGATGTTACTCCTATATTGGTGTATTACGTGGCCTTCAACGTTCTGCTTATAATTCTGACAATGCTCATATGGCAATCACTACTTCTTTTGAATGCCACGTACTTACGCTTTCTTTATCTTTATTCTAGCGTTATTTTAACTTCTTGCAACGTTGGCTTATACTTTTTCAAGTATTTGCCATTTATACGCAAAATTCTTTCATCAGCGCCAATCTCTTTGACCTCATATGCGCCGTTTGAATAAACTTGTAAAATTTTAAATGGTCCTTCCCAACTTGGGGACCATTTACCAAAGACTCTATCTTTTTTATCCATAGGCAATAGGACCTTCCACACTAGATCACCTGAATCAAAGGCTTTAAACTTAACCTTTTTGTTATAAGTTTTAGCTACCCTCTCTTTCTGTCGAATAAGCATATCTAAAGCTAATAACCTTTCTTCGTCTAAATCAACCAATTCATCAAGCATCATATTCCAATAATAATCAGAGGGAATCTCCCACTGTCTTTGAATTCTTGTTGATTGTAGACAAATTTCAACAGGCAACACTGCATCGTTTCCAAATGTTAGCCTATAAGGAGTAGTGTTGATAGATTCTTTGGGTGAATTTCGGCAAGCCCATAATGCTTGATCAAGGGTATTATGCCAATTTTTGGGTTTCTGCCCAACATGCTTTTTAATCAAATTAATAATAACTTTATTGGCAGCTTCTACTTGTCCATTGGCTTGCGCATAATATGGTGTCGAAGTTAATAACTTAAAACCAATTTCAGAAGCAAACTCTACCATTTTTCTACCAGTGAAAACTGATCCCTGATCTGTAGTAATGGTTTCTAGAATTCCAAACCTATAAATGATATGATTTTGAATAAACCTTATCACTGCTTCTTGATCAACATTGGCTAAAGGTATAGCTTCAACCCATTTGGTGAAGTAATCAATTCCCACAAGGATATATCTATGGCCCTTCGACGAAGTTGGCTTTATCTCTCCAATCACATCTAGAGCCCAACCTCTAAATGGCCAAGGTTTGACTATGGCATGCAATTCATTTGCAGGTACATGTTGTATCCCAGCATGCTTTTGACACTCTTGGCATCCCTTAGCAAATTCTATGCAATCTTTCAGCATAGTTGGCCAATACATTCCTTGTCGAAATAATAACCACTTCATTTTGTGGCCTACTTGGTGTGAACCACATGCTCCACTATGTGTATCAGAAACTGCTAAATATGCCTCATTTTCACTAAGACATTTTAATAGTACTCCTTCAGGAGTCTTTTTAAACAATTCGTTTCCAATTATCACATAGCTCAAAGCTCTGTATTTTACCTTTTTATTGGTATTTCTTGTGGGATTTTGCAAATATTCCACAATAGGCCTTCGCCAATCATTATTGGTCATATTGTCAAGAGCAAAAATTTCTGCTAAGTCAAAGTCACCAAAAAATTGACGTTTTTCGACAACGACTAGTTCCTCGTTTGCGTTTGTTGCCCCCCCAGTTTTTGGTGTTGACAATAGTGACGAAGAATAGTCATTAGAAATGATTTTATCCTTTATTTCAATTAACTCTTCCAGGCTTTGTTTTGAAACTTTATAGCCTGAAGCAATTTGTGCCAATTCATTTGCCACTTGATTATCAATTCGTGGTAAATGTTCTAAGTGAACAGACTCAAATCTTTTTAACAAAGCATTGGCAACAACAAAGTATCTGATAAGGTGCTCTTTAATGCATTTGTACTCCCTTGTCAATTGTTTGACAACCAACTCAGAGTCACCTTTTATTTCGACATGACTTGCCCCCAGCTCAAGTAAAATTTCAAGGCCTACTATTAAAGCCTCATACTCAGCCTCATTATTGGAGCAAACATCTCGAATTTTAAACTTATACTTCGTTGGAATGTTAGTAGGAGATATTATTAAAATACCAATCCCAACTCCATGTTTATGGCTTGAACCATCAAAGTACAACCTCCAAGGATATATGTCTACAAAACTTAATGTTTCTTCGACAACAGAATGGTCTACTATAAAATCAGCAACCACTTGTCCTTTAATTGATTTTAGAGGTTGATAAGTTAAGTTGTATTCTGACAAAGCCAAAGCCCATTTACCAATTCGGCTATGCATTATTGGTTTCGACAGCATATGCTTAATAACATCAAAATGCGAATAAACAGAAACATCAGCTGGTTTTATATATTGCTTTAACTTTGTACACGAGAAATACAAACAAAGGCACAACTTTTCTATAGGAGTGTACCTCGTTTCGGCATCATTTAAGACCCTACTGAGGTAATAAATGGCTCTTTCGACACCACTATCATCCTCTTGTGCTAACATGCTACCTATTGTTCTATCAGAAGCTGCTATATACAATTTGAGCACTTTGTGTTTAATAACAGGCAACAAAATTGGTGGTTTCATCAAATAAGACTTGATTTCGTCGAAGGCTGCTTGATGCATTGGTTCCCATTTGAACTCTTCTTCCTTCTTTAGTCTTAACAATGGCGAAAAAACTTGTGTTTTGCCACTTAGATTTGATATAAATCTTCGAAGGAAATTGATTTTTCCCAGCAACGACTGAAGCTCCTTTTTGGTCGAAGGGGCCTTCGTTTCCATAATTGCCTTAGTCTTATTTTGATTGATTTCAATGCCTTTTTTGTGCACTATAAAACCCAAGAAATCACCTGCACGTACACAAAAAGCACATTTTAATGGATTTATTTTCAATCCATATTTCCTCATTCTTTCAAAAGAACGGCGAAGATGGTCTAAATGACCACTTTCTGAGGAAGATTTAACCACCACATCATCTATGTATACTTGCATAAAATCATCAATAAAATCATGAAACATAGAATTCGTGGCCCTCTGATATGTAGCACCAGCATTCTTTAAGCCAAAGGGCATTACTACCCATTCATAAACACCCAATGCCCCTGGACATCTAAAAGCAGTTTTCGACACATCCTCTTCAGCAATGAAGATTTGATTATACCCAGAATAACCATCGAGCATACTAAGATAATCAAATCCTGCTGCTGAATCTATTAGCATTTCTGCCACAGGCATTGCGTATTCATCCTTGGGAGTTGCATTATTTAAATCCCTAAAGTCTATGCAAACTCTAAGAGTCCCATTTTTCTTTATTACAGGAACTACATTGGCTAACCATTCGACATACCTGGCAGTTCTGATGAATTTGTTTCTGAATAGCCTTTCGATTTCCTCTTTGATCTTAGCCAACACTTGAGGAGCAAATCTTCTTGGCACTTGCTTCACTGGTTTCTTCCCTGGTCGAATTGGTAATTGCATTTCCACTACTTCTCGACTTAACCCAAGCATTTCGTCGTAATCCCAAGCAAAGCAGTCTTTGAACTCCCTTAGCAATGTGATGACTTGGGTTTTTAGAGAAGCATCAATATTCGCACTAATATAAGTTGGCCATTTTATTGAGCCATTTCCCAAATCAACTTCTTCTAACGGGTCTTGAGCTTGCATATGCTTTGCCGAATCTCTAGGATCCTTTTCAAAACCTAATGGATCATCATCATAAATGCAGTCAAGTCTTTCATCTATGACTATGCCATTTCCTTCATGTAACTCACTGGCTTCGACAGCCATTGTTTGTTGAATAATTTCGGCCTCTATAGCCGCTTTAAACTTGTTTTCGGCCATATAAGCCGTAATTTTGTCCCATGCATTGGGCACTGACATAAGAACATTTTCAAGAACCAGTGTTCCACCCCGTTGGTCGAAGAACACCATCAGGATAAACACTATCATCTCCCACTATTTCTCTTTCCCAAACAAAACCATAATTTGGGTCAAGATGAACTGAGGCAAGAACATTATCCGCAGGAACATATGCCTCATTAGAAGATGAACATGGCGCAATCTTCGCCATTTGTTTCTCAAAATTTTCCTTGGTAATTTGGTTCACATCAGCACGGAAGTAGCTCTGATCGGCTTCAACATACTCTACCAAACCATCTTCCTTCCACATTACTAAACGTTGATGCAAAGTTGAAGGGACAACACCAACTCCATGGATCCACTCTCTTCCAAGGAGTAAATTAAAATTCGCTTTAGAGGCTATCACTAAGAACAATGTAGTCCTCTTTATGGAACCAACGATTAAGTCCACCTCGATGGCCCCCAAAGAATGGCCAGTTTTGCCTTCATAGTTGCTTAAGACAATGTTATGTGGCCTGAGGTCAGTGTCGAACTTACCAATCTTCTTCAAAAGACCATGTGGCATTAAATTCACTGCAGCTCCACCATCCACTAACACTTTGTTAATTCCAACACCATTGACTTTGGCTTGGACATACAGGGGTTTCAAGTGGTTTTGCATACTCATATCTGGCTTCTCAAAGGTAGCCATTTGGTCTTCGACACAACCATTGTTCATCACATAGTAACACATTGGCTTATGATGAGCCATATCCTCTGTAAAATCCTCTTCAACATCATTTGGTACTGTGATAACATCGTACTCAAGAGGCAGTATTGATACCACATTGCAAACAACATCGAAATCATCTTCAGAATCATCAAAATCAGACTCCATGTCTTCATCCATGTCGAAATCAGCATTCTTTTCTTTCACTGTTGACAATGGAGGAAATATTCTTTCAAGAGCAGGCCTTCTTGGCTTTTCTGTTACTACAGCCTTGCCTTTGGCCTTATTCGCTGCACACACATGACTAGCAATATCAGCATTCCTCTTTGTGGCAACTTCAGCTTTGTGAACCTCACTCTTCGCCACTATTATGCTGCGTGGAACTTGATTATTAGCCAAATGACTTGGAACCTTGTTAATGTCAAAGTGTGCCTTCTTCTTCTGTTGTCTTTGGTAACGACGCCACTGTGTTCTAGTCATGGGGTTCTTACCCTTATAGTTATTCTTATAATTAAACTTAACAGCATCCGTATCTGGCTTGACAGCTTTAGCACGTTGATTATTGGGCACCCACGTTTCAACAGGAGCACTAGCAATTGGGACAAAGGATTTATTTGTTGACAGCTTCAAATACCCTTTCGCTGAGGACTTCTCCTTAGCAAATTGTCGTTTGCTTGTTGAAGGCTTTGTTGACACATTAGCCTTATAGCCAGGAAGATCTCCTTTTGCAAAGTCAAATTTCGGCCTGTTATCAAGCCATTTTCTTTTACGTTGTTGTTGATCCTGATAACCTTCGACAGCTTTAGCTGCTTCTTTGTCGAAGACAGCGCTGCACCTTGGGCAAAGCATAACTTCAGAGTTATTCCACTTACACCGATTGAGGAAATCTATCAATTCTTCCTCAGCCTTTGGATACACAGCATGTATCTTCCCATCATATTCTTTTAGGGTCACTTCCTGTTTCTTACCTTCAGCATACATAAAACCTTTTAATTTTTCGGTGGCAGTCTTGACACACTTAGGAGGGTCTGCCATTTGAGCATCCACCATGCCTACATCAGCTTCGACAGGTTCAGAATACATAGCTTCAGCCTTAGGCAATGGATCAACATCAATCTGCATAGGAGCTTTCATTTTCTTATCAGCAAATTTGAGTCTTCCTTCGTCAACTGCTTTTTGCACAATATCCCTGAAGAGCACACAACGGTCAGTGTTATGTCCCAAAAAATTATGGAACTTACAATAACCCTTTTTCTTTCTTTGGTCAAGAGTTGGTATTTTAAGGCCTTTAGGCACTAATATTTGACCATCAGTCACTAAAAGATCAAAAATTTCATCACATTTAGTAACATCAAAAGTATAAGTCTTAGGCATAAATCTATCATTCTTAGGCTCTACAGGGTTATTCCCATTCGCAGGCCTTAATAATTTACAGGTATAAGGAGGACCAGGCTTAAGTTCAGCCACGTCTATCTCCTCTTCTTCGACATTACTATATGTAACGTCGAATTCTTCTTCGACATATGCCACTTTTTCTTTTTTATGATACCTATTCGACCTAGATTTTTCCTCTCTAAGCCTTTCAACTTGTCGAACTCTATCAGCCAAATGAGACATATCTCGCAAATGAGATGTGTCTAATTTCTTTCTAATTGAGTAATCAAGGCCACCAGCAGCCATTTCGACAAGCTCATGTTCAGGGACTTGTGTGAAGCAACGAGATTTCAACAGCCTAAATCTATTTAAGTAATCATCAATAGTTTCAGGCATTTTGCGCCGAACACTAGCCAATTCTTTAAGACTAATTTTCGACTAGCCCATGTAAAACTGTGCATGGAATGCCTTTTCTAATTGCCCCCATGTGAACATAGAACCAGGGGGTAAGGTCGTGAACCAAGTGAAAGCATTTTTAGTTAGAGAATTTGGAAAGTATTTCATCTTCAAATTCTCATTTTGTGCTAAGTCCCCAGCCTCAGTCAAGAAACGAGCAATGTGTTCGACTGTGGACTCATTTGTATCACCACCAAACTTAGTAAACTTGGGAACTTTCCATCCCCTTGGTAACTCAGTTTGTAATACGTATTCACATAATGGTGATACGAAGTTAGGCCTTTGTAAACCTATGTTAAGGCCATTTTGCGCCAAAATAGTTTCGACTAAAGTAGCTATATTGTTTTCTGCGCCAACATTGTGTTGTTGCACTTGTCGAACAACTTCATCAGCGTTCTGGTGTCTATTTACCAAAACTACTTCAGGGACGTGGTTTACTGCCCCTTGTAGTTCGCCTACAATTGTGGACGCTTCGACTGCAACTGCTTCTTGGGGGTTAACTGGCGACGCATTACCCGCAATAATAGGAACTTGCCTATTATTAACCGCTGGAGCCCCAAAGAAATCTGCAATCCTACTCATCTGATTTGCCAACATTTGGTAACTGTTATTGGTATTTTGAATCAATGGATTGAAAACTGTACCAATTTGTTGGGTAAGCATATTAACCATATCGTGATTACTCTCGTCTACTTGCTGTCTTAAGGCCAACAAAGACGTATTGGTTAATGCTGGGGGATTCCGACCAAATACACTCTCAGAAGAGACATGTGTAGGGGAAAAGGTCGAAATATGTGGCATTCCAGTAGGCATGCCATACATTCCCAAAGGAAATGGGGGTAGATGCACGTTATTCAAACGTGGGTCTAAACCGTTTCCCATTGCCATGTAAGGGCTATGAAGCCCTGCACTTAACGGCAAAGACATAGGCAAAGATGCCATTTCTGACTGCGTTGAACCAACATTAGTCATTGATAATGAAGGAACGGTTGTTGACGATGATGGTCCTGCGCTAATGCTCGCAGAATCCATTGTTGTTCCTTGCCCTTGTGAAACCACAGGGTTGGAACTAGACGCATTATTCGTACTAGAACGAACCATTTTACCACTTCTTAAGTGCATACAACAGCGAATCAGCGAATACAAATAAGAGAGTACGAAAATGAACAAAATCAAAGGCAAAGACCCACCGGGCGTGCCAATTTGTTTGCTGGTGTTTTTAGCAAACAATCACTAGTTTTATTAGAAGGTTTGTGAGATCAAACTAGAAAAATCTCAAAGCAATTGCCTTTGAATTGCGCGTAGTTTTTGTTTCAGAAAATGTAGAAAAGGGGACGATTTGCAATGATTAACAGAATTGAAAAGAAAAGAAGCAATAAATGGTGCATGAATTGTAAAGAAAAGACAAATAAATTGCATTGAATTGTAAAAGTGGTACACGATCACGTACAGCGATTCTTCCACTCGTTTTTCGCTCTGACTTGGAAGTTAGAGTTTCAGGAATCGGGTTGTGTATTGTGATTTGCGACCCCTGTTTCTTCTCAGAAAACTACTATTTATACAAAGGAAAAGAGGGGGAAAAACTGAACCAAGTAACTGCCTAGAAATTTGAAAATTAATAACTACTACTCCTACTTTCGACCAGAACCGCTCTATCACGCTTCGACCAACTGCTAGTCTTCAGCGCATAACTGCTCTGTTTTCTGTCTGTCGAAAGCTTGTGTCCATTTTCCTCTCTCTTGCTTTTGCTTCCCCGGAAGCTTGTCGAGTTTACCTTGCGCATGACCATTTTCTCTGTCGAAATAATTTGGTCTTTGTCGAAATATAAGTCAGGCCTTGTTGACCATTTTCAATGAAGCCTGTCGAAATTACAGGCTAACAGGTGCCCGCTTGCACCATCTTTAATATATTTTTTGCTTATAAAAAAAACTTCCATTAGAGTCAATTCTTATCAATATAGTGTTTAACATTAAATATGGGAACCTCTTTCGATGGAGATTCGAACCATGGTTCCCCATTGAAGTATTTATTATGTCCAAAAAGTTTACTAATACACTACAAGAAAGACGCATTTTTTTGGCAGATTTTTCCTGTTGGTATGATTTCGGCAGAAATTTGGCATTTTCGGCTGAAAAATAGACTCTCCGATGGATTTTTTCTCTCGGTATATTTTCGGCGGATTTTAAAAAAATATATTTTTTTAAAAAATCTACCGGAAATGCAAAAAATCCATCGGAAAGGTACTGAAAGTAAAAAACCGTCGGTAAATCTATCGGAACCGCCCGAAAATGCCTATAAATAAAACTTTCTCATACACTCCTCTCATTCTCTCATTTCACTCTTTATTTCTTTCTCATTTTTTTCTAGATTTTCCCTATCTTCTTCTTCTAATAACCAAAAAGTTTAGTAATAGAAAAATCAAATTATCATATATTTAAAGTTGATGACACCAGTGACCAATCTAAGACTCTATAGGTTAAGAGGTAAAAAAACTGATGACACCTGTGACCATTCTAAGACTCTATAGGTCAAGAGGTAAACAAAAACTAAAATCACTCAAAATAAAAAACTTTAATGGATTTAATTAAATAATTACATCACTCATAATTGTTCTCTATTGTATACAGGAGAGAGATGAATTAATGTGAGTGATAGTGCGAGTATGATGTAGTATAGACTGAGTGCAAAATTAAGGGTTTTGGTGCACAATTGGGAGCTTAGATGCAAATTATTTTTTCATAGTAGGTTTAAATAGCATTTACCCCCTGCAAATATCACCATAATCCATTTAACCGAGGGGGTAACTAGAAACACTTAATATTTGCAATGTTTGTTTTAAGAGTTTTTTTTTTTGCAGGGGGTAAATGGATTATGGTGATATTTGCAGGGGGTAAATGCTATTTAAGCCTTCAAAGTATGCAAAATATTTTTTTTATAGAGGCAATTTATTTTTTTAAGGGTGTAGAGTTGACCTCCTCAAGTGAAGGTAGGTCCGCCACCGATGACATTATATGTTTAGCCCCTATAAATAAATGTTTGATCCAGTTTAGTCTCTGTAAAAATAAAATTTCATTTTTTATTCTTGCAAATATACGTTATATCTAGTTTAGTCCCTATAAAAATAAAGTTTTGTTTTTCGTTCCTGTAAATATATGTTTTATCTAATTTGGTCCTTATAATATGTAAAATATTTGATTTTAGTCCCTCCAATATGAGGGACAAAAAGGACTAAAATTAAATATTTTACGTATTACGGGAACCAAACTAGATAAAACTTATATTACAAGGACGGAAAAGAAAGTTTTATTGTTACAGACAGTGGCGGATCCATGACCCGGAGTCAAATAAATAAAAATATGTTCACAAATTTTAAAGGCATGAATCGCTGAAAATAAATTAAAAACAACTTTAATATGTTCAATTAAATGAATAAATTATACAACTTATAATTGATCTAGTGATGTGTTTGGGTGCAAAACTAGAACTTCTAATGTAAATTTATAATTTCATGGGGTTCAAAATATTTTTATATAGATGATAAATTGATAAAAGTATTTTTATATAAGAGAAAAATGGATAATTTTTTTTTAGGGGGTTCAAGTGAACCCCCTCACTATAGCCTAGGTCTGTGCGCCGCTGGTTACAGAGACTAAACTGGATAGCATGTATATTTGCAATGATGAAAAATAAAATTTTATTTGTACACGATCAAACGTTTATTTGTAAGGGTTTAACATATACTTAAACTTGATATATATTACGCCATTTACATCTTAAAATTTAGTAATTAATATCTCAATTTCTATAAAAGAATGTAGGCTAAATTACATCAGAGATTCTTTAAGTTATTTAATTGTAACAAGTTGGTCCTTTAAGTTTTTTTCGTACCACTTAGGTCCTTTAAGTTACTTAATTGTAACAAGTTTGTCCTTTAAGTTTTTTTGTACCACTTAGGTCCTTTAAGTTATTCAATTGTAACAAGTTGGTCTTTTAAGTTATTTAATTGTAATTTTTAAAGGCCAAAAAACTTACATTTTTCAGCCCCAAATTATTACAATTAAATAACTTAGAGGACCTAAGTGGTACAAAAAAACTTAAAGGACCAACTTGTTACAGTTAAAATACTTAAAGGACCTAAGTGGCACGAAAAAAACTTAAAGGACCAACTTGTTACAATTAAATAACTTAACTAACCTCTGGTATAATTTAGCCAAGAATGTAACTACGAAATGGAGAAAGTGTCCACTCGTTTTCATATTCTGTTATACAGTAGCAAGAAATTTTGTAATCATTGCTTGCTCAGGTGCCCTGCGGTATTCGAATTTCGAGAGATTGGTCCTATAAAATCCTAAAAGTGAAGGACCCTTTCGTGATGTTGAATTTGTATCGTTTTCGATGTTTTTACAAATCTGAATGAATGAATACCTTCTATAATAAACAAAACCAGTGTCATTAAAACACTCGACAATTGGGCTGTGTTAAAATTGACAATTCTACTGCTAACTACTCGTAAAAAGAATTCAGAAAAAGAAAATTAAGTTCATCAACTCTCTAACGTTATAGTTTAATTTCCATGAAGCTGGACAAAAGTTGACATGTGTAGCTTATTCAGCACCGTTTATTTCTTACTAAGATTCATGTAAATTGTAACGAACAAGACAGAGAATGAGACTGATATAATAATTGACTAAAATCTATGAAAATGGGAAAAAAATCTTGGTGTTTTCTTCTTAAATTTCACAGAGGCTGCAGAGGGTAAGGGTAAAACATGAGATGGATCAAAAGGTGTGGGGACTAAGAGGGCTGTCTCTGTCAAAGGAATGCCGGCAGTGACAACATGTTATGTTTGGTAGCAAAAATAAGGATTTAAGGGAAGGCCACCCTTATAAGTGCCTATCTCTTCAGATTTGCACAATCCTCGTCCCTCTCATTGCCAGTCTTAGAGTATATGTATATACATTAAGCAACTAAGTGTATAGATCTTTTAATAACTTCATCATTTATACTTTGTAGTTCTTATTTAATCACAATCTTGATCATTAATCATGTAATTAACTATTATAATTTTGTATATTTTATCTTCTAAAGTATACCTTAATCTCTATTTTTCCTTCTCCTACTAAAAAAAAATACCCTAATGTCTATTGAACCTCGCCAAAACCTTATGATGCAAAACTCTCCTTAAGAAAAACGTCAAGAAGGAAAAAGAATACTCTCTCTAAATTTTATTGATAAAAAAGAGAAAATAAACAAAAACATGGGGGATAAAGACTAATACCCATGTGCATAAACAACATCATAACTGAAAGGAAATAACAACAATCTTTTAGAGGTATGCTAAAACATCACTATAATGACACTCGTCCTAACCAGATTGACACTAAAGTTATTAACAATCATTTGTTGCACACCAAAATTAGGAAACAAAAGGAAAATTCAATCCATCAAAAGAAGAACACTAATCCCAAGAAAGAAATTAGAAAAGCCTATAGCTACACAAACATAACCTATTGGTGAAAAAATTCAGAGCAATGAAGCTTGGAATAAGATCCCACAAAACGAAACCACGTGAATTAGTTCCATGACCTGCAATCTTATCAGTGCAGGCATTACCCTCTCTATAAATGTAAGTGCAAAACAAAGTTCATTTGTCTAGTCAAGTATAAACAATTATTTCTATTTCTAACCACAAATACTTTTAACTTTTTTTTGATAAGCAAAGATTTTATTAACGGGGAGCACAAGGGGTACTCTGAACCCATACAGTAGCGAGGGGGGCTCGTTAAAACCTCCAAGGGCCAAGACCCGTGGAGGAAAAAGAGTCCCTCCGAATTGCAAAAGTGGAGATGTACACTGATAAAAAAGATGCAAACTACAAAACTAGCAAATTTAGTTACTGCTAATAGAAACAAATTCAATCTTTATAACCAACATAGCCTCAATAATTTCAGCATGAAGTGGTGGATGTTGCCAATGGAAGTAGAAAAACAATCAAGGATAGCAGCACTTCTGTCTCTAAAAAATACCGCCACAAGCAGCTAGACCCAGACAACCTCTGGCAGGACCATATGTCTATAGCCAACATAGCCTCAATAATTTCAGCATGAAGTGGTGAATGTTGCCAATGGAAGCTGAAAAACAATCAAGGATAGCAGCACTTCTGTCTCTAAAAAATACCGCCACAAGCAGCTAGACCCAGACAACCTCTGGCAGGACCATATGTATTGTAGTTTATCATGTAAGGAGCAGGGGGTCCAGATAACCTATTTGATGTTTGAAGAATTTCTGAAATTACCAATGGCATTGAAGGCCTTTATAATCATAAACTCAACAACAACGAAAGACATTGTAGATTTAGAGGCATTTCCTGCTAAAGCCACTTTAGAAATAATTAAATTGATAGTGTAAAGGGGATATTCAAATGATTATCAAATCTAGCATGATTCATGCAGTACCAAATTGCCCGAATAATATTAACAATCACAACAGAGACAATATTACTTAACTGAGGGCTCCAACCATGAGAAATTGAGGTTAAAATGCTCCAAAAAGAAGAAATATCAATATAGATGCTCAGGATACCTCTAACTCAATTCCAAATATGCTTGGCAAATGGGCAAGCAATGAATAGGTGTTGAGAAGTTTCTAATTTACTTCCACAAAACTATAAATAGAAACAACAGTGCAACTTCTAATCCAAAATTGATCATGCAGCATCTAAAGAACAAAGTATTTAGAAGGCCGAATAAAACTTTTCCAAGCTGTCTTGGTCCAAGGAACCACTTGTTCAACAGGGTTGTGGAAGAGAAAAGAATCCTTCATAGTCAAGTCTCCTAAATTAGAACAATCTAAAATCAGTTGATCCTCCACCGAAACAACGAGAATAACTATACCTTGAATTTAAAAATGAAGTTGAGGGAAATGATTAATGAGATCGGCAGAGATGGACCATGTACCGTTTACTATAAAATGACTCTGAGTATTATTGTAAGATCTCTGTACAAATTAGAAGGTATACCATTAATATCCGTAATAGAAGAGGAGACATGATAATCCACTGGCTTATTATTTTTATAGAAGGCATACCAGTAATGTCCACTTTTAAAGAAGAGTCCATTGTAAGTTGGTAGAGATGAAATTACACTCTAGCTTTAACATACCGGCCCTATTAATTGTTTTGATAGAACTCAGACCCAATCCACCTTCTTGAAACGGTTTGGACACCTTATTCAAGTAACAGAAACAATTTTCTTGGTATTAATAGCCCCTGACCACACCGTTTCTAATTCAGGTGTCAACAGTATTGAGGAGACTAATAGACCAAACATAAATACGAAAGTTGTAAACCAACATGCTCAGTGTGACAGAATTTACAAGCTGAACTCAACCCATAATAGATAATAATGAACCTTTACAAGAAGACAACTTGGTAATTCTAAAAACTAGGAAGAGGATTTCAAGTAAAAAATTAGTGATTCTAACAACAATGAAAAGGACACCCCACATAAGTATGGGAAATGTAAATAGTGTTGGCTAGAGAGATATGTTTTGCAAAGTATCTAATGAAAAAAGATTAAGTGACTTTAGTGCCTTTAGACTTATTTTGGAGGGAAATAGATGAGAGAGAAAATTGTATAAAATGAAAGAGAAAATATTTAAAGAGAGAGATAGACACAGAAGACTAAAAGTATTGGTGCATTTCCCACCTAAGGATACCCAATCCTTTCCGGATTCGGATTTGGTGCATTCGGTTGTGGTGCATTCAGGTGCATTCAAGTGTATTTGAACCACTAAATGCATTAAATAATTGATATGTAAAAAATAATATAAAGGATGTGAGGAGAGAGATAGACACATGTTTCTCGAATGCACCTGAATGCACCACAACCGAATGCACTGAATCCAAATCCATCCTTTCCTGTATCTAATCACCTTGGAAATGGATCCTCTATCTTTGTATCTCCAAAATTTGGGTAAATCAAGGCTTAAAGAGGAGAGATAGTACTGTGCAAAAGTTTGGAGGTAAAGATCGAGAAATTCAGATGACTTTCCTGCTGTAAAGTTAGAGATCTTTACTCTATTACATTATCTTGTAACCCATGTGTATGATCAATCGTATGAGGATTATTAGTTTAGTTCATTATTTTATGATTTTTGCATTTTGACGTAATTTCTTTTTGCAAAAATTACTCCTATGATCAATTTTTTTTCCAGATCTACTTATTGAAATATTATAAATGATAGTAGGCTTAAATATATGTTTTGCTCCTGCAAATATCACCATAATCCAGTTATACCCCTGTAAAAATAAAAACTTTAAAATTACCCTTGCAAATATAAATTGCTTACGGTTATGCCCCTCGGTCAGTTTCTCATCCAAAAAAATAATTTAAATAAGATTTAAATATATGTTTTACCCCTGCAAATATCACCACAATCTAGTTATGCCCCTGCAAATATCACTATAATCCAGTTATGCCCCTGTCAAAATCTTTAATTTTTCTATTATGTTGATATTTGCAGGGGCATAACTGGATTATGGTGATATTTGCAGGGGCAGAACATATATTTAAACCTTATTTAAATTATTTTTTTGGATGGGAAGCTGACCGAGGGGCATAACCGTAAGCGATTTATATTTGCAAGGGTAATTTTAAAGTTTTTATTTTTACAGGGGTATAACTGGATTATGGTGATATTTATATATATGTACACACATTTATAATACAAATATTAGTAGCTAGATTTTTTCATTTTATCTTTTTAAAATTGTATAAAGTTGTTTATACAATTAAAATTGTATATAAATTAAGTAATACATATTTGCGGGTGCGGGGTAGGGTGGGCCATGTAGTGCATGTATTGTACCCATTGGTGCGACCTATTCGTCATAGATAATTTTGCAGATGCTTAATGTGTATCGGCCAAATAATTACCACCCATATCATTACTACATGTAATGAGCCAAATAATTTTATTATGTTTCTCTTATATAAATTTTTAAATATTTTAATTATTGTATTTCTTAATAATGTCTGAATACATTTTTTAATTATATTCTTTTTTTAACAGCAAAAGTATAAATTTATGTACGGAGTGTTTTTAAGGAACACAAAAAATCTCTATACAAATGAGATGAAAGATGGCCACTAGTGACAATCAGAACGATAAAAACATTACGAAAATATACCAATCTGAACCATACTGCCGAATCCACCTCCGCCCACACATAAAATGCTCTTAACCCCTGGAAATACAATCCAGGGGGTTCACACACCACCCGTAGAAAAGGCCGTGGCTACACTTAACCTTAACCAAAAGCCAATTTCACGAGTAAAGCTTAACCAAAAAGAAGGTCTCAGAGTGGTCTAGAGTTTATTTTAAAAAATCATCCCATTTCGAGCCTCCCAAATCATCCTAAGGGAAGCATGGCAGATCATTATAAGCTCCTTTTTACCTTTCCTAGGGATGACCTCAGCATACAGGATAGAGAAATACGTAGTAGATCGGGCGGGAGCACGACAACCAATCCTAACCACCAAAACACTAAGTACCAAAGTCTCACTGAGAACTCGCACCTCAAAACCATATGAGTCTCCAATTCCAAAGGCCCTCAACTCCTCCATTGATTATCTAATGTAAATAACTGAAGGGGGCCTAACAACCAGACTAGGGATATTTTATATTAACAACTCATAAGCTAATTTAACCAAGTAAACACCATCTACCGAGGCCTCCAAAGTCCACATATTATCCATAGAGGAAAGAACCACCGGAGATAATAGTGACAATGAGCCCCTAGGAAAACAACCTTAATGGGGGACTCTCAAACCCAAACATCACCCCAAAAATATCCTACAAATATCCTTCCACCATAAAGAAGAGTAAAATGGGGGTCTAACAGAATTCAAGTGGGGGTTACTAATTACCACACTCCCGTACTTAGCCTTTAAGACTTGGATGGACAGTGAGTTGTCACCCAACTAGAGCCTCTCCACCTCCACTTGCCCAGAAGATAAGTATTAAAGAGGCGGAGCTCCTTTATCCCCAAACCCGGACCCCATCCTTTTTTCCTCTTACAAACCTCTGACCATTTCACCCGCGGGAGCTTCTTCCCTACATTGATCCCACCCCACAGGGAGTCCCTCTAGATCCGAACCACCTCCTCCCACACTTTGGCAGGCATCTTCACGAACGACAAGTAGAAGGTCAGAATACTGTTTAAGATCAAATTGATCAAGACAATGCGCCCTCCAAGGGTCAAATATCTATTTCCCCACCCTTTGAACCTACATCTTATATATGGTTTGAATCATTGGCAGCCAAGTGGCCAAACGCCTCTGGCTTGCCCAACCAGTAGACTAAGATGCTTGAAAGGAAATTCACCAATCCTGCTGTGAAGGAACCTCACAACCAACTCTAAGAAGGGCTCCTGAATATTCACTCCCAAAAGAAAGCTCTTCTAGAAATTCACTTTAAGGCTAGAAACTATTTCAAAACTCCTCAGTACTTCCTTTAGCTCAAAGATTCCCTATAGCAGACTCCCCAATCAGGAGGGTAACATTTGGGTACTGGAGAAAGAGGAAAGGATCAAGTGGGTTTCCTTGTTTGAGGCCAAGACTAGTATTTATTTCCTCTGTTGGAGTGAAAATTACTAGCACTAAGAGGCTACCCCATCAGCCAAATGTCTCCCTTGGGAAAACGTAGACTGGTAATGAGTTATAAGGCTATCCATAACCCTTCCCAGTTGTGCCACCAACACCTTGGCAACTAACTTCTTTGAGCATCCTAGTAGAGAAATCAACCTGAATTCACTGAAAGACATCAGGTTCACAACTTTTAGGACCAAGGTCAAGAAGTTTGAGGTGAATCCTTTTGGGAGCCAACATTCTTATGGAATTCCCTAAAGAAGGCCCAAATTCACCTTTTAGCAGATGCTGGATTGCTTTCATAAAAGAGAAATTAAAACCATCTGGCCCTACGCTCTTAGAAGAATGAACGACATCCTCAATTTCCACCTCAGTGAAAGGAACATTCAAAAACCTTCGTTATGGGCTAAGGAGACTTGTGGGAAAACAACACCATCCAGATCAAGTCGTTCCCAAGACAATCTGGAATAGTGATCAGATAAATATCTAACCACCTCACCCCTAACAGTCACTACCCCTGCGACCCAACCCTCGCCTACTAGAAGCGCTGCAACAAAATTCCTCTGGCCACGAGGCTTTACACAGGCAAGGAAATAGACAGAATTTGCAACACCTTCCTTTAACCAACGTGACCTTGAGCACTGAAACTCTCTACGCTCCTTACTTTTGAGGAATTTCCATATCTGGTCCAAAATGAACCTTTGTCTAATATTAAATTCCAAAATACATATCTAAATTTTGTAATTATTGCAACTTTTTATATTTAAATTTCCACTTTAGTTACAATAATTACACTTTAATTACAATATTTACAAACGTGATTTATGATACTAAGTAATTTGTGTAGTATTTGTTACTAAAAGGGTAAAAGGTTCATTTACCTAAAAAAAATTTTAGAAAAAATTTATGATTGCTTTTTTTCACATAAAAAAACTTCGTTCATTAACCACAGATTTGTATCAAAATGATTAGATGTCACTAACCACAAAAGTGCATAGCAATGGTTAGTGATCACTAACCACAGATATGAATAACCGTGGTTAGATACCAATGGTCAGATACAACTAACCAAAAATATGCATAACTGTGGTTAGATGCCACTAACCACAGTTTTTCTTAACAATGGTTAGAGTGCAGCAAAACCAGCCAAGAAACGAGTACGAAGAAGAAGAAGGCAATGTCAGAAGGTATGATCACCGCCGAAGCACAATCAAAACAAACGATTCAACAAACGAAGCCAATTAAATCCGAAAAAATTAAGATAGAGAAACGATTTGGCTTGCGATTGAAGAACACGATTTGGCTTGCGATTGCGTTTGAAGGACACGATTTGGCTTGCGATTGCGAAGCACAATCGAAGCAGCAACAAAACCTGGGGAACAGAGATGCAGAAGATCTCCAGATGCAGTTCTTGATTTCATTTCAGTTCTGAGGATCGTTGTCGTAATCGTTGCCGTGCTCGTTGCCAGAATTATTACCGCAGAATCAGTTCTTGATCGTTGCCGTGAAACGAGTTCAAAGAAGAAGGCAAAGTCCGAGAGAAATCGGTTAAAGGTTAATGGAGTTTTGCGTTAAAAAACTAGCATTTATGTGTTAATGGAGTTTTGCATTAATGCAGGGAAGGCAAAAAAAGGGGCAGCCGTACAAATCGGTTACAATTAAACAAGTATGGAAGGCAACATTTGAGGCAAAAAAAAGAGCAATTAACGTACAAACCATTACTATTAATTGATGATGATTTACCTAAACGCCCTTATTTATTTTAAATCATTAGATCTGATTTTCCTAATAAATAAAGAACCAAAGGGTTACAATTAATTTAGTAAGAATAACTAAGCAAAAAGTTTAGTATCGTAAACCTTTGTCTGGTTGTTGGTATGCTATCAAATATAAATCTTAGAAAAACAGACAATTTTTTTGGTCGAGACCAGAGTATCCATCGCTGAACGCAGTGACTAATTTCATTGCTGGATTGGATTGGAGGCACCTCGAAGGGTGGAACAGCATGGCCTAGGGATTTAAAGCTGCTTCATACCCAATACGAGGATCGAACCCTCAACAATTAGTTAAGGGAGGATGAGCTCCAACCACTCAACCACACCCTCTGGGTTTTAGAAAAACAGACAATGTACACCCTTTTAACAGGATTTGACTAATGTTAAATTGTTAATGTTTTAAAACTTAAAGGATTAAGTGAAAAAATCATGGACTTTGTCTTTTTATGTTTTAAGATTATGCCGATATTTTTATGTATACTACGTTTACATTTTTACAAATATTACGCTTGTGTTTTCTCAATGATTATGTTTCTTAATATTTTTCAAAATACAAATAATTAATTAATTTTTTTAATATATTTATTGAATAAATTAATAAATAAATAAATAAATAGAAGACACTTATGTAAGGATATTTACACAACATAGATATAATAATATTATTTTGTTGTCAAAAAAGTATATTTTAAAAACTGATTTATTTAATAAATAAAATATAAAAAACATTTTCTCTCCACAACTTTTTATCGTTACCGATGGCCTACTCACGTCGAATATTGATGACATTGACTGTCGGTAAGTGATAGTTACTAGTTACCAAAGGATAACAACAGAGAATATGTGCTAACAAACATAAAACAGGTCATCAGTATTCGACAGGTTGGGGGCTGTTGGTTACAGTTTACCTGAAAGACGTTAGTTTTTGACACTTTCTCCAACTGCTCTGTACCTAAGGCGAGGATCGAACCCTCGACACTTTCTCCAACTGCTCAACCACACCTTTAGGTTTATGTGTAATGATTTGATATGTATACCAGAATTTAATTTTAAGAATTTCAAGTATAAATCTTTGAAAGGTCTTAATGTGATTAATCTAATAAAAAGTTATGTAAGAAAATTAAGTATTATTATTTAGGCAAAATTACACTAGAGGACCTTTAAGTTATTTATTTGTAATAAATTGGCTCTTTAAGTTTTTTTTTGTAATAAATATGCCCTTTTAGTGATTACTCTAGCTTAAGTATTTTGATGTAATGCTACTTTATATATTGTGATTACTTTAGCTTATGTATTTTGATGCAACCAAACATATTTTGGTGTATTTTGATGTAATCAACGATATGACATTTTACTAAAAGGGCCAACGGTGTTAGGTAACTTAAAGGGTCTATTTGTTACAAAAAAAATTTAAAGGGTTAACTTGTTACAAATAAATAACTTAAAGGTCCTCTGATGGAATTTTGCCTATTATTTAAAAGTAACATACACATACACACAAATATCATAAGTAATTACAATCAAGAGATTGTCCACCTATGCGTCTAGCTCAGTCCAATCAAAAAAATACACGCAGATCCTTCATAAAATACGTGGCAGTCCAAGTCATCAATGTGAAACGCCAACTCAACGATCTAAACGGCTAAGAATGATTTAATCTCAATGCTGCTTTACACGGACGACCAAGATATGATTATCTCCAATTAAACATAATTTTAAAAAAACGGCTTCAAATGCTTTAAAATTGCGGCTAATAATGTAAGGAAATAACGAAAGTCAAGAAGAATATTTGCTGGAATCAGTAATAAAGGGATTGCTGATTTTGTGGATCTAAATTATGTGTCCTGTCTCTTTCTTCTTCTCATCTCTCTCGACTCTTCTCTTCTTCTCTCCAACTTCAGTTTTCATCTCTGCACAAATAACTTCTGTCACTTCTCTCACATCTCTTCTCTTCTTCTTTCATTCTAAATACTCTCTCATCATCTTCCATACTCTCTTTTCTTCTTCACTCACCAAACCCTAAACCCCAAAATGGCTGGGTCACTAAAAAAGCCAGAGCCCAAACTAAAAATCTCTCTCACTTAGGGCTTTCAATCTCACGTCAAATGGAACACAACACCTTTATCATTTATAAGTAACAAAAAAATCGCTCTTCCCAATATGGCGCTTTACGACTATTCATCTCTGAGTAACAAAAAAATCGCTCTTCACACCCTATAGGATTTACGGTTTGTAGTTTGATACTAATTTTTCTACCCCCTCTCTCTCATGCAATTTTTGTAGATATGTTGCTTTTTTGTTTGTATAGGATACTAACCTTTGGTGTTTGATTCTTCTGATAACTATCTCTGATATTGCGTTCATCTTCTATCTCTCCATTTCAAAGTAAGTTTTTTTTACCTCATTTTTCGGTTCAGCATATTCTTATTAAAAAGGCATATTTCTCTGTTTTTGCCCCACTCATCTGTTCCTTGCATCCATGTTTCTTGAAGGTAACAAACAACTGCTATTAGCCTTTGAAGGAAACAAAGAAGTCCTCCACTTTCCAGGAGCCAGTGGGTTAAATGTTTTTCCCTTTTGATTTCTATACTTCTAGGATTTTTTTTGAGAATATTGTGGTAACTATTTGTTACCTTTTACTCTTTTCTTTTCAGCTGGAGTGGGTTATGGATTACATAGCAAGCACAGGAAAAAACTCCAACTTCACACAAGGTAATCTGTATTTTATTTAAAACCCTCTAAGAATGGACATACAACTAACTACCTTGGAAAGCCAATCGATGTTAAATCTGCACGAACACCAAAATATCGCCTTCATTTTATTGTTTTAATATTTAGTATTCCGTTGTAATTCATTAATATAGCATGATTTGGGTACTTTATCAATTCTTGCACTTCGTTAGCCTTCTTTTCTATATGATTTTATTGTGTTCTTAAAATTGTACCAATGTTATTCTGTTATCATCTATGAGTTGATGATGGTTTTTGGAATTGGTTTACTTAGTTAACTTGAAATTTAGTCTTTATAAAACATTGATTTTAGGCATTTTTGTTCAATTCTGTCCTTCAATGAATCAAACAAAGCACACTGCTCAATCCATTTATGAGTTTGATAGTCAAAATGTGCTATCAATTGAGTTTTGGCTTAATCCAACTTACTTACCTCTCTTCTTTTGTTTACTTGCATCTATGCCATATTACAGGTTTTAGTACTTAAATATTCTGCTCATACATTGCTCGGTCCTTTATTAATGTAACCAATTTTGGGAATATTTTGCGACTTTTTTAGTTAAATGTCCAAGTAGCAGTTCACATCTTACTTTGTTCTTTGTATGCAACTTGCTACTGGTGAATTCATATGGTGTTGTTGAGCATTTTTCTATAGCTTTGCATGTTTGACCTTCATTCAAACTGTAGTTAATAAGGCTTCAATGGATTTGATTATATTGTGGTATGTTTGGTTGGCTTAATTCCTCAGTTTTGTTAGTGTAAGTGATATATCAGTATTTTGTGAAGTGGAGTATCTCTGCTACTAACGTTCTTTTTTGTTGTTTTTCAATAGCAATACATCATTCTTGACCTGCATTTTTTTAGTCGCTTTGATAAAGTGTGAAAACCCAATTTCGTAACCTTACCTGATTTGCTCTTCAATCATTGATGCCACTTATTGATGGAGCAACAATTTTTGTACAGAGTTCATGTAGGACCAATGATCTTCTTCTTCCCAAGATAAATCGAACATATATGAAGGTATGGTATTTTTTTTCAACGACATAATGGGCTCTGGTGTTTGTATATCTCCTTCTCCTCCCATCAACCTATGTTTATTTTATTTTTGAATCTTTATTATTCGTAACAGTTTGCTTTGTCCATTAACATTTTATGTGTTGTGGCTTTGTGGTGTGTAGATTGGAATCTGTTGCTACTAAGATGGGGCATAGTCAAGTAAGGATTTTTCTCTTTTTCTCTTACACATTCTCTCCCCTCTCCTTTCTTTCTTATGTTCAAACCCTTTTTGTATTTTTTCCTATTAGCGGCTACAATTGCTTCAGCAACTTCAAGTGGTATAATGCTTAAAGATTCAATATTTGTTTTTCCTTTATTCTCCTATTATTAATTATTAACGTGTCAGAAACTGAAGTGAGAAGTGACAGTGGCGCAATGAAGCATTTGTATGAATTTTATTTTTTTAATTATTTCTTTTGTCTGGCTCAAGTCTTCAATGTTTGTCCTGTATTAAACCCTTGGGTACATTTTAAATTACCGTAAGCCATCTTGCTAATATTCCTTATTTTTCGTTTCAAATGAACAAAACAACCATTGTGGACGAGACCGACCAATACCTTTGTGAAATGGATCTAACCCCAGTAAGAAGCATATAAAAAGATTGATCAAGTTTGGAAGTTAGAGCAATGAACAATCCATAACATGCATAGGATGACCTGTTGGTTATATTATAATCATGAAGTTCATTCTGACATTTATTATTTAGGTTGGATAAATATGATAAGGGACTGTGAATACATTTATGTTGTTTTTGTGCAATGAAACAAGCAACAGATTTTTCCATTGACTTTTGGATCTCCGGTACTATTTATTTGATTTTTATTAACTAGAATATGAAATAACATTTCCATCATCTTTCTTTACCTTTTTCATGAAGATTTGTGCAATTAACACTTTAGAGCAACCTTCGGTTATGCTAAACTTATAGTTAGTTGTGAAAGCGATTTATATGATACTTTGCTATTCTCATCAAGCAGATTGCACCTGAAGCTGATTGAAATCATGCTTCCTTTTGGTGTCGGATTACTCTCATGTGAATGGTTTGTTCGATACCTTATGCATCCATATGCTCTAATTATGTCATCAAAGGGTCTGACATGGCGTCTATTATGTCCACTCACCTTACCTCCACTATAACCATCCAAACATTTAGAAGATTCATATATCATAACTTTTCCATTTGGTTTTGATAGATGGCTTATGTATTTTTTTCTTTTTGGGTAAGAGATGCCTTATGTGTGGTAACATGAGCAACGTATAGGTTATGGAAATATTGTTGATTATAGCCACTTTTCTTTTTCTTTTTCTTTTACTTGGCAATTCCAAAACCTCTTTCTATCTGAGTTTCTAAAGTACACAATAGCCTCATCAAACTACAATGTTCCCACTTTAATAATTAGACACTTGATCTTCTATTTGAATTATTGTCAATTAAGCACATTTTCTATTTTGCGTTACACATTTTTTTTTTTGGATGCATTACACATTCTTATTATCTCTAAATGCACATTAGAATTTAATAATGAGGGTGATGCATAATTGAGTAATTTTCAACCACAAAGGTATTAAAAATAAGTTAGCATTGTATAATGGTTTGGGAAATAACCTGATAATATGAGCACTGTTTTGAAAGAGGAGAAGCTTCAGAGTAATATTTTTCAATAGCGTTTAATGTTTTGGTTACCAATGGTATTATAATTTAATCTCTGCTTTATTCCAATTATCATGAAAGTCACATCTACAATGGTTTATTATTAATTGACAATGTAAAGAAGTTTTACCTGTTGGTGCTTACCAATGGTATTATAATTTAATTAGGAGTGGCCATTTCTATCCGTTAATGGGGATATCCATCGGGATTGCCCCCTCCAGACCCCATCGTGATGGGGACGGGGAGGAAATCCCCCGCAGTTAATTTGGAGATAGGGACAAGGATCGTATCCCCCGCAGTTAATTTTTTTAATTTTTATTGGAGTACTAATCGTACATAACGCGATCGCCCATGCGTATGCACATACTAATTTAGAAGTCTGTTTACATATATCAAATTCAATAGTATTAAAAAAATCAATATATGTAAAATATCAAACAAAGCAGAATTACAGCAGTAATAAATTGGGACAAACTCTGAAGTTGTTTCTTTCAAGTCACATTTTTCACATTAGATATTGCAATATTAGTAAAATATTGAAAGAACAAGTGTATTTTTGCAATTGAAATTCCGCACAAAGTATAAAATACAACAAAGGACTAACTAATTGGGTATTGAATTTCTTCAAATGAAATAGCCAATAATTGGGTATTGGTCCCTATATGTAGATTTTTCTTCAGATATTGTGAAATCAATCTAAGGTCTAACTAATTGGGTATTGAATTTCACAATGTCTACGATATCTCCAGTGCTACATATTCTCTATAGAATGGATAATCCGGGACAAGTAATGTTTAGAGTATAACTCAAATAAACGATCAGTGTGCATATATGATATATCTCCATTATGAGATTTGTTAAGACAGTTTAGTTGCCTCATTGATATAAGTATTTCTTTTTAATTTATATGGAAGTGTGGCTCAATATGTACTAATTGAGAGCCTAATGCACACTTATTTTCTACAGTTTGTGCTCAAGCATTGGCAGAGTCCCAATCCTCTGCAATCAGAAACCCACAATTAAAACCCAAAATGAGCAATTCCTTCAATGCAGGCCTTTAAAAAAGAATCAACAAAATAGATTGAAAGATTATAAATTATGGCATATAGAATCCAATACAAAAGCACCGTAAATAAAACAAAAATTGACCAAGGAACAAGGGAACATGGTGCTTGATGCAACACTTTCTGTTAGATACGAAACATGAAGCAAAGGTAACTAAACTCAATACTATCAGAAATCTGTACAAATCCATATTAGAATCACAAATTGAATAAATACACCAACAAATCCAAATCTAAACAAGTTCGTACCTACGATAGGTAGAGAATATAAACTAATTAGAATCACAAATTACATACATCTACCAACGAATCTAATATATATACCGATTAACCCACCCAAAATCGTGATTAAAATCGTACCTTGGGTATTGATTTGTCCGCCATTACTTGCGGAGACCTTACGGTTGATCGGAGCCCATGACGTGGCGAAGATGATCCATACGTTGTCTCCATTGTTGATTTTCGATGGGAAGAAGAAGAGGAAAGTGGGTAGAAGCCGTCGCATGAAGAGGGTTTAGGTTTGGTAAGTTCAGTTCAACTTACACCTAAAAGACGGAAATAACCCTTAATTTGGTTAGAATACCGAAAACACCCCCTGTTTGGAAATAGACCTATTATCTTTATTTTTTTGGCTGCAAATTATGGTTTATTATTTGAGTATTTAAAAATCACTTATTTGTATATACTGTTTAATAAACTTTATTTTGGTTAAAAATCTAAATGTTTTTAATAGATAATCACTTTAAAGAGTTACTAAAAAATTCAATATGAGAGATATAATAATATTATAAATTTGACTTGGAATCGTTTTTCAATTAGCACTACTATTAGTCCTAATAGTAAATCAATAGTAACTGTAATCACAACTGCGTTAGGACAATATAGGTATGGAATAGTCCCTTCACATTACTAAATAATTACATAAATAAACCTACAAATTTAAATTTATTTTTTGCATTGAAATCGTTCTTTTTAGTATTTAATATTTATCTAAATATATCTTAGTCGATTTATTACTAACATATAATTTTTATTTCTTTTACAAAAAAATTACAAAAAAAAATTCAAATGATATGTATACCCGTGCTGGCACGGGTGATACATACTAGTATATAATATAAGGTGTGATTATGTATCTATACCTATATATCTATACCTATATATATATATATATATATATATATATATATATATATATATATATATATATATATATATATTATATTACCTATATAAAGAGAGTTACTCACTTAAACTACCTTTTTGGTGTATCACTTTTTAAATACCGTTTTACCCTTCCTACTACTCTTCCCCTGCTTTTTTAATTCCAATTTAAGCCTTCGTAAGTTACTACTTATTCCAACGGTTCAAAATTCAACTACTACATCACAATCACACGGTTAAGGCATTATTACCCCTTCTTTGGCTAAAACCAAAATCCAAATCCTTCTGTTTCCATAAAACATCAAAACCGCTATTTGCATCCACCCTTTCTCTCATCTACTCTCTAATTGCGCAACCAAATTTCCCAATGGTGTGGGAGAGGGCATATGATGCACAGCAACCATGCTTTTTCCTCTATATTTATCGGATCTCTGCCATTCATTTCAGTTTTTTAAAACATGAAGTCAAAAAGGGGGAAAAGAGATTCTTCCAAAAATGATTGTAACTTGATTATGTATTTAGGAATTAAGTATGAATTATTTTTAACATTTTCTTAAAGGGCATGCTCATCATCATCATCATATGATACAGACAATAGTGCATTGGATTTACCAGACAACAGTGCATCGGATAAGTTTCTTATAACTTGGAGCAATTTCTATTTTATCCCCACCTTTTCATGAGGGAACAATTTATATTTTACTTTCTTTTTTGGATGTCATTATTATTGCTTTTAAGATTTTTGTTCAGATTCTCTAAACGGTGATATCATTGTTCTCTTTTCTGTTATAGACGTCAATATAAAAGGTAGTGATTTATCACATAGATTTGACGTAACTGTTACCAACATTTGGATGAAAATTCTTTTTTTTTTATTTTTTATAATTCAACAATGTCTTCTTAATGCTTTTGGAAATTGTAAAATTGCAGGAGAATTGCATGGAACAAACTCATACTAACTGGATGGAAAGAGAGGCGCTGAAGACATTAGCAAACTTATATTAGAACCAAGGTTCTAAATAACGGGTGCGGTCACAGTGACGGTCGCATCAAGACTTTCGCGATTTCGGCTGTTTCGACTGTTGCGTTATGGATTGCGGTCGTCGCGGTGTGAATTAACAACAACATTGCACAAATTATTAAACTTATTTGTACTCTCATACATTGTATAACTTAAATCAATGGTTTTCCCATTATTATAAAATAAAATGTCTAAAATAAAAAAATTGATAAAAACATGAATAAATTGAGTAGCTACTATTAAATAAATGCAAAGTTGTACTTCTAAAAAGAACTATGGAAATCAAAAATTGAAAAGATACCCACTTAAAAGCACACCGTCACAAAACGCGAAAAGAAAGTGAAATTGATGTTGAAAACTCACCCTCCCCCTCTCCTCACCCTCACGATGAAAGAGTGCTACTTGCAACTCAACAACAGTGCCATCGGTTTCAAGCAAATCACACAGCCACTAACAGGTTGTTGGTTGATTACATTTTTATTTTAATTGGTTAAAAACTTCAAATTTTAATAAAATGGCATGAATTTCAAGTTAGCAGAGTTGTACAATTTGCATGTTTTAGAACTCCCTATGTTAAATTCGAAAGCAAGAACCTTATAATTTTTACCATTGTGCCTCAAGTGAATGGTACTGTACGAGTACTAAAAGAATATATGAATTCAAACATTAGTAAATAACTAAATATATAGCACTATATCATTTTTCGGACGTACCTTAGTTACGGCCGCGACGACCGTGACATACCGCCGTTATCACTGCAACAGCTGCGGTTTACCACTGTTCTTCAGAAAAAAGAGAAAGAAACTGCAAGTCACTATGCATACCCTCTTGATGTATAGACCAAGATCGGCTTGGCGAGGTCGAAAGGTCAGATCACACCTCATGTCTTCACACGCGGTTCCAAACGCCTTTCGACCTCGTCGAGCCGATCTTGTCCTTTAGACCAAGAGTGTGTGCATAATGACTTGCAGCAATGTGCTTACTCGGCCTTTGGTGCGAAGCCCATTTGGACTGACCTAAATCAATCTGGAACTCACAATAAACCAATACTACATAAGTATCTACTGTAGTGCAATTATCAAAAGCGGAAGACGGGCGCTCCTGCGAGTGTCCGTCTTCCGCTTATGATTATTGCGCTACAGTAGATACTTGTGTAGTACTGGTTTATTGTGAGTTCCGGATTGATTTAGGTAAGTCCAAATGGGCTTCGCACCAAAGGCCCAATAAGGACATTTGCACCACGTCGTTATTCACATCCTATTGATGTATAGGCCAATATCGACTAGGTGAGGTCGAAAGGTCAGATCACACCTCATGTCTTCACACGTGGTTCCAAGCGCCTTTCGACCTCGTCGAGCCGATCATGGCCTTTATATCAAAAGTGTGTGCATAGCGACTTGCAGTAGTGTCCTTATTGGGCTTTTGGTGCGAAGCCCATTTGAACTGACCTAAATCAATTCAGAACTCACAATAAATCAGTACTACAGAAGTATCTACTGTAGCGCAATAATCAAAAGCGTAAGATGGGCGCGGGAGCACCCGTCTTCCGCTAGTGTACATAATTATTTTTATCTTGAAGAAGTAATTCCTTCTTGATATTTAAAAAATTGGTGCAAGTAAAAAACATTTACCAGATATAAATATAATCCATTAACCAATTGGTGCAAGTAAAAATGTGAAAAATAATTATGGTTAAAGGTTAATGGATTATATTTAATATATATAAAAATAATATTAATAATTCTATATAAAAACACATCTCACATTCTAAAAGTGTGATTTCTTATTTTAGATATACCAAATTGCATTGTTTGTTAAAAAATAAATAAACAAATACCATGTAAATCAATATGTAATAATGATTTGTACTTTTCTACATGCGAGCTGTATATTTTTCACATACAACCTGTAAATTTTACTTTTTAAAATTTGAATAAAAAAATGCGATATGTTTTATATAGAAGATATTTTTTTTTGGTATCGGACCCTCACGGGGACCCACGCAGTGTCCCAACGCTGTCAACGAAGGACCAATCTGCGCTCGCTACTTGGGGCTCTTAATCATTTCGCTGGCCAACACCCTATTTGACGTAGGCGGGAATCGAACCTGAGAGCAAACCGGATCGACCACCACCACGTCCCAGCAGGAGCCTGAACCACTAGACTAATAAAGAGTAGATTAAGAAAAAAATCTCACCACTTATTGAACTTAACTAATCTCTTTTTATGTCCGCAAAATATATTAAGAAAAAATTAAAGTGAGAGCGTAATTCCTAAATCTTTTATAGAAGATAGTTTATAATATTAAATAATTGTTGGGTGAAATAAATGCACACGTGTGTGCTGAGTAGATTATGAGTATGATATAATAATAGGATGAAGGTAAACCTAAATATTTATGTATATAAATACTTTTTCAGATGAGCTCATATACAACACAAGAATTTTCAAGAGGTCACTCATCTTAGTATTACTCTCCTCAAATACGCTTGATTGCAGAGTTTTGATGGGATCCAGTGGACTAGTACAGGTATGATCGATCACACCTTCATCGTATTATTGTTTCATATATTTATGTATATATATGTATTAATGTGAGGACTGAAAAACAACAGATAGGGTTATTTTGTCCCTACTAGTGTGAGAGTTGGAGTAGTAACACTCCACTCCTCCTTTTATCTTGTCTCTTATTCATTCATATTTTGTTTTTATATATTTGTTTGTTTAAAAAAGCCATCCCGTGAATGTCTTTCAGAGACAACTCTTCTCTTTTTAGCCTCTCCTTCATTATATAAACAACCCTACCACCCTTGTGGCCTCTCTTTTTAGCTTTGTGTTCTTTCATATTCTACCCTATCTCTCTCTTTCTCTCTCTCTGTACTATTCTCTGTCCATTTTCCTTAGAACAACACACACCTCTTTCTCTCTCTTTCTGCCAGTTAAGTTAATTAACAAATCATCCATCCATGACTCCTGTTTCTCTGAACCCTTCTGGTGATGACCCTTTACAAGGTCAAAACCAATTCTTCATTTCTCCTAATAGTCAGGACTCTCCTACCTTTTTTAACATATTTGATCCAACCCAAGCCATAGAATTTGGAGAGTTAAGGCATCAAAATGATCCACATGTAAGATAATATTTTCTTTTTCTTTATATATTATATTATATTATGTTTTGATCAAAATTTATCACTAAGTCTCCGCTTTTCTTTTTCTTTTTGGATCAAAATTTATCACTAACTATTAAAGTCTCTACTTTTTATTTTCAAGGTTTTATCACCCTATCCTCTTTTGTTTTTTTTTTATGGTTCCAAAACATGTATCACCCAAAGTAATTGTTTAGTTCTGAAACAAGAACAACCTTTGGTGGTGATGATCATGATCATGGAACATAAGTTTAATTTTTAAAGTTGTATATATAATACTTTTTTCTAAAAAAAATATAACCTATGATCTAATTTTTAAGCTTAATTTTAAGATCAATATACCTTAATTTCAACAAGCTATTTGGTATTTGCTGGTCTATTTTTTTCAGAGTTGATATTTGTCCTTTGTTGTCGATAATTTATTTATATGATATTTGATCTATACTAAAAAATAAATTAATTATTCATCTAATATACAGTGATCTTGATCTCTTTATTTTAGGATCATAAGCTGGTGTTCCAAGATGGATCATCAAGCAATTTTCAACAATTCACTTTCAATTCAAGCAGCACACGTGACCCTATGGAAGAGGAAGAGATCAAAAATGGTCACGGGTCTGCAAAATGGATGTCTTCAAAGATGAGGCTAATGAAAAAAATGATGAGACCAGGTAGCAGTTCATCCACTGACAAAGCAATCAATACTACAACTAATAATGCTGCTGCTGCTACAGCCACTCCAAGGCCAAGATTTCAATATCAAAGGCATGAAAATAGGTACAGCCAAAGAAGCCCTCGTAACAACAACACCAGTAATGCCATTAGGGTTTGTTCTGATTGTAACACTAGCACTACCCCACTTTGGAGGAGTGGCCCTATGGGTCCTAAGGTTATTTTTCTCTCTTTCCCTCTTTTTTTTTCATTTAGTATGATTTGTATTGTTGATTACGTTTTATTTAGACTAAGAACCGTACCGGATGGTGATCAACTCGATGATCAATCACGAATCGGTATGCCGGTTCAAACAATTTAAAGAGATTGAACCTCTGACCGAACCTTTGAGTTCAGTTATTTGGGTGGTTCTCTCTCGGATTTATGTTGGTTCAAACATTTTAAAGAGATCGAACGATGATCTGGATATCTCGCTAGCTAGTTTGAACTCATATAAGAGCAATTTTTGCATAAGCACATGAACTTAATCAATAAAAAACTTAAGATATTTTTTAGCTTATGTTACGCTTTCTTGGATTTTGTTTATCAATAAGGGGTGGGGAATCAGTATGAACATAATCTGGTTGGTTTACTTATCTAGTTGAATGTTTGAGACATTGATCGATTAACCGTTTGATATTTTAGATTGTATCGAGTTTGAGTACCCTTGTATTTTAATTAATAGTTTTTATTATTACTTAAAAACTCAATATAATATTAAAATAATAATAATAATAATAATAAATAAAAAATCACTGCTTATATTGAAATTAATTTAATATTATCATAAGCTTTTATTAATTAAATTCAATAGATCACACTATATAAATACTCATGCTAGTATTATCCACACATATAGTTAATTAAGAACCAATTATTGCTTAATTAATAAACATATATATAGTTGTAGCTAACATGCAACGTATTGCTGGTACAGTCACTTTGCAATGCTTGTGGAATTCGACAAAGGAAGGCAAGAAGGGCAATGATGGAATCTGAAAATGGTTTGACAACTCCAAAGAATATTGCAACAAAGACCAGAGTTTATAACAAGGAGAAGAAGCCTCGTACAAACAATTTTGCTCAGTTCAAGAATACTAAGTACAAGCCAACTGAAACTACTACTGCAAGTTCATCATCATCTCAAAGTGTAGACAAACTTGAAACTTCTGAAATGAGTTTGAAGAACAACTCAGATTCTGAACAACTGTTTCCTTGGGATGAACAAACTCAAGCGGCGGTACTTTTGATGAGTTTATCTTATGGTTTTGTTCCTATTATTAATTATAATTATAATTAGTCACTTTTTGACATTATTATTTGGTTTTATTTTTCACTTTATTTATGAAATTTTATGTCGTAATGTTTTGTTTGGTATTGTGAGTTTTGGAATCAAGCCAATGTACCTGCAGCATAGACCAAATTGTGGTCTGTTGCATTGCGGCTACTTATGGTGAATAAAAAAGTTTGTGTTAGCTTTTATATATCTTTGGTTTCGTATTTTAATTTTAGCTTTAAGTTATATATGTAAACAAAAATCGAAGATATTTTTTTAGCTTCGGGGCAAAAGGGAATCTAGTGTGATTTTACCAAAAATAAATGCCATAGAAGCATGATTAATTTAACTAATGTAATTGAACTTTCATAGGTAGTTATAACACGAGCGGTTTACTTATGTTGTGAGAAGGAGACCAAGCTGCCAGTTCAGCAGTATATGGTTCAATCCTAAATATGGTTGAATCGCGGTCGAACTGCTTTGAACTGCTAATTAAATCGGTTGAATCTTCAATTCTTTTTACTTTTCTAAAATATAACATCTTTATTTATTTATTTAGCTTGAATTGAATGAACTAATTGAACCATGACCAGGAGGTCTCGCTGGTTCGATCTCCCGTTAGATTTTATGTTTTCAAAATATTGGTTATTATTATTAGTATATTGTAGTTAATGAAGTCATATATTCCCTCCGCCCCATATTCTTTGTAGTGTAAGGTGGTGACTCGTCCCTTAAGAAAATAATTGTTAGTTTGAATTTTACAAAAACTATTGCAAAATATACCATTTTAACTTTTATCTCTCAACCTAAATAAATTTATAGTTATTTATTTAAGGTAACAAATTCTCATAATGAAGAAGGATATAAGTGGAAAAAATACCTAATGTTTCAGTGGAAATGTAAAAGGAAAAACAATATGGGACTACAGAACTTGATATTGCTAAACCAGTTTACTTATAGCCTTTCGAAGTTTAGAAATCTTAAACTTACTCCATACCAAAACTATTGTTAGCTATTGAGAACTAGATACCAAGTAGTGGAATTGAAGGTGGAGGAAGATTGGGTTGACGGTGTGGAAGAGGTGAAAGCTAAATATAAAAGCTCATTTAAACATTTCGCATAAACTGATCAAAAGGGCCTACTTTGACGGCGTGGAATTTAATAGGCTATGGGTAGTAAAATTACGTACTTTCCTAACAACTTCTTTTACGGTTGAAGAAATACAAGAGACAGTGTGGAGTTGTGATGGGAACAACCTTCCTCAACGGATGAAATAAAGGAGATTATCCAGAGTTGTGACAGGAACAAAAGAACTCAATGATTACCATCTTATTTTCCTGGTGGGTTCCTTATATAAAACCCCTGCAAAACTTGCGTCAAGATAAAAAACAGTGGTCGATCGACAAGGTAATCTCTTCATACAAGACAACCTTCATCTCGGGCCGTCAAAATCTGGATGGTGTAGTAGTGGTAAATGAAATTACCAACCTTGCAAAAGGGAGTAAAGATCAATGTTTTCTATTTAAAGTCGGTTTTGAGAAGGCCTACGATTGTGTCAGTGGTGAATATTTGAATTACATGCTTAGGAGAATGGGATTCGGTACAAAATGTCTTTGTTGGATGAATGCATGTGTCTTTAACAATTCAATCATTGTGTCCCACTGGGGAAGGTTTGACGGGTCTCGCCAATAAAGCTAGGACTTCTAAAGATCACAATGACTTGAAGTACACATATTTTTCATTCTCATTCTCTTTTACATTTTCTCTATCTTATCCTTCTTCTCCTTTCTCATACTCTCCAATATCCATAAATTTCTCTACATATCTCTGTTCTATATTTTTCCTTTCGTCTTTCTTCTCATTCATTCTCACTCCTTAATTCTTATTCTTTCTTATTTCTTTATTCTCATTCTCTCCTATATTATTAGTTCTCATACTCTCATTTGTTCTTATTCCTTCTTACTTCTTCACTCTTATTCTCTCCTATATTAGTTCTTCTCATATTCTCTTTCATTCTTAATCCTTCCTACATCTACATTCTCATTCATTTATTTATTTTCATTCTCTTCTATATCATTTTTTCTCATATTCTACTTCATTTTCATTTTTTCTTAATTTTTATTAAAATACATATTAAATATTAAAATTCAGAAAAATTGGGAAAAAATAATTTAAAATTAAAAAAAAATCCACCAGAAATTACCGGCGGAAATTCCGCCGGAAACCATTACCTACGAGGAAATTCCTCCGGAAACCATTACCTACGAGCGTTTTTCCAGCGAAAAAAATCGGCCGCAATAACGTGTTTTTCTAGTAGTGTGTATGTAATGTCATTTATTTTATGCCCTCGTGTATGTAATGTAATATAATGTATATGTATATGTTTGTAATGCATGTCTGTAATATAGTGTAATGTAAGTAATATAATGTATGTGTGGCAAATAGCAAAAGCGTATGAGGTAAGAACAAGCACAGACATAGTCAGAAAAATCTTGAAGAAAGGACATCGACCACAACTCATTAAAAATGTGACATACCATATCTTCCAAATTATCACTACCATGGCTTGATGGAGGAAGAAATCCAAGTGCATGCCAAAGCAAGAAAAATTAAAATAAAAAAGGCTTAATTATATGTTTAGTCCCTGGAAATATGGTCATAATCCATTTAAGTCCCTGTAAAAAAAACTTTAAAATGAGCCTTGTAAATACTAAGCGTTTACGGCTAAGCCCCTCGGTCAACTTTCCATTCAAAAAAGATGATGCCACTGCCACGTGTCACAATTTAATTGGCAGTTAGTTCCACGTGGCAATGACATGCCACGTCATCCCCCATGTCAACACTACCATGTCAGCATTGACACGTGCCACGTTAGCAACCAAAGGGTGGCTGTCTCGTGGAGCAGAGTGTTATACTAAAAAAATAATTATTTTGGCAAACATGGTGTTTGAACTGATGACCCCATAGTGCTACACAACGCCTCTTACAACTTAGCCAAATGATTACTTGTGTAGATTTACCCACCTACAAATATATAATAAATATTTTTATTTTCAACCTCTAGAAAATGCAGATTTGGAAAAATGGGAAACATACATGCCTGGGATCCAAAAATGAAATCATGACGAATTTCGTTTTTCGTTCTCAAAAAATTGAAACCTAGAATCAAAACCTCTAATTTCGTTTGCATTTTCATTTTTAATTGATCCTTTTCGTTTGAAACCCTGAGTCAAAACCCCTAATTTTGTTTATCTTTTCAATTTTAATTGAAACCCAAACTCAAACGAATTGAACAACGATTCAATTGATCATTTTCGTTTTTAATTTCAGATTTGGTTTCGTTTTTAATCTGTTTTCTTGTTTTGAATTTGGAAAATGGAAAAAATTTGTTTCTAGTTGTGTTTGGAATCAGGATAAAATGGAAAAAGATAGAAGCTTTTCTGATTGCAGATATGAAGAAGATGAAGATTTGTTCAAAATAATAACTAATTATGTAATATATATCTGTTGTTGGCATTATATTCGCAAATGTGTTTGTGGCTTGCATCACTCAAGGGTCATGGGTTCAAATCCCTTGTTAGCCAAAGCTGTTAAATCTTTTAGTAACACACTATGCTCCACTTTGCCAAGTCAGCACCACGTGGCAGCCATCCATTGATTGCTGACATGGCAGTGTTGACATGGGGATGACGTGGCATGTCATTGCAACGTGACACTAAGGGCCAATCAAGTAGTGACACATGGCAGTAAATCAACTTTTTTGGATGAAAAGTTACCGAGAGACTTAACCATAAACGCTTAATATTTACAAGGGTCATTTTAAAGTTTTTTTAGAGGGGTTTAAATGGATTATGGTCATATTTGCGGGGGCTGAACATATATTTAAGCCTAAATAAAAAAATGCCCCTTTATAAAGAACGAGAAACAAACAAAACATCTTTTAAAGAAAAAGACAATTGATCATAGCTCAGTTTCAGAACGAGCAAAAATGTCATCTTCATTTTGTTGTAAATTCCAACTGTATTGTCCCTTACAAACTTCCACTTTCATATATCAACTTCTCCGAATAGGGAACTACCTAATGAGAATAACAGATATGCGACTTTCAATGTTTTTCCCTAGCAATTCAGATTTTTTGTTCATCTTGTTTCCCTCCTTATCACGTCGGATTTTTTTACAAACGAATAACACTCCCTCTTTGCACAATGGGATTATTGTTTTGACTAGTTTGGAAGTCAAACATGTGCCTACTGGAAGTCACTTTTTCTAAGACGTTCTTCACGTGCCTCAGCCAGTTGGACAACTCATTGTTTCTGTGATGCTTTAGCTCAGCATCCAGCAACACAGATTTGATGAAAGAGATGGTGTGTATGATATCTTGCAAATCGTCCTACACGCGCAGTGCAACAGAAACTTCTAGAACAACAAAAGCAAGCTTCGTGATGAATGACTCTGCAATGGATTCAGTCATTTTCTCTTATCTTCTTTGGATGAAATGAATGCCCTCTGGTTATCGCATTAAAAGACAGAAAGGAAGCAATCACAAATGGTGATGGCAACTGACCGAATCGAGATTCAGGTGGTTAGTACATTTGTGTGGCAAATTGCAAAAGCGTATGAGGTAAGGACATCTAAATTATTGTTTTGTTATATTGTGTGTGTTTGTGTGTGTGTGTATATATATATATATATATATATATATGTAGAATGTCTTTGAGATTAGTTTTGTTGATCTGATTGACTGTTGAGTGATGATTGAGTTGTTTCGTTGATTATTTAATGTAGTCGTACGTAAAATATGTATGTAATGTTCGAAATGTAATATGTAATATAATATAAGCAATGTAATGTATGCATGTATGGCAGTGTAATATTTGTAGTATAATATATGTATGTATGTCGTATATGTATATATGTACTGTAATCTTTCTAGAAAACATTCCATATCTATATTTGTCAAACAGGTCTTCAAAGAAGGAGAAGAGGAAAATTATCCAGAGTTGGTGAAGATTGGTAAATAAATTGTGGGTAAAATATGGCGGTCTTCCATGTGCTTTATAGACATTAGGTAGTTGACCATTCAGAGAAGTTGATATATGAAAATGGAATTTACATCAAAATGAAGATGAGTTAAAGACATCTAAATTTTTGTTTTGATATATTGTATATTTATATGTAGAAATGTCTTTGAGATCAGTTTTGTTGATCTGATTTATTGTTGAATGACGAATGAGTTGTTTTGTTGATAGTTTTGTTTAGTCATATGTAATATGTATATGTAATGTATGTAATATAATATACGCAATGTAATATATGTATGTAATGTAATGATATATATATATATATATATATATATATATATATATATATATATATATATATATATATATATATATATATATATATATGTGCGTGTATATATATATATATATATATTGTAAACTGGTCTTTCATATGAACTTAATATGTTAGCAACATCTTTTTGTGTTTTCTAAAACAAAAAATGTTTTTAGTGTTTTCTTCTTCATATCATCGTTTTTCCCAGAGGTTGGGATAGTAAAGATGATTATCCACAAAAGAAAATTTTTGCTAAAAAACATTTGACATCTTTGATTCAGGAGAGATCCTTCTATCCCTAAGGGTTGATAGTTAAACAGTTTTACTGTTTGCAAAGATGGCAGATAAGATGTTGAGAAAATAATAAGTTCATAGGTTCAACTAGTTTATTAAGATCTGGTTCTGTTTTTCGACTAACCACGACTATCTTAGCTTTTTATCATGGAAATAGATGATTATAATCATCAAGAGAATTCAATAAAAAATGAAGAATTAGTTGAATATCCAAAAACATTGGATCAATTAAATAAATGGACTATTCCATCTGTTCCTCCAAAACAGATATACAAATTTGGTATGTTTGATATTATATCTCGCTATGCTGTCAAAACCATAGAACAAACAATACAAGTTTCTGATAATACTCAGACCATAAAATTATTAAGTAAAAAGGATTTACTTCCCTTTAAGGACTATAATTTTATCCATATTGGACTTGTTCAAATTGCTTTTAAACCTTTAACTTTATTGGGTCTAAACTCTAGTATTATGGCATATGTTAGAGATGGTAGAAGCAAAGACTTCAAATCATCCTTAGCTGCTTTAATTGAAACCAGCTTATGTCATGGTCCTGTTTATTTTGATGTTTCTCCCAATTTGAGTTTATCTTTATCTGACAAGAATTTACTTGATGCTATACAACTCACTATACATACTAATGGTTATAATTTTAAACCAGGCAGTGAGGTAATAGCAATATGCTATAGAGTCTATTATAAAGTGTTAAATACACTTAATCCAAAGGTTAAGCAAATATCTTTCCCAGGAACAACTACTCTTGTTCAAACTAATTTACTAACTTCAAATATAGTCACAAATAGACTAATAAAATGGAATGAAATAAATTTTCCAGAAACATGGTCCCTACCCCAAGCTGTAGAACCTGAACCTATCCTAAATAGGGATATAGATCAAATAATTCAGACTAATGAAGGGGACATAGAGACAAATTTTAACCCCAAGAGAATTATTAGAATTCCTAGAAGTCTTTCAGAGAGACATTCAGTTAGCGAGTTTTTTACAACTCCCACTGAATTAAATAGAGCCTCTAGTTCTCACCCAATAGAAGAAATAGAAACAGTAGAAAATATAAGAATAACTGAAAATAAAATTCCCCATGGAATTTATCAGAAAAATCAATCCCAGAGTAAGGAATCACCTACTCAATCAAAGATGAGTTTTCATTTATGATGACAGAACTCATGGACTTCTCCCCAGGGAGCAAGATGAGAGAACTCATTAATAATGAGTTCCAACATGATAGAAATGCCCAATTTAGGCAGTGGTATTTTACAAAGTTCTCACCCCCTGAACTTAATAGGTTCAAAGAAGATTATTATGAAGAATTAACTATAACCCAGAATTATACTCCTTTTGTTAAATGGTTTGTGAATTATTTTAATAAAAAGATTAAAAATGAAATTTTAGTTCTTCAATCAAAAACATGGCAAACCACTAAAGGAGAAAAAATTAGTTCCCTTTTTCCCCCAAACAAACTATCATTTTAGGCCAAAATGCTGAGGCTAATGCTTTTCTCACTTTACAAAAAATAGAAAGCAACCATGTTACTATCAGGGAGTTGAATTCTATAGTTAGATCCCAGAATTATACAAATGCTTTTCTTATCTGTTTAGGAGAACAATTTGTTTCTCTTGAAAAGGATTTATTATCTCTGAAGGACATGGTTGAAAAACAAATTTCTCAACAAAAATTAATTTTGGAACAGATATGTGAGCCAAAAGCTCCTATAATTACTCAAACTCCCATGATTCAACCTCCTTTATCGGTAGAAGGATTTAAAATGGAGGATAATAATACTGAATTTACTCGTATTTTAGAGCAAAAATTAAAGGATTTAAAATTGAATGTTTTATCTCAAAAGGATAATTTAGGTACTTCTGAAGATAGTTCAGAAGAAAGTGAAAGTATCAATAATATTGATGATTTGACTAGAATGTTTAGTAACCAAAATATTAATGAAAATGATAATGTTAATCCCGTATATACTTCTAAGTCCATAGAGAAGTATTATTATAAAAGGTCTTCTCCTCAAGACCTTCTTTTTGAAGAGAATGAGCCATATCAGAATTCCTATTCTGGCAAGGCCATTTATGAATGGAATATTGATGGTCCAAATGATAAACAAATAATAGATACTATACATAGAATGATTATGTATTCCACTGTTTGTAAACAGCATGGGAACTTTGATAGTTCCATAGCATCTTTTATAGCTACTGGTTTCGTTGGCCAATTAAGAGGCTGGTGGGATCATTATCTCACGGATACCCAGAAAAAAGAAATTCTTTCTCATAAGAAAGAAATCAAATGCATTCGAGTCCATTGAACCTTGTGATGAGCTAGTCTTCATAGAAACATCTTCCTTTTTAACTTGGAAAGTTTTAAAGAATTGATTTTTCATATGGTCAAGAGTTCTGACCATAATTTGCTCTTCAGTCTCATTTGGGTGAATTTTTTGGAAATAATTTTTTAGATTGGCTATTGACAGCTCTTGAGAACTTTGTTCTTTTGTTTACACTGGTCATCAGCTATTGCTGTTTCGATTTTGGCCTCCATGTATTGAAGGTCTTCAGTAGCCATCCTACTCCACCATTTGTAGAAGAAATTTCTTCTAAGAACAGGGATATTGTAATAAGGGAATCGATTGTTTGCTTAAAAATAGGAAAGTTTCACAAAATTAGGAAGCCCATAATTGATTGCTAGCTTTAAAGCTAACAAGTCATGAATCGATTTTGTGCTTGCAACCAACAAGCTCAAAATCGATTCTTTGCTTTAGAAAACAAGTAAGGAATCGATTCATTGCTTCCAAAACCAAGTCCTTTATGAATTTAATCGATTGATGGCTTTAAATAATGAGAATGAAATCGATTTTGGCTTAAACAATATGAATGAAATCGATTTCTTTACTTCAAAAACAATTTCTTTTAAAAACACTAAGCCATGAATATATTTCTTTCAAAAACATCAAGTGCCTAACCTATTTATCAATTGAAAACATATGTTAGGTCCATTTGTCTGAGTGCTAGTGTGTTTAGTGATTTGAGCCGATCTTCAAAAGCGGTTTACAATTCATTCCTAAGACACGACCCAACTTCCTAGGGACTACTACCCTTGACACACTTACTTCTTGAGTTGGTTGCGCCTTGGAGTTCCATTTGTCACTTTGTCTTATATTACTTCATCATCAAAACTTAACCTGCAACACAAGATATCCACATCTGTTTCAACAATTTTGAAAAGCATTGGATTTGCTAAATTTAAACAAAGTAGACATTTGACCTTATTCTTAATTCTTTGGACAGCTAGGGAATGTTCTTCTGTCCAAGGCCCTGGATTTTTTCTAAGTCTACTGTAAAGGATAGCTGTATCCTGTGATAGATTTTCATAGTAGTCAGAAATATAATTTAGGCTTCCTAAAAATCTCTGAAGCTGCTTCTTATCAGTAATAATATTGGGGAATTTTGAAGCAAACTCTATGTTTCTGCTGATAGGAACTATTGTTCCTTGATTTATTTCATGGCCCAAAAACCTTGTCCTTTTTTGGAACAATTTCATTTTAGGGGCAGATAATACTAGACCTTTATGTCTGACTAAATTTTTGAAAATTTTCAAATGTTTCATGTGTTGGTCTATGAATTTTGAGAAGACTAACACGTCATCAATATAAACAATCATGAAATCGAAATAAGGATTAAAAATATCATTCATGATATTCTGGAATTCAGAAGGAGCATTTTTAAGTCCAAAAGGAAGGACGTTCCATTCAAAGTGTCCAAAAGGGATTGTAAAAGCTGTTTTGTATTTATCAGATTCATTGACCTGTATTTGCCAATATCCTGATTTCATATCAAATTTTGAAAAGATCAAAGCATCGTTAAGTCTATCTAATAAATCTTTTTTATTAGGAATCGGGTATCTTATCCATTTTAAAACCTTATTAAGAGGTTTATAGTTAATAACTAATCTGGGAACACCTCGTTCCTACTCAGCATTCTTATTAACATAAAAGGCTGTGCAACTCCAGGGTGATTTGGATCTTCTAATCAAACCTTTTTCTAAAAGAGTGTTGATCTCTTTTTTACAAAGATCAAGATATTCTTGATTCATTTGGGCTGGTCTAGCCTTAGTAGGAATTTGACTTTCTTTGAAGTCATCTACGTAAGGTAGAAAAACGATGTGCTGCTTTCTATTCCAAAAAGCACTAGGTAGATCATTACACACATCAGTCTTGAACTGCTGTTCAATAATTTTAATTTGTCTTTTAGTCTCTTCTTTATTAAGATGATCATTAATATTGAAAATATTCATTTCACTTTTAAGAAAACATAATTGTTTTTCTTTATTAAGGAGAATATCTTTAACCTCATTTAACATCCTAGTCTGAGGATCGGTAATAAATTCAAAGATAATTTTCTTATTATTAATAATGGTGGTAATACCACTTTGATCAATATTTGTCATAGGCATGATATTATGCAAAAAGGGGGTTCCTAGAATAATCCTATGTGTCAAATTTTTGACTAAAATAAACGATGTCGGTAAACATATACCTTGATTGCAAACATATGCGTTTGATAGCTTATAGTTAACTTGTAATTTATCTCCACCAACCTGAGTTAGGGCTTGTGTGGTTTTTGAAAAATACTTAGTAGGGATAATTCCCTCTTGTATGCAATTAAGATCAGCTCCGCTATCTATTAGAGCTATTTCATTTTTCAAAATAAAATTTCTTCTAATAACTAGGGTTATTTTGACAAACCATTTTTGTGAAGTTACTCTATCTAAAAGAGATAAATTGTTATTGCTAGTGGAAGTGATTTCTTCTACGTTGGAAGGGATTCCTTCGACTTGTTTTGGAATTTCTAATAAAGAGATTCTCTGGGATAAGATATTATTATCTCTTTTAATCTGAGATATTTCAGATTTTAAGAGATTTATTTCTCTTTTTAAATCTATAGTAGAAATAGGTGTTTCTTTGATGTTGGATTGTCCAAATCTTGATAATACCTCACTTATTTGGTAGGGTGCCTCTATAATTAGAGGAGATTCTTTCTTCGCATTTTCCTTTATTAGGAAATTGATCATTTTTCTTTTCAGATCGTTATCTGAAATAGTTTCTAAAGCCTTTAAGGCTTCATCTTGTTCTGCTGTAAGAACATTTAATCCATTCATATCAACAATGGATTTCCAATAATTTAATTCATTGCATTGACAATCATTATTGTCAGTAGAAGAAGACTCTGAAGAGGTATCATTGATAACCTCTATATCTTCATTTGAAGATTCTAGTTCTGATTCAGAACTAATTAATAAGACTTTTTCCAATTGGGTCCTTAATTGATCGTCCTCAATGTCATTTAGGGCTTTTCTGGTCCAGCATTGATTGGCATAATGTCCCACCTTGCCGCATTTATGGCAAGTAATGTCTAATTTTTTGACTTTTCTTTTGCCTTTGCTTTGGATGGGTTTATCCTTGGACCTGTTTTTATAATAATTTCTTTTATATCTTCTCTTTTGAGGAGATTTATAAAATCCACTTGTCTTGTCTTTATTCTTTTTATAAAACCTATTATTAATAGTCTTTTGTTTCTTATCCTTCAATCCTGGAGGCTTATCGAAATCAAAAGCAAATTGTTCACAAAACTCACCTAATTGGTGTTTTTCAGATAACTTTTGCTTTTTTAATTGGTTTTTCAGTTTTATGTCATTGCATAGAGCTAATCCTTCGTTGATGCAAGTACTAATAATTTGACCATAGGTCAAATCAGCATAATTAATATTAATGCCATCATTTTTCATTCTCAAAGATTGTCTGATTTTTTCAGCAAAAAGATAAGGTAGACCATCTACAAATTTAGACTTCCAGTGGGTAGAATCAGGGTTATTTAATTGAAAAACCCTTGACAAGAAAGTATCTTTATACCATCTAAAATTGGTTAAAGAGGGACATCTTAAATTCTGAAGGAGAGTTTGTAATTTTTCTCCTATAGGAATATTGGTTCCTACAAAATGCTGTAAGATGGATAGACATAGGGTATATACAGCATCTTCCTCACCAGTGGTGGAAATAATGTTGCTGGTGTTTTCTTCAATTTTAATTTCTTTCTTATGAGAAAGAATTTCTTTTTTCTAGGTATCCGTGAGATAATGATCCCACCAGCCTCTTAATTGGCCAACGAAACCAGTAGCTATAAAAGATGTTATGGAACTATCAAAGTTCCCATGCTGTTTACAAACAGTGGAATACATAATCATTCTATGTATAGTATCTATTATTTGTTTATCATTTGGACCATCAATATTCCATTCATAAATGGCCTTGCCAGAATAGGAATTCTGATATGGCTCATTCTCTTCAAAAAGAAGGTCTTGAGGAGAAGGCCTTTTATAATAATACTTCTCTATGGACTTAGAAGTATATACGGGATTAACATTATCATTTTCATTAATATTTTGGTTACTAAACATTCTAGTCAAATCATCAATATTATTGATACTTTCACTTTCTTCTGAACTATCTTCAGAAGTACCTAAATTATCTTTTTGAGATAAAACATTCAATTTTAAATCCTTTAATTTTTGCTCTAAAATACGAGTAAATTCAGTATTATTATCCTCCATTTTAAATCCTTCTACCGATAAAGGAGGTTGAATCATGGGAGTTTGAGTAATTATAGGAGCTTTTGGCTCACCTATCTGTTCCAAAATTAATTTTTGTTGAGAAATTTGTTTTTCAACCATGTCCTTTAGAGATAATAAATCCTTTTCAAGAGAAACAAATTGTTCTCCTAAACAGATAAGAAAAGCATTTTGTATAATTCTGGGATCTAACTATAGAATTCATAGGTTCAACTAGTTTATTAAGGTCTGGTTCTGTTTTATATATATATATATATATATATATATATATATATATATATATCATTACATTACATACATATATTACATTAAGATGTTGAGAAAATAATAAGTTCATAGGTTCAACTAGTTTATTAAGGTCTGGTTCTGTTTTATATATATATATATATCATTACATTACATACATATATTACATTATATATATATATATATATATATATATATATATATATATATATATATAGTACAGTGGCAGTACTTAGTTAGGGCTGGCAGATGCGCTCGCCACCCCAACGTTTTCTTAAATTTTTACAATACAAATATGTAATCATATGGTATTTGCAATTCTATGTCAGCCTGCCACAACCAGTTTCTCATGAGGTGAAGTCACTTCTTATTTGAATTTTAGAAACAATAACCAGCACACACTTTTTATGTTTTCTCCATATGAGATATTTAAATATTTGTTAAGTTTGACCGTGTGTTGTCTATGTTTCATTCAATAAGCCCCCACTTGTGAATGTCACAGCGTATTAAATCAATTAAATTAATGTTTTTATTTTTTTTATTGAATTAGCTTAGGTTAATATTATATACGTGTATCTTTTAGTTTTTACCGGTGTTGTCAAATATCCGTTATGGCGGCGCCATAGCGCTATGGCGTGGCGGATTTTGGAGAGGCCGCCATAAAAAACGGTTATCTAACGGTGTGCCAATGGCGGCGCCATGGCGGGCGCTATACGCGTGGCAGTACGGCGGAGATTGACGGACAAAACGGAATTTTTTTAAAAAAGCACGCGAAATCGCAGTGGGTCGGAGGCAAGGTAGTCAAAATCGCGTCGCTGAGTGAGGATGGTGGAAGCGTCATGTTGGTTCGAAAAAATAGGGGAAGCGTCACGCGAGATTGTCTTTGTTTTCGGGTCAGAAAAGCTGTGTTTCCGGTACCACTTGCAGCGCTCTTGGTTGAAGAGGAACAGTAACACCCAAAAAAACCCCTAATTTTTCAAAACGCTGAGTTTCATTAATGGTATTTATGGTATTTCCTGCATTTTATTCAAAACGCTGCGTTTCATTACCCTAATATTTACTGTTTCCATTCCCTCTGTGTTGTTTTCCCTAATATTTTTTCTGAACTAAAATCGCACGCAGCTTCCCTTCCGTTCCCTCTCCACATAAACGGTCAATGTTCTTCTTCCTCTACTCTGTGCTACTCGCATTTCTCTTCTTCTCTGCTCTGTGTTTTGCTTCTTCCATTGGCAATAGTGGTGGTCTTCTGGGATAATTAAAGAGCCATAGATACTAAAAAAGTATTGCACGCAATCAACGTTTTATATTAGAATAACTAGAATTTTTTTCTAGTATTCTATTTTTTATTTTATTTACCAATATTTTATGAAATTAGTATTCTATTACAAATAGGTAGCATGTAAATGGTAAATTTTTTTACTTCTATTCTTCTTTTTGATTGCATAAATTTAAGGTATAAATTTAGGTGATTACATAAATTCTTAATTATTCTTAAATTTATTAATTGGAGAGATTTATTTTACAACTTCCCCTTATTATAATTTTTTTTTACATCTCCCCTTATCAAAGATAAAACTGAAGAATTAATTGGAAACATTTTTTTTACGGTAATTGATTGGAAATATTTGGAAAGAAGGGAGGCAACGAACAGTCATCTATACTTGGAGAAAAGAAGCGAAAGTGACAATGACATGTACTAAATTTATTTTTTTTACTGCTTGGTGCATATTGTCATCTCTTATTATGCATTTGCTTCAACCAAATATATATGGAGTAGTATAATTTTAGGGGTGAAAACAGTTTTGGCTGGAGCCATCCCAGCTTTAGCTGTACCTCCGTCCCTGATTACCACAACTCATTCAAAATGTAACATACCATATCTTCCAAACTATAACTACCATGGTTTGATGGAGGAAGAAATCTAAGTGCCTTCCAAAGCAAGCCAACATCAAAACTAGTAAAAAAATGGTCATTTTTTAAGCAGGAGAAACAAAAAAAAACATCTTTTTAAAGAGTAAGAAAACTGACCATACCTCAGTTGGAAAGCAGGCAAAATGTCATATTCGTTACATTTCATACATATATTACATAAACTTAAATATTTGATCCCCCTGCAAATATCCCAATTTTCCATTTACTCACCTGTAAAAAAAAGTTTTAAAATCAACCTTGCAAATAATAACTGTTTCTAGTCATCCCCCTTGATGAGAATCTAATTGATTCCATGATAGATTATGGATCTAACCAAGTGATTTCTTTAATCAAAGATAACAAATAGGATAAAAAGAGAAAGGGAAAAGAAACATACAAACGGATTAGGCAAGAAGATGAAGAAATCGTCACATCCACGAGGATGATAAGATCAAGGTAGAATCACCACAAGAGTAAGAGGCTCTTGATAAGACTCAAATTTGGTTCTAAGAAGAACCCTAGAGAAACACTCTCTATTCTCACAATTCTATTTCGTAAAAAAGTTCCTTTCAACTTACAAAACCACGCCTATTTATAGGGAATAGATTGTGGACTCACTAAAGTGACAAACATAAACCTAAAAGCCCAAATTCAAGCCCAAACTAGGCCTTACACAATTAGGCATCTAAGAATGAGAAATAACGCGCCTAAAAATGTTTGGCTTATTCCAATTATAAAATTCATACAAAATCTTAATTATAAAGCTATTTAAAAGAAAATGAACAATTTTAGATTATTTGCTATCATTAAGCAAATTAATCATTTGAGCTTCCAATTGTTATTGTTCTTTAATCTTCTTTGCTCTTCCTCTTTTAATTGGTCCAAGTGCCATGTCTTGAATCTTCATGCTCTTTGTGTCCATAACATTTCTTAATGCTCTTGCGGTCGCCATCATTCCCTCCTTCTTGAAGAAATTCGACCTCGAATTTGATCTCCATTGTATCCCTCTTCTTATGACAGCATCTCCATTGTATGTTACATAAAGAAATAACTCAAATCAATACCAACTTACCTCCCGGGTCAAATGGAAATTGGGACGAATCAATATATTTAACAAATATAACCAACACCCAACACCATAAAAAAGTTAATTTCGAAACACGAACATGACAATTTTTTCTGAATTACCAGATACAGATTCATTCACTATAAATGTCTTGGTATTGTCAAACCCTTTTAAAATTTCAACACATTGACCTTGTATCAAAGATGGAGTTAGAAAATCAATATCACAATGGTTATAGAGAGCGCACAAGGAACGACTTGGAGACATCATATTTAGAAAATTTTCTTCTCCCATTTGAAACATAGGCAAAAAATACAAGTTAAACCTTTTCATCATCAAATTTGTAAAATTTTCAATCACATGAGAAAACTTAAGCAATGCAATAAACAAGTCATCCAACATGAATTTAGAAAACTTAATTGATTTGACACTTTTGTAAGGAATCAAATCAAAAGAAACTTCCCTTGAATCAACTTCTTCAAGCAAATGGACTTCATTGGAAACTTGCAAATTGGGAGTAGCACCATAAGGCACCAAACCACGAGGCACCTCTCTTGAATAGACGTCCCTATGCATGCTCAAAAATAGATCAACAACACTAGGGAAATTGTTAGCATAAGAAAACAAACAATGAAATGGAACTTCAAGTTTAAGCATAGGCCTTACCAACAATGCTCTGTTGACCTCA